>CM054059.1:301279144-301879144 GCA_028641055.1 Alopecurus myosuroides | reverse complement strand
AATGCTCCGAGCTCCGATGAGCTAAGAGCAACAAGATTCTTGGCTCCAATGAACTAAGAATGACAAGATCCCTAAGGGATGAGTGGGTGGATTTCTAATCGACTTGGTGGAGTTGTAGATCGGGGGTGTCTCCTTCAAATCCCAAAGTATCACGAGCTTTGGTTGGGAATTTGAGGAGTTACTTGTTCTTGAGCTTGAGCTTGGTCAATCAATGGTGGAGAGAGAGAGAGAGAGAGAGAGAGTGGGATTGACAACTCGAAAAGGTAGAAGAAAGATCCCTTTTATACCGGGGCGAGAATATGGTCGTTGGGGGGGGGGGGTTGCCCCACTCTGCAGGCCCTCCCGGCCTAGGGGGCTGGTCAGGCCGGCCAGGAGCAGCCAGGGCGGAGGCAAAACCCACCCCGGCCTAGGGGCCGGCATGGACCGCGCAGGGGCCGGAGGGCCCTTCCCAACCCGGCCTGGGTCATCCCGGCCTGGGGCCGGCGTGGGCACAGAGGGAAGGCCGGCGTGGAGGCACGGCTGGGGCCGGGCACCCGCCCGAGCCGCCCTGCCTGGGGGCCGGCGTGGGGAGCAGCCGGGGCCGGGCACCCGCCCGAGCCTCCCGGCCTGGAGCCCGGCCTGGGGCCGGCGTGGAGAGGGGCGAGGCCGGGGCACAGCCCGACCAGCCCGGCCTAGGGGTCCGGCCAGGCCGGCCTGGGAGGCCGGCTCCCCTTCTTTCTCTCCTTTTCTTCTTCTCTCTTCTCCTCTCTTTTCTTATCCTTTTCTCCATTTTTCTTTTCATTGTATGAGGTCTACGGGGAGATATGGTTGCATTTTATCCATGATATTCTCTGAGTAAACTTAGGGTACACGTTAGTCCTTCCATATGTTGTGATCAAACACCCAAAATAGGATTTAGGAACTATGCCCTTTCATACATAATTCTTCTATAGGTGGTAGATTCTTCACATCTTCAGATTTAATACCCCTTTCTTTAAGAGATTTCTTGGCTTCCCTCGTCACTTCATCATTTAATTCAATCATTCCCCTCTTATTAGGTGTTGGTATTGGTGTTGGCTCCGGTGTAGGTGTAGGCTCACGTATAGTCCAATCATCATTATTTTTTTGTCTATTTTAGCCAATAATTCCTCAGCTTCTTCTGGAGTTCTTTTCCTGAAAACACAACCAACACAACTATCCATGTATGCTGCTATACATCGCCTCCACCAACCGGGTCGTCAGTGTCGTCTTGGTCGTCGAGCGACCGGAAGAGGGGAAGTATCAACCGGTCCAGCGACTGGTATATTACCTCAGCGAGGTATTATCACAATCCAAGCAGAACTACCCCTACTACCAGAAACTGGCTTATGGCATGTACTTCGCCGCCAAGAAGATACGCCACTACTTCCAGGAGCACCCCATCACCGTGGTATGCACGGCGCCGTTGGGGGAGATCATCAGCAACAACGACGCCACCGGCCGTGTGGCCAAATGGGTCGTCGACCTCGCCGCGCACACGGTGCTCTACCAACCCCGCACCGCCATCAAGTCACAAGTACTGGCGGACTTCATCCTTGACTAGGCGGAGACACGATAACTCCCCCCAGTTCCCGACTCCGCCTACTGGCGGATGCACTTCGACGGCTCCAAAATACATGGGGGCTTGGGAGCCGGGATCGTCATCACTTCACCCAAGGGAGACCGCTTGGAGTACACCCTGCAGATAAACTGCAACGCCTCCAACAACGTGGCCGAATACGAGGCACTCGTCCACGGCCTCCGGCTGGCCAAGGGGATGAACATACAGTGCATCCTCTCCTTCGGCGACTCCGACCTCGTCGTAGCAAACTTCCGGCAACTGGGACGCCAAGGACGACAATATGGCCGCCTACCGGTTCTTCGTGCAGCAGCTCTGCGCCTGTTTCGAAGGATGCGAGTTTCACCACGTGCCACGTGCACTCAACCGGACGGCTGACACACTCTCCAAGCTCGCCTCCACAAGGAAAGAAATATTGTGTGGCGTCTCCCTCGAGCACCTCTACAAGCCATCCATCACTCCATCGCCGGGCTCCGACTCCATCATCCTGCCGGGTGATCCAGCCAGCCCAAAGGACCCGGAGCCTGCCGACTCCCCGTCACCACCAACCGGAAAAACAACTTCATCCGGATCTGGAACCATACCAACAGTTTTCCTTATGTTGGCCAGCCAGCCGGACCTGGCGGCTTCTCAGCCGGATCTGTGGGCTCGCCAGCCGGGCCCAGGGGCTCGCTAGACAGACCCGGGGGCTTCTCAGCCGGACCCGGGGGATCACCAGTCGGACCCAAGGGCTCGCGCACCCACCATAGGGGACCCCCAGCCGGGCCCCCCTATCCCTTCAACCGGCCCCCGGGGCAAGCATGAAAGAGGAGGCACGCGAAAGTTCGCAACTGTGTCCCCAATAAGACGCCCCCTCTTAGGTTCCAGCTACAGACCGCAACCCGGCTGCCACATTGGCAAGAGCAGGGACCAGACGGCATGGGACGAAAACGCTAACCTAGCCAGTCGGACTAGCGCAAACTATTGCCCAACTAAGTAAAAATGGCCAAGTAAAAATTCCTACCAGCCTTTCGCTTTAATAGACTAACGATTTAACCAGACTCCTCAGTATTGTCACACAGCAGCTACTTGGCCATGATGTGCAACCGGCCAACCTTTTTCCATGAATATTTGAGATTCGGCCCGCCTACCGAGGGCATCCGGTCCCAATCTCGAGGCTGCACCTAGTGGGCATGCTAGAATGCTACCACCGGGTAAATCAGAAACCAACTTGGGCAGGAAGGTGCCAGCTCTGGTCACAATGATGGCGCATCCACACTTCACCAGCGGCCCCTGTGCCACCTCCATTCCTCCCTTGAGGCGGTCGAACGAAGAGGTCGAGATTGGGCCAGATGCCCAAGTAGTTCTCACATAGGCTTACGAAGTAAGCCATGTAAGCCATGGCGTTCGGCCCCAGATGGTGGATCTGGAGGCCGAATTAGGTGAGGAAGGCGATGATGAAGTTACTTACGCGGGGGATAAGGTCGCGGTCGAGATGCGAGAGGAAGAAGACCCGCTCGTTGCCTTGCAGGTTCGAGACGATCTCGAACTCCGACGGCGCGCGCAGTACCGTGCGGAGGTTCTCTGCCACCTCAGTGTCCGGGCGCAGATGTGCGTGGTGACGGATCGCCAACGTCTCCACCGACCCGGCCTAGGCGCCTTTCTTGGGTGCTTCTTCGGTAGCGGTGGTGGCTCACCTCGATCCCTCCATCGTCCGGTTGACGTAGGGAGGAGCAACGGAAGAAGGAGGAAGCCCCGTGGCAGATGAACCGCATGAGGAGGTTCGCCGTGGCGGCCGGCGGCGGGAGCAGTGGAGAGAGCTCGGGGGCGATGGAGGAATACGAGGAATGCTAAGTGCGAAAAGGAGCGGAGAATACTAGAAGATTAACCCCTGCCCCTATTTATAGCGGGGGGAAACAACCGATGCGTGGCGCGTGGTGGAAACCGCCACCCACGATTACCCCCACGTGGCACGAGAACCCAGGAGTCGTGGGTAGTGCGCCATAAATGATCCAGTAACGGCAGAGTAAGCCGTAAAAGATCTCGAGCGCAAGAAACGAAGCGACGACATCGACTTGACTGTGGTCGCAGGCCGACGTGACCGCTGGCGTCATCATCCACAACACCCGGATGGATCATTACGTCATCTCCAGCCGTCCGCGTGGAAAACCCGAGTCGTCACGCGATCAGCCGGCAAGAGAAGCCAGCAAAAACCAAGGGAACTGACGTAAGCTTCGCACCCGACGCACCGGCTCCCAAACTCCCACATGTTCGGGGGCTAGTGTCGGGGGATGATCCCCGGGTGCCTTAAGAAGGAGGAAAGAAGAAACCGGAGGGTTATGCTTCGTACGAACATGCATGGCTAAACGCACGGGCATATCTCGAGTCTCCGTCCGCCTGCCGGATGGGTACTGCTGCCCGCCTGCCGGGCGAAGTCTCCAACCGGCTGGGGGAAAAGTCAACCAGCATGGGGGAGTATGGCGAAACACGCCAACTCCCTAGGCCTACGTAGGCCACAGTGCCTCTCTACATCACACGGTACACTTATTCCCCGGCTGCTCGGGGTACTCAGGAATGGGCTCGACCGTACCCGCGTACGGTCGGCTGTACTTTATATTCGAACTAGCCGGTACCAGCCTACTATCTCCAGTACCCGCCGCATGGCCTCGGGGTACCCGGCGTACGTCTTGGGTATGGCCGCATGGGCGTTCGGGCAGCCGGGAGTGGCTGCCGGATACGCAGGGATGAACTCGTGATGAGGACATCCCTAGTTCTTCACCTATTGTTACACATGAGGATGCTCCAACACAAGCTAATGAAGTAAGGATTGGTCCAATGACAAGATCAAGGACCAAGCTATTACAACAACAGGTGAATTCACTCCTACTTGAGTATAATGTTTATAATTGTGAGAACTTTATACTACCTAAATCCATGCACTTATGTATTCTCAGGTTTATTGATAACACAAGCATGAAAGGAGGAGAACATGAAGAGAAGATACACATGGATGAAGATGGACTTGAGGAGGAGATGGAGAACAAGTGCTAGCATGGTGAAAACAAGAAATAACAGAAAATAACAATTGTTATTCATTGTTATTCCTTGTTATTTCAAGGGTAACAATTGTTATTTTGATGATTACAAGGGGATGGTGCCTCCACAAGGTCAAATGCACCTATTAGAAATCCTAACAATGTTAGGTATGGTTTGTATACCATTATTGGCCGCACCCCTTCATGGTGGGTCGGTTTGTATCTATTGTTGGTCGGTTTGGGTTTGTGTCCAACCCAAACCATGAGTCCTAGTCCAATTAGGTTAGTGCTTGAGCAAGGGAACCCCCCTTGTGGCCGCACCCCCTATCTTAAATAGGTGGGATTCGAGACCTTGCTCCTAAGACTACGTTAAAACATTAAACCCTAGACCTCTAGATTGAATCAGCTTGTAAGCCTTCATCTGGAAGTTCATCTGCAAACTTTACGTGTTACCTGCTGTTCCACTGGGAATAAGACGCTACAGGACCACTTGTAGTCGGTGGATTACTTGTGCAAGAGTGTGGAGTTGAGAATATCCTTGGGGTTGCTATCTTTTGCATTGGCATCAGGGATCAGTCGGGAGAGTTCTTAGTGACACACTAGTTAACATATTGAAGTTATCTGTGAGTTCACTGAGAAGATTGGGCCACCCCATATCATCTTGGTATCAGATTTACAGGTTGCCTCGGTGAGCTATCAAATTTCCCCTTAGTTTGAGTGTTTTTGTTACCTATCCAGAAAATTGCCCCACAAAAATAGTGTAGTTCATTGCCATAGCCTAGATAATCACCTTAGTTTCAATTACGTTGTTTTTGTGTTTGATTTCGTGTCACTTTTTGTCTTTTTAGTTTTTGTTATTTTCGGCTAGGGTTAGGGTTCTTTGTTCCCTGGTCGAAATCCTATCAAAAAACCACAAAAAATAGAGTTCGGGAGTTGTTTCCTTGTTATAATCCGAGTTGCACTCGAAATCCTACCGCGACACGAAATCCACCGTTTTCCTGTCGCCGTACTGCCACCTGTTGTGCCCTACCCGCAGTCGGAATCCGACCCGCATCGCAGTTACAACCCCCCCCCCCCCCGAACCCCCCGCAGCGCGCTCACCATATCGCTCCACTGTGCGCTGTCGTGACAGCGTTTTTGCGCAAACCGATGCCGCACCCGCTATCCGCTGCCACCACTCGCGTATCCACCGCGCACTCACGTTTCCACCATGACGCGCTTACCACATCCCATATCGCCCGCGCGCGCGCTGCCGCGTCACAGAAAGTGAGCAAAACGCTGCCGCGCCTTATTGTTTCCTGCTGTCGTCCACGTAACGCACACGCGCACTGATTTCCACCGTAACGCAGTTACCAAAAGCAGTTTTTCTGTCCTGCGCGCTGCCGTGGCAGAGAAAAGTAGCAGTTTTGCTGCCGTGAGCTGAAAGTTTCTGCCGTGAGTGTTTTTGAGCTGTTTTCACCTAGATTTTTTCTGTTTTTCCTTGTTATTCCCTGTTTTCTTCATTAGGAACAATATATCCATACTTTGTGAACCTAGCCACAGCCTTTCTACAGCATATCAATAGAAACTTGCCCACAAGTATAGCTATTTTTGTGCTCTGACAGGTTGCTCATTTTCATCACCACCATTGTGTTCACTTGTTTATTGGTTCATATTGCTCCTAGTTGTGTTTAAGGCCATTGGAAAAATACAAAAAAATAGAAAAAGAGTAAAAGTATAAAACAATATGAGAAAAGAGAAACCAGAAAAATTGCAAAGAGGCCGAGTTACTACTATTGCTTTCTAGTTGAGCTTGCCATTGTGACACTTGGTTTTTCATTGAGCAATCTTGTGCCTATCAATTAAGAGCCTAGCTAGTGACTTTCTAGTGCATTGCAAAATCTCATCCATATATTTGCATTGCCACATTTGTCTCCATTATTGTGTGAGTTTCCTTGGGTATTTTTGTATCATCACAAAACAGCAAATAGGACTTGTTACTTTGGTGATTGTTAGGTATCCATACCAAGCCCCACTAAATAACCATGTTTGCTTTTGTGAGAGTTAAAAACCTGGGTATTATATTCTTCACATCAAAGTACATTAATTGCCTCTACTTGTGGTAAGTATTTCTATTCACTTTGGAACGGTAAGATAACCTATTGTCTTGCTAGATTTTTGAGTGAGTTGTGAGAGAACGCCACAACCTATACTTGTTTTTATTTCACTAACCTACTAATGGATCTTTCTAGTGTTGATATTGTGCAGCAAAAGAAGGACCAAAAAGAGGGAGTGAATTGGAGGGAGTATGAGGCTCTAAGGGATGTATTGACAAATCAAATAAGAGACAATCATAAAGATATCAAGAAATTTGTGACTGATGCATGTGATCCTTTATATGATGCTCTCCAAGCCATGGAGAATAAGGTGGAGGAGACATAAATTGGCCGATACCAATAATGTGCAAGTGCAAACAATTCAAGATTCTATTGCTACATTGAATACTACTCTTGCTGGTCTTCAAACATTGATTCAAGCAAGATTACCACCTATTGATGATGACAATGATAGTGTCCATAGTGATGCAAATAATGGTTTTGAAGCCAATGTTGAGGTGGATCATGTTCACGGCCGTGGAGCTAGAGGAGAGAGGGGTCGTGGAGGACATCTAGGCCGAGCCAATCACTTGGTTGCTAGGGGTGTGCCCATCAATGTTGCTCCTAAAAATCATAGAGAGGATCGATTGAGTAAGCCTAAATTTTCTATACCATCTTTCAGTTTTGATACTATGGATGTGGAGGAATATTTGCTATGGGAGCTGAAAATTGAGAAGCTATGGAGATTGCATGATTACAATGAGGATAGAAAAATAAAATTGGCTTCTTCTGAGTTTGATGGACATGCTCTTCGTTGGTGGGATACTACTGTGAGAAAGAGACAAGAAGATGGTGAATTACCCATTATCACTTGGAATACCATGAAGAGAGTCATGAGGAACAGATTTGTACCACCAAATTACATAAGGCAACAATTTGATCAATTGCAACAATTGAGGCAAGGTACTATGACTGTTGATGCTTATTATCAAGAGATGGAATTGATCATGCAAAGGGCACGTGTTAGAGAGAAATTGGAGCAAACAATGCAAAGGTTTCTTTCAGGTTTGAATTATAAAATCAAGGGCATTGTTAGGCATCACCAATATAATGATATGCATGAATTACTACATCATGCTAGGGAGGCCCAATCACATATTATTGAGGAGGCAAAAATTACATCAAGAGCAAGATGGAGGTATCCATTGAGATCATCTACTATGCCTACTACACCACCTCCAACTTCTGTTATTCGAGGTACATCATCATCCAAGGCCGAGCCTAGCACTTCTATGGATCGAAAATCATCACAACCAGCACCTAGTACCACGGGTTCAAATGCATCTACTGCAAGAAATAGAGATATTACATGTCATACATGTGGAGGAAAGGGGCACTTCAAGAAGGATTGTCCAAATACAAAGGTGATGTTTATTAATGAGAACAATGAGTATGAGATAGGTGATGATGTTGATCCTAATGATATTGATGATGATGATGGATATTTGAGTGATACTCCATTGGATGCATATGCTACTACCATGCCATCTATTATTTGCACACAAAAATCTTTGAGTGTGATTCCTAGTCCTGAAAATCAAAGGTGCAATTTATTTTAAACAAAGGCTGTTATTGGTCCTAATATGGCTTGCGAAGTCATTATTGATGGAGGGAGTTGCATAAATTTGGATAGCAAAGATTTATGTGCAAAGCTAAATCTGAAATATTTACCACACCCTTGTCCTTATCATATACAATGACTGAATAGCACCGGACAAATGAAGGTGACCCATATGGTGCGTGTGGAATTTCATATTGGTCCTTATAAGGATACTATTGAGTTTGATGTGGTTCCTATGACAGTTTGCCACTTATTATTGGGGAGACCATGGCAATTCGACAGAAGTGTGAAGCATGAAGGAAGAGCAAATACTTATGAGTTGCATCATCATGGGAGGACTATTATTTTGAGGCCTATGACTCCACAACAAATTGTAAATGAGTCCCAATCCAAAATAGATGTGAAAGTTGAAAATAGAGTGAGAGGGATGAGGGAAAACAAAATTCATAAGCCTTGGGGAGTGGTAGTCAAAACAATTCGAGTGGTAAAAATAAAAATAAGAGAGAGAGCCTATTATGCATGTTAGCCACTAAAGAGGATTTGAGGGAATTTAGGGATGATCCTACATTATTCCCTATTGTGCTTATTCACAAGGGAGAGATTTTGGTTTCTAATGACATGACCCCTATTCCTCTTGGTGTTTCTCATGTGTTGCAGGATTTTGATGATGTTTTTCCAGGAGATATTCCCTCGGGATTGCCACCATTGAGAGGGATTGAGCATCAAATTGATTTAATTCCTGGAGCATCTTTGCCAAACCGAGCCCCTTATAGAACAAATCCACAAGAGCCCCTTATTGTAGAGCAATTAATAACATCACTATTCGTTATCGTCATCCTATACCATGTTTAGAAGACATGTTAGATGAATTAAGTGGTGCTACTGTTTTCTCTAAAATTGATTTGCGTAGTGGTTACCATCAAATAAGAATGAAAGAGGGAGATGAGTGGAAAACAACATTTAAAACAAAATTTGGTTTATATGAATGGTTAGTGATGCCTTTTGGTTTAACTAATGCACCTAGTACTTTCATGAGACTAATGAACCATATTTTGAGAGAATTTATTGGTAGATTTGTGGTAGTTTATTTTGATGATATTCTCATATATAGCCACAATGAACATGAACACATTGATCATATTAGACAGGTTTTGCAAGTGCTAAGAGAAAATAAATTGTATGGTAATCTTGAGAAGTGCACTTTTTGCAAAGATAAGGTCATATTTTTAGGTTATGTAGTTTCTAAACATGGGATTGAAGTAGATACATCAAAAATTGAAGCAATTCGAAATTGGCCTATTCCAACTAATGTGAGTCAAGTTAGAAGTTTTAATGGTCTTGCTAGTTTCTATATAAGATTTGTGCCTAATTTTAGTACAATTGCTGCTCCATTAAATGATCTAACTAAAAAGGGAGTAGAATTCGAGTGGGGTGTTGCTCAAGACATTGCTTTTGATACATTAAAAGAGAAGTTGATTTCGGCCCCACTATTGATGCTACAAATTTTGATAAACAATTTGAGATTGAGTGTGATGCTAGTGGCATAGGTATTTGAGGTGTGTTAATGCAAGAGAAGAAACCTATTGCCTATTTTTCTAAAAAATTACATGGTGCACAATTGAATTATTTTGTTTATGATAAAGAATTATATGCACTTGTGAGAGTTTTAGAGGTGTGGAAACATTATTTATGGCCTAAAGAATTTATTATACATAGTGATCATGAGGCATTAAAATTCTTAAAGTGCCAATCAAATTTGAATAAAAGACATGCTAAATGGGTTGAATTTATTGAATCTTTTCCATACATAATTAAACATAAAAAAAAGGATTGGAAAATGTAGTTGCTGATGCTTTGTCAAGAAAGAATATGTTACTCTCAAATTTGGAGATTAAGGTTTCAGGTTTGGAGGGTATTAGAGATTTCTATGATGAAGATAATGAATTTTCTATGCTATTTAATAAATGTACTAATGTTAAGGCATGGGATAAATTTCATATACATGATGGATACTTGTTTAGAGCTAACAAATTATGTATTCCTGAGTGTTCTTTGCGTTTATTCTTAATACAAGAATCTCATAGTGGAGGATTAATGGGACACTTTGGAAGAGAGAAGATATTGCTTATGTTGGCTAAAAATTTCTATTGGGCACATATGAGAAGAGATGTGTATAGATTGGTGCAAACATGCATTACATGCAACAAGTCCAAGTCAAAATTAAAACCCCACGGGTTGTACACTCCATTGCCATCACCTAGTACACCATGGGAAGATATAAGTATGGATTTCGTGTTGGGCTTGTCAAGGACAAAAAGAGGACATGACTCTATCTTTGTGGTTGTGGACCGATTTTCAAAGATGGCTCACTTCATTGCTTGCCACAAGAGTGATGATGCTTCTCACATTGCAAATTTATTCTTTTGAGAAATTGTGAGATTACATGGAGTGCCAAGAACAATTGTTTCAGATAGAGATGTCAAGTTCATGAGTTACTTTTGGAAGACACTATGGGGGGGCTTGGAACTAAATTGTTATTTTCCACTACTTGTCACCCCCAAACTGATGGCCAAACCGAGGTGGTCAATAGGACATTTCCCACATTATTGAGAAGCATGATCAAGAAATTTTTGAAGGAGTGGGAGGAGTGTTTGCCCAATGTGGAATTTGCATATAATAGAGTTGTGCATTCAACTACTCAATTTATATCCTTTTGAGGTGGTTTATGGTTTCAAGCCTATTACTCCTCTTGATTTATTACCACTTCCTACTCAAGAGAGAATTAATATGGAGGCATCCAAGAGATCTGATTTTGTGAAGAAAATTCATGAGAAAACAAAAGAGGCAATTGAGAAGAAAGGAAGACATGTGGATGAAAGAGTAAACAAGAAAAGAAAGGAAGTGATATTTCGGCCAGGAGATATGGTGTGGGTTCACTTTAGAAAAGATAGATTTCCCACATTGAGAAAATCAAAAGTGATGCCTAGAGGTGCTGGTCCTTATAGATTTATTTCGAGGATCAATGATAATGCATACAAAATTGACCTCCCAATTTATGAGTTTGGTGTTAGAAATTCCTTTAATGTGGCTGATTTGACACCTTACCATTGATATGATCTTGCATCGAGGTCGATGCCTTTTCAAGAGGGGGAGGATGATGAGGACATCCCTAGTTCTTCACATATTGTTACACATGAGGATGCTCCAACACAAGCTAATGAAGTAAGGATTGGTCCAATGACAAGATCAAGGACCAAGCTATTAGTACAACAAGTGAATTCACTCCTACTTGAGTATAATGTTTATAATTGTGAAAACTTTATACTACCTAAATCCATGCACGTATGTACTCTCAGGTTTATTGATAATACAAGCATGAAAGGAGGAGAACATGAAGAGAAGATACACATGGATGAAGATGGACTTGAGGAGGAGATGGAGAACAAGTGCCAGCATGGTGAAAACAAGAAATAACAGAAAATAACAATTTTTATTCATTGTTATTCCTTGTTATTTCAAGGGTAACAATTGTTATTTTTATGATTACAAGGGGATGGTGCCTCCACAAGGTCAAATGCACCTACTAGAAATCCTAACAATGTTAGGTATGGTTTGTATACCATTATTGGCCGCACCCCTTCATGGTGGGTCGGTTTGTATCTATTGTTGGTCGGTTTAGGTTTGTGTCCAACCCAAACCATGAGTCCTAGTCCAATTAGGTTAGTGCTTGCGCAAGGGAACCCCCCTTGTGGCCGCACCCCCCTATCTTAAATAGGTGGGATTCGAGCCCTTGCTCCTTAGACTACGTTAAAACATTAAACCCTAGACCTCTAGATTGAATCAGGTTGTAAGCCTTCATCTGGAAGTTCATCTGCAAACTTTACGTGTTACATGTTGTTCCACTGGGAATAAGACGGTACAGGACCACTTGTAGTCGGTGGATTACTTATGCAAGAGTGTGGAGTTGAGAATATCCTTGGGTTGCTATCTTTTGCATTGGCATCAGGGATCAGCCGGGAGAGTTCTTAGTGGCGCACTAGTTATCATATTGAAGTTATCTGTGAGTTCACTGAGAAGATTGGGACACCCCATATCAACTCGACTCTGCTATGGTACGGCGCCAAGATATGGCACCCAGATTCAAAGGACGCAAGGACATGAGGCGTTTGTCCGGGAATCTCTCCCGCTGGACTTGTACGAGCCGGCCCCACCTGTAAGCTGGCAGTCCACTAGTATATAAGGACTGGCCCAGCACCCCTAGAGACAAGAGGGATCACGCACATTTTCTCCCCCACTTTCCCACTTGAACACAGCTCCAGGAGCAACTTTCTAATCCGTGCATCGATAGTAGAGAGAGACAAGCAGGAGTAGGGGTTTTACCTCGACGTGAGGGCCCTGAAGCTGGGTACATCGTGTGTCCACACGCTTGCTGCCCAATCTCGCGCCAACGCCACATTTTGCTAGTCTGTCCCCTCTTTAAACACCATTACGAACACCTTCTGGTGCTGCCGTGATTAACACCCACGACACCCATTACCAGAAGCTCGCGTATGGGGTGGTTTTCACATCTCGAAAGCTTAAGCACTACTTCCAGGAGCACATCGTCACGGTGGTAAACGACGCATCACTCGGTACAATCATGAACAATCCTATGGCATCCGGAAGAATCGTCAAGTGGAGCATCGAGCTAGACGCCTGGGACATAGTATATACAGGGCGAAACACCCTCAAATCACAGGTAGTCGTAGATTTCCTCTCAGAGTGGACAGAACTGCAAACTCCGGGATCCCCAGAATACTCAAGTTCCTGGATCATGTATATCTCTTCCTCTTTATCGTTGTGAGAATCGTCAACGGGCTTAGTTGTGAGAATCGTCAACAGGCTTTATCGACATCGTCATCAATATCTCTTCCTCTTTATCGGTGTTGCTAACAAATTTCAGTTGGATTATTGTTTTGTTAGTTGTATCTTCATAGATAGATCTTGGTTGTTATGTAGCATGTGGCGATTTTTTTTGTTTTTCGTTGCGCAACCCAACAAATCTTCCACGGCATTACGGTATGCTGCTGTAACATCCCAAGTCTGAAAAATAGCCATTAGAATGTTTTGCTCCCTGTTATTTTATGTTTTGCATCATGGCATCATGTTGATTGCATTTGTTTTGTTTGTTTTTCATTTGTTTTCCAACTGTTTTCCTTTGTTTTCCTTTGTTTTCTATTTGAATTTCAAATCAAATTTCAAACCTTTTGTTTCATCCTTGTGATGTTACAATTTCCAAAATCATATTTCAAATAAAAACAATCAATTGTTTCCATAAGAGTTTTGATTCCAAACTGTTGTTTTGTTTCTATCAAAAATGCATCCAATAACAAAACAATTTCAGATTCAAATAATTCTCCAAACAACAACCCTTTTGAACTTTATGAAAATTGCAAAAACCAATCGAACTTTTGTTTCAAATAAACTTGAAGGTTCAACTATTCAAATTATTGCTTCAAAATATTTCAACTAATAGCAATTCACCTAAATTCAATCCATTTACCAAACCTCAACTAATTTGAATTATTTTTGTAAAACAAAAGTTGCACATGCTGTTGTTACCCTAAATAACTCACCCAAATTTTCTCCTAATTTTTCTAACATCCAAACCCTAGCTTTTCCTCCTATTTCAATTCAGCAAAAAAAAATTAGAACCAAAAAGAATAAAACTAACAAGAGGGAGAGAGAGAGCACCACCAGGCCCAGCCTTTTCCCCTTTGGCCCAACTCCCTCGCAGCCCAATACCCCCTCGTGCCTTCTTCCACCTCGGTACGGATTGCATCCATGGTGTCCACGTGCATCAGAGGAACAGGCAACAGTGATCTCCACCTCCCCCTCCCTATAACTCCATGCTCCTGCCCTAGGGTTCCCCTAACCCTAGTTCTCTCCCTCCTTCTTCCCTCTCACCGCCTCCACTCCTCCCTCTTCCTCCATCTCTCTCATCTCTGAATTTTTCTCTGTACCTGTACCTCCTCACCGCAACCTCCTCTTCCTCCGGCGATCCCCGGGGCTAGGGGCTCCCTCCGCCGTGGCTAGGGGCGGGAATGGAAAGACCCCGCCACGGGCTTCCTCCTCCACCCCTCGGAGGGCGCCGGGAGAGCTCACCGCGCCGCCGCCGTCCTCCTCAAGCCGGCCGTCGCCTCCCTGTCCATCACCGATCCCTGCGCCTCCATCCGCTCGAGGGCACTCGAGGTGAGCGCTCCCTCTTCCCCTAGTTCCCCTCCCTCTCCTCCTCTCGCACGCCACCAGCCCCCACGCCGCAGCCGCACGCAGCAGCCGCGACGGCCCCTCGCCGGCGACCGTTTCTTTCTGTCCGTTGAGGTACAGATGCGTACGTGCAGGAAAATTCAATAACAGCCCGCACCACCACCTTATCCACCCCGAGGCCCACTTCCTATCACCAAAGTTCAGCTACCCCACTGGTCAACACCCCTTGCGCCTAACCCACAGGTCTAGGGTTCGATTCCCCCTCGCCACAACTTTTTATTCTCTGTTTTTTCTTTTTCTGCCCGCAGTTCAGAAAGACAGATCTGATCAATTACTTCTAAATTCCATATAAAATTGAATATCACTCCAATTTGAATGATTCAAAATCCTGTGGTTTCATAATTTTGTGCTCCTTCTAGTAATGTCAAGTTTGCAACATGTTTCTGTAACAATATTTGCACTAAATAATTAATTACTGAAAATGCAATAAAATTTGGAAACTTTGGAATTTCATAACTTTAGTTCTACTCATCCAAATTAAGAAAACTTGGTCTCTAAAAATTTGTCTTAACAAACTCTACACATTGGTATTTTATTTGGACACAATTGAATTAATTTTGAGCATGTTTCCCTCTGTTTACTAAAAATGGCAGAATAAGAATGATTATGGAAAATTGCATAATAAATTCAATAATCACCCAAAAATTATGTTTGATAGCTCTAAATGTTCAATGAAACCTCTGCTACATTTTTTCAACCTTTTCAATGCAATTTGTTACTGTTTTGAATATTTTAAATTGTTGAAATATTTGAATTCTTGTTTAATTCACTTAAACTTGCAAAAATCATAACTTGTTCATAAAAATTCCAAATTCCACAAACTAAATATGTTTTCCAATCAACTTTTCATGTACTTTCCAAATATCAATTTTGTTTACTGTTTTGAATAATTTAAATTGCTGAAAACAACTGTTTCTTATTTAATGCATTTAAAATTGCCAAAATAATAACTTGCTCATTTTAAATCCAATTTCCACAAATAAAATATTTTTTCAAACCATAAAAGTATAATCTTTTCAAATATGAATTTGGTTTAATGTTTTGAACAAATAAAAATTCAAATAAGTTCATGTTTGAATTAAATTCATTTAATTCTTGCTTAAACTTGTTTAATTCATAAATAATTTATTTGAAATCCATTTTCAACAAGTGAAACATGTAATCCACCCAAAATCTTGTGTTCTTTTCAAATATGAACTTTGTTAACTATTTTGAACAATTTAACTTGATGAAAACAACAAATGCTTGTGTGACACCTTTAAGAAACCAAAATTCCTTAACTTAATAACTAAAATTTCAAAATGGATAAACCTTATTTCCAATTGCTTCTGTTGTTGTTATTTTGTTGTTTTCCTCATCCATGCATCATACTAATCCACTTTCACCTGTTGACTAGTTGTAAAACAATTAATTCAACCATAATTGATGGGCTTCTCATATGTAACTCAATTGCATGTGGGTCCATTTAATCATGTTATGTTATCTTGTCAACTAGTTTATTTCTATGCATCAATTAAATGGTCATGCATCATCCCATGTTTGTGCACTATGCCATGTTATTGATTGTTTATCTTTCTGCACCGTTTGTTTGCTTCTTCTCGGATACACGACGACGTTGAGACCGACGATACTTACGACACCCCTTCTAAGGATCTAGCTCAGTACCAGGCTACTGGGTTTGCAGGCAAGTTATCACTCACATGAACCATTGTGTTCCTTTCAACATTGGTTACCGATACTTTCCGTTGTCTATTCTGCTAGCCCTATGAATCGTTGCTTCTGTTCGAACCTATCACATGTAGCCTTTAACCCTGATATTGCCTCACCTCCACTCCCATAACACCGTTGTTTGAGCCCGTGTCTTACTAGCATGCTTAGGGTTGTTTTGCTCGAGTCTGTTATCAGTTACTTTTTGTTACTATTTCATTATGTTCTGGGGCTCGATGTTAAACAACAACCTGTTAATTTTGAGGTAATAATAATTTGCTGATAAGGCACCGGCAGGAGGCCCGACGTGGTTTTGAAGCCTGCTAGTGTCGACCCTAATAGGAAAAGGGTCTTGTCTACTGATCCATGATGAGCGCACTAACCGCATGTGAGAAGCGAGTATGGGCGCCCCCCTCAATTTGACTCGATTCGCATCTCGTCCAAATCACCACACTTAGTTCGGGCTTTCCATTTGATGCACGCATATGCATGTACGAACCCTTGGCGCCAGGGTGGAACTTTTGTAGTCGGCATTTAGGGCGGTGTGGTCTTCCAGTGCTATGAGGGTCCCCTTTTCTTCGTGGGGCTCGATTAGCCGCGCACGCACAGCACGTTGGGCTTGATGCGAAGAAGGGTTGAGTTGTGTAGAGTGCCCCGCTTGGTGGGAGGCATCCCATCTGGCGGGTTATTCTTGCGTGTACGGCCAAATTGGTGCAACCCTGCAGGGATAAATCTTCTCGAGAAGCCGTGTTTTCCGCGGTTATGGATTACTTGGTGAAAGTACTGGCTAACAAGTACTCAGAACAACTTACACCTAATGATTAACAACTTGACTAGTAATAGTTCTATTGACACAAAAACTTGAACCATCATTAATTCAACCGTGTGAGTTATCCTCGGATTGCTTCTTTGGATAAGGGGCGAGATCCAGGATGGGTTTGTTTGGTGGTTAGTTGTTAGTTGGTTACGATACGCTATCTTATCTCCTTTCTGTTTAGCCGAAAGTGGTAGTACCTCTGTAGTTGGTTAGAGCAGCCAGTTGCAGCATCTTTTATATCCCCTTTCTTCCGTTGAACCCAAAGCATCTGTGCTTGGTGTTGACGGGTTACACTTTGGTGAACTGTGAGTCTTGCTTGCCAGTACGTTTATGTACTGACCCCTTTGGGGCTGTGGTTTCCGCAGACTACGTTTCCGAGGATCTACATGGTGGCTACTACGTGGAGTATGACGAGGCTGCTGACGAGTAGATAGCGGACCCGGGCAGGATCCGAGACTTCGTGATGGGCTCCGTCTTTTCGTTTCCGGCCTCTTAGGCCTATTTGGATCTTGTCTGTACTCAGACATTTTGGATGCTTCCGTTGTGATGTACTGATGAATTGTTGGGACATGTGTCCTCTGAATGATTGTATTGGCTATCTCTGCTCTAATGAGAGCTATTTGCACCTTATTTCAATCTTTTGTGTCGTAGAGATCTGTTGTGATATCACTTGTTCCAATGCCGTTGACGTACCATGTGTGTATGTTTTGAAGTACGTCAACGGAAGTATCTGGATTTCTACGGGATGGTTTGCGCAGACGATGAATAGTAAGAGAATGGTTGTCACACGTTTACGTGTTGGCCTGCTCATATTGAGATGCGGGTGCCGGTATGCCCCGTAAGCCATTTATCTACTGTTTAACGGACTGTGAGTATCCCCTAGAAGTCCGGGTGCGACAAATGGTACCAGAGCCTGTCTGCCTGTAGGATCCCTTTTTACTGGTTGCAGTTGAGTCTAGAAACTATTTTGTAGCTATATAGGAAAAATGAAACGTGAGAGTAGGAATTCTGCCATTTTATTTCTTTCCCCACCCACCCACCCTTTTCTGGTAAGGAAGTGCAACGTTGTTTTTCCCTTCTCATCTAAACTTTCAAGTTAGGATTTCACGTATTCTGGTTTCTCTAGGATGGTTATATCTACTAGACCATAGGAATGGAGGTGGCTGTGACATGATTTATCATGTTGCCTACTCACGATTGAGAACGGAGGCGTGTAAGCCCCGGAAGCAGATCCTCTATTTCTTAAGCAGTAGATATTGATCCTCTAGAAGCCCGGATGGGTTTTCCGTAGTACCTCAGGAGTTTTGTTCTCGTTTTCCCCGATGTTGATATCCTGTTCTTCTCAACATCCTTTTCGTCCGTTGAAATCTTGTTGTTGTTTTCCATTTCAGTTCCGCTACCGGCATCTAATCAATAACCCTGTTCCACCCTTCTGACAGATAGTCTATTCTCAAAATGAATCAAGTTCTATTCAGCTATGCACCCTCCATACAAAACCCCTTCCTCTATTTGAAAATGTTCCGGTGGTTTGCGATTTCCCTGACATCTTTCCAGAAGAGTTGCCAGGAATACCTATCGTTTTGAACTTCCAGAAAAACTATCCAAGGTGCACGAGGTGTTTCACGTGTCACAGCTCAACAGGATCTTCGCAAGAAGTATCCGGACCTTTTCTTTTCTCAGTAGGAATCCCAGGGCGCGATTCCTTCAAGGGGGGGCGTTTTGTAACATCCCAAGTCTGAAAATAGCCATTAGAATGTTTTGCTCCCTGTTATTTTATGTTTTGCATCATGGCATCATTTGATTGCATTTGTTTTGTTTGTTTTTCATTTGTTTTCCAACTGTTTTCCTTTGTTTTCTATTTGAATTTCAAATCAAATTTCAAACCTTTTGTTTCATCCTTGTGATGTTACAATTTCCAAAATCATATTTCAAATAAAAACAATCAATTGTTTCCATAAGAGTTTTGATTCCAAACTGTTGTTTTGTTTCTATCAAAAATGCATCCAATAACAAAACAATTTCAGATTCAAATAATTCTCCAAACAACAACCCTTTTGAACTTTATGAAAATTGCAAAAACCAATCGAACTTTTGTTTCAAATAAACTTGAAGGTTCAACTATTCAAATTATTGCTTCCAAATATTTCAACTAATAGCAATTCACCTAAATTCAATCCATTTACCAAACCTCAACTAATTTGAATTATTTTTGTAAAACAAAAGTTGCACATGTTGTTGTTACCCTAAATAACTCACCCAAATTTTCTCCTAATTTTTCTAACATCCAAACCCTAGCTTTTCCTCCTATTTCAATTCAGCAAAAAAAAATTAGAACCAAAAAGAATAAAACTAACAAGAGGGAGAGAGAGAGCACCACCAGGCCCAGCCTTTTCCCCTTTGGCCCAACTCCCTCGCAGCCCAATACCCCCTCGTGCCTTCTTCCACCTCGGTACGGATTGCATCCATGGTGTCCACGTGCATCAGAGGAACAGGCAACAGTGATCTCCACCTCCCCCCTCCCTATAACTCCATGCTCCTGCCCTAGGGTTCCCCTAACCCTAGTTCTCTCCCTCCTTCTTCCCTCTCACCGCCTCCACTCCTCCCTCTTCCTCCATCTCTCTCATCTCTGAATTTTTCTCTGTACCTGTACCTCCTCACCGCAACCTCCTCTTCCTCCGGCGATCCCCGGGGCTAGGGGCTCCTTCCGCCGTGGCTAGGGGCGGGAATGGAAAGACCCCGCCACGGGCTTCCTCCTCCACCCCTCGGAGGGCGCCGGGAGAGCTCACCGCGCCGCCGCCGTCCTCCTCAAGCCGGCCGTCGCCTCCCTGTCCATCACCGATCCCTGCGCCTCCATCCGCTCGAGGGCACTCGAGGTGAGCGCTCCCTCTTCCCCTAGTTCCCCTCCCTCTCCTCCTCTCGCACGCCACCAGCCCCCACGCCGCAGCCGCACGCAGCAGCCGCGACGGCCCCTCGCCGGCGACCGTTTCTTTCTGTCCGTTGAGGTACAGATGCGTACGTGCAGGAAAATTCAATAACAGCCCGCACCACCACCTTATCCACCCCGAGGCCCACTTCCTATCACCAAAGTTCAGCTACCCCACTGGTCAACACCCCTTGCGCCTAACCCATAGGTCTAGGGTTCGATTCCCCCTCACCACACCTTTTTATTCTCTGTTTTTTCTTTTTCTGCCCGCGGTTCAGAAAGACAGATCTGATCAATTACTTCTAAATTCCATATAAAATTGAATATCACTCCAATTTGAATGATTCAAAATCCTGTGGTTTCATAATTTTGTGCTCCTTCTAGTAATGTCAAGTTTGCAACATGTTTCTGTAACAATATTTGCACTAAATAATTAATTACTGAAAATGCAATAAAATTTGGAAACTTTGGAATTTCATAACTTTAGTTCTACTCATCCAAATTAAGCAAACTTGGTCTCTAAAATTTTTTCTTAACAAACTCTACACATTGGTATTTTATTTGGACACAATTGAACTAATTTTGAGCATGTTTCCCTCTGTTTACTAAAAATGGCATAATAAGAATGATTATGGAAAATTGCATAATAAATTCAATAATCACCCAAAAATTATGTTTGATAGCTCTAAATGTTCAATGAAACCTCTGCTACATTTTTTCAACCTTTTCAATGCAATTTGTTACTGTTTTGAATATTTTAAATTGTTGAAATATTTGAATTCTTGTTTAATTCACTTAAACTTGCAAAAATCATAACTTGTTCATAAAAATTCCAAATTCCACAAACTAAATATGTTTTCCAATCAAATTTTCATGTACTTTCCAAATATCAATTTTGTTTACTGTTTTGAATAATTTAAATTGCTGAAAACAACTGTTTCTTATTTAATGCATTTAAAATTGCCAAAATAATAACTTGCTCATTTTAAATCCAATTTCCACAAATAAAATATTTTTTCAAACCATAAAAGTATAATCTTTTCAAATATGAATTTGGTTTAATGTTTTGAACAAATAAAAATTCAAATAAGTTCATGTTTGAATTAAATTCATTTAATTCTTGCTTAAACTTGTTTAATTCATAAATAATTTATTTGAAATCCATTTTCAACAAGTGAAACATGTAATCCACCCAAAATCTTGTGTTCTTTTCAAATATGAACTTTGTTAACTATTTTGAACAATTTAACTTGATGAAAACAACAAATGCTTGTGTGACACCTTTAAGAAACCAAAATTCCTTAACTTAATAACTAAAATTTCAAAATGGATAAACCTTATTTCCAATTGCTTCTGTTGTTGTTATTTTGTTGTTTTCCTCATCCATGCATCATACTAATCCACTTTCACCTGTTGACTAGTTGTAAAACAATTAATTCAACCATAATTGATGGGCTTCTCATATGCAACTCAATTGCATGTGGGTCCATTTAATCATGTTATGTTATCTTGTCAACTAGTTTATTTCTATGCATCAATTAAATGGTCATGCATCATCCCATGTTTGTGCACTATGCCATGTTATTGATTGTTTATCTTTCTGCACTGTTTGTTTGCTTCTTCTCGGATACACGACGACGTTGAGACCGACGATACTTACGACACCCCTTCTAAGGATCTAGCTCAGTACCAGGCTACTGGGTTTGCAGGCAAGTTATCACTCACATGAACCATTGTGTTCCTTTCAACATTGGTTACCGATACTTTCCGTTGTCTATTCTGCTAGCCCTATGAATCGTTGCTTCTGTTCGAACCTATCACATGTAGCCTTTAACCCTGATATTGCCTCACCTCCACTCCCATAACACCGTTGTTTGAGCCCGTGTCTTACTAGCATGCTTAGGTTTGTTTTACTCGAGTCTGTTATCAGTTACTTTTTGTTACTATTTCATTATGTTCTGGGGCTCGATGTTAAACAACAACCTGTTAATTTTGAGGTAATAATAATTTGCTGATAAGGCACCGGCAGGAGGCCCGACGTGGTTTTGAAGCCTGCTAGTGTCGACCCTAATAGGAAAAGGGTCTTGTCTACTGATCCATGATGAGCGCACTAACCGCATGTGGGAAGCGAGTATGGGCGCCCCCCTCAATTTGACTCGATTCGCATCTCGTCCAAATCACCACACTTAGTTCGGGCTTTCCATTTGATGCACGCATATGCAGGTACGAACCCTTGGCGCCAGGGTGGAACTTTTGTAGTCGGCATTTAGGGCGGTGTGGTCTTCCAGTGCTATGAGGGTCCCCTTTTCTTCGTGGGGCTCGATTAGCCGCGCACGCACAGCACGTTGGGCTTGATGCGAAGAAGGGTTGAGTTGTGTAGAGTGCCCCGCTTGGTGGGAGACATCCCATCTGGCGGGTTATTCTTGCGTGTACGGACAAATTGGTGCAACCCTGCAGGGATAAATCTTCTCGAGAAGCCGTGTTTTCCGCGGTTATGGATTACTTGGTGAAAGTACTGGCTAACAAGTACTCAGAACAACTTACACCTAATGATTAACAACTTGACTAGTAATAGTTCTATTGACACAAAAACTTGAACCATCATTAATTCAACCGTGTGAGTTATCCTCGGATTGCTTCTTTGGATAAGGGGCGAGATCCAGGATGGGTTTGTTTGGTGGTTAGTTGTTAGTTGGTTACGATACGCTATCTTATCTCCTTTCTGTTTAGCCGAAAGTGGTAGTACCTCTGTAGTTGGTTAGAGCAGCCAGTTGCAGCATCTTTTATATCCCCTTTCTTCCGTTGAACCCAAAGCATCTGTGCTTGGTGTTGACGGGTTACACTTTGGTGAACTGTGAGTCTTGCTTGCCAGTACGTTTATGTACTGACCCCTTTGGGGCTGTGGTTTCCGCAGACTACGTTTCCGAGGATCTACATGGTGGCTACTACGTGGAGTATGACGAGGCTGCTGACGAGTAGATAGCGGACCCGGGCAGGATCCGAGACTTCGTGGATGGGCTCCGTCTTTTCGTTTCCGGCCTCTTAGGCCTATTTGGATCTTGTCTGTACTCAGACATTTTGGATGCTTCCGCTGTGATGTACTGATGAATTGTTGGGACATGTGTCCTCTGAATGATTGTATTGGCTATCTCTGCTCTAATGAGAGCTATTTGCACCTTATTTCAATCTTTTGTGTCGTAGAGATCTGTTGTGATATCACTTGTTCCAATGCCGTTGACGTACCATGTGTGTATGTTTTGAAGTACGTCAACGGAAGTATCTGGATTTCTACGGGATGGTTTGCGCAGACGATGAATAGTAAGAGAATGGTTGTCACACGTTTACGTGTTGGCCTGCTCATATTGAGATGCGGGTGCCGGTATGCCCCGTAAGCCATTTATCTACTGTTTAACGGACTGTGAGTATCCCCTAGAAGTCCGGGTGCGACAGCTGCCACCTCTGCAATTTCCTATTGTGGAGTATGCATCTGTTGCCGCGATATGAGAGAAGGTTTATCGCAAACCCGCGCCCGCCTAATGCGCTATCAATTTTTCTATTGTGGCACCCCATCGCAGTTGTGCCTTACCATATACCCCATCGTGGCACATGTCTTGATGATTTTCCCTGCCACGACATTGTTTTTCTGCTTTTCTTTGTCACGGTAGTGATACCGGTGATTTTTCTGCCGTGACAGCCAAGCTGAATTTTTCTGCCGCGATTAGGTGAGGATGTACAACTATTTTGATGCCTATGAGCGCCTCAATGAGGATTTCGGCCGTGCAAGGGATGTTCCTACCACGAGAATATGGGCGACACGGTTATGTGTTGCAACATGATTTTCCTACCGTGAGTCTACTGTGACATGGTTTTCTACCGACAAATTCCTACTGCGAGTCTTCTCCGACAAGGTTTTATGCCACGACACTAGAGGCCTACCGAGGAAACATATGATCAGCTTGGGTAGATGGTTTCCGCGGAGAAAGTTTCCGAGGAGAAGGTTTTTGTTTCGGTGGTTGATGGCAACATGGCAATAACAACAATAGCTCCTTCCGAGTAGAAAGAAGTTGTTGTTGATGAGGTTGTACCATTGAGTGGGCTAGGCGTGCAACCCAAGTGATACTTGCATGACAGTTGACAAAGGATGTTGTTGGAATTTATTTCAGACGCGGTGCATGATCAAAGAGCAAAGGCGTGCTAGTTGATGATTTATGGTGGTAGTTGTATCACTAAATCTCGATGGCAAAGTTCCCAATCACACGACACCAATGAAGATGTTAGGGTTCAGAACGATCCCTCCATACTTGTCCCCTCAAATGTCAAAGATGGCACATAGATTTTCACGTCGGAGAAGGAACATGAAGTGGGAGCCACGACCGAGCCTCGAGACGCCTCCTCCAAGAAGGAGAGTGACACCCATGGACAACACTATTGTCATGTCAAACACAATATACTCAAACTAGTAATAAAAGAAGAGTATAAATAATAATAGGTGTATGTTGCATCTAAGAGCATAAAATCCTTGATCACGGATAATATGCTCCACTTGTTCTGAAAACAATATACCCCACTTTTCATTTTCAATACACATAAGGTGTGCTTGCACATGAAGAAAAGCACCTTGGTTTCACACTCTACACGGCTATACTCATTTTCCTCTTCACCCTCAATTAAACAAAACAAAAAATTCTTCCTAATCATTTTGTAGTTTGACACCGCGTGCCATACTGTTCTCAGTTTCGCTTCTCAAAGCTCTATTTATAGTCTCCCGCTCCGAGTCACTGACACAGTCGATACGCACAACTCCATGTCTCTTAAGATCACAGGTGGCTTGCAACGGCCGAAAGAGGTAGTACTGTAGAATCCTAGCTACACTAGACGACTTCCATCGATCGCCGTCACGAAGACGCATGCTGGATGGCGGCGACGGTGAGGAAGCTGGTGGTTGAGGTAGTGGAGGCGCGGAACCTGCTGCCCAAGGACGGGACGGGGACGTCCAGCCCGTACGCGCGCGCCGACTTCGACGGCCAGCGCCGCAAAACGCGCACCGTGCCAAGGGACCTCAACCCGGCGTGGAACGAGCCGCTCGAGTTCAACTTCCCGGGCCCCGGTTCCGGCGGCGTCGACCCCGTCGCCGGCGAGCCGCTCGAGATCGCCGTCTTCCACGACGTACGGGTCGGACCCAGCCGCCGCAACAATTTCCTCGGCCGCGTCCGCCTCGACGCGCGCCAGTTCGTGCGCAAGGGCGAGGAGGCGCTCATCTACTTCCCGCTCGAGAAGAAGAGCTTCTTAAGCTGGGTGCGCGGCGACATCGGCCTCAAGGTCTACTATCTCGACGAGCCCCTTGCGCCGCCTGAGCCTGAACCACCTGCCGGCGATCCTCCTGCAGCGGTTGCAGAGGCCGCTAAAGATGCGCCACCGCCGGATCCTGACGCTTCTCCGGCACCTGCGGACCCACCGCCGGTGCAAACAGAGGAGCAGAACCCACCGGCAGAGGTACCAGCAGCAGAGACGGCACAAGAAGCGCCACCAGCTGGCGACACCGAGAGGCCACCGGAAGCTGACACGACAACGCCGACTCCAGCGACGGAAGATGCACCGGTAATGAGTTCGGAAGCGGTGCCAGCTTCAGATGGAGCGGCGCCGGAAGAAGAGACCCCGCCGCCGCCACCGATCCCGACGCCAATGCCAAGGCAGGTGCCGGTGCCGCCACGTCCGCCGCCGCCGCCACCGGACGTGCCCATGGAGCGATCCAAGCACGACCTGGTGGACAAGATGCCGTACCTGTTCGTCAGGGTGGTGCGCGCGAGGGGGCTGCCGGCGAGGGCGCAGCCGCACGTGCGTGTTGCTGCCGGCGGCTGCCACGCGTCCACCCGGGAGGCGCGCCGCGGCGCCTTCTTCGAGTGGGACCAGACATTCGCCTTCGCGCGCGACCCGACCACCGACTCCCCGGGCCCCACTCTCGAGGTCTCCGTGTGGGACCTCCCGCCCGACGCCGACGTATCGGTGGCCGACGATCGCAGCTTCCTTGGTGGGCTCTGCTTCGACACCGCCGACGTGCACGCGCGAGACCCGCCCGACGGGCCGCTCGCCACGCAGTGGTACAGGCTGGAAGGTGGGCGCCGCCTCGCCGGCGCGGACCTGATGGTAGCCACGTGGGCGGGCACGCAGGCTGACGAGGCCTTCGCCGAGGCGTGGAAGGCGGACTCCCCGGCAGCGTCGTCGTCTTCAGCCGCCGCCGCGTCGCGCGCCAAGGTGTACGTCTCGCCCAAGCTATGGCTCCTGCGCCTGACCGTCATCGAGGCGCAGGACACGCTAACGGCAGCGCCGCCCCGCGATGCCGGCATCGCGGTGCGAGGGACCCTGGGCTTCCAATCCCTTAAGACCCGCACCACGGTGGTCAACCGCAACGGCGGGCCGGCGTGGAACGAAGACTTGGTGTTCGTCGCTGCCGAGCCGTTCATCGACGACGACTGCTTCGTCATCTCCCTCGAGGTCCGCCACGGCAAGGAGGTCTTCCCTGTGGGCTCGGCCAGCATATCGCTCGCAGCCATCGAGCGGCGCGTCGACGACCGGAAGGTGGCGTCCAAGTGGCTGGATCTGCTCCCGTCCGACGAGGCCATGAGGAAAGTGGGCAATAGGGCAGCCATGCACATGCACAGCGGCCGGCTGCACGTGCGCGTGTGCCTCGACGGTGGCTACCACGTCGCCGACGAGCCGCTGTATGCGAGCAGCGACTTCAGGCCGTCTGCGCGGCAGCTATGGCGCCCGCCCGTCGGCATCCTGGAGCTTGGCATCGTCGGATGTAAGGGCCTCCTGCCGATGCGCACCGCCGACGGCAAGGGGTGCACGGATGCCTACGCCGTGGCGAAGTACGGCCCCAAATGGGCGCGCACGCGCACCATCTCCGATAGCTTCGACCCTGCGTGGAACGAGCAGTATACGTGGCCCGTGTACGACCCGTGCACCGTGCTCACTGTCGGCGTCTTCGACGACCCGGTGACGTCGCTACCGCCGGACGGCGGGAAGGACGCCGCGTGCTCTCGGCCAATGGGGAAGGTGCGGATACGGTTGTCCACACTGGAGAACGGCCGCGTGTACCGCGGCACCTACCCGCTGATCCTGATGCTGCCCACCGGCGCGAAGAGGATGGGCGATGTCGAGTTGGCCGTCCGCTTCGCCACGTCCGGGACGGTGCTCGACGTGCTACACATGTACGGGCAGCCAGCGCTGCCGGCGATGCACCACCTGCGGCCCATCCCGGCTGCGAGCCGCGAGACGCTGCGGCTGGCGGCGGCGCGCATCTCGGCGGCCCACCTGGCGCGTGCCGAGCCGCCGCTGCGGCGGGAGGTGACGACGTGGATTCTGGATGCAGCGGAGCCCCGCGGGTTCAGCATGCGGAAGCTGCGCGCCAACTGGAACCGCGCCGTGGCGGCGCTGTCGTGGGTGGCGGACGCAGCGCGGTGGGCGGAGGACACCCGGTCGTGGCGGAACCCGACGGCGACGATGATGGCGCACGCCGTGCTCGTCCTCCTCGCGTGGCACCCGGATCTCGTCGTGCCGACGCTCACGCTCCACGTCGCTGCCGTTGGCGTGTGGAAGTACCGGCGGAGGCCGCGCGCCCCGGCGCCACACCCGTGCGTGCGCGCGTCCATGGCGGAGGCCCCGGACAGGGAGGAGCTGGACGAGGAGTTCGACACGATACCGAGCGCGAGGCCGCCGGAGGTTGTGCGCGTGCGGTACGACCGCGCCAGGATGGTGGGCGCGCGGCTGCAGGCCATGGTCGGCGACGTGGCGACGCAGGCGGAGAGGCTGCAGGCGCTGGTGTCGTGGCGAGACCCGCGAGCAACCGGGATGTTCGTGGCGCTCTGCGTCGTCATGGCCATGGTGTTGTACATGGTGCCCATGAAGGTTGTGGCCGTGGTCGCCGGGTTCTACTATCTCCGGCACCCCATGTTCCGGGACCGGATGCCGGCGCCGGTGATCAACTTCTTCAGGCGGCTGCCGTCTATGTCTGAACGTATCATGTAGGATCCCAACAGCAGCGCCTATGCGGCATGAGTCACTGAGTCAGGTCATTGATACTGTCGAGGCTAGGCGCCATGGACTGCAGTTTCACTTGCACATTGTCGTAGTAATTTCCAATTTCTATGCTAGAACAATAAAAACAGTTAGTACTACTCCCTCCGTTCAACAATAGATGAATTGCATTTGTCTATATATAGATGTATCTAAAACTAAAACATGTCTAGATACATCCATATATATAGAAAGTGAAGTCATCTATTGTTGAACGGAGGGAGTACCATTTAGTGTCAGAAACCATCTTGAGATGATTTTTTTTCCCTTGGCAGAAGATAACTGAGTTGGAAATACGTCGTTGATTGTATTTAAAATTTTGGTTCATCTGTGCAATGTTCCTGATCTAACTTTTTTCCCCCAAATTCACGATCTTAGGAAATCTGTGTCAGCAAATAAACTTAATTTGGAACGGAGGAAGTAATACATTTGGAAGAACAGGACATTTACCAGCAAAACCAACACAGACTTGGCAAGTAACTTTGTTTATACCGTGGCATTCTGGTGCTTCGCTAATTAAGATGCACTACAATCATGACACAAAATATAATCTAGCCAATCACGAATTTACATGGAAAATGTCAGCAGTGTGCGCATTTGATCGAACGGTAAATGCCGCCGAGAAACTGTGGAAACAACAAAACAAAATCTGCAAACTAACTGTTTTGATCTCTGGTAGCACAAAGATGACCTAATATGACTTTGCAAAAATGGCAACTTCATCAGCTGGATTGCCGGTCATGAAGCATTTCTTCACGCCCTCTGGCTGCTCGAACGGGAAGCACCTGATGGTAGCACTGGTCTCTTCTTTCACCTTCAGCTCATCAGCGTCGCTGAAGTTTACACCAGACCAATTGGATTACAAAGGCGAAATAGAATTGAGCATGTAATACAACAAAGTTATGTCAAATTGACCTACCTAGCTGACCATGGACCTCTTGCCCATTTTCCTTCGGCAATGGCCTCTTTCAATTCACCGTATGAGCTCACATCAACTATGTTACTGCAGGATTGAAAAGGATACCGTTGGTTAAGAAGAAAAGATCCCTTGAAAGAGTCCATATGTTGGAGGCAAACACATAATTTCAAGCTTTTCACACTAAAAGGTTATTCTGCCTATGGAGAAAGGGTGGTACATGAATGCAGAAAGCAAACAATTGGACATAGGGATACCTATCACGAAATTCGATGGCCTTCTGTAAAAGGGATGCCTGAATTTCCTCTAGACGACTTTTTAAATGGTCCACCAATACAGATGGTTCCATAGAAACTCCAAACTCCTTCCCTTGCTTTCCAGGGACATCCCGTCTAGAAATCACAACACTCCCATTTTTTACATCACGGGGACCAATTTCAATCCTTATAGGAACTCCCTGTCAAACAATGGAAAAATGTCAAGAACTAGCCTATAACAAAACATGAACGGAAATTAAATCAGCCAAGACATGTTCGTTATGTACAACAAAGACTCACATACAGAAATTATCATTTCATCTTAATTAAGTTGGTCACTATGCTGAGCAGTAGATAGCATATCAGAAGTTACAGTTGCAAGACTGGATATTTTCCACATGGTGGCATGGTATTCTACTATGGGAAATATAGAATGGAGTACTTCCTCCTATCAAGAAATAAGTAAACTGACACGTATCCTGTTTTTTCTCTTTTGAACTCAAGCATACCTTGATGAACATATGCAATACATAAGTAATGGGAGCATACAGATCTAAATATCTCAATATGGTAACAACAGAAGAAATAACTGAAGCGGAATTCAACTAGAAGTGCAAAAGTGATTACTTTCATCTCATAGAAGTTAAACTTCCATCCGGGTGTTCGCAGCTCCGAGTCATCCACTTTGACTCTAATGCCTGCTTCCTTGAGCGTGTTTTGAACTGAAGCTACAGCTTCCATAACCACACCTTTTTCATCACCCTTTTTCCAAATAGGCACTATTACCACCTGCATTAAAAAAAATATCATAATTAAATCCCACTGGTAAGTGTATCAGTTTGGATGCTGATAGCAGATAACACCAAACAAAATTCTGCAGAAAAAAAGGACATAAACTTTAGCTGATTTTTTTTTTTTTTTGCCAAAAACAATATGTACTTTCGATGTTCAAGAAAACAAGTTGTTCTGGAATATTCTCTAGTATGCAACATTGATTGCTTTTCATATAAATATGTTAGTTAAAAATACAAATTATGATATTACAAGACTCTGGCTAGCTAGGTGTACAGTTTCAATTTCTCTTTTTTAACTTCTTCAGTTTTGTCATTTCTTTAGAGTAACCTAGGACCCTCTTTCTTTATTTTTCTTTTCTTTTCTCGATTGTTGGCCCTGTGTCATCTTGACGTTTCTTCTTTTAATACAAAACTACATGCATTTGGGTTCGTGTTCGAGGAAAAAAGTATCTTTGTGACGAATCTAGTGATCCTATTCTTACATGACCAAACTATTCATATATGTTATTACTGCACGCTTTTTGAGCATCATCTATTTTTGAATAGAGCTAATACAATTCCTCCAAAATTTCACATGAGAATAGTATTGAGTAGTTACAAGACAGAGGATCAGAGGAAGGAAAAAAATTAAGACATGTAGATGGGCATGATCTACATGCACAAAAGATGTAAGCAATCAGTGGGAAAAGACCTGAATGGGCGCAATCCTTGGTGGAAGCATTAGACCAGCGTCATCACCATGGGTCATGATAATCCCGCCGACGAACCGAGTGCTAATAGCCCAAGAAGTCTGCCAGACGTGTTCAAGTTGACCATTTTCGTCCATAAACTGCAGCAAATGGAGAAAATCAAAACCATGGCTGTAACCAAAGCGATATCAGAATTCAGCAGACAAGAAACAATGAAAGTGATGCAAAATGCAAATATTTGGGAAACAGTCTGTCTGAAAGGATTGCAGTAGGAACTTATAATAGCAGCGACAGCATACAAATCCATGTTACATAACTGATCAAGTGCAAGCAGCGTGCAAAGCAGCCAAGAAACTGAAGAAAGTTGGTAAACAAACAGCAACCTGTGTTTCAAAGGCACGGGAGAAGTTTTGTCCAAGATTGTGACTAGTTCCAGCTTGTAAGGCCTTCTTGTCGCCCATCATAGCTTCTATAGTGTAGGTCCGATCAGCACCAGCAAATGTCTCCACTTTTGATTTCCTGCCCGGAATAACTGGGATAGCAGCATGCTCATAAGAAAATTTGGTATATACATCAATCATCTGCATCGCCTGCAGAGTGATAAGAAACGGACCCGCATTAGAACATTTCGTTCTTTCAGATCTGTGCTGTTACATAAATTGTACTGAAAAGTTAAGTGCAGGAGCAAAAAGAAACTTGCACAAACCTCCTTCTCTGCCTCTTCAAGGGTGGCATGGGCTGTATGACCTTCTTGCCATAAAAATTCAAGAGTTCTGATGAATGGCTTAGTCCTCATTTCCCATCTTGTAACATTAGCCCACTAGAATAATAACAAATATTTAGTACATTGAAATGTTTTCAAGATAATTTAATATATTGAAGATAGTAGGCTGGTTGATTAAGTGCTGGCAATGAAGTTACCTGATTAATCATGAGAGGAAGATCACGGTAGCTCTGAATCCATTTAGTGAACATGTGATTTACAATGGTTTCACTTGTTGGTCTTACCTACAAAACCCTCAAGAATGGAATTGCAAAAGGCTCAGGTTTAGAGACAATCCACTCATACAAGCAACCATCACATATTTATAAGCATTGTTCCGACTGAATATCGTTGGTCTATGTACGCTTCACAAGACTAGACCAATGTATTACCACAAGTTTTTCCTCCAGTTCCTTTCCTCCTCCAATGGTAACTACTGCAAGCTCTGGACTAAACCCTTCAACGTGACTGGCCTCCTTCTCTATAAATGAGTACGGTATGAACTGATACACCAAAAAGGACAAGGATAAGAAACTATAGAAAGAGGAATGGCAAGAACAAAATCAAATTCATCAGATAAAAAAGGAGACAAGCTGTGTGAACAAAATAATCACACCAGATACAGGAAAAGTTCTATAAAATAGACTATAGCTATAAGGAAAATAATGACTATGGATCCTCATACTCCGTTTTAAAAGGGACATATGTACATGCTTTTTCTGAATATGAGATCATGTAAATTTCACTTTCCAAGAGTCACTTTGCACATGTTGGAAGATAATTATTTCGAGACATGGTTAGGAGTTAGGACTCATATCCTGCCATGTATCAACAGAACAAAATTTCCATCAAGTCGACATCAAATGGTATGTATTTAAGTGTTTTTGCAATTCTTTGTGCCTATTTTATATCCCAGACAAGTTAACAACAGCTAGCAATGGACTAGTCAAGAGATAAACTGCTAAATGTACAGAAGCATTCTATTTAACATAAATGCAAAACAAAAAACAAAACAAAACAATAATAGAGCTAAATTATACTCCCTTCGTCTCGAATTAATTGTCTTGGATTTGTCAAAATATGGATGTATCAATACACTAAAATATGTCTAGATACATCCATATTTTGGCAAATCCACAGCAATTAATTAGAGAGTGAGGGGAATCAGATAACAGCAAAAATAAACTAAATTCTATCCGATCAAGACTTTGGCATCAGCACGACAGAAAGAATAGCACAAACAGAAGGATTTATGATGTGCGTGCCTGAGGGAAGTACATGTTGCTGTGTCCTGTCTCCTTGAACTTCACATTCAAATAATCCTACAACGATAAACAAAATAACAAATATATTCAATTGCATACCTTGTACCAAAGACGATAAAAATCTCAATCTACTAACATAACAAGAGTATAAACTAAAGGAAAATAACATATGCATGAACTTGCCAACTTAAACAATAATTCAAGTTTCTTAGCTCAAAAATAGTATCCATACATTTCATGATTTGAAGAACCCAACTTCGCATCCGATGCAAAGGTACAAAATTCACATCAAAGAGTATAAGCACGCTAAAGGAACTGACAGCGAATTACTCCAAACAAATATGGCTAATTTTACGGTACCTTGGTACTCCACCTGGGGTTAGGGAGTACCAGTTAAATCAACTCGTTGATTCATAGGGATATTTTTAGGTTTTTCCGTCTTCTCCTTCTTAGGAGCAAACCACACGACACCATAGTTTCAATCTATAAAAACTGTATAGGAAAACGCCTGCGAATGATTCCGACAGCGGCACCGATAACTACGGCATCGAACGAGCCAACCGACTAGCCGTTGTTGAGTGCTTGAGGCTGGTCTGATTTGCCGCACTTGAGGCCTGACACGACCACCCCGGTAATGGCAGATGGAGGCGGCCAGCTTGTCCGGAGCAGTAGCCGCCGACAGCCAGAGAATGACACTGTCGTTTGTTATATTTTTGTCGGATCTGAGGGCGAAAGGTGAAAAGATTGCTTGATCATGATATAGAGGAAACAGATTGTAGATCGCATCTTAATCTCTATATCCATTCTTGGATTAATTGTTCTATTGAGTAAGATAATGCTCGCAGAAGAACATAACGTATGAAAGGGAAAGAAACAGGATGAAAATTTGCCATTCGCGTCCGCCGCCACAGGTGCCAGGCGGCCAGCCAAACCTGGATCGGTGTCTCCGCCTTACTCAACAAATCCATATACGTATGTAACATTGGATATGGAGATCAGATCTTATATAACGCAATGCAAAAGAAAAACTTAGATAACGCTAATGGCAGTTAAAATCTTCCTCAATTACTATTTTACCCTCAAAATCAGGGTACTCCTTATATGTAGTAGCAGTACCCCATATGAATCTTCGTGGACTACCAGTAAACCTCAGCCTTTGGATCTCAGAAAATAGACGGTCAAAAATAATTTAGGGGTACAGTATAAGTCCTCTACAAATATTAGACGAATGCACAGGCAATGATAAACTGCTAAGAGTGTCATGCCAGGAAGTGTGAACTAGAAGCCCAACAACGTAATCTACAAGCAAGTCTAGGCCAAGGGAGCGCTACCATTGTCACAATTTACACATGCATAACACCAGAGTAAGTTGACAGTTTATAAGAATGATCAAGCATCGCCGCTCAGTAACAAAAACAGGAAGATACGATTTTTTGTTTACGCCAGCAATGTTAGCACAGGCATGAACGCGCGCCACGCGCAGTGTATGAAGCAGGACCGCAGGAGCACCAACCTGGATGGCCTCCCAGATGGCGTAGCCATAGGGGCGGATGACCATGGTGCCCCGCACGGGCCCGTAGTCCGCGAGCTCGGCGGCGGCGATCACGTCCGTGTACCAGGCATTGAAGTCCGTGGAGCGCGGCGTGACCTGCCCCTCCCTGTCGCCGCCGCGGGTCTCCGTCCGCGCGGGCGCCGCCGCGGAGGCTCCCGTGGTCGTCGCGGCGGCACAGAATCTCGACGGAGCCGCGTGGAGGCAGCGGCCCCGGTGTCGTAGCAGGGCCGCCGGCCTTGCCGCCGCCGGCGCGAGGAGCCTGGAAGGGAGGCGCAGCAGCGACGCCATCAGAGGGGATGACTGGTTGGATTGGGGTGTGTGCTGGGTGCAGGAACGCTTCCGCTATACTATCGTTGACGGGCTGGGTGGGCTTAGTTGGGCCTCTTAATGTGGGTTCACCTGGGCTTTCTTTACGGCTTGGAGGCCCAGAATTGGAAGGGGAAATCTACTGGCCCTTCTCGAGCAACTCTAAGCATCGAGTACAAGTAATTGCGGAGGTATTGGGCGCCCATCCGCGCTATCCACGTGGCGCTCACGGGTGTTTTTTCTTGTTTTGTTATTCTTTTTGTCCGGATCGGGCGGAGGGATTGGTCAGGAGAGAAAAAAGGCAACGCTCGTATTGGCTATTGGTGGGCTGAAAACCTAGATCACCATATCCCTCTTCTTCCGCCTCAGCCGCCACTTCCTGCGCTCCTCCCTGTCCATCATCCTTTCCATCCACCGGACCATCCCCATGATCCTCCCTCGTGGCCACTCCTTTTGCGAGCTCGCCCGTCGTCTTCGTCCGACTCCGGCGAGCTCTCGCCGTCACTTGGGCTCAACTAGGGCTCAACTAGGGCGCTTGATGGCCAGAGAAGGTGGAGAGGAGTGGCATATCGTCACGCCGGCGCCACGGGAAGGACGGACGGTGGTGAGAAGCCAGATCATCGCGGCCATGGCCATGGCCATGGCGCCCTAACCAGATCCCCCCATCAGAACAGCGAGTTCTCCCTCCTCCCTTCTTCATCTGATTTATTTCCTCTCTAAATTAATTTTTTGTTTCACAGCTAGGGTTGCTCTCCCCCTCTGCCTCGTGCCACTGCACCTCCGGTTTATCTTGTTTGTTCGTGTTGAGGGTAAGCGATGGAGTGGTTGCAGCTCCTGAGATTCTTCTTCTATTCTTGGTTGCTGTTTCTTTGTGGCTCGGAGGCCTTTACGCTGATTGGGTATTTTGCCATTTTGGTTGGTCTTTTGCTACAGGATTAGAGGATTCCGAGATTCAGAGATAATGGAGCTTTTCCCATGTGAGTACAGGTATACTAATTGCAAGTTTGTTTTTGTGAAATGATGCGTTGTGATTATCCTTAAATGACAGAGAGTTATGACATGTGATTATTGGCACGTGAGGTTGAAGATCTTGCTAATCAGAGTGCTGATATTCTAACTTTTGTAAGTGAATCTGAAAGGTTCACTTAGTTTTTCAATGCCTCTATGAATTTTAGAACTAATATCAGTGGGATTTCGATTGTCTTAGAGAACTAAAACCGCATGTTATTGTTGTCAATAAAAAAGCATGGTGACTTTATTCACCAGAATATCATGGATGTCTCATTGTTGGGCATGGCACTGCCTCATTGTTGGGCATGCTACGGTAGGCTATTTCGCATTTAGTTATTTGGTTTATGCATATGAAATTGGCATCTCAAAAGTCAAAATTGGTTTCATGTATTAGCATGGTGACTTTATTCACTAGAATATCATGGATGTCTCATTGTTGGGCATGGTACTGTCTCATTGTTGGGCATGGTACGGTAGGCTATTTCGCATTTAGTTATTTGGTCTATGCATATGAAATTGGCATCTCAAAAGGCAAAATTGGTTTCATGTATTTGCAGTTGCATCTCGACGACGACAGATCTGGCATGCTAATCAACACCACATTGTCTACAACTCTAGATATTTTTTTACCGGCAAGATCATTTGTGTATTTCTAAATGCTTGGTTGTGAACTGCAAGTAACTTAAATTCCATTTGGTAGTTAAATAACGTGGCAACTTAAAATTCCCAGTATATATGTATGTCCTATATATAGCTTCAGAAGTTTACTACTGAAATATGACAGGGACTTTGATATGTTTCAGATGTGCATATTACCAGCTTACTATTCCCTCTATTTTTCGGTTACAATCAGGTTGAACCTGTAATATCTGATGTACAGATAATTATGAGCTGAACTGGTGTGTGTCGCCTCCGATGGCATTACAAAATCATTACAGCAGAGGTGTGTTCCCTGTGGCCTTGATCTAGATGACGGCTTCTACCTCGCCAATTCTACAAGCATCACCCTAAAAAGTTTCTACCACACTGCTACAAATTGTCGCTGCACAGACCAGGGTCACTTCTTCATCGTCACTGATTCCCATTCTGTATCCGAAAATTACGAATACATTCTTTCAGACAAGCTTGTGGTGTACACCTCCTGCTCGCTAATGCACACTGTTGTTGATCTTGTCAACGAGACTAAGCTTGACAGTGAGATTTGGTCTTGGCTGGCATTTGCTCCCCAAAAGGTGGTTGACGTGAATGTGCTTGGCAAGGCTTTGGCTGGTCTAAAGGACGAGGTATGATATATTTTTTTTCACTATACTTTAGTGCTTTATACCAATTCTATTGGAACTGTTAACTGACTGTACTAACATGTATTATTTGAAATTATTAAATGCAGGCTTACTTTGAGGACAATATTGTTGCAAAGGCCTCAAAGAGACCGCCACCCAACATGTATTATTTGAAATTATTAAATGCAGGCTTACTTTGAGGACGATATTGTTGCAAAGGCCTCAAAGAGACCGCCACCCAGAGTGAACAATGAGGAATTTCAGAATGCCGTAAGTCCATTGAGCTTCAGTCACATAGACACATTAACTTATTAACGGGGAGTACATTTCTTACAAGCTGCTGCTTTGAAGGGCTCTGACCACCCCCGTGGTACCACTGTTTCTTCTAGACTGGACGCTCAGCAGAAGAAGCTCAACATTCCTATCCTTCTGACAAACACAATCGGTTCATTCCCTCAGACAATGGACCTCGGGAGGGTCCTCCGTGAGTACAAGGCAAATAAGTGAGTGCTCTAAGGTTGCCAAGATCCAAAAGGAGCTTGACATTGATGTGCTTGTGCATGGAGAGCCTGAGGTGAGCATAGGTTTGTTGTAGACTAATTTGCAAGATGCTCTTTTGAACTCATTGCAATGAAGATATATTTGTCTACGGATATCGTTTAAGCAGATATTGGTTTCAGTATATTGTGTTTTGTTCTGTATAAATCAAGTGTCTGCACATTTTTGTGACTAATTTTTTATGTTTATTTTAGAGAAATGACATGGTTGAGTGCTTCAGTGAGCAATTATCTGGTTTCGCCTTTACTGCCAACGGATGGGTGCAATCTTATGGATCATGTTGCGTGAAGCCGCCGATCATCTATGGTGATGTAAGCCGCCCCAACCCCATGACAGTTTTCTGGTCTAAGATGGCTCAGGACATGACCCCTCGCCCAATGAAGGGAATGTTAACAGGTCCAGTCACAATCCTCAGCTGGCCTTCTGCCAGGAGTGACCAGCCAAGGTTGATATTGGTCTCTAGCTTTTTAATTCAGTTTTGGTAGCCTTCATGTGGATGTGTTTTAACTTTTTATGGGTATGCTCACTTGTGGTCACAGGTTTGAGACATGCTACCAGATTGCTCTTGCCATCAAGGAGGTTGAGGATCATGAAGCTGGTGGTGTTCAGGTTTGTATATCAGCTTTGTTTGTCTCGTCATCATATCAGCAATACATCCATGTGGCATGTGTATGAAGGCTGTTTGGCCATTTGCAGGTGATCCGGGTCGATGTGGCTGCTCTAAGAGAGGGTCTGCCTGTGCGCAAGTCAGAGCAAGCCTTATACTTGGACCGGGTTGTCCACTCATTCAGAATCACTAACTGTGTACATGACACCACTTAGGTAATCTTATCTAACTGTCATGAGATATTCAGATATCTTTCTTAGGATTGCCCTGATTTATAATTTTTCCTGGGTAGATCCACACACATGTGCTACTCTAACTTCAACGACACATCCACTCCATCATTAACATGGACGCTGACGTCATCACCATTTAGAACTCCTGGTCCCGATGAGAAGCTCCTCTCTGTATTCCGCAAGTGTGTGACGTACGGAGCTGACACTAGCCCGGTGTCTATGCCATCCATTCTCCCATGATCCCCACTGCAGAGATGTCTGACCGCGTCAACAAGATGCTTGCCATGCTTGACACCAACATCGTGTCTGTGAACCCTGGCTGCGGTCTCAAGACCCGCAAGTACACCGAGGTGATGTCCGCCCTTACCAACATTGTTACTGTCCCTAAGCTCATCCGCACCCTGCTCGCCAGCACAAAGTGAACAACCCGATAGCACCTCTCTTGATATGTTGGAACAGAGCGCCAATGAAGCCCATTTGTTTCGAATAATCTTGGTCGTATCATACTCCTGTATGGTTTAGATTAGTCATGTTGCGGTACACTTTTACATGGTGTATTCTATCTTTGGTAGATTTTCCTTTTTGGTCTCGTCAGACTGTTGTCTGGAGCATGTGTGTTACACAATTATAAAGAGTTAAAAAATGCAGACATATACTTTTGCATCTTTTAGTGTCTCAAACTGCAATTCTTCAATCCAGAAATTGTCTGCTTATATGCAGATCACTTACCTTGTGCACAGGTTTCACTTAAATTTTTCTGGAACATAGGTGTAGCCTATATAGAGTATGTGTAACATTATTCAGCAACGTTTTCTACGTGCCATCGCCGTCTGCGGATGGTACATGTTCTTGTACTCTGTTATACTGAAATGCAGAGAGCAGCTAATATCTATTATGTCCAGTGCTGGCGTTTTAGAGAGACACTTCTCATGCAGCAAGAGCATATGGCAGTGTAGAACTGTGTGTAACTTGAAAGCAGTTTTGGTAATCTATCCTGTGTATGCACTTTGTCTTGGATTAGGAGAGAGCATTGTTTCTATCTTCTGCTGCATCCTGTAGAATCACGCTTGTTGGATAATGCCTGGTTCAATCTGCAGTAGAAGTGCTGGTGTTTTGAGTGGTTCTATTTCTGGAGTAGTCCATACACTTTTATTAGGAACAAGTTAATGGATCACCGTGAGACAACCGTGGGTCATAAAGCAGGCAAGATTGATAAGTCGTTGCAAAAATGGCAAGGCAGCTGTTTTCTTGTTATTTTGGTCTAAATACCAGCTATCTTAATACGATGAATCATGGCCACAGCGCACCAACACCTACCAGCGCAAGGATGAGAAGCCAACAATTAGCCTTTTGGCTACAACCTTCAAAAATAGAAGACACGCTATGTTTTAGAATATTTTAAATGATAACACATTGTGAAGATTATAATTTTTTTTGATTGGACAACAACTGACCGGCTAGGAGGCGCCCCAAGGGGCGCCCCAGCCTCTAGTCTCCAACAAACGCGCCGGACCCGTGCCCTAAAACACGTTTTCAGCGTCAAAATAGTCAGTTTACAGCGCTGCACTGATGATAGGAGTTTCAGTGGCGAGACATTTCAGCGCGAGCGTTGCGAAACTTCATCAGAGGCGCCAAATTGCAGCGAGACGTGACAACAAATTTAAATTTCAAATTTAAAACTTAAATTTCATTGAAATTCTCGCGATACAACTAAAATTTATTAAAGATAAACTAGAACTACTCATCGTCTTCGGAGGACGATTCCTCGTCTTCCTCGCTCTAGAGATCGTTGCTCGTCCTAGGTGGCGACGTCGTAGAGTTGCGCCTCCGCCGCGGCCCTCCCCTCCGCGAGCTCCGCCGCCCGAAGCTCCCTCCGACCAGCCCTCCTCTTAGCGCGTTCCGCCGCTCTGGTCACCCAAAACTGTTCGTCGACGGCGACGTCTTCCGAGTGGCGCGTCTGGATCTGGCAGTGCACGCGATGGTCCTCAAACGTGTCCAGGCGCGGCGGCGGCGCGAGGTCTTGCGTCTGTTGCATGTTGCGAACCTCCGGGAAATTCATCCGCGTGAGGGGGCGGCTGAGCCGCCACGCCGCCGCGTCGTAGGCGTGTGGCCTCGTGCGCGGTATCGTAGGTGCTAAGAGAAATCCGTGTTGGGTTGCGCAACGAGAATTTAAAATTTTCGCCAAACTTGCTACGCAACAACCAAGATCTTGCTATGAAGATACAAGTTAATATAAATTCCAAGATCTAGTTTCCGAGATGTTTCCGAGATCATGTACCAGACATTGTAGTAGCGGAAGAGGTGTCGATGACAATGTGAAAGTAAAGTATGGGCACCTAGAGGGGGGGTGAATAGGTGCTACGACCAATTTTAATTTTTCTTTCGACTTAGGCTTGACACACGGGTAAATTCTCTAAATAGTGCAACTAAGGTGAATTTACCTATATGACAAGGATAGCAATAAATGCAACAAGTACAACAATAAATGCTACAATTACGAGTAAGTAAAGAGTAAGAGAATGAGGTAACCGATGGAAGCACACGGAGACACGATGTATTCCCGATTTCCTCCTTGTTAAGGGAGTACGTCTCGTTGGAGGTGTGTGAGCTCGCCACGAAGGCCTACTCAACGCCACAAAGGCGCCACCCTATTCTCCGATGAACTTCCGCCACAAAGGTCTAGTTCACCTTCCACTATTGAACCCCTTTGAGGCGGGGATCGAGTCCTTTACAAACAAGTTTGGGGCACACACCCACAACTTAATTGGGGGCTCCCAACACTCACAAATCACCAAGAGTAGCAAGAAGCCTAGGTTCTCCACAAGAGGAAACCTTAGGCAAAGATCCCTCAAGCAAAAGAGAGGGGAAATGAAATCCGGTTGGTGAAGACGTAGATCGGGGCCTTCTCCTTCAATCCTCCAAAGATCAAGGCTTTTGGGTGGATGGATTGGGAGATCTAGCAAGGTGGGGGAGCTCCAACAATGGTGACTTCAATTCTGGACGAGCTAACCTGAGGTAGGTGGAGGGGAGGGGGTATTTATACCCCTCATAAAGTCTAAGAGCCGTTGGAGCAAATCTGACAACTTCACACCGGAGACTCCGGTGTAAAGGCCGGAGACTCCGGTCTGACCTTTTTTCGTAGAGCTCTAGTCTGGAGACTCCGGACAGTCTCCGGTGTCCCTCCGGACTGGACACAGCAGGCGACACCAACTGGGCAGCACTTGGGATCCTCCAGAAATCTTCAGTCCAGAGACTCCGGTCAGGGGGACCGGAGACTCCGGTCTTGGCGTTGCGGATTGACTCAGAGGGTGTCTGGGGTCGAGCGGATTAATAGAACCCAGTCACACCAGAGACTCCGGTAAGACTCCGGTAAGTCTCCGGTGCGAGTACAGCACGCGACACCAGCAACTCCTTAGCCGTTTTCTTCAGAGGCAGCTCCCACACCGGAGACTCCGGACTGTCTCCGGTAACACTCCGGTGTGGATGCAGTGCGCGACACCAGAAAGTCCAGAGACTTGGCGATGGAAGAAATCCCCACACCGGAGACTCCGGTCTGAGAGTCCGGAGACTCCGTCCTGGAGAAAAACTCCAGCAGACAGAAATCCTGGTGAATTGCCCCTTTTTGCAACATCACACCACCATATCAAATATGTTGTTTAGCCCTGAAATACATCAACACACTTAACAGTACATGTGTTGTTAACAAACACCAAAACAAGATGATCTAAGCGCGTTTGCACTTTCACAATGTCGATGAAGCGTGTAGAAGATCCTCACGCACAAACATGTGGGTGAGGATGTTGCCAACTCGCCGTATCCAGCACCTTATCCAGCAGAGTGGGGTCTCACGTGTTACCCCTGTGAGAGTATGCACACATAAGTCGGAGCAAATTCTGCAGCGCTTCGCTGTTCAGGACTTAGCGTTGCAGGTGTATATGAAGGTGGAGTTCTCAACACATGAGAGAGATAGAGTAATTAGAAGATAGGTTTAATAGGGAGAGGAACACCTCGGCATGATTATAAGAAACACTAATCTAATTAGAGGAGGCTCTAATCCAATTAGAAGTTCTAATTAGATTGATCTAATTAGTCTTCTAGTTATTAGAGAAGTTCCAATCCAATTAGAATTATTCTAATTATAATGTATAATTAGTTCTTCTAATTATTAGAGAAGTCTCTAATTCAACTATAAGTGCTCTAATTAGTTCTCTAATTCTTCGAGAGGAAGATAGAGAATTCCCAAGGCTCAATTGTGTGTCCTCTAAAGAGAGGAGGGGTGGGGATTATATAGTGGATCAAGAGAGGGCAACTACCATAACGGAGGAGTTCGTTTTCCCCTCCTCTCCCTTGGCCGCACCAATTCTCCTAGAGGATTCCAGATTGGACTTCCAAGTGGAGTCTAATTCCACCTCCCTTTTTTCCTGTTTTTTTTCACTCGTTTATTCCTCAAATAAATTAGGAAAAGTTCATACGGAAAGTAAATGCATTTTATGAGACCTTGGGCCCCACATGGCGTCCCCTAAAATTAGGTTTTGCCATAGAAGGAAATCTGCCCTCCTCCGGCACTATTTCCATATATGGAAAGTCCCCCGAAATTCTTCCGAAACCCCGTGAACACTATAGATAAAATCATAGATATTATCATACGATGTGTGAAATATATTTCTCACATCTTAGGACATCTCATGCCCCCTGCATTTGCTTCGTAAAGCGTGCAGTCTCAATTTCTCTTTCATAAGAATTCTGAAATAAATTACGATAGTAATAGAAACTATTTCTATCACTCTGGGACATCTCATGCCATTGTTATAAATTCTCTCTGATATATAAAATAAATCTATCACGCAGAAACACTGTTCTAGTGATACTCCTAGTTGATCCGGACCTACTGATATACACAAAAATGATCCCAAACTTAAATTTGTTTCCCCTACAGGTTCGATAGTGTGTGGACGTGAAAGTGTAAACTCGTTCCTTTTCAATAATCAATAGTTGGACCGTGGACACCCATATTGACTCACACATACTAAACGAATAAATTGTTGAACATGTTGGTTATTATACAAATCTCCCGTTACTCATGATATCGAACTTACTCGAAACTGTTGATTCCGGTATTGCCTATGAAGTAATCTCTAGTTCACTAATACAATACATTTGTCTCGTCTCGTTATCCGATAAGTTTCCTCTTTCTCGTTACTGTATTATGATATCTCACATGATGTATCATCATCATGGATTGTCTGCATAAATTATGGATATCAAGAATACTGAGTGGGCCCACGTATGTATTACTCTTTTTATAGAGGAGTAATTCCCATCTCAGACCATCGAGTTAATATAGTCCTTTAGAATTATCCAGTAATTACCTTTATGTTCACCCATTTTACAGTGTGACTCTTGATAGCGACAAAGTAAAACATCTCGAATATATTATCCCGATAACCTCATGGTCAAAGGATGCATTGTAATATAACCATGTTGTGATATAATTCTAAGGACAAAAATGTCTTAGTGGAATCTCTTAGCATATTAATCTACTTAGGGAATATATAGCCATATTGTTCCCTTCCAACATATAATATTCATTGATGTTGACATAAGCAATATCCATGACTAGGAAAACATAGTCATCAAACATCCAATGAATTAGTCGTAAAAGGCAAGACTAGGGTTTGTTTCTGTGTTCATGTTACTACACATGAGCGTGAGTTTTCCTCTGAATATCATATTCAGGAACCACGTCAGTTCTAGCATAGTAATATGAATCATAATTATGAAACAAATGTATAAATATTATTGCCTTTTGGGAATACATCCAACAATCTGCTCGTCGCCAGAGCGGACTTCGGCGTAGAAGGTCCTCGTGGGTTGGATGCGGACGCCGTAGTAGCCGGTGGTGTTGCATCGGTGCCGCGATGGCATGGCGGCGTTGCAACGCGTGGGGAAGCAAAGGGGGAGAAGATGTTTTGTGGCGAGCGCGGGACGGAAAGCGACGGTTTGCGTGGCGCATGGCTGGCTAGCGCGCTGGCAGCTACACCCTATGTAGAACACGCTAGTTGCCACTTCTATGTGTGCATATTTTTCCAGCACGCAGCGTTTTCGCGTGTCTACTGGAGCCCGCGAAATGAAGCGCAAAAGCGGCGATTTTTCTTGCGCGCGCCCGCTTTCGTGCGTCTGTTCAAGATGCTCTAACAGATACAAGATGTGCATACCAAAAAACACATACAGGGGGATCCAAAAAAATCAGGATGGCAAGGTGCGGCACAGAACAGATACACGATATTCAAATTTCAAATTAGGAAACATAGTTCGCGCTACGTTGTTCCGGCGAGCTCCTAGGACTAAAGTTCACTTAAACTACTTAGCTCCGGCGAGCTCCGGGCGATGTTTTCTTCACCACTCAAAGCCAAGGTGATGTAGGCTGGTTGACCTACGCACCGCCCTGGCCAGGTCGGCATCTTCCTTCGCAGCTTCGACGCGAGCCTCTGTGACGTCTTCATCGTCTGCACCGCCTTCACAGCGGTAGATACCTCCTCGTTGGTGTGCATGGTCCTATTCTACATCAGGTATAACACGTGGAGGAGGAAGTGTTGCGTCGTCATGAAGCGGCACCGGTCGCCGCCGCCCAAGGTGAAAGTAACCTCGGTCTCCCATGGGTCGTACGGCACCACGATGGGCGCCACCTTGGAGCTACCCGCCTGTGCGTCGTGCGAGGCTGCCGCCATCAGGGTCGGGATGTACCACGGGTGTTCCAGGGCGAGCAACCCTGCGAATCGGTTACGCTTGATACAGGCCTCTGCGTCGTGCGAGGCCGCGTCGTGCTTGCTGCAGGCCTCCAAGCGGCGGCATCGCGCCTCTTCTTCAACGGGCATCAGCAGCGGAGGCGGGCCTCCCTCGTGGCCACGCAACGCAGATCCCACCATTCGCGCGACTCAATTGCTCGCCGGAGGAACCTAGGCTAGCAACGGAGGAGGAGCGGACGGTGGCGACGCTTATGATGGGTGTATACCCTAAATTCGCCCTTGTCCCCTACATATAGCACTGGTGACGGCGCAGATAGCGAGTCCACAATAAAATTTCCTAGGATGACCCGATATGTGGGCTCTGATCGGGCCACGAAAACGACCCGTCCCCGCATATCTGCCGGGAAATCCCGATCCGGCGAGCTGCCTATCTAATCGAATGGCAGAGCGCCTTCCTTTAAATTTCAAAAGAAAAGGTACTATAGAAGTTGCCATTTTTTGTGTGTCATTGACACGATTGTGTTTGTTCAGGTATTTTATTCATAAACCCTTCCTTCTCAAATTAACCAGGTTCCTTTGAATTGGATTGCTCCCAAGATTGCCACTTGTGCAAGTCTTTGTTTTGGTGGTATCAATGGATCAAAAATATGTTGCTGCTTTTGATGTTTTGGAAACATCCTTGCTCGTAGATGGCTTGGTATCTAGGAAGGAGGATGCCATGGAGGTTGGTCTAAAGATGGGGTTTTCGGTAGGCGAAGAGTTGGGCTTCTACCAAGGCTGCCTCCATGTCTGGACCTCGGTATCTCGCATTGACCTCTGCTCGCTTTTGGTTCGGATGAAGAAGAACATTGAGCAGCATTGGTGAGGAGCTACCCTATGTTTGATCAAAAGGATGAAAAAAATTCAGTACATGGAGAAAATAAGGACAAAGTTCAGGATTATAGCTGCAACCTTAGGAGTGAATTTGGACTACCAAGGTCGGCTCATGTCATCGAAGCAGGATGTTGAGGATCTCGGTTAACGATGCCATGCCACAAGTTTGGCATGATTAAGGATCGCTATCAGCGCAACTTTGAGATTCTTTTAGTAAGTTCGTTGTTCGTGCAAATAACTGCAATGTTCTTATGGATCAAGATATTGGGTTCTCATCAAGCCTTGCTAGCACGAAGGAAAATCTAAGAGCATCTCTAGCAATACCCATAAAAAGCCCAAAACTACAAAATAACTGCCACCTCCAGTTTTTGGGCGGAAAAAGGAGCCCGAACAGAACACGCAAACAACTTTGACCTATAAAATTTGTTTAGGGCTGCTGAGAATTCCTCCTCTAAGCCGAGAAGACACTGTTCTCGTTGCCGACCCGAGGGTGCCCTAAATCATGCGGAAGAAGTTTGTGGTAGGGAAATTTCACGCGTGGTAGTTACCTCTCCCATCGGATGCCGCCGCCGAACCTCTTCCTCCGCTCCGGTCGACCTCGCCGTGGCCTTCAGCACCGTCATGAATGCCTTCGAGTCATTTCTGGTTAGTGTCCCCATTGTGGTTGCGCCATTGTCCGATCCAGTGGACCAGGAAGATCTCTCGGCTTGCGCCCCCGCCGGTTCCCTGCTGGTGGGAGTCCCCACCGCCCCCTCCCCAAGCGAAGCGGAAGCAGCTACGGAACACCGGCGCTGGCGCTGCAACCGCTGCCGCTGCTGCTGGTGCTTCCATTCCTGCCTCGGTCGTGAAAGTGAAGACAAGGCCCGTCGTGGTGAAACGGAAGAAGGCACCCCTCAAACCCGCCGTTGGTGCTTCCAATCTCACTATTGCGCCTGCCGGTCCCGAATCCGCGTTGCAAGTGTTTGTGGAAATTCAAGCACCAAGGTATGATTCTTCTTCCATTTCCAGATTCCTTTAAAATAGACTTTAGTTCTTATATTTCAGTTTATATTCGTAGCTAAAACATGTATGATGTTCCCTCTTCTTTGTACGTTAACATGTTGAGCGATAGTGCGGTGAACATTGAAGAAACCCTCTCGGTGAATATGGTTACGACAAGACCGATGGTGGCGGTGGGGATGAAGATGTGGAGGAGATTGAGGGATCTGTGTTCGAAACAGCGCAAGTAAAACAAGCGCCCGAGGGCAATGAACTACACCCATTGGAAGACTAGGTCTTGATCAAAACTTGGGAGGCCAGCTCCCTCGACTCCGTTCACGGCACCGATCAAACCGCCAAACGGTATTGCAAAAGGGTGGAGGACAAGTTTTTCCAATTGATGCCTCGCTTTGACCAAGCCAGAAAAGGGTTGCCAAACATACCACGCGCATACCGGTCACTCCAAGGTCATTGGGATGCTTTGAGAAAATTTGCAATGCACCTCCAAGTGGTTTGAACAAGGGTGATTGGGAGAGTTTCTTTAGCATTGTTTTGCTATAGTCTTCTAGAGTCTTTCGTGCTAGTCTATGCTGCATAATTTTTTTAAAAAATGCTACGTAGTCAACCAAGATCACTCTGCAGATAACGAGACATGCCCATTATAGCTGGCCAAACGGGCCGCCCGGCACAGCCCGACACGTGTCGGAAAAAGCACGACACGTATACGGCCCGACTTATTCATGCCGTGTCGGGTCAGCCCACGGCCTGTATTCGCAGGTCGGCCCGGCACACGAGCACGACTATGGCCCGACGGGGCATATTTCGGCACGACGGCCCGTTTCAAGGCCTGGCACGACTGGCCCGATTAGGGGTGCGGGAATTTTGAATTTCGAAATTTTGGTGGGGCCGGGAGGAGGCAGCATTTTTCTTCATTAGGGGGTAATTAGGAGCGTAATGATCCCATTTTAAGTGTGATTTGTCTAAATTTAGAGGTATTTTGTCATATTTAACCGTTAGAGAGCTAATTTAGTCCGAAAAATTGCATTCTTTTCCTATAAAAAGGGTTATCCCCCCTCTAATTTAATCGTTCCATGTCGTTCCCGTGTTGGGCCGCGTGCCGGCTCTTTTACGTCGTGGTGTGCCGTGCCGGCCCACGTGCTTCAAATCGAGGAGCGACCCGGGCACTAACGGGCTCGTGTCATGCCGCGGCCCATTTAAATGGTGTCGTGTCGTTCCCGTGCCGGGTCAAAAAGTCATGCTTCGGGTCGGCCAAAAAAGTACGGCCCATTTGGCCAGCTATAATGCCCATACATGCGAGGATCACGATCACGACTCATCACGCAACGGATTCGACGTATTCATAGAAGAATTCTGAACAATCGTAGATCCTCACAACTAGGCCTAGTTGCAAGGATGTCGCTAAGTCTTCCTTCGTCAAGGATCACACGTGTAATCCCTTTTATGGTGTGCACGTGTACGTTTGTGTCAACCCATCAGCACTCCGCCGTCCAGGACTCGGCACCGATGAAGAGAGACATCCTTCTAGTGTTGCTAATTGGTAGCTCTATTCAACTGTGATTAGAGCAACTACAAACATCCAAGTGATAGGTATCATCTTTAAAGCCTGAGCTTGCATATGTTCCTATCTAGCATACTTCTGGCAACCTTCATAAGTGCACGCAATTTGCCAACTGCTAGAGCTATAAGCCAGAAACATCCATTTCTAAAAGATTTAGCAACCAAATATCTGGTACTTGCATGATGTCCATAATCCTATGAATGTATCTCATTTAGGATCTGTCATCCTTCCTCAGGGGAAACGCAACATCGAAAAATTCCTGAAACACTGTGTTTGTATAACTCCCCATTCATAATTGTGTATGCCTTGGACCGTCTGATTACTTGATGGGCGATGATTTCCTCTTGTGGGAGCTTGCCTCGCAGTAAATAAGGCAGATATGGCTATGTCCATTCGGGTGTTGCATGAAGTGTTGCTACCAACTCTGGTGCAGGGTTTGGGTTTGCTATGTCATCCTCATTGAGAATTTTGACAGATGGACTATGTATCTCATCCAAGAAAACAATGGGTGGAAGTGGTTTTTTCTCAGAACCCAAACGTGACAAAGCATCAGATGCCTCATTAAGTCGGCGATCAGTGTGATCCACCTGATATCTTTGAAAGTGACCTTCTATTTGAGAAACTGCACACCTGTAAGCTGCTATAACCGGATCCTTTGAATCCCACGTTCCAGTGACTTGTCGCGATACTAAGTCCGAATCTCCAAAACACCGAATACGGGTTATGCTAATTTATTTGGCTATGCGTAGTCCATGAAGTAGAGCCTCATATTCAGCCGCATTATTAGTGCATTTGAACGAAATCTACGGGACATGCCGGGATTTATCTCCTCTAGGTGAGGTTAACACCACTGCAGCTCCAGATTCCTCCAACTGTCTAGATCCATCAAAGTGCATAGTCCAATATTTTGTATCTAGCTTCTCATGTGGAGCTGGTAGCTCTGTCCAGTCATTAACAAAGTCAGTCAAAGAATGGTATAGCTCGGGTCGTATTTGATGTGATAGTGACACATCTCTATTTCCCACTTCGCGACTGATACGTCTCAAACGTATCCATAATTTCTGATGTTTCATGTTGTTTCCATACCATATGCTACATGTTTCTTATACACTTTATGTAATTTTTATGGATTTTCTGGGACTAACCTATTGACAAGATGCCATAGAGTCAGTTCCATTTTTGTGTTGTTTTTGGTTTCAGAAAAGTTTTTCCTGAAATATTCTCGGAATTGGACAAAACAACATCCCAGAGTCTTAGAAAGTCGTCACGTACACGGGGTCCGGAGGAGACCCGGAGGGGGGGGACCTCGGGGCCCCACACCATAGGGCGGCGCCCCCTCTGGCCGCGCATGGGGGTGGTGTGGGCCCCCTGGCCATCCAGCGACGTTACCCTCTCGCCTATTTATACTTCTCACCGGGTTAACCCTAAAAACCCGAGACTTTTCCACCAAAAAGATATGTATCCGCCGTCATCGTCAACCCTAGTTCGGGAGGGTTCTAAAGCTCTCCCTGGCACCCTGTCGGGAGGGGGAATCATCACCGGAGGGCTACGGGTCCATAGTAGTAGCCAGATGGTTGTTCTCTCCTCTTTATGCCTCATGTTTAGATCTTGTGAGCTGCCTAACATGATCAAGATCATCTTATTGTAATGCTACTTGTTGTGTTTGCTGGGATCTGATGAATATTTAATGCTATGTCCAGTGATTATCAATCTATCATGCTCTTTCATGTGTATGTTATTTATGATCTTGCATTCTCTCCGTTACTAGTAGATGATGTGGCCAAGTTGATGCTTGTAACTCCTAGAGGGAGTATTTATGCTCGATAGTTGGTTCATGCCTCCCTTTCACTCACGCTCGAGTGACAGAAACGTAACGGGTGGGGGATGTGTTATTGCCATTAGGGAGAAAACAACAATGCTTTGTCTAAGGATAATTTTATTGTTTACATTACACACTTTGCTTAATGAAATTATCTGTTGCTTGCAACTTAATACCCAAAGTTTGCTCGGGTGACACTCTGAGGGTGGATTATTAGTCATAGATGCAGTTGGATAACGGTCTATGTATCTTGTTGTAATGTCCGCATGAATCACATAGTAATCATCATGTCATGCATATGCACTACGGTGTAGCCTTTATATCTGTCAATCGCCCAGCTGTAATTTGTTTACCCAGCATGTTATCTATTTGTTTTGGAGAGACACCTCTAGTGAACTATGGACCTCGGTCCATTTCTTTACACTGATATACAACCACTGCAACCGTTGTTTTCCTACTTCCATTATTGTTATCTTTCATTTAATCCAAACAAATATTATGTTCCACGCTATACGTCTAATCGTTTGTTTCAGCAAAACCAGTGAGATTGACAACCTCACTGCTTCGTTGGGTCAAAGTAATTTGATTGTGTTGTGTAGATTCCACGTTGCTGCTGAACAGGTAGTGCGCCCTGCCAACATCAGCTGCATCAACCTTTTGAAGTGATTTCTTTCTCCTACTGGTCGATTCAACCTTGGTTTCTTTATGAGGGAAACTTGCTATTGTGCTCTTCATACCTTCCACTTGGGGTTTCCCAACGAGAGCATTAGCCTCCATCAAGCAATTTATGGCGATGTTGTCGAGGAGGAAGAGGATTTGTTCAAGGGGGTCTCTCACCTCCAATCTCTTTGCTTTGTTCTTATTTTGCTTAGTTTATTTTATTTTGTCTTGTTTGCTTCTCTATATCAAAAACACACACAAAATAGTTCTTATTTTGGTTATCATTCTTGTTACCCTGTTGTTATTTTTCATCATGTTGCTCCCTAAGTTTACCTTGAAAGATCTATCAATAGGTAGTGGTTCTATAATGGGAAAGGATACCATTGAAGAATTCTTTAATCATGTTAGTAGGCATGAGAATTTTGAGGAAAAAACCATAGTAGAACTTGCTCCAAATTATGAAACTGTTGCAGCTTCTTTAGTTCACATGTCAGAGGCTAGGTCTGTTAACCTTCACCCCATACTGCAACAATTATTTCTTAACATGAATAATATTGAAGATATCGAAATAAGAAATTTTATCTTTGAAACCATGTTCAAAGAATTTGGAGATGTTGTTATAGAAGCTAGGAAAGTTTTTGATCGTTTTAATATGCTAGGCTCAAGTGTAGATGTTATTGGTGCTCTTGAAAAAACAGACAAGACCAAACCTAAAAATGAAAAGGAAGGGAAAATACCAATACCCTTTAAACTTGTAGCACTGCATGAAGGCTTGGAAAAGAGTTTTGACTAGATTGTTCCTGAAAACTTATTTGATGAAAGTAGTAAACCTAAAAGTGTTGAGAGAGGAACATCTTAAACTTATATAGATAATATAAAATGCATTGTTGAGGAGTTTTCTTGTCTCAATTTGTATGCTTCTTCACTCAAAAATACTTGATTCTAGTTTTCTGGGCCTAGCTAAAAGGCGTTAAAGAAAAGCACTTCTTGGGAGATAACCTATGGTTTTATTTTTGCTTTGTTTTTTACTTCTTTATTTGAGTCAAGGTGTTTCTTACTTCTGTAGAAACTCCTTTGTATCTTTATTTTGTCGTATTTGTTGTGTCAAGTAAAATCTCTAGTGAAAGTTGAGGTTAGATTTGGATTTCTGCGCAGGAAACAGATTTCTGCTGTCCATCGTTAAATCCATGTAAAATCACAAAAAGATCAAACTGACCTGCAAATTTTTGTGCTTATTCCTCAGCTAATTCCAAAACTTTTCTAGCTTTGCTTTTTTCGATTTCAGCAACGTAAGTTCCCCCCAAAAAATTGTCTTTACAGACTATTCTGGTTTTGACAGATTCTGCCTTTTTTACTTGGATTCCCTCTTTTACTATGTCGAGTGGATTTATTTGATCCACAAAACATCAGTGGCTGTAGCTAATATTTAAAAATTATTAATAATGCTTGTTTCCAAGGAGAACATGTGAATTTTTTATTGTACACTAACCCTCTAATGAGAATTACATTGAGTTTGGTGTGAAGGAAGTTTTGAGGGGTCAAGAGAAGAGGGTGATATAATGTGATCAAGAAGAGTGAAAAGCCAAAGCTTGGGGATGCCCCCGTGGTTCATCCCAGCAAATTCTAAGAATACTCAAGCGTCTAAGCTTGGGGATGCCCAAGGCATCCCCTTCTTCATCAGCAACTTATCTGGTCACTTCTAGTGAAACTATATTTTTATTCGGTCACATCATATGCAGTTTACTTGGAGCGTATGTTTATTTTTGTTTTGTTTTCCTTGCTGAAATAAATATGTTTGGAACCCAGAATTCTTGTGTGGGAGAGAGACACACTCTAGTTTTTCAAATGAACAATCATTTTCTTCCCTGCTCATAATCTTAGTTTTTCTTCCAACTGTTGCAAATCCTTTTAGCTCTTGTTTTTCATGCATCTCTTATTCAGAGATGTTAGTTCTAGTAGAGTTAAGTTAGTACTCTCTTGTTTCATTTCTATATTAGTTGGGTAGTTTGTGTTGAAATATATATTGTTTGGTATTTGGTGGAAATAGAAAATGTTACATGTGGTTTATGGTATGTTGGGAAAGACTTGCATACTCTTGTAGATCATTAAACTGTTTCACTTAATTATTGTTGTTGTTTTGAGATATTAATATTCTTAGTGGTAAACCTTCTGGTTTACTAAGGTAAAAACAATTAATGGTTGGTCTAAAATCTTGAAACTGTGTCACACTCGAAAAACCAGTTGATAGTATAATGGTATATGACTTCCTCTACTGATAACAATCGTAATGGGTTTTTTGTTACGTGCTACGGTCGGGGGTAGCCAACAGTGACTTCTCACTGCCATAGACCCTCTTGGAGTGATTTTCATTATGCCTTGTATGATTACATTTCTAGTTGTAATCTTTTAACTTGTGAGTTCTAATTTGCGGTTTTCTTGCACTTCCACCATCTATATTTGCTAGCCTCTTCGGTACTGTGCATTGCCCATTCTCACATTGAGAGTTGGTGCAAACTTCGCCAGTGCATCCAAACCCCGTGGGAGGATTTTTGTTCTTCTACACATAAGTCAAAAATGTCTTCCTCAAAACATCCACCATACCTACCTATCATGGCATTTCCATAGCCATTCTGAGATACACTTCCCTACAACATCCATCTTCATTATGTTACTTGTTACATGTTCCATTGTTATTTTGCATACTGCTACACTGGCAGGAGCATTTAGTTTTATACATCAGAGATACTTCAGTTTGAGTTATGAGTACTAAAAGTGTGACGATTCATTGTAGATAGAGTGTCGCCCCTACCAGTGAGGTTATATAAAAAAGAGAGAAAAGGCCCAAAAAAAGAAGGAAAAAAAGAGGGCCAAAGAGAGATAATAAAGAGAGAGAGGGGCATCATTACCATCATTTATTCCACACTGTGCTTAGTTAGCACCAATACTTCAGTTTGGAGAGAGTTTTCATTTTATGACTTGCATAACTATGTGGGGAACTTACATTAAAGAACTTGGATTGTATTATTCCAATGATGAGCCTCCTCAAAAGTGCTCTAGGTCTTCGTGAGCAAGCAAGTTGGATGCACCCCCTCTAGTTCCATTGGAGAGCTTTCATACACTTACAGCTCTATGTGCATCCGTTGTGTGGCAATCACTACTCCTTGCATAGCTTCGATTATAAGACTTCCTCTTGTCTAATGATCACTTTCAGCTGTGTGAGACTTTCTTCCATTGACCTTCCAAACCCCCTATAATGTTCTCTTAGCCATAACATCCTGGTGACAAGAACCAATACAGAACGCTTGCTTGTTTTGAGTGCACAAATAGTTTGATGATTTTTCTACGTGCATATTGTTGTCACTTGACTTGATCCTAACATAATTTGTTGTGAGAGTTTGATGCTTAGGATGATTATATTGATGTTCTTGGAGCTTAAATCACCTTTAATATACTTTGCACAATTGATTGTCTTTTAGTATTGATTCATTGAAAAGTTTTACTTTGTTCTTTTTAATGGTTTATATATTACTCTATTTGATATCAACTATAAACCACAGCCTTAATTCATTTGATCTTAGTTTACATGCTTTACATTATGATGATCAAGTTTATGTTGGTAGCATGTCATCTTAGAATTTTTTTTATCGTTTACCTACTCGAGGACGAGTAGGAACTAAGATTGGGGATGCTTGATACATCTCAAACGTATCCATAATTTCTGATGTTCCATGTTGTTTTCATGCCATATGCTACATGTTTCTTGTACACTTTATGTCATTTTTATAGATTTTCTGGGACTAACCTATTGACAACATGCCATAGAGCAAGTTCATGTTTTCTGCTGTTTTTTGTTTCGGAAAAGTTGTTCTGGAAATATTCAGAATTGGACGATACAAAATCCCAGAGTCTTAGAAAGTCGTCACGTACATAGAGTCCAGAGGAGACCCGGAGGGGTGCCTCAGGGGCCCCACACCATAGGGCGCCCCCCTCTGGTCGCGCCTGCGGGCGGTGTGGCCCCCTGGCGGCCACCGACGTTTCCCTCTCGCCTATTTATACTTCTCCACAGTTTAACCCTAAACACCCGAGCCTTTTCCACCAAAAAGATCCATAGCCGATGTCATCGTCAACCCTAGTTCGGGAGGGTTCTAGAGCTCTCCCCGGCACCCTGTCGGGAGGGGGAATCATCACCGGTGAAAGTGCATCTTTGCATTTGATCTCTCATGTGTTTTGGAGTTCATAACAACACCATTAAGTTTCTAACCTTGCGTTTAAGTTATTTCAGGAAACATCATTTTGACGCAAAAAGGAAGAGTGCAAAATGACAAAGCCACCAAAATCACCTCTGTCCAGCGGTAGTACCGGACGCATCAACGGTAGTACCGCTCCCTCCAGCGAGTGGTAGTACCGTTGGTAGTACCGCCAGAAGTACCACCAGTATGAAAATTTCTACTGCATCCAGCGGTACTTCATCGGCACTGGTCCAGTAGTACCGATGTGACTTAGTCAATTTTGAGCAACGCTTCTCATGGCAGTAGTACCGCTACCGCCAGCGGTAGTACCTCTCCTTCCAAGAAGCGGAAGTACCGCTGGCAGTACCGGTCAAAGTACCGCCAGGGGAGTTTTGCTAGAGCGGTAGTGCCCTAGTACTACCGCCAGCCACTTCGATTTATTTTGAATTCATGGCCAGCGGTAGTACCGCCGCTGGAAGTACGACAGTACTTTCGCGGTAGTACCGCCCACATCCTTTGGCTGGGACCTCTCAGTACCGCTCTGGTTGCCAGTGAGCGGTAGTAATGCTGACCCCAGCGGTAGTACTGCCATGCGTAAAAATGGTCAAACGGCTAGTTATGAGGAGGGGGCTATAAATACCCCATCCACTTCTTCTCCAAGGGGTTGCTCAAACCAGCATTGAAGTCCAGCATTTATTGAGCCTCCAAAAGCTAGATCTCTCCCAATCCCTCCACCCAAACTCGTTGATACTTGGAGGATTGAAGGAGAAGGCCCTGATCTACATCTTCACTGATCCATTCTTTATTCCACCCTAATTCTCTTGAGGGATCTAGTCTAGGGTTTCGTTGTGGAGAACCTAGACTCCATTGCTACACTTGTTGGTGATTGGTGATTGTTGGGAGCCCCCAATTTGGTTGTGGGTGTGTGCCCCAAGGTAGTTTGTAAAGGATTCGATTCCCGTCTCAAAGGGGATCAATAGTGGAAGGTGGACTAGGCCTTTGTGGTGGGGTTCATCGGAGAATAGGGTGAGGCCTTTGTGGCGTTGAGTAGGCCTTTGTGGCGAGCTCACACCCCTCCAACGAGATGTACTCCCATAACAAGGAGGAACTCGGGAATACATTGTGTCTCCGTGTGATTCATATCGGTTACCTCGTTCCCATCCTCCTTTACTTGTGCTTGTATTGTGTTTGTGCTTGTTCTTGTCATATAGGTAAATTCACCGTAGTTGCATTATCTAGAGAATTTACCTTTGTGTCAAGCCTAATCTCCAAGAAAATTAAAATTGGTTGTAGCACCTATTCACCCCCCCTCTAGGTGCCCTTACTATCCGTTCAATTGGTATCAGAGCCTCGGCTATTTTATCGGTCTTAACCTCCTAAGAGTTTAGTATGTCCGATGTTCCGGATGTCGTCGGTTCCGTGGCGAATATCTCGATGGATGATCTCAGTGAGTTGAAAAAATCATTGACCTAATCCATGGAGAGAAAAATCAATGAATTGCGAACACTCATTTTGCAATTCATGAAAGCCAAGGAACCGGAGACCTCCACTTCATCCCCTATGGTATAACCACCGGAGGGTGCCAAGAATGGGGCAAATGGTGAACCAACTAAAGACGCTTCCGCTAAGAACTCCACCGATAAGGGTACGGAAGGAAAAGGAGAATTCCACGCTGTCGAAGGACACTATTCTCCCAATCCTCCCGTCCCACATCCCCATATAATTCCTAGAGGAGAACCTCCTAAAATTGATGCACATTCTTTTGGTGAGTGGAAATATTACATGGAAACTCACTTGAACTCTTCTTGTATAGAACTTTGGAGGGTCACTCGATATGGATACAAGACACATGACCCCAAGAACTTGACAAGAAGAGAAGTCGTAGATTGTCAACTCAATTACACCGCCTTGTCCATCGTTCAACAAGCTGTGGGTCCTAACCAAATGCATCATCTTCAACAATATTCCACCGCCAAGGAAACATGGGACGCTCTTGTCGTCATGTTTGTGGGCAATGAGAGTATGCAAAGGAATAGGTATGATGCCTTGAGCAATGAGGCCAAAGGGTTCTATATGCATGATGGTGAGAGCCATGAAGACATGTAACGAAGGCTCAAGACTCTTGCCACCGCATTCAACAAGGTTGGTGCCAAGTATATTGATGATGCTTGGATCAAGAGTAAGTACATGATTTCTCTCATGCCTTTCGAGCCCACGGACTTGAAGAGAATTCAAGGAAGACATGACTTTGCATCCTTGACCTTAACCCAAGTGATGCAAGAAGTGTGCTCCTATCAAGTGCAAACCAAAAATTCTCTTGACAATCGTGCTAGAGCTCTAGGAATGCACAAAGGAGCATCGGTTGCTTTGAAGGCCAAGGTTGTGTAAAGGGAGGTTGAGTATGAAGAATATTTCTATGAGGACTTGGCTCCACTGAAGGATCAAGAATATGATCCCGTGCTCAAAGATGTCATTGACCTTACCGTGCAAAAGTTTTGGAAGAATCCATCCAAGGCCAAGGCATATGTTGAGGATAAGACCAAGTCTCGCTATGGCAATGAAGGGACTCAAAGGGTGAGGTCTTGATTCAATTTTCAAGACGAGCACCATTTCATTGCGGAGTGTCCCTTTGAGAATAGAGAACATCATGGTGGCAAGCTCATTCGCAAGGACGAGTCCAAGGTTGAATACAAGAAGCCTCATTTCAAGATAAAACCCTTCAACAAGAAGACTCCCACCAAGTTTGTGCTCGTGACTCAAGAAGAGTATGATTCCAGAAGTGGCGAAGAAGAAGAAACCACAAGTGAAGTGGCCGCTCTTGCTATTGCTACAACTCCATCATCTTCATCACTCTTTGAATCCCCTAATGATAATCATCCTCAAGTCAATGCCAAGTGCTTCATGGCTAAGGCCTAGGAGGTATCACCTTCTCTCTACTCTAAGACCCCAAATGTATTGGTAAACAATGCTAGTCTTAGGTTAGAAGATGAAATTGCCTCCTTGGAACATTTTATGCATAACATGCAAGGTGAGACAAAGAAGTACTTTGATCATCTCATGAACCAATTGGGAGAGGCCCATGAAGCTCTTGAGAAGAAAGGTGAGATTGAAAGGAGGGATACAGATGAAATAGCATCCCTCTCCGTGGCTCTTGAGGAAGAGCATAATGGTAGAGTTTCTCTTGAAGAGGAACTTAACTCTATTGAAGAGTCACATAATGAACTCATCTCTAATATTGCTAAAGAACGTGACCTTGCAATTGCTAAATATAAAAAGGCTAAAAAGTATAAGGTTGAGTTTGGGGTTGGTCATGATAAACTAACCGAGGAGTTTGAAAAGCTCACCAAGGCTCACAAGTCCTTGGAGAGTCAACACTCTACCCTCAGAGAGTTACATGAACAACTTCAAACTCAACTTAATCAATTTAACAACCATAGAACCTCTACTTCTTCTTGTGATCATGCAACTATTATTGAGAAAAATGCTAGGTTGAAGGATGAGCTAGCAAGGCTCAAGGGCAAGAGACCTCAAGTTGAGAAGGTTGTGGCCTCAAGTCCACAAGTGGTTGCTTCTAGACCACAAGTGAGTTATACTAGGCCACAAGTTGGCAAGAAAGGTCTTGGCTATGTTGCCGAGAAAAATAACAAGAAGAAGAAGATCAAGAAGAAGGTCAAACATGTTGCTTCGGGTGGAATTGTCATTAGGGACAACACTACTCGTAGCATTTCCGCGGGAACTAACAATCCATACAATTTATTATGTGTTGATTATTATGGTGTTGTGCAAGCTAAATATGTTGGTCCTATTGAAGGTTACATTGACTATACTATTTGGGTTCCGAAGACCCTTGTTGCTGACATGAGGGAACCCTCCTCGGGTCTAACTCTAGTAAATGATCTTTTGCAGGACTATGCTTCCGGTGGGTCTAAATGGATAATTTATAGTGGACGCACTAGTCATATGACCGGAAGCAAAGAACTTGTGACGGAGTTGCGCCCAAATTATATTGATGCAACCGTCACTTATGGAGACAAGTCCATGTCTAAGGTATCGGGGTTTGGCAAGGTTGTGATTTCTCCTGATATCACTATCGTGGACGACATGCTTGTTGAATCCCTTGGTTACAATTTACTTTCAGTTCATGCTTTAGGGAGGATGGGTTTCTCCGTCTTCTTTGATCCTGATATTGTGGTCCTTTTGAGGAGCAAGACTCTTGACGTCGCATACGTGGGACATGTTGAAAATGAGTTATTCGTGGTGGACTTTTCGAAGTCTACCAACTCTTAATCAATGTGTCTTTTCGGAAAGGCTGACGTGGGGTGGTTGTGGCACCGCCGCTTATCCGGTGTCAACATGAGAAATTTGCAAAGTCTTCACAAAGGTGGCCTTATCCTCGGACTAAAATAAAATATTTCCTTTTCCAAAGATCGTGTTTGTAGGTCGTTGATGCATGTAAAATGCATAGATGAATTTTGCATGTTTTCACATGGTTTTCTATTTCATATTGCATCATATAAGGGTATAATTCAATGTTTTATAGTATTTTGGGGTTAAATTACAAAGTCCCCCAACTTTTATGGAATTAACCCTGCCTGTCAGAAACCCCGTTTTCTATATTTTTGACGTTTCAGGGGGCAAACTTCCGCGAAATCACCTGAAAATCTGCGGGGGTCATTTTCTTGGAAGGAGAAGACTTGCGGGCGAAGGATCCACGAGAATTGGGCAAGGAGGCCCAAAAGAGGACCCTCCACGCGGCCAGATTCCTTGGCCGCGTGAGAGGCCCCCTTTTGGCCCCTGTGGCCCCAATTCCTTCCATCTTCGACTTACCGACTCCGTCTTGACCTAAAACCGACTATAAAAAGGGTCCCCCGTACCCTTACGGAGAGAGCGCCGCCGAAACACCGAAACAAAGACCAGAAGTTCCAGATTGGAGGGGGAAAACTCCGGCGGGGCGCCGCCGGTGTGATCTCCTACCCCTCCAACGTCATCTCCATCGACATCTCCATTAAGAGGGAGTAGTCCACCCCAGGGCTATGGGTTTGTGCAAGTAGAACTTGTATCTCTCTCTATATGTGCTTCACTAATTAGATCCGTATGAGCTGCCTCACATGATTACGGGCACCGTTGTAATTCCTATGTGGTGGATCTTTTCTATGAGTTATTGAATCTGAGATTGAAATTGTTTCTCTTGAGTTATTTGAGTAGATGTATCTTATGTACCCCGTTCTTATTTGCTAGCTTTGATCCATCTAGTTCTTGAGAGCATGTGTGGGGTGATGGGTGCATTAGTTGGAGTAACGGGGGGTGGCTAGTGTTGTGAAAGTGATAGAAGTTCAGCGATCCACTTAGGTTTTGTTAAACCTTTCTTAGTTACCTCACTAGGGATAAAAAGGAGTACCTTGTTACCGGGGATTTGAAGTGACACTAATCAATCTCCATGACTAGATCTAGCAAGTTCTTACTTCAACTTCATGTCACATTGTTTAAAGCTATACTCTGGTTTTTCCTTAATTATCGAGGTGTTATGATTTATTTCGCATCTTGGTGGAGTATAAGAGGGATCAATATGACCGTAGATATCTCTATGCTAGGACGTGATGCCCATATGAAAGTACTCAATGTTAAACATGTTATTGTAATCTCACATGTAATTCTTTATGTCCACCGTCTACCACTTTATTTGAGAGAATGCAAGTGTGAAACCATGAACCCCGGTCCTATTTTAAATATAAGAAAACACTCTAGTTACTTTGCTGCAATTTACTTTACTTGCACTTTACTTTACTTGCATCTCCAATTCGAATTTACATTATCTCCATCACCACTTGCATCACAAAAATACAAAAACAATCCATTGCATATTTATTTTCTCATTTGCATTTAGTAGTAGATTTAATTATTGCACATTTACTTTCAGTTTTGCATTGCAATTTAGAAGTCTCACACCTTGTGCTTGACAACCACTTGGTGAGGTTGAGGGCACAAAATTCTCTACTTGTTTGCAGGATCCTGGAGGAAGCTTGGAAGACAACTGCTGAAATACTGGCTCCCCAAGAGTTCGATATAAACCCTTGAGTCACCCTCGTGGGGAAGAAGGCTTGCCACTAGCTACACACTCTGCACTTGGAGTCTCAACCTAGCCATCAAGCGTTTTTCTGGCGCTGTTGCTGGGGAGCCATAGGTGAAGGAGTTGTCCAAGGGAGCTCACAAGAAGTCTTCATCACCAACAAGGTGTGCAAAAATCTAAGCTTGGGGAGGTTGCACCTACGTGAGTACCGTCCTTTCTATCTCCACCTTCTTTCAAGTAGATTGTTTTGTTTCTTGTCTTGTTTTTGTTTTTGTTTTGTTTTTGTTCTTGTTTTTGTTTTGTCTTGCATATTTTATTTTAGTTTGCATTTTAGTTTTGCATTTAGTTATCTAGATTATTTTAGTATTTCGAATTTGCTTAGTTACTTTACTTTTGTTTTGCATAAAAAATTAAAAACTACATAAAAACTTGGAAAATGGATCAAGAACTTATTGCTACTCTACAAAAATTTGCTAGTGATCCCACTATAAATGTTAATCAACCTGGCTTTGGATCTTATATTGCTAATCATGTCTTGCAAGAAAAAATTGCTAGGTACAAGAATAAGTCCATGATACCTCCTAAGCTTGGGGATGCATGGATCCCCAATGTGCTAGTTTCAATTGGAAAAGAAATTCACCATGCTATGTTAGATCTAGGTTCTAGTGTATCGGTACTCTCTAAAGAATTATATGAATTGCTAGAACTAGAAAATTTAGAAAAGTGCTCAAGTGAATTTGTCCTTGCTGATAACTCTACTAAACATGTTGTAGGACAAGTAAAAGATGTTATGATTGAATTGCACATGACTTTCGTACCCGTTGATTTCATTATTATGGATATGGGGGATAAATCCCCTAGTCCTATTATTTTGGGTAGACTTTTTCTTCGTACTACAGGTGCAATCATAGACTCCGAGGAAGGGAATGTCAAGTTTCAGTTCCATCAAAAGAAAAGCATGGAGCACTTCCCAAGGAAGAGGGGCACACTGAAGAACAAGCTCCCTCATGAGCTTTATCCCTCTTGATTATCAAGTAAGTAAAGCCTAGCTATATGGCTATAAAGAAAGCGCTTTACGGGAGGCAACCCGATTGTTTTTGTTTGATTTTCCTAGTGTCCTCTTGCTGTCTCAAGATATTAGTTTTTTTTTAATTCTGGAGTTTTCAATAAAGAGTCAAGTCAAACCCATTTGGACTTATAAGTTGCTATCCTAGTGCATGAAATTTCTGTTTCAGCACGAGTCTGCTCACCGTATGATTTTACGTTTTTTATTGGTATGTCGTATTGAGCTAATTTTTTAGTATGTTCTGCAACTTTTTGTCCTCTGTAAGCACAAAAAATGGCTTAATTTTTTGACGAGTCTAGCTTAGGGAAAAACGTTCGTTTTGCTGCTGCTGCTTTTCTGGACAGATTATGCCTTCTTTTGTTTTATGCACTCTTTGGACTTGGAAATCAAATTTCCATGATTCTTTCAAGCAAGAGAGTGAACATACAACATAATGAACCTTATTGTCTATCTACTAGAGCATTTGATTTGGAATTTTGCACAGCAAGCATGTGATTTGTTTGTCCTTGCTAATCTCACCCCACAGAAAAAGAATGGGAGAAACATGTTTTGTGAAGTTTTTTTCACACGGAATAGAGGAGCTGAGCCTCAAGACATCCAAGAAAGGTGAAAGCCATAATCTTGGGGATGTGATGAACACCCCACTGGAGCTACACTCTTTTGTTTAGCACACGTCTACTTTCTGTTTTTCTAAGCAAAGCATTTATCGTAGAGACTTGAAGCGTCTAGTTTTTATTTTTATTTTTGTTTTGATAAGACCACCACCATCATTTTATATGAGATTGAGCTACTGGAGTTTGTGGTTGGAATGTATTGGATGCTAGTATTATGACTTGGAATAGGGATTCCATGGTTGACTTGAAGAGCTACATATGTTTGCATGATTTATAGGCTTTTTATGTGTAGAAATTTGCAATAATGTTGTCTTGAGCTATCTCTTATTCATGTCCTTGATGTTAATTGCTGGTTTATTTAGTTTGTCATGAAATTAGTAGTTCTATGGACATATTCATTCATAGTAGCTGGTCAACTATCTCCCTCTTGCTAGCCCAAAAATTTAAAAATTCCAACAAGTACTTGTTTCCAACACTCCTTAGCCAAGTATTTCCAGTGAGTCCACCATATCTTCCCATTAGCTTCATTGCTATTCCGAGTATGTTCACCATGTTATTGTGTTATTTATGTTCTAAATTAAGATATTCACTTTATTAATTGTCATGGGTTGAACTTGGGATAGGACTCTCACGAACTTTTGAAGGCACACTTTACTTTTTATGCATCTAATAAACATGACCCAATAATGGGAGCCACAAGTTTTGCGTTTGACAAGTGTGTGGTTGGGAGCTAGCTATAAACATGTATCACCGGAAAGCTTTCAACATTGCACAAAAAAATTTACATTTGGTTGATATCATGTACTTTTGTTTTTGGACTCCTGCCATGCCGAAATGAAATAGAGGAATAGTAAGTTTTGATGAGTAAGTATCTATATGACTAGAGAAACGCATTGGGCCGCTAACCCAAGCCATGATTTATCATGGTGGAAATTTACTTACAGCTTGAGTGACTCTACAACACATCCTATAATAAAATAAGAAGCTATGCATAATAGTGAATGAAAATAAAAAGGATGATGAGTCTACTCCGTTTGTTCATCTTGTCATTGTAACATGGGCTTGTTTCCATGTCATGGGGCAAGAGGTACCTCTTTGCGGTTCTCTATGATGTCATTAATACTTATTATGATTGTACAAAGTTTATTAGGAATCTTAAGTTGAGTAATCATGGAGTAGGTTTTCACACTCACACGGCATGAGGCTTTCAACCACCTTGTCATTCTCATTACTTCAATACTCGCAATTTTAAGATGCTAGTGATAAAGGGGCAATGAGAGTCCTAGATCAATGGATACCACATTTCAATTAGTAATTTTAGTTGAATAATTTAGAGGCTAAATAAGACTTGATCATGTTTTACCTCTACTCAATTTTCTCCAAAGTGTCCACCATATTTTCTATTCTCCATTATGCTATTCTTTGACCAATATAGGATTTTATTTTTCATTTTATGTATGCATTTGGTCCATAGTGCTTTTATTTCATTATACACTTTGTGAACTTTCATGAAGCATCTTTGCTTGCATATTTGATATTTCTTACAACATGAATTGTATATTGCTACTCATTTCTAGTATTAATCATTTGATTATATGTAGCATGAATAATCCTCCTTGATATCCCATGATTGTTTCAATATGCAAAACCCATCTTAGTTTTATCACCTCCATACTCGAGGACGAGCGTGGGTTAAGCTTGGGGATGTTGATGCATGTAAAATGCATAGATGAATTTTGCATATTTTCACATGGTTTTCTATTACATATTGCATCATATAAGGGTATAATTCAATGTTTTATAGTATTTTGGGGTTAAATTACAAAGTCCCCCAACTTTTATGGAATTAACCCTGCCTGTCAGAAACCCCGTTTTCTATATTTTTGACGTTTTAGGGGGCAAACTTCCGCGAAATCACCTGAAAATCTGCGGGGGTCATTTTCTTGGAAGGAGAAGACTTGCGGGTGAAGGATCCACGAGAATTGGGCAAGGAGGCCCAAAAGAGGACCCTCCACGCGGCCAGATTCCTTGGCCGCGTGAGAGGCCCCCTTTTGGCCCCTGTGTCCCCAATTCCTTCCATCTTCGACTTACCGACTCCGTATTGACCTAAAACCAACTATAAAAAGGGTCCCCTGTACCCTTACGGAGAGAGCGCCGCTGAAACACCGAAACAGAGACCGGAAGTTCCAGATTGGAGGGGGAAAACTCCGGCGGGGCACCGTTGGTGTGATCTCCTACCCCTCCAACGTCATCTCCATCGACATCTCCATGAAGAGGGAGTAGTCCACCCCAGGGCTATGGGTTTGTGGAAGTAGAACTTGTATCTCTCTCTCTCTCTATGTGCTTCACTAATTAGATCCGTATGAGCTGCCTCACATGATTACGGGCACCGTTGTAATTCCTATGTGGTGGATCTTTTCTATGAGTTATTGAATCTGAGATTGCAATTGTTTCTCTTGAGTTATTTGAGTAGATGTATCTTATGTACCCCGTTCTTATTTGCTAGCTTTGATCCATCTAGTTCTTGAGAGCGTGTGTGGGGTGATGGGTGCATTAGTTGGAGTAACGGGGGGTGGCTAGTGCTGTGAAAGTGACAGAAGTTCAGCGATCCACTTAGGTTTTGTTAAACCTTTCTTGGTTACCTCACTAGGGATAAAAAGGAGTACCTTGTTACCGGGGATTTGAAGTGACACTAATCAATCTCCATGACTAGATCTAGCAAGTTCTTACTTCAACTTCATGTCACATTGCTTAAAGCTATACTCTGGTTTTTCCTTAATTATCGAGGTGTTATGATCTATTTCGCATCTTGGTGGAGTATAAGAGGGATCAATATGACCGTAGAGATCTCTATGCTAGGACGTGATGCCCATATGAAAGTACTCAATGTTAAACATGTTATTGTAATCTCACATGTAATTCTTTATGTCCACCGTCTACCACTTTATTTGAGAGAATGCAAGTGTGAAACCATGAACCCCTGTCCTATTTTAATTATAAGAAAACACTCTAGTTACTTTGCTGCAATTTACTTTACTTGCACTTTACTTTACTTGCATCTCCAATTCGAATTTACATTATCTCCATCACCACTTGCATCACAAAAATACAAAAACAATCCATTGCATATTTATTTTCTCATTTGCATTTAGTAGTAGATTTAATTATTGCACATTTACTTTCAATTTTGCATTGCAATTTAGAAGTCTCACACCTCGTGCTTGACAAGCACTTGGTGAGGTTGAGGGCACAAAATTCTCTACTTGTTTGCAGGATCCTGGAGGAAGCTTGGAAGACAACTGCTGAAATACTGGCTCCCCAAGAGTTCGATATAAACCCTCGAGTCACCCTCGTGGGGAAGAAGGCTTGCCACTAGCTACACACTCTGCACTTGGAGTCTCAACCTAGCCATCAGTCATGTGTTGAAGGAAATATGCATGATGCCGCCCACAAGGCCAAGACTATTATCTCATCAAAGAGGATCTTGGAGCTTCTCCATGTTGATCTCTTTGGTGTCGTGCCCAAGGCAAGTCTTGGAGGCAAGAAGTATTGCTTGGTGATTTTCGATGGCTATTCAAGATACACTTGGGTCTATTTCTTCAAGTGCAAGAGTGAGACCCAACAAACTATCATCGACTTCACCAACCAAGTGCAACGTCAACACAATGTGAAAATCATGGCGATTAGGAGTGACAATGCCTCCGAATTCAAGAACTACACTTTGAATGAATTCCTTACTGATGAGGGTATTCGTCATCAATATTCCGCCACCTACACCCCTCAACAAAATGGTGTAGCCGAGCAGAAGAATATAACTCTATTGGATATGGCAAGGACCATGTTGGCGGAGTATTCTTCTCCCCAATATCTATGGGCAGAGGCCATTTCCACCGCATGCCACTCCTCTAACCGCCTCTACATACGCAAGGGCTTGGACAAGACTCTGTATCAGATCCTCACCGGCAACAAACTGTCGCACCCGGACTTCTAGGGGATACTCACAGTCCGTTAAACAGTAGATAAATGGCTTACGGGGCATACCGGCACCCGCATCTCAATATGAGTAGGCCAACACGTAAATGTGTGACAACCATTCTCTACTATTCATCGTCTGCGCAAACCATCCCTTAGAAATCCAGATACTTCCATTGACGTACTTCATAACATACACACAGGGTACGTCAACGGCATTTGAACAAGTGATATCACAACAGATCTCTAGGACACAAAAGATTGAAATAAGTTGCAAATAGCTCTCACTAGAGCAGAGATAGCAAATACAATCATCCAGAGGACACATGTCCCAACAATTCATCATTACAACACAGCGGAAGCATTCAAAGTGTCTGAGTACAGACAAGATCCAAATAGGCCTAAGAGGCCGGAAACGAAAAGACGGAGCCCATCCATGAAGTCTCGGATCCTGCCCGGGCCCGCTATCTACTCGTCAGCAGCCTCGTCATACTTCACGTAGTAGCCACCATGGGGATCCTCGGAAACATAGTCTGCGGAAACCACAGCCCCAAAGGGGTCAGTACATAAACGTACCGGCAAGCAAGACTCATAGTTCACCAAAGTGTAACCCGTCAACACCAAGCACAGATGCTTTGGGTTCAACGGAAGAAAGGGTGATACAAAAGATGCGGTAGCTGGCTGCTCTAACCAACTACAGAAACATACTACCACTTCCGGATAACAGAAAGGGGATAAGATAGCGTATTGTAACCAACTAACAACTAACCACCAAACAAACCCATCCTGGATCTCGCCCCTTATCCAAAGAAGCCATCCGAGGATAACTCACACAGTTGGATTAATGATGGTTCAAATTGTTGTGTCAATAAGACTATTACTAGTCAAGTTATCATTAGTTAGGTGTAAGTTGTTCTGAGTACTTGTTAGCCAGTACTTTCACCAAGTAATCCATAACCGCGGAAAACACGGCTTCTCGAGAAGATTTATCCCTGCAGGGGTGCACCAATTTGGCCGTACACGTAAGAATAACCCGCCAGATGGAATGCCTCCCACCAAGCGGGGCACTCAACACAACTCAACTCTTCTTCGCATCAAGCCCAAAGAACCACATGCTGTGCGTGCGCGGCTAATCGAGCCCCACGAAGAAAAGGGGACCCTCATAGCACTCTAAGACCACGCCGCCCTAAATGCCGACTACAAAAGTTCCACCCTGGCGCCAAGGGTTCGCACCTGCACATGCATGCATCAAATGGAAAGCCCGAACTAAGTGTGGCGATTTGGACGAGATGCGAATCGAATCAAATTGAGGGGGGCGCCCATACACGCTTCCCACATGCGGTTAGTGCGCTCATCATGGATCAGTAGACAAGACCCTTTTCCTAATTAGGGTCGACACTAGCAGGCCTCAAAACCACGCCGGGCCTCCTGCCGGTGCCTTATCAGCAAATTATTATTACCTCAAAATTAACAGGTTGTTGTTTAACATCGAGCCCTAGAACATAATAAAATAGTAATAGAAAGTAACGGGTAACAGACTCGAGCAAAACAAGCCTAAGCATGCTAGTAAGACTCAGGCAACAAGCAAAAGGTTATAGGTGTGGAGGTGAGGCTATATCAGGGTTAAGGGTAACATGTGATAGGTTCGTAACAGAAGCAACGATTCATAGGGCTAGCAGAATAGACAACGGAAAGTATCAGTATCTAATGTTGAAAGGAACACAATGGTTCATGTGAGTGAATACTTGCCTGCAAACTCAGCAGCCTGGTACTGAGCTAGATCCTTAGAAGGGGTGTCGTAAGTATCGCCGGTCTCAACGTCGTCGTATATCCGAGAAGAAGCAAACAAACAACGCAGAGAGACAACAATCAATATCATGGCATAGTGCACAAACATGGGATGGTGCATGACCATTTAATTGATGCATCAGAATAAACTAGTTGACATGGTAACAACATGATTAAATGGACCCACATGCAATTTGGATTGCATATGGAAAGCCCATGAGTTAAGGTTGGAATAATTGTTCTGCAACTAACCAACAGGTGGAAGTGGATTAGCATGATGCATGGATGAGGAAAAAAGAAAGAAATCAACAATAGAAACAATTTGAAATAAGGTTTACCAAGTTTGGAATTTTATTTATTAAGTTAGGAAATTTTGGTTTCTTAAAGGTGTTACACAAGCATTTGTTGTTTTCATCAAGTTTAATTGTTCAAAATAGATGGAAAAGTTCATATTTGATAAGAACACACAATTTTAGATGGAATACATGTTTCAATTATTGAAAAAAGGAATTAGAATGAATTAATTGGGAATTAAACAAGTTTAAACAAGATTTAATTGAATTTAATTCAAGTAGGAATTTATTTGAATTTTTTATTTGTGCAAAACATTAAGTGAGATTCATAATTGAAAAGCTTATACTTTTATGGTTTGAAAACATATTTTATATGTCCCAAAAGAATTTAGTTTGACCAAGTTATGAAGTTAACAATTTTAAATGATTTAAACAAGGTTTAAATTATTTAACCAATTTTAGTTATTCAAAACATGAAACAAATTTTATATTTGGAAAGGTGGTTTAATTTAGCATGGAAAACATATTTTATTTGTGGAAAATGGATTTAAAATGAGCAAGTTATTAATTTGGCAAATTTAAATGCAATAATTAAGAAACAGTTGTTTTAAGCAATTTAAATTATTCAAAACAGCAAACAAAGTTGATATGTGTAAATTACATGAAAAATTGAATGGAAAACATATTTAGTTTGTTGAATTTGGAATTTTTATGCCCAAGTTATGAATTTTGCAAAATTAAGTGAATGAAACAAGTTTTCAAATATTTCACCAATTTAAAATATTCAAAACGGTAAACAAATTTTATATTTGGGTAGAGAATTCAATTTGGCACAGAATACATATTTAAAAAGTTGAAATTGGAGTTAAGATGAATTATTTATGCAATTTACAGGATTTGGTATTATTCTGCCATTTTTATTACAGCTAGGGACTTAGAAAAAAATAATAAAGGGACTTAGAATAGATTAGCAGGGACTGTTCTGTGATTAGCAGTTTGTTTTGGGGCATGAAAAAAAGATTGGAAAATGTGGGGTTTAACCCGCGGGGGTGGGATTCGAACCCACCCCCTCGCTGTGCGCGCAAAGGGGCAGAACCACTTCGGTGGCTGCTGAACTTGTGATAGGAGGGGGTCGTGGGGGGGGGGGGGTTAAGATGCAGATTCACTGTTAACCGAATATTCAGTTCAGTTAACCGAAGGTCGTCGGAGCACGTTCTGTGGCCGGCGGCGATCATTGCTGCCCGCGGTGGCCGTGGTGATCTGCTACGTGGGGCTTGTGCTGGGTGTGCTGCGGGCCGCGAGAGGGAGGAGGGGAGGGGAGCGAGAGGGAGTAGCGAGAGGGGGAGGGAATCACCTCGGGCGGACAGAGGGAGGAGCAGGTCGGGCGGAGCAGGGGGCGACCGGCGGCGAGGAGTGGACGGCGGCGGCGACGTGCTGGCTCCCCATCCGTGCTGAGAGGTTGGTGAGGAAGAGGGCGCCACGGGGAACCCATTCCCGCGGTTAGCCAGCCCTGGAGGTGGCCAGGTCGCCGGCGATCACCGGAGAGGGAGGTGAGGTCTCGGTGGTGTTCAGGTACAGAGATGTTGCAGAGAGAAAAGAGCAGAGGGGAGGAGAAGAATGGAGGCGGGGGAGAGGGAAGAGAGGGAGAAGAAAGGTAGAGGGGAACCCCTAGGGCTAGGGGTAGCTATATAGGAGGAGGGGGAGGTGCTGCACCGTGTGCTCCCTTCTGCTGCTACGTGGAGGCAGCGGATGTTGAGCCGTACAGGGAAGAAGAAAGCGAGGTGGGGGGTATCGGGCCTGAGGGAGCAGTTGGGCTGGGCCTGTCCCTCTCTCCCTGCTGTTTTCTTTTATTATTTTTCTCTGTTTCTTTTTTTTTTTGCTGAATAGAATTAGGAAGAAAAAGAAGATAGCTTTGGGGTAGAAAATTTAAGAATGAATTTTATAGATTTGAATATTGCAACAGCAACATTGCAATCCTTTGTTTTCAAGATTTTTGATTTATGTTGTTGCTTGGAAAGATAATTAATTTAATTGAATATTTGAGTTAAGTGATTATTTGAACTTCAGAAATTCAAAAGCTTGTTTAAAATTCATGTTTATTTGATACAAAATGATTGGAGTGATTTGTAATTTCCATAACTTTCAAATGGTTTCTGTTTGAAATTTGATTGAATTTGAAAATGGTTTGGTATTGGATGAATTCTTGATAGAAACAAAATCAAAAGTTTTGAAATCACAACTTTACTGGAAACAAATGATTGTTTTGATTTGAAATATCATTTTGGAAATTGTAACATCACAAGTATGAAACAAAAGGTTTGACATTTGATTTGAAATTCAAATAGAAAACAAAGGAAAACAGAGGAAAACAAATGGAAAACAAGCAAAACAAATGCAATGAACATGATGTCATGATGCAAAACATAAAATAACAGAGAGCAAACATTCTAATGGCTATTTTTTCATACTTGGGATGTTACACAAACCCAACTCCTCCTACTTCCGTGTATTCGGTTGTAAGTGCTTCTATTTGATCAAGGGTGTTCGGTTGTCTAAATTTCAATCTAAAACTATTGATGGTATATTTGTTGGTTACGGTGCCGAATCCCACATTTACAGAGTCTTTGACAAAGCCTCACGGATTGTCATAATATCTTGTAGTGTGGTTTTCGAGGAAAATGATGGCTCCCAAGTGGCGCAATTTCATGTTTTTAATGTTGATGTTGAAATGCCTCAAGAAGCCATATGAAGGATGGGTGTGGGATTTTTCCGCCCCATCGAGGGACACCTTATGGCGACTCGATAAGGACTATGCTCTACTCAAGTGGATCCCTCCTCTACAATAGAAGAACAAGCCAAGGAGCCAAGTGATCCACCTAACCAAGAACATGTTGAAGACCCTCCTCTCATTGACCAAGTAACTACGCAAGATGAAACCACCCCTATCATTCATGCTAGTCAAGGTCAAGGCCAAGATCAACCTTCTTCATCCTCCTCTCCTCAAGTTTAAGCTAGTGTTGAAGATGTTGTTGATGATGATGATGATCAAGGCCAACAAATTGATCAAGACAGGGACCCAAATGATCAAGATGATCAAGTGATTCCTCCTCGCAATAATGAGGAGATCAAAGCCCGTCGTGCTAGAAGGATAAGAAGAGATTTGAAGTGTATTGATGCTTTCGACAACAAAGTGTTGGGAGATATTCAAACCAAAAGATACACAAGAAGGCAATTGGCAAACTTTAGTGAGCATAAAGCTCACATATCCATGGTGGAACCAAAGAAGGTGTTTGAAGCTCTTGAGGACTCTAATTGGTTGAAGCTATGCATTATGAGCTCAATAACTTTGAGTGCAATAAGGTTTGGAAGCTAGTTGAGAAGACCAAAGATTGCCACAATGTTATTGGAACTAAGTGGATATTCAAGAACAAGCAAGATCAGCATGGTATTGTCATAAGGAACAAGGCAAGATTGGTGTCTCAAGGCTACACTCAAGTGGAAGGCATTGACTTTGATGAGACCTATGCTCCCGTGGCTCGCCTTGAGTCCATCTGTATCCTTCTTGCATATGCATCTTGGCATAACTTCAAGTTGCAACAAATGGATGTCAAAAGTGCTTTCTTGAATGGTCCACTAAAAGAGGAGGTATATGTTAAGCAACCTCCGGGGTTCGAGAACCCCAACTTTCCTAACCATGTCTACAAGCTTGATAAGGCGCTCTATGGACTTAAAAAAGCACCCCGTGCGTGGTATGAGCACCTTAGAGAGTTATTGGAAGATCGTGGCTTTGAAGTTGGGAAGATTGACCCCACCCTTTTCACAAAGAGGGTAAAGGGAGAGCTTTTCATATGCCAACTCTATGTGGACGATATTATCTTTGGCTCAACTAACCAAGCTTTTAATAATGAGTTCTCAAAGCTTATGACTGACAGGTTTGAGATGTCCATGATGGGAGATCTTAAATTCTTCCTTGGCTTTAAGATCAATCAATTGTTTTGTGGGACTTTCATTTCTCAAGCAAAGTATACCCAAGACATGCTCAAGAGGTTTAATTACCAAGGTGCAAAATAGAAGCCATCTCCTATGCAAGTCAAATGCCACCTCAAGCGCAATCCGGATGGTAAAGATGTGGACCAAAAGTTGGATCGTTCTATGATTGGTTCTTTGCTTTATGTTTGTGCATCTAGGCCCGATATCGTTTTGAGTGTAGGTGTGTGTGCAAGGTATCAAGCAACTCCTAAGGAAAGCCACTTGATGGTGGTCCGTAGGATCTTTCGGTATTTGGTTCATACCTGAAGGTTTGGTTTGTGGTACCCAAAGAGGGCACAATTTTCTCTCAAGGTCTACATAGACTCGGATTGGGACGGTGATCAAGATTATAGGAAGTCTACTTCCGAGGCTTACCAATTTCTTGGTAGGTCCTTGGTGAGTTGGTCTTCTAAGAAGCAAAATTGTATATCTATCTCTTCACCGCCGAAGCCGAGTATGTGGCGGCCGCTAGTGCTTGCACCCAATTGCTATGGATGAGGCAAACCCTCAAAGAGTATGATGTTCACTTGGATAAGGTGCATCTAATGTGTGACAATGAAAGTTCCATCAAGATCGCCTATAACCCCGTGCAACACACAAGGACGAAGCATATTGAGATTCGTCATCATTTCATTTGGGGTCATGTGGCAAGAGGTGATATTGAGCTAGCATATGTCCCCACCAAGGATAATCTCGTGTACATCTTCACGGAGCCTCTTGATGATGCAAGATTCATGTTCTTGAGGAATGAGCTAAATATCATCGATTCTAGGAGTTTGACTTGAAGATCTTGCACACACCCCTATAGTTGTTACGTGTTTGGGTTTAGGTGTAGGCATGGACATAGGGGGAGTGTTATCCTAACACATTGGGTTCTCCCTCCCCCCCATTATGCCCAAAGCAAAAATTCATTGTTATATCTCATTTTCTAATGTTGAATTGTGAGCTTCAATGTCGAGTATTGGCCATGCACCCAAGATATATCTTCGCGGTGACATACCATAATGTCTTACATGGTGGATTAGGCCACCAACCTCTTCTCTTGAAGAGTTGGTTGTTGCTTGATTCTTATTTAGATTTCATTTGACTTCTTTCTCTCTTTGTGAGTCCTTATGGTCGTTTGGGAAACACACTCTCTCTTTCCTTGTTCAATTTTTGTCTTCCTTGCAAAAGTTTGAGTGTGTAGTACCATCTCAGTTTGAGCTCTTATCCCAAGCCTCATGTTTCCCACCCTCAAACAAATTCTGCTCCAAAAACTTTAATCCTTTGATCTCTCTTGTCGAAAGCAAGGAACCTGGCTAGCGGTACTACCGCTGTAACTGACAGTAGCACCCAGCGCACGGTACTACCAGGCACCACTAACGGTACTACCGCTACAGGAGTCAGTGCCCAGCACAAACCCCAGAAGAGGTACTACCGCACGGTACCGGTAGCTCCAGGTGAGCGGTACTACCGCCGAGCACAGCGGTACTACCGCTGCGGTCGAAATCCGTGGGGTTAAATACGGATCTAGGAGAGGGTGTTATCTTTTTATCTCCTCTCTCCCTCATTCACCCTCCACACCAGATCTCGCCGTCGCCGCTCCTTCCATCCGTCGGGGAGGGTTCTCTACGGCGATCGATTGCTCCTCTCATGCCGGAGGAAGCCTGGGAATCACCTCCAACCTCTTCTCCATGACAATGAGCTCCGGTAACCCATCCAATCTCTCTCCCTCGAGTAATCTTGTGAGATGAAGTTTTCTAGGGTTCTAGAGATCTCCTAGTATAGAAGTGGTTTGATGTGTTGCCCAAACGAGTAGATTCCCTAAGACTTCTTGGTGAAATTCTTCTAGGTTGGAATCGATTCTACCTTTGGGTGCCATGGCATGTAACACCCCTGTTTTTAAGCACTTGTTTAATATTAAATTAGCAAGCGTCTTAAGACTTTTGTAAGACAATTAAGTGGATAACATGTTTGTGTAGTCATGTTTATCTATGCAATATAAGTGGTGTGTTTCTTTTCACTCACTTGAGGATTTTTCCTGATGATTGATTATTTTCTGCCTGGTGTTTTTCAACTGGACACCCTAAGAAATTTCTTCTCAAAGTTTGGGGAATACTTGATTCACTCATGATAGCATTATTTGGTCATGTCTTGACCAAGGAAACACCTTGGTTGGGATTTAAATAGCTTTGGGAATTTATTTCCTATTTAAACATTTAGCAGAAAAACAACATGATTAGCTGTTTTCCACACTTGTTTTCAGGAAGCAAACATATTTGAATTGTTGTTTTCTTGTTGTATTATGGTTGAACATATTATGTAATACAACTATATGCCACTGGTTTGAATTTAGCACTTGAAAAACAATCTAATCCATGATTGTTTTCCTAGTACAAAAATATTGAAAAACCAATTCTATTTGGAAAACAGAAACATAGCTTTTTGGGCAGATGTTTTCAGAAGGTTAACCAACTCAATTTCTTGTGTACTTGTTGTTTTCTCAAACTAGAAAGTACATATAGCAATTAGCAACTTGAATTTCCAAAATCCAAGTTCAATTGCCCAATCAAACAGAAGCAAACTTTTGCTTCAAACCCCTGTTTTTTTTCCAACACTTAGTGAAAATTTCACTAAGCCTTTTTCTGAATTTTCTGAAAACTGTTTTTGAATAGAACTTTGGAGATGAATTTCTTGAGCTACACTTGATCTTTTTGTGTGGATTTTGGTTCTAATTGTTCACCTAGGATCCCTCTGTAAACTCCATGTGCTAGTTGGCCCGAGGCATGCCTTAGCAAGGAAGAAAAGAGGAGGGAAAGTAGGCTCGGGTAGGAGGGGGGTGCTAGAGGCATGGCCTAAAAACCCTCAAGTCTCTCCACCCTAGCTCCACTGTGGTGACTAGTAATGTTTGGCACCGCCCCTGGCTCGGGAGACAACGAGGAAACGGCCCCCCAACCCCTCATCGTGCCAACACACACGCACCATGTGCACCCGAGAGCACCCACATGGGCCCCGTGCCTACAAAGCCTCCGAGGGCTTGCCGTCTCGCCAGGGCACTCCACCACCATCGACTCCCCCACCCACGAAAATCCAGGCCGTGCCTCGCCGTGTGCGAGTGACACGAGCAAGTTCTTCCCGCCGGCCACCGCACGATCCACCGGAGGAGAACGAGCCAACCCGTGCGTAAGAGCACGGCATTCTTGCACGAGCATGCTCTCCGTAGCCTTGGCCACCTCCCTGACACCCTCCGCGGTCCTTTCGCTTGCAGGAGAACCCGCGCCATCGCCGCCGTGTCCGCCGTGTCGCCGCGGAGAGAAGCACGCCGTCGAGGAAACTATCACCACCACCACCGCGCCACCAGCCTCCCACGACCCCACCGCCACCACGCGCCGCTCCACGGACCCCCTAGGTGAGCACCCTGCTCGTCCCGTGCGTGCCCGTGAGGTGCTCGACGCCGGTCCTGTCGCGTTTAGAACAGAGGAGGAAGAAAGACGCGGACCGTTGATCGCAAGATCAACGGCCACGCTTGAATGGCTTTTTCCCGCGTCCCCCGCCCCGCGCGCGCGTAGCCGGGCTAGTATAGGCACTAGCTGGGCCGCGCTGGGCGAATCCGGCCCATCTGGGCTCGTCCCTGTTAAAATTTTAAAATCAAATTTTTTCTGCAGAAAGTTATCTGTTAGCTTTTGGCCTAGGAAAATTAGCAAACGATTTTATTTGGCTTTGCCAATTTTTGTACATGTAGCCATACAAAATCACAACCACCTCCCTTTTGCAGAATAATGTTTTGACTTTTAGTTATTTTTCTATAGCTAGTTTACCAGACAGTACCCTTAAAATGGAAATGAATAGAACTTCAAAAATACAAAACATTTTTGAACAAACTCAACTGTTTTGGAAAGCCCTTATCAATACCTACCAGTAGAATTTTAGTTTGAACCAAGGAGAATTACCATTTGGAAATGCCATCCATTTTGGTAAAACATCTGTGAGCTATTCCAAGAATTTTAGGGGGAGTTTGGGACATTATTTTTGAGTGGGACCAATTGTAGAGGCTTTTTATTGTTAAGGACTATCACATACTAGAAGGATTTAATTTTTGGAGCCATAGAAAAAATTAGGGAGACAGAACAAGTTTTAGCACTTTTCTGCCTAATTTTTAATTCCTAGATCTTGTTTTGTATGCTCTTATTGTGATATGCAAATATTGTTTTCTTGTTTGTAATGTTGTTTTCTAGTGTGTTTATGATATTTACAAGATGTATGAACATGTTAGGATGAATGGTTTGAGTGGTAGGATTTTTAGAATTATTTTCCATGCATAGATCTTGCTCATAGCTTATTTTCTACCTAGGTTTTTGAGTAGATTTTTAGATATGTATTAGGCCTATTTGCTAAGATTAATTTTCATGGAACCAGTACCATTTTGGTACTGTTATTTTAGTTACAGCACCTCTGGTTACTTGGTGCTTGTGTTTGAAGTAGATTTAAGTAGCATTGCTTAAGGCCTAGATTTCCTACTAGATTATTCATGCATGCCTTTTGTTTTGTTTTCCACTAAGGAAAAATATGATTCTTTGTGGTTGAAAACAGAGGATGAAATGTCCTTGTGGCATTGTTATCCTTGTGTTTTCACCTCTGTTAATTTTCCCTCAAGTATTAGAAATTGCTTGAGTATCATTTGTGTGCCTAGATTTAATTCCCTCACATGTGTAGCAATTTTTAGTCTAGTTTTTTCCTTTGATAATAGCTAGACTTATTATTTTGTTTTGGAGGGTCCAGTAGCATTTTGGTACTGATTATAGGAGTATTTTACCTCTGTTAGTTTGCACACTTGTGCCTAAAATTAACAAGTGAAGTATAAACTAGTCTAGTATTTTTCCCAAGTTTCTACTAGTATGAGTAGGAGTTTGTGGGACTAGTTTGTTTGTTTTAAGCATTTTTAGAAATGTGACCAGAGGCTTATTAACCTCTTTATGAGCATTATGCTAGTGGAACACCCACTGGTATTTTTGTATCATGGTGGAAAATGAGCTTGACTTGAAGTCATGAGCCTTTTTCATCACTTGCATATTTTAGCTTATTATTTGTACTTGCCATAGAGAATATTGGGGAAGTTTTTAGACATAAAATTGTGTTTTTTGTGACACCCTACTGTCTAGTAACATGTGTTTTACCCCACTGGTCCATGATGCTCTTGACTTAAAATCATTAAGTTTCACCACACATAAACACTAGGAAAGAAAGCAGATTTTTCCACTGTGGCTTTCTTGTCAATTTTCTTAAGGGATAATTGAATGTCTTGAGTGTTACATTTTAATTGCTTGCTGTATGTATCACTTGTAGCATTGTTTGTCTTGGTTGGCTCTGAAAGTGTGCCTTTATTTCTTTTTACGACGTTAGAAAACGAGGAGGAAGGAATTGCTGAAGAGGGGTATTGCAACTCCTGTTACTTTCAGGACCAGGACCATCACTTGTACCAAGGCAAGCCATCCTAATGCTTGCTGTATATATACTTATCATTATCTATCATGCATGCTTTTCACTTCTGAAGTTTTCACAAAACTATACTCTCAAAACTATTTTTGTTGTGAATACTACTACTATTAATATTATTAGAAGAAGGAATCATAATAATAGTCAACTTGGTATTTGCCAAGCCCTTAGCCACTAAATGGTATATACATACCATCCACCAAATTAAAACTTGGGTTCTTAAATGAACTAAATAAAATGTGCTTTTGTAAACAAATACCTTATGAAGGAAAAACCCCGGATGAAGGGTGAGACCCTGTCTGCCGGAAGAATGCCATGAAGGGAAATTTTTGAGAAATGTTTACAAAAGACACATAACCTAGTCTTCGCTGGACAACCATTATCGTACTGACACTTTACCCCAATATGGGTAGGGGCTTGATTAAAAACTTATTATGGTTAGTATGTGAGCTATCTCAAAGTGCTATAGAGGATTGGATCCTCCGAACCGAAGTGTCGCTAGGAGTGAGCAAACGGGACATCTAAAGTGTGGGATTAATTTTCCCTCCGGATGCAGCAGTTGGGTCTCCTGTCTGGGCGGTGTGTGACACGGCTTGCCGGGGAGGGGTAACCCCAATTGAAGAGATAGTCATGTTCTAGCTTGTACATAGTGGATAGTCAAGATCAGTTATCTGATGTTCTCATAGGTTGAGGACAGTCCATGGTTGCTTCATGGCGGATTCTGGATCTAGTGGAAGTGTGTACACCTCTGCAGAGTAAAACTATTTCGAGATAGCCGCGTCCTCGGATATGGACGGTTGAATGGCCATGTAGCTAGTATTGTGTCAACCTTTCAAAAGAGGTTTTGAAGGACGGCTTTGTACCTGCGAGGTACTATGGAGGAATGATTTGGTATCTGCGAGATACTGATGAGAAGGAAACTATTACTAGAAGTTTCTGAAAAGAAAACTTTCTTTTCGAAAAGTCTTATAAAACCTCCAAGATATGTGATATCTACGAGAGAAAAACTACCTTATTTTAAAGGATTTTTCACTAAGAAAGAAACTTGAAGAATCAACCATGATAAATCTTTTATATGTCATGGGTAGCTGAACCATATGTATGGCCTACCCACTCCACCAAATAAGCATGTATGCATTTATTGTAAGCTCATAAAGGATGTCTTGTTGAGTACATTCAAACGTACTCATTTGGTTTCGCCCCTGGTATCTACTTACCAGACTATGAGGAGCCACCCCAGGAGGAGTTCTATGAGGAGGAGTTCTACGCTGATGGCCCTGCGAGTTAGGATCGTCTCCCAGTCAGCAGCCTGTAGGATGAGGCGTGACTCGGGTTCTACTACGCTATGCTTGTCGTCTTCCGCTGTGTTTATTTTGAATGTCTGTCCTGTGTGACAGTTATCAAGAACTTGGTCATGTGACCATTTATGTAAGACTCTAATATTCGTGTAATGGATGATGTATTTTGTATGCCAACTACGTATGCTGTTCACAACTGGTTATTCTGGGATTGTGAATGAATGCATATGAGGGGTTCTGAACCTTCCGGTTTGGGGCCTCTACAAAGTTGGTATCAGAGCCATCCTGACTCTAGGAGACCTTAGTTAGCATGGACGTTAGTGTATACTCCAAAAATCTAAGTTATAAATACAAAAGATTGGATATATGACTATGTATAAAAATATTCCCTATATCCCACCACCTCTCTGTGTCAAACTCTACTTGCATTAAGGTTGTTCTTTGCATAAACTTAAAACTTTGCACACTGTGATCTCACTTAAACTATACTTAAAATTTTGTGTAGATGGACGTGGTCATCACCGAGGCTTTCCAGTTGGGACGTCCACGTGGCGAGACTTTCCTTTTCGAGGAGAGGCTAGTAGCTATGGCTACTGTGTTGGGACGCCCACTTCCGGAGCTGCGAGGAGGTCTAGTTGACGGTGCACCTCTGGAGGGAGACTGGTACGCGGAGGTCACTATCCGTGCACCTCTGGCTAGCCCGACAGTGGAGGCCTACGTCTTTCGTGCTGTTGATCGTTCTTGGACCGAGGCAGCCGTGCGGGTGATTCAGGAGTCAGTGGCACGACTGGCACACATTGGGGAGTACATGTTCATCGGTTCCCGGTTCGAGTTGATTGGGAGGCGCGATGAGGAGGGCATACCACTTCCTGTTGAGCCAGACACTACCACTGTTGGTCCTCACTTGGACGAGATGGAGATTCTGTTGTACCGCACTCAGCACAGGTTGGACGATCAGCGACTCGCTCACCACCTTGGCACATTGGTGCATCACACACTGATAGCCGAGACTGACGAGCTGAGGGCTGAGCTTTAGGACAGCCAGGAGGAGAGTGGAGCACTAGCACAGCAGTTGTCTCAGTTGAGGGAGGAGTTGGAGGCCGCCACCGCGAGGAGTCGTGCCTTGGAGAGACAGCTGCGGGCCACCCGTCTGAGCCGTGCTCGTCTCACCAGCAGGGTGACGGCTCTGGAGGGGGCTAACTCAGTTCTGCACACTAGGCTTCACATAGCTCGTGACGACATAGCCGCGAGAGACTCTGCCATAGAGGAGCTTGAGGAGGAGGGCGCAGAGCTCAGCAGGGAGATTGAGGAGCTCCTGCCAGTAGAGGATGTTCCGTCTGACTTGGAGGGGATGGATATGAGTGAGGCTAGCGAGCAGGATGATGATGACCTGCTTGGCGAGGAGGAGGAGGAGGACCCTGAGGAGCGTATCTTCGAGGTTGGGGACAGTGACGACTCTGTGTAGTCACAGCCTCCTCACCCTTAGCACTCGATGCTGGTCTAGATGCTAGATAAGTATGCTAGATCGTTTTGCTAGTAGTAGCCTTGCGATGACCCCACCAATCGCACCCCTTGTAGCTCGATGAAGCCTTCCTTGTAAGATATGGCTTGTAATGTGTGTGTGTAATGTCAAAAACTCTGTTTAATTATTGTGATGAATGAAATGTTCTGCTTGGTTCCTTGATGGTTGTCACTACTTTGCGTTCATTTCATCCGTGTTTGCGACTGCCCCGCTCTTGTTTTTGAAACATATCACTCGTATTCCTTTTTCTTATGTTAAAGGTACTGGGTTTTCAAAAACAAGAATATACTTCTAAAACTTACACATGTTTTCACTTCAGAATGGCACCTCGTCGCGAACCCCCACCGCCACCACCACCCACAGTGGAGGCGCTGTTGGCCCTGCTGATGGAAGATCGCCAGGCCAGCCGAGATGAGAGTGCAGCTACCATTACCGCTCTGCAACAACTAGCTGCTGCCGCCAACAATAATGGCAATGGCAATGGCAATGGTGCTCGCTCGAGACTGAGAGACTTTCAGCACACCAACCCCCCAGTCTTCACTAGGATTGTGGAGCCTCTCGATGCTGACGACTGGCTCCGCACCATTGCAAACAAACTGGAGGTTGCTTCTGTTGAGGAGAATGATAAGGTCCTGTTTGCCTCCCATTTTCTGGCTGGTCCTGCCAGGACTTGGTGGGAGACTACACGTGAGACTGTTGCTGCTGGTCACGTGTTCAACTGGGAGGCTTTCTCTGCGAGATTCCGCAAGTACCACATTCCCCAAGGAATGATGGCACTTATGCGTGAGAAATTTCTGAAGCTGAGGCAGGGAAGTATGCCTGTGTATGAGTACTGGGAGAATTTCACTACTCTGTCCAGGTATGCACAGGATGATATCAATACTGATGCTAAGAAGAGGGAGAGGTTCTTAAATGGGCTGGATGATGAGCTCCAGTGCGCTCTAGTGGTGGTTCCATTCCAGGACTTGGAGACCCTTGCAAATGCCGCTATGGTACTGGAGCACAAGCGGAAATCTGCTGATGATAACCGCAAGAGGAAAATGACTGTGTGGAGGGCCTAGTGCTCAAAGGACTCGTAACACTCCGTATGCGAGGCCACCATCCCACAAGGCGCCTGCTTATGCACCCCGCCCCAACCACAACTATGCACCAAGGCCCAACAACTACAACCACAACTATGCACCAAGGTACGGAGGAAATAGCTATGGTGGTAACCATGGTAATCATTCTGGGAATAATCATGGAAACCGCTATGGAGGCAACAACAGTGGAAATGGGAACAACTCCAACAATGCTCCCAAACCTAACCCAAGCCCAAGGCCTTCTGGAGGTTGTTTTGCCTGTGGAAAGGAAGGTCACTTTGCTCGTGAGTGCCCTACCAAAGCTACTGCCACAGCCCAGCCTACTGCAACCAAGATGAACCATGGTCCTTCCACTGGACGGCAGAATAGGATGAAGGGACACCTGAACCACGTCACTGCTGCAGAAGCTCAGGAGGCACCAGACATGGTGATGGGTACGTTTCCTGTCAACTCGGTGCCAGCCGCAGTACTGTTTGATTCTGGTGCATCACATTCTTTTGTCACTAAACCGTTTGCTGAGAAAAGTGGTATGAAGCATTCCCGTATGCACAACCCTATGTTAGTACAAATACCTGGGGATAGTACTAAAGCCAACCTAATTTGCAATGAAGTACCAGTAGAAATACAAGGAAAAACTTTTCATGCTGATCTTATAGTGCTGGGATCCAAAGGGATAGAAGTGGTACTCGGTATGAACTGGATGGCCAAGTATAAGGGGGTTATTGACTGCACTAAGAAATCAATTGATATGATCTCTGAGGATGGGGAAAAGGTTGCGTACACTGCAACTAAACCCTCGTCACAAGTTCACTGCCACACTGGTATAGCCCACCCTAACCTTGAGGAAGTCCCGGTCGTTTGCGAATACCCGGATGTTTTTCCTGAAGAGTTACCCGGTATGCCCCCTGATCGGGATATCGAGTTTGTGATCGAGTTAGTGCCCGGAACTGGACCCATAGCACAGAAACCTTATCGGATGAACCCAAAAGAATTAGATGAGTTGAAGACCCAGTTGGATGACATGTTAAGGAAGGGTTTGATTCGCCCTAGTGCATCGCCATGGGGATCTCCGATCATTTTTGTGGAAAAACGGGACGGTACCACTCGTTTATGTGTGGACTACCGCAAGTTGAATGATGTTACCATCAAGAACAAATACCCGTTGCCCAAAATTGAAGACCTGTTTGACCAGCTGAATGGGGCCGCAATCTTCTCGAAGATCGACCTTCGGACTGGTTATCACCAATTGAAAGTCCGTGATACTGATATTCCCAAGACTGCTTTCACCACTCGTTACGGGCTGTATGAATACACCGTGATGTCCTTTGGTCTAACCAATGCCCCTGCCTATTTCATGAATCTCATGAATAAGGTATTCATGGATTTTCTAGACAAGTTTGTCGTGGTGTTTATTGACGACATTCTCATATATTCTCGGAGTGAGGAAGAACACGAAGAACATCTGAGAATTGTGCTCGGAACACTTCGTGAGCATCAATTATATGCTAAGTTTAGTAAATGTCAATTCTGGTTGACGGAAGTCGGGTTTCTTGGACATGTAGTATCTGCGGGAGGAATATCTGTTGACCCTACTCTAGTTCAGTCTGTGGAGAAGCGTGCTGCTCCGACCAACCAGACTGAAGTCAGATCCTTTCTGGGTTTGGCAGGATATTACCGCAAGTTTGTTCAGGGATTCTCGAGTATAGCCAGACCCCTCACCCAGTTGCTCAATAAAGATAGCAAGTTCCTATGGACGGACAAGTGCGAAAAGAGTTTCAATGAGTTGAAGCATCGACTTGTGACCGCTCCAATCCTTATAATGCCGGATATCACCAAGAATTTCGACGTATATTGTGACGCCTCTAAGCTTGGTCTTGGAAGCGTACTTATGCAAGAAGGAAAAGTGATATCTTTTATATCCCGCCAGTTGAGACCCCACGAGTTGAATTACCCCACTCATGACTTAGAGCTTGCTGCTGTTGTTCATGCCCTCAAAACATGGCGACACTTTCTTATGGGAAGAAGAGTGGAAATTTACATGGATCATAAGAGTTTAAAGTATATCTTTACTCAACGTGAGCTCAACATGAGGCAGCGCCGCTGGATTGAGCTCATTAAAGATTATGATCTGAGTATTCATTATCACCCTGGGAAGGCAAATGTAGTTGCAGATGCTCTTAGTCGAGAGCCGGCCTCTCTAAATGCTATGATTCTAGTAAGGCAGCCCGAGTTGTGGAAAGAGCTTGACCAACTTGGCATTGAAGTGGTCAGCTATGGTATGTTGGACGCCATAGAACTTAAACCAACTCTGGTTGACCAAATCAAAGAGGCGCAGAAAGGCCAGAAAAGTATTGATGGTATTAAGGCCCGCATGGAGAAGGAGAAGGTTGCTGGGTTTACTATCGATGCTGATGGGGGATTATGGTATGAAGGCCGAATTTGTGTTCCCTCTGAGTCTGATCTCAAGCAGACCATCATGGTCGAAGCTCATGAGACCATGTATTCTATCCATCCTGGAGGAACAAAGATGTATCAAGACCTGAAGGAGAGATTCTGGTGGCATGGAATGAAGCGAGAGATTGCTTCATTTGTAGCCAAGTGTCATGTCTGCCAGCAAGTGAAAGCTGGGCACCAGCGTCCCGCTGGCTTGCTCCAGCCATTGCAAGTACCGGTTTGGAAATGGGATGAAGTAGGGATGGACTTCATCACAGGACTTCCTAGGTCCAGCCGAGGAAATGATTCTATATGGGTTGTCGTGGACAGGCTCACGAAAGTTGCTCACTTTATTCCTGTCCGGACCACCTATCGTGGAGATCAGCTTGCTGATCTTTATATTTCTCGGATTGTCAGCCTGCACGGAGTCCCGAGCAGGATTGTGTCTGATCGAGGTACACAGTTCACATCCAGATTTTGGAAGAAGTTGCACGAGAGTTTGGGAACCAAATTAGCTTTTAGCACAGCCTATCACCCTCAGACTGATGGACAGACAGAGCGTGTGAACCAAATTCTGGAAGACATGCTCCGTGCTTGTGTGTTGTCCTATGGGATTAAGTGGGAAGACTGTCTGCCTTTCGCAGAGTTTTCTTACAACAACAGTTATCAGTCTAGCTTGCAAATGGCCCCTTTTGAAGCACTGTATGGACGTAAATGCCGCACACCTCTGAATTGGACTGAGACTGGAGACAGTCAGGTTTTTGGTGTGGACACTTTGAAAGCTGCAGAAGAGCTGGTTCAGCTTATTCGGGAACGTTTAAAGACAACTCAATCTCGTCAGAAGAGTTATGCTGATACGAAGCGTCGTGATGTCTCTTTCAGCATTGGAGATTTCGTGTACCTTCGTGTTACGCCACTCAAAGGGATGCAGCGTTTCCATGTCAAGGGAAAACTGGCACCCAGGTATATTGGCCCTTTTAAGATCTTGGCACGTCGTGGCGAAGTTTCTTATCAGTTAGAATTACCTGAGGAGCTATCTGCGTTTCACAATGTTTTCCATGTGTCATTGCTCCGGAAATGTCTACAAGTACCTGAGAAGGATCTCTCGTATCAAGACATAGATTTCAGGACCATTGATATCAATGATGATTTGACTTATCGTGATAGACCCCTGCGGGTTCTCGAGGAGATTGTGCGCGCTACCAGGAGGCGTGCTATAAAATTCCTTAAGATTCAGTGGACGAATCATTCTGAGGAAGAAGCTACCTGGGAGCGTGAGGATGATATCAGGAAGGAGTTCCCTGATTTTCTTAAAGCCTAGACCCGCTAATCTCGGGACGAGATTCTTTTAAGGGGGGGAGATTTGTAACACCCCTGTTTTTAAGCACTTGTTTAATATTAAATTAGCAAGCCTCTTAAGACTTTTGTAATACAATTAAGTGGATAACATGTTTGTGTAGTCATGTTTATCTATGCAATATAAGTGGTGTGTTTCTTTTCACTCACTTGAGGATTTTTCCTGATGATTGATTATTTTCTGCCTGGTGTTTTTCAACTGGACACCCTAAGAAATTTCTTCTCAAAGTTTGGGGAATACTTGATTCACTCATGATAGCATTATTTGGTCATGTATTGACCAAGGAAACACCTTGGTTGGGATTTAAATAGCTTTGGGAATTTATTTCCTATTTAAACATTTAGCAGAAAAACAACATGATTAGCTGTTTTCCACACTTGTTTTCAGGAAGCAAACATATTTGAATTGTTGTTTTCTTGTTGTATTATGGTTGAACATATTATGTAATACAACTATATGCCACTGGTTTGAATTTAGCACTTGAAAAACAATCTAATCCATGATTGTTTTCCTAGTACAAAAATATTGAAAAACCAATTCTATTTGGAAAACAGAAACATAGCTTTTTGGGCAGATGTTTTCAGAAGGTTAACCAACTCAATTTCTTGTGTACTTGTTGTTTTCTCAAACTAGAAAGTACATATAGCAATTAGCAACTTGAATTTCCAAAATCCAAGTTCAATTGCCCAATCAAACAGAAGCAAACTTTTGCTTCAAACCCCTGTTTTTTTTCCAACACTTAGTGAAAATTTCACTAAGCCTTTTTCTGAATTTTCTGAAAACTGTTTTTGAATAGAACTTTGGAGATGAATTTCTTGAGCTACACTTGATCTTTTTGTGTGGATTTTGGTTCTAATTGTTCACCTAGGATCCCTCTGTAAACCCCATGTGCTAGTTGGCCCGAGGCATGCCTTAGCAAGGAAGAAAAGAGGAGGGAAAGTAGGCTCGGGTAGGAGGGGGGTGCTAGAGGCATGGCCTAAAAACCCTCAAGTCTCTCCACCCTAGCTCCACTGTGGTGACTAGTAATGTTTGGCACCGCCCCTGGCTCGGGAGACAACGAGGAAACGGCCCCCCAACCCCTCATCGTGCCAACACACACGCACCATGTGCACCCGAGAGCACCCACATGGGCCCCGTGCCTACAAAGCCTCCGAGGGCTTGCCGTCTCGCCAGGGCACTCCACCACCATCGACTCCCCCACCCACGAAAATCCAGGCCGTGCCTCGCCGTGTGCGAGTGACACGAGCAAGTTCTTCCCGCCGGCCACCGCACGATCCACCGGAGGAGAACGAGCCAACCCGTGCGTAAGAGCACGGCATTCTTGCACGAGCATGCTCTCCGTAGCCTTGGCCACCTCCCTGACACCCTCCGCGGTCCTTTCGCTTGCAGGAGAACCCGCGCCATCGCCGCCGTGTCCGCCGTGTCGCCGCGGAGAGAAGCACGCCGTCGAGGAAACTATCACCGCCACCACCGCGCCACCAGCCTCCCACGACCCCACCGCCACCACGCGCCGCTCCACGGACCCCCTAGGTGAGCACCCTGCTCGTCCCGTGCGTGCCCGTGAGGTGCTCGACGCCGGTCCTGTCGCGTTTAGAACAGAGGAGGAAGAAAGACGCGGACCGTTGATCGCAAGATCAACGGCCACGCTTGAACGGCTTTTTCCCGCGTCCCCCGCCCCCGCGCGCGCGTAGCCGGGCTAGTATAGGCACTAGCTGGGCCGCGCTGGGCGAATCCGGCCCATCTGGGCTCGTCCCTGTTAAAATTTTAAAATCAAATTTTTTTTGCAGAAAGTTATCTGTTAGCTTTTGGCCTAGGAAAATTAGCAAACGATTTTATTTGGCTTTGCCAATTTTTGTACATGTAGCCATACAAAATCACAACCACCTCCCTTTTGCAGAATAATGTTTTGACTTTTAGTTATTTTTCTATAGCTAGTTTACCAGACAGTACCCTTAAAATGGAAATGAATAGAACTTCAAAAATACAAAACATTTTTGAACAAACTCAACTGTTTTGGAAAGCCCTTATCAATACCTACCAGTAGAATTTTAGTTTGAACCAAGGAGAATTACCATTTGGAAATTCCATCCATTTTGGTAAAACATCTGTGAGCTATTCCAAGAATTTTAGGGGGAGTTTGGGACATTATTTTTGAGTGGGACCAATTGTAGAGGCTTTGTATTGTTAAGGACTATCACATCCTAGAAGGATTTAATTTTTGGAGCCATATAAAAAATTAGGGAGACAGAACAAATTTTAGCACTTTTCTGCCTAATTTTTAATTCCTAGATCTTGTTTTGTATGCTCTTATTGTGATATGCAAATATTGTTTTCTTGTTTGTAATGTTGTTTTCTAGTGTGTTTATGATATTTACAAGATGTATGAACATGTTAGGATGAATGGTTTGAGTGGTAGGATTTTTAGAATTATTTTCCATGCATAGATCTTGCTCATAGCTTATTTTCTACCTAGGTTTTTGAGTAGATTTTTAGATATGTATTAGGCCTATTTGCTAAGATTAATTTTCATGGAACCAGTACCATTTTGGTACTGTTATTTTAGTTACAGCACCTCTGGTTACTTGGTGCTTGTGTTTGAAGTAGATTTAAGTAGCATTGCTTAAGGCCTAGATTTCCTACTAGATTATTCATGCATGCCTTTTGTTTTGTTTTCCACTAAGGAAAAATATGATTCTTTGTGGTTGAAAACAGAGGATGAAATGTCCTTGTGGCATTGTTATCCTTGTGTTTTCACCTCTGTTAATTTTCCCTCAAGTATTAGAAATTGCTTGAGTATCATTTGTGTGCCTAGATTTAATTCCCTCACATGTGTAGCAATTTTTAGTCTAGTTTTTCCTTGGATAATAGCTAGACTTATTATTTTGTTTTGGAGGGTCCAGTAGCATTTTGGTACTGATTATAGGAGTATTTTACCTCTGTTAGTTTGCACACTTGTGCCTAAAATTAACAAGTGAAGTATAAACTAGTCTAGTATTTTTCCCAAGTTTCTACTAGTATGAGTAGGAGTTTGTGGGACTAGTTTGTTTGTTTTAAGCATTTTTAGAAATGTGACCAGAGGCTTATTAACCTCTTTATGAGCATTATGCTAGTGGAACACCCACTGGTATTTTTGTATCATGGTGGAAAATGAGCTTGACTTGAAGTCATGAGCCTTTTTCACCACTTGCATATTTTAGCTTATTATTTGTACTTGCCATAGAGAATATTGGGGAAGTTTTTAGACATAAAATTGTGTTTTTTGTGACACCCTACTGTCTAGTAACATGTGTTTTACCCCACTGGTCCATGATGCTCTTGACTTAAAATCATTAAGTTTCACCACACATAAACACTAGGAAAGAAAGCAGATTTTTCCACTGTGGCTTTCTTGTCAATTTTCTTAAGGGATAATTGAATGTCTTGAGTGTTACATTTTAATTGCTTGCTGTATGTATCACTTGTAGCATTGTTTGTCTTGGTTGGCTCTGAAAGTGTGCCTTTATTTATTTTTACGACGTTAGAAAACGAGGAGGAAGGAATTGCTGAAGAGGGGTATTGCAACTCCTGTTACTTTCAGGACCAGGACCATCACTTGTACCAAGGCAAGCCATCCTAATGCTTGCTTTATATATACTTATCATTATCTATCATGCATGCTTTTCACTTCTGAAGTTTTCACAAAACTATACTCTCAAAACTATTTTTGTTGTGAATACTACCACTATTAATATTATTAGAAGAAGGAATCATAATAATAGTCAACTTGGTATTTTCCAAGCCCTTAGCCACTAAATGGTATATACATACCATCCACCAAATTAAAACTTGGGTTCTTAAATGAACTAAATAAAATGTGCTTTTGTAAACAAATACCTTATGAAGGAAAAACCCCGGATGAAGGGTGAGACCCTGTCTGCCGGAAGAATGCCATGAAGGGAAATTTTTGAGAAATGTTTACAAAAGACACATAACCTAGTCTTCGCTGGACAACCATTATCGTACTGACACTTTACCCCAATATGGGTAGGGGCTTGATTAAAAACTTATTATGGTTAGTATGTGAGCTATCTCAAAGTGCTATAGAGGATTGGATCCTCCGAACCGAAGTGTCGCTAGGAGTGAGCAAACGGGACATCTAAAGTGTGGGATTAATTTTCCCTCCGGATGCAGCAGTTGGGTCTCCTGTCTGGGCGGTGTGTGACACGGCTTGCCGGGGAGGGGTAACCCCAATTGAAGAGATAGTCATGTTCTAGCTTGTACATAGTGGATAGTCAAGATCAGTTATCTGATGTTCTCATAGGTTGAGGACAGTCCATGGTTGCTTCATGGCGGATTCTGGATCTAGTGGAAGTGTGTACACCTCTGCAGAGTAAAACTATTTCGAGATAGCCGCGTCCTCGGATATGGACGGTTGAATGGCCATGTAGCTAGTATTGTGTCAACCTTTCAAAAGAGGTTTTGAAGGACGGCTTTGTACCTGCGAGGTACTATGGAGGAATGATTTGGTATCTGCGAGATACTGATGAGAAGGAAACTATTACTAGAAGTTTCTGAAAAGAAAACTTTCTTTTCGAAAAGTCTTATAAAACCTCCAAGATATGTGATATCTACGAGAGAAAAACTACCTTATTTTAAAGGATTTTTCACTAAGAAAGAAACTTGAAGAATCAACCATGATAAATCTTTTATATGTCATGGGTAGCTGAACCATATGTATGGCCTACCCACTCCACCAAATAAGCATGTATGCATTTATTGTAAGCTCATAAAGGATGTCTTGTTGAGTACATTCAAACGTACTCATTTGGTTTCGCCCCTGGTATCTACTTACCAGACTATGAGGAGCCACCCCAGGAGGAGTTCTATGAGGAGGAGTTCTACGCTGATGGCCCTGCGAGTTAGGATCGTCTCCCAGTCAGCAGCCTGTAGGATGAGGCGTGACTCGGGTTCTACTACGCTATGCTTGTCGTCTTCCGCTGTGTTTATTTTGAATGTCTGTCCTGTGTGACAGTTATCAAGAACTTGGTCATGTGACCATTTATGTAAGACTCTAATATTCGTGTAATGGATGATGTATTTTGTATGCCAACTACGTATGCTGTTCACAACTGGTTATTCTGGGATTGTGAATGAATGCATATGAGGGGTTCTGAACCTTCCGGTTTGGGGCCTCTACAAAGTTGGTATCAGAGCCATCCTGACTCTAGGAGACCTTAGTTAGCATGGACGTTAGTGTATACTCCAAAAATCTAAGTTATAAATACAAAAGATTGGATATATGACTATGTATAAAAATATTCCCTATATCCCACCACCTCTCTGTGTCAAACTCTACTTGCATTAAGGTTGTTCTTTGCATAAACTTAAAACTTTGCACACTGTGATCTCACTTAAACTATACTTAAAATTTTGTGTAGATGGACGTGGTCATCACCGAGGCTTTCCAGTTGGGACGTCCACGTGGCGAGACTTTCCTTTTCGAGGAGAGGCTAGTAGCTATGGCTACTGTGTTGGGACGCCCACTTCCGGAGCTGCGAGGAGGTCTAGTTGACGGTGCACCTCTGGAGGGAGACTGGTACGCGGAGGTCACTATCCGTGTACCTCTGGCTAGCCCGACAGTGGAGGCCTACGTCTTTCGTGCTGTTGATCGTTCTTGGACCGAGGCAGCCGTGCGGGTGATTCAGGAGTCAGTGGCACGACTGGCACACATTGGGGAGTACATGTTCATCGGTTCCCGGTTCGAGTTGATTGGGAGGCGCGATGAGGAGGGCATACCACTTCCTGTTGAGCCAGACACTACCACTGTTGGTCCTCACTTGGACGAGATGGAGATTCTGTTGTACCGCACTCAGCACAGGTTGGACGATCAGCGACTCGCTCACCACCTTGGCACATTGGTGCATCACACACTGATAGCCGAGACTGACGAGCTGAGGGCTGAGCTTTAGGACAGCCAGGAGGAGAGTGGAGCACTAGCACAGCAGTTGTCTCAGTTGAGGGAGGAGTTGGAGGCCGCCACCGCGAGGAGTCGTGCCTTGGAGAGACAGCTGCGGGCCACCCGTCTGAGCCGTGCTCGTCTCACCAGCAGGGTGACGGCTCTGGAGGGGGCTAACTCAGTTCTGCACACTAGGCTTCACATAGCTCGTGACGACATAGCCGCGAGAGACTCTGCCATAGAGGAGCTTGAGGAGGAGGGCGCAGAGCTCAGCAGGGAGATTGAGGAGCTCCTGCCAGTAGAGGATGTTCCGTCTGACTTGGAGGGGATGGATATGAGTGAGGCTAGCGAGCAGGATGATGATGACCTGCTTGGCGAGGAGGAGGAGGAGGACCCTGAGGAGCGTATCTTCGAGGTTGGGGACAGTGACGACTCTGTGTAGTCACAGCCTCCTCACCCTTAGCACTCGATGCTGGTCTAGATGCTAGATAAGTATGCTAGATCGTTTTGCTAGTAGTAGCCTTGCGATGACCCCACCAATCGCACCCCTTGTAGCTCGATGAAGCCTTCCTTGTAAGATATGGCTTGTAATGTGTGTGTGTAATGTCAAAAACTCTGTTTAATTATTGTGATGAATGAAATGTTCTGCTTGGTTCCTTGATGGTTGTCACTACTTTGCGTTCATTTCATCCGTGTTTGCGACTGCCCCGCTCTTGTTTTTGAAACATATCACTCGTATTCCTTTTTCTTATGTTAAAGGTACTGGGTTTTCAAAAACAAGAATATACTTCTAAAACTTACACATGTTTTCACTTCAGAATGGCACCTCGTCGCGAACCCCCACCGCCACCACCACCCACAGTGGAGGCGCTGTTGGCCCTGCTGATGGAAGATCGCCAGGCCAGCCGAGATGAGAGTGCAGCTACCATTACCGCTCTGCAACAACTAGCTGCTGCCGCCAACAATAATGGCAATGGCAATGGCAATGGTGCTCGCTCGAGACTGAGAGACTTTCAGCACACCAACCCCCCAGTCTTCACTAGGATTGTGGAGCCTCTCGATGCTGACGACTGGCTCCGCACCATTGCAAACAAACTGGAGGTTGCTTCTGTTGAGGAGAATGATAAGGTCCTGTTTGCCTCCCATTTTCTGGCTGGTCCTGCCAGGACTTGGTGGGAGACTACACGTGAGACTGTTGCTGCTGGTCACGTGTTCAACTGGGAGGCTTTCTCTGCGAGATTCCGCAAGTACCACATTCCCCAAGGAATGATGGCACTTATGCGTGAGAAATTTCTGAAGCTGAGGCAGGGAAGTATGCCTGTGTATGAGTACTGGGAGAATTTCACTACTCTGTCCAGGTATGCACAGGATGATATCAATACTGATGCTAAGAAGAGGGAGAGGTTCTTAAATGGGCTGGATGATGAGCTCCAGTGCGCTCTAGTGGTGGTTCCATTCCAGGACTTGGAGACCCTTGCAAATGCCGCTATGGTACTGGAGCACAAGCGGAAATCTGCTGATGATAACCGCAAGAGGAAAATGACTGTGTGGAGGGCCTAGTGCTCAAAGGACTCGTAACACTCCGTATGCGAGGCCACCATCCCACAAGGCGCCTGCTTATGCACCCCGCCCCAACCACAACTATGCACCAAGGCCCAACAACTACAACCACAACTATGCACCAAGGTACGGAGGAAATAGCTATGGTGGTAACCATGGTAATCATTCTGGGAATAATCATGGAAACCGCTATGGAGGCAACAACAGTGGAAATGGGAACAACTCCAACAATGCTCCCAAACCTAACCCAAGCCCAAGGCCTTCTGGAGGTTGTTTTGCCTGTGGAAAGGAAGGTCACTTTGCTCGTGAGTGCCCTACCAAAGCTACTGCGACAGCCCAGCCTACTGCAACCAAGATGAACCATGGTCCTTCCACTGGACGGCAGAATAGGATGAAGGGACACCTGAACCACGTCACTGCTGCAGAAGCTCAGGAGGCACCAGACATGGTGATGGGTACGTTTCCTGTCAACTCGGTGCCAGCCGCAGTACTGTTTGATTCTGGTGCATCACATTCTTTTGTCACTAAACCGTTTGCTGAGAAAAGTGGTATGAAGCATTCCCGTATGCACAACCCTATGTTAGTACAAATACCTGGGGATAGTACTAAAGCCAACCTAATTTGCAATGAAGTACCAGTAGAAATACAAGGAAAAACTTTTCATGCTGATCTTATAGTGCTGGGATCCAAAGGGATAGAAGTGGTACTCGGTATGAACTGGATGGCCAAGTATAAGGGGGTTATTGACTGCACTAAGAAATCAATTGATATGATCTCTGAGGATGGGGAAAAGGTTGCGTACACTGCAACTAAACCCTCGTCACAAGTTCACTGCCACACTGGTATAGCCCACCCTAACCTTGAGGAAGTCCCGGTCGTTTGCGAATACCCGGATGTTTTTCCTGAAGAGTTACCCGGTATGCCCCCTGATCGGGATATCGAGTTTGTGATCGAGTTAGTGCCCGGAACTGGACCCATAGCACAGAAACCTTATCGGATGAACCCAAAAGAATTAGATGAGTTGAAGACCCAGTTGGATGACATGTTAAGGAAGGGTTTGATTCGCCCTAGTGCATCGCCATGGGGATCTCCGATCATTTTTGTGGAAAAACGGGACGGTACCACTCGTTTATGTGTGGACTACCGCAAGTTGAATGATGTTACCATCAAGAACAAATACCCGTTGCCCAAAATTGAAGACCTGTTTGACCAGCTGAATGGGGCCGCAATCTTCTCGAAGATCGACCTTCGGACTGGTTATCACCAATTGAAAGTCCGTGATACTGATATTCCCAAGACTGCTTTCACCACTCGTTACGGGCTGTATGAATACACCGTGATGTCCTTTGGTCTAACCAATGCCCCTGCCTATTTCATGAATCTCATGAATAAGGTATTCATGGATTTTCTAGACAAGTTTGTCGTGGTGTTTATTGACGACATTCTCATATATTCTCGGAGTGAGGAAGAACACGAAGAACATCTGAGAATTGTGCTCGGAACACTTCGTGAGCATCAATTATATGCTAAGTTTAGTAAATGTCAATTCTGGTTGACGGAAGTCGGGTTTCTTGGACATGTAGTATCTGCGGGAGGAATATCTGTTGACCCTACTCTAGTTCAGTCTGTGGAGAAGCGTGCTGCTCCGACCAACCAGACTGAAGTCAGATCCTTTCTGGGTTTGGCAGGATATTACCGCAAGTTTGTTCAGGGATTCTCGAGTATAGCCAGACCCCTCACCCAGTTGCTCAAGAAAGATAGCAAGTTCCTATGGACGGACAAGTGCGAAAAGAGTTTCAATGAGTTGAAGCATCGACTTGTGACCGCTCCAATCCTTATAATGCCGGATATCACCAAGAATTTCGACGTATATTGTGACGCCTCTAAGCTTGGTCTTGGAAGCGTACTTATGCAAGAAGGAAAAGTGATATCTTTTATATCCCGCCAGTTGAGACCCCACGAGTTGAATTACCCCACTCATGACTTAGAGCTTGCTGCTGTTGTTCATGCCCTCAAAACATGGCGACACTTTCTTATGGGAAGAAGAGTGGAAATTTACATGGATCATAAGAGTTTAAAGTATATCTTTACTCAACGTGAGCTCAACATGAGGCAGCGCCGCTGGATTGAGCTCATTAAAGATTATGATCTGAGTATTCATTATCACCCTGGGAAGGCAAATGTAGTTGCAGATGCTCTTAGTCGAGAGCCGGCCTCTCTAAATGCTATGATTCTAGTAAGGCAGCCCGAGTTGTGGAAAGAGCTTGACCAACTTGGCATTGAAGTGGTCAGCTATGGTATGTTGGACGCCATAGAACTTAAACCAACTCTGGTTGACCAAATCAAAGAGGCGCAGAAAGGCCAGAAAAGTATTGATGGTATTAAGGCCCGCATGGAGAAGGAGAAGGTTGCTGGGTTTACTATCGATGCTGATGGGGGATTATGGTATGAAGGCCGAATTTGTGTTCCCTCTGAGTCTGATCTCAAGCAGACCATCATGGTCGAAGCTCATGAGACCATGTATTCTATCCATCCTGGAGGAACAAAGATGTATCAAGACCTGAAGGAGAGATTCTGGTGGCATGGAATGAAGCGAGAGATTGCTTCATTTGTAGCCAAGTGTCATGTCTGCCAGCAAGTGAAAGCTGGGCACCAGCGTCCCGCTGGCTTGCTCCAGCCATTGCAAGTACCGGTTTGGAAATGGGATGAAGTAGGGATGGACTTCATCACAGGACTTCCTAGGTCCAGCCGAGGAAATGATTCTATATGGGTTGTCGTGGACAGGCTCACGAAAGTTGCTCACTTTATTCCTGTCCGGACCACCTATCGTGGAGATCAGCTTGCTGATCTTTATATTTCTCGGATTGTCAGCCTGCACGGAGTCCCGAGCAGGATTGTGTCTGATCGAGGTACACAGTTCACATCCAGATTTTGGAAGAAGTTGCACGAGAGTTTGGGAACCAAATTAGCTTTTAGCACAGCCTATCACCCTCAGACTGATGGACAGACAGAGCGTGTGAACCAAATTCTGGAAGACATGCTCCGTGCTTGTGTGTTGTCCTATGGGATTAAGTGGGAAGAATGTCTGCCTTTCGCAGAGTTTTCTTACAACAACAGTTATCAGTCTAGCTTGCAAATGGCCCCTTTTGAAGCACTGTATGGACGTAAATGCCGCACACCTCTGAATTGGACTGAGACTGGAGACAGTCAGGTTTTTGGTGTGGACACTTTGAAAGCTGCAGAAGAGCTGGTTCAGCTTATTCGGGAACGTTTAAAGACAACTCAATCTCGTCAGAAGAGTTATGCTGATACGAAGCGTCGTGATGTCTCTTTCAGCATTGGAGATTTCGTGTACCTTCGTGTTACGCCACTCAAAGGGATGCAGCGTTTCCATGTCAAGGGAAAACTGGCACCCAGGTATATTGGCCCTTTTAAGATCTTGGCACGTCGTGGCGAAGTTTCTTATCAGTTAGAATTACCTGAGGAGCTATCTGCGTTTCACAATGTTTTCCATGTGTCATTGCTCCGGAAATGTCTACAAGTACCTGAGAAGGATCTCTCGTATCAAGACATAGATTTCAGGACCATTGATATCAATGATGATTTGACTTATCGTGATAGACCCCTGCGGGTTCTCGAGGAGATTGTGCGCGCTACCAGGAGGCGTGCTATAAAATTCCTTAAGATTCAGTGGACGAATCATTCTGAGGAAGAAGCTACCTGGGAGCGTGAGGATGATATCAGGAAGGAGTTCCCTGATTTTCTTAAAGCCTAGACCCGCTAATCTCGGGACGAGATTCTTTTAAGGGGGGGAGATTTGTAACACCCCTGTTTTTAAGCACTTGTTTAATATTAAATTAGCAAGCCTCTTAAGACTTTTGTAATACAATTAAGTGGATAACATGTTTGTGTAGTCATGTTTATCTATGCAATATAAGTGGTGTGTTTCTTTTCACTCACTTGAGGATTTTTCCTGATGATTGATTATTTTCTGCCTGGTGTTTTTCAACTGGACACCCTAAGAAATTTCTTCTCAAAGTTTGGGGAATACTTGATTCACTCATGATAGCATTATTTGGTCATGTCTTGACCAAGGAAACACCTTGGTTGGGATTTAAATAGCTTTGGGAATTTATTTCCTATTTAAACATTTAGCAGAAAAACAACATGATTAGCTGTTTTCCACACTTGTTTTCAGGAAGCAAACATATTTGAATTGTTGTTTTCTTGTTGTATTATGGTTGAACATATTATGTAATACAACTATATGCCACTGGTTTGAATTTAGCACTTGAAAAACAATCTAATCCATGATTGTTTTCCTAGTACAAAAATATTGAAAAACCAATTCTATTTGGAAAACAGAAACATAGCTTTTTGGGCAGATGTTTTCAGAAGGTTAACCAACTCAATTTCTTGTGTACTTGTTGTTTTCTCAAACTAGAAAGTACATATAGCAATTAGCAACTTGAATTTCCAAAATCCAAGTTCAATTGCCCAATCAAACAGAAGCAAACTTTTGCTTCAAACCCCTGTTTTTTTCCAACACTTAGTGAAAATTTCACTAAGCCTTTTTCTGAATTTTCTGAAAACTGTTTTTGAATAGAACTTTGGAGATGAATTTCTTGAGCTACACTTGATCTTTTTGTGTGGATTTTGGTTCTAATTGTTCACCTAGGATCCCTCTGTAAACCCCATGTGCTAGTTGGCCCGAGGCATGCCTTAGCAAGGAAGAAAAGAGGAGGGAAAGTAGGCTCGGGTAGGAGGGGGGTGCTAGAGGCATGGCCTAAAAACCCTCAAGTCTCTCCACCCTAGCTCCACTGTGGTGACTAGTAATGTTTGGCACCGCCCCTGGCTCGGGAGACAACGAGGAAACGGCCCCCCAACCCCTCATCGTGCCAACACACACGCACCATGTGCACCCGAGAGCACCCACATGGGCCCCGTGCCTACAAAGCCTCCAAGGGCTTGCCGTCTCGCCAGGGCACTCCACCACCATCGACTCCCCCACCCACGAAAATCCAGGCCGTGCCTCGCCGTGTGCGAGTGACACGAGCAAGTTCTTCCCGCCGGCCACCGCACGATCCACCGGAGGAGAACGAGCCAACCCGTGCGTAAGAGCACGGCATTCTTGCACGAGCATGCTCTCCGTAGCCTTGGCCACCTCCCTGACACCCTCCGCGGTCCTTTCGCTTGCAGGAGAACCCGCGCCATCGCCGCCGTGTCCGCCGTGTCGCCGCGGAGAGAAGCACGCCGTCGAGGAAACTATCACCGCCACCACCGCGCCACCAGCCTCCCACGACCCCACCGCCACCACGCGCCGCTCCACGGACCCCCTAGGTGAGCACCCTGCTCGTCCCGTGCGTGCCCGTGAGGTGCTCGACGCCGGTCCTGTCGCGTTTAGAACAGAGGAGGAAGAAAGACGCGGACCGTTGATCGCAAGATCAACGGCCACGCTTGAACGGCTTTTTCCCGCGTCCCCCGCCCCCGCGCGCGCGTAGCCGGGCTAGTATAGGCACTAGCTGGGCCGCGCTGGGCGAATCCGGCCCATCTGGGCTCGTCCCTGTTAAAATTTTAAAATCAAATTTTTTCTGCAGAAAGTTATCTGTTAGCTTTTGGCCTAGGAAAATTAGCAAACGATTTTATTTGGCTTTGCCAATTTTTGTACATGTAGCCATACAAAATCACAACCACCTCTCTTTTGCAGAATAATGTTTTGACTTTTAGTTATTTTTCTATAGCTAGTTTACCAGACAGTACCCTTAAAATGGAAATGAATAGAACTTCAAAAATACAAAACATTTTTGAACAAACTAAACTGTTTTTGAAAGCCCTTATCAATACCTACCAGTAGAATTTTAGTTTGAACCAAGGAGAATTACCATTTGGAAATTCCATCCATTTTGGTAAAACATCTGTGAGCTATTCCAAGAATTTTAGGGGGAGTTTGGGACATTATTTTTGAGTGGGACCAATTTTAGAGGCTTTGTATTGTTAAGGACTATCACATCCTAGAAGGATTTAATTTTTGGAGCCATATAAAAAATTAGGGAGACAGAACAAATTTTAGCACTTTTCTGCCTAATTTTTAATTCCTAGATCTTGTTTTGTATGCTCTTATTGTGATATGCAAATATTGTTTTCTTGTTTGTAATGTTGTTTTCTAGTGTGTTTATGATATTTACAAGATGTATGAACATGTTAGGATGAATGGTTTGAGTGGTAGGATTTTTAGAATTATTTTCCATGCATAGATCTTGCTCATAGCTTATTTTCTACCTAGGTTTTTGAGTAGATTTTTAGATATGTATTAGGCCTATTTGCTAAGATTAATTTTCATGGAACCAGTACCATTTTGGTACTGTTATTTTAGTTACAGCACCTCTGGTTACTTGGTGCTTGTGTTTGAAGTAGATTTAAGTAGCATTGCTTAAGGCCTAGATTTCCTACTAGATTATTCATGCATGCCTTTTGTTTTGTTTTCCACTAAGGAAAAATATGATTCTTTGTGGTTGAAAACAGAGGATGAAATGTCCTTGTGGCATTGTTATCCTTGTGTTTTCACCTCTGTTAATTTTCCCTCAAGTATTAGAAATTGCTTGAGTATCATTTGTGTGCCTAGATTTAATTCCCTCACATGTGTAGCAATTTTTAGTCTAGTTTTTCCTTGGATAATAGCTAGACTTATTATTTTGTTTTGGAGGGTCCAGTAGCATTTTGGTACTGATTATAGGAGTATTTTACCTCTGTTAGTTTGCACACTTGTGCCTAAAATTAACAAGTGAAGTATAAACTAGTCTAGTATTTTTCCCAAGTTTCTACTAGTATGAGTAGGAGTTTGTGGGACTAGTTTGTTTGTTTTAAGCATTTTTAGAAATGTGACCAGAGGCTTATTAACCTCTTTATGAGCATTATGCTAGTGGAACACCCACTGGTATTTTTGTATCATGGTGGAAAATGAGCTTGACTTGAAGTCATGAGCCTTTTTCACCACTTGCATATTTTAGCTTATTATTTGTACTTGCCATAGAGAATATTGGGGAAGTTTTTAGACATAAAATTGTGTTTTTTGTGACACCCTACTGTCTAGTAACATGTGTTTTACCCCACTGGTCCATGATGCTCTTGACTTAAAATCATTAAGTTTCACCACACATAAACACTAGGAAAGAAAGCAGATTTTTCCACTGTGGCTTTCTTGTCAATTTTCTTAAGGGATAATTGAATGTCTTGAGTGTTACATTTTAATTGCTTGCTGTATGTATCACTTGTAGCATTGTTTGTCTTGGTTGGCTCTGAAAGTGTGCCTTTATTTCTTTTTACGACGTTAGAAAACGAGGAGGAAGGAATTGCTGAAGAGGGGTATTGCAACTCCTGTTACTTTCAGGACCAGGACCATCACTTGTACCAAGGCAAGCCATCCTAATGCTTGCTTTATATATACTTATCATTATCTATCATGCATGCTTTTCACTTCTGAAGTTTTCACAAAACTATACTCTCAAAACTATTTTTGTTGTGAATACTACCACTATTAATATTATTAGAAGAAGGAATCATAATAATAGTCAACTTGGTATTTGCCAAGCCCTTAGCCACTAAATGGTATATACATACCATCCACCAAATTAAAACTTGGGTTCTTAAATGAACTAAATAAAATGTGCTTTTGTAAACAAATACCTTATGAAGGAAAAACCCCGGATGAAGGGTGAGACCCTGTCTGCCGGAAGAATGCCATGAAGGGAAATTTTTGAGAAATGTTTACAAAAGACACATAACCTAGTCTTCGCTGGACAACCATTATCGTACTGCCACTTTACCCCCATATGGGTAGGGGCTTGATTAAAAACTTGTTATGGTTAGTATGTGAGCTATCTCAAAGTGCTATAGAGGATTGGATCCTCCGAACCGAAGTGTCGCTAGGAGTGAGCAAACGGGACATCTAAAGTGTGGGATTAATTTTCCCTCCGGATGCAGCAGTTGGGTCTCCTGTCTGGGCGGTGTGTGACACGGCTTGCCGGGGAGGGGTAACCCCAATTGAAGAGATAGTCATGTTCTAGCTTGTACATAGTGGATAGTCAAGATCAGTTATCTGATGTTCTCATAGGTTGAGGACAGTCCATGGTTGCTTCATGGCGGATTCTGGATCTAGTGGAAGTGTGTACACCTCTGCAGAGTAAAACTATTTCGAGATAGCCGCGTCCTCGGATATGGACGGTTGAATGGCCATGTAGCTAGTATTGTGTCAACCTTTCAAAAGAGGTTTTGAAGGACGGCTTTGTACCTGCGAGGTACTATGGAGGAATGATTTGGTATCTGCGAGATACTGATGAGAAGGAAACTATTACTAGAAGTTTCTGAAAAGAAAACTTTCTTTTCGAAAAGTCTTATAAAACCTCCAAGATATGTGATATCTACGAGAGAAAAACTACCTTATTTTAAAGGATTTTTCACTAAGAAAGAAACTTGAAGAATCAACCATGATAAATCTTTTATATGTCATGGGTAGCTGAACCATATGTATGGCCTACCCACTCCACCAAATAAGCATGTATGCATTTATTGTAAGCTCATAAAGGATGTCTTGTTGAGTACATTCAAACGTACTCATTTGGTTTCGCCCCTGGTATCTACTTACCAGACTATGAGGAGCCACCCCAGGAGGAGTTCTATGAGGAGGAGTTCTACGCTGATGGCCCTGCGAGTTAGGATCGTCTCCCAGTCAGCAGCCTGTAGGATGAGGCGTGACTCGGGTTCTACTACGCTATGCTTGTCGTCTTCCGCTGTGTTTATTTTGAATGTCTGTCCTGTGTGACAGTTATCAAGAACTTGGTCATGTGACCATTTATGTAAGACTCTAATATTCGTGTAATGGATGATGTATTCTGTATGCCAACTACGTATGTTGTTCACAACTGGTTATTCTGGGATTGTGAATGAATGCATATGAGGGGTTCTGAACCTTCCGGTTTGGGGCCTCTACATGGCAGATCCGCCAGCAGCGGTACTATCGCTGGCAACAGCGGTACTACCGCTATGGCTGGTACTGCTGGAGACAACGGTACTATCGTGGCTCTTGGCGGTACTACCGCTTCCTGGAACCTTTTTTTTGCATCCTTAATTCTTTTGTGAACCTTCTCGTAGATAATTTGATTGAAGTTACCTTACCTCATTGCTATCCCCCTATGCTATCTTAGGTGCAGGTGCTAGTGGTTCCAAGGGTGGAGGTCGTAAGCGTGCGGCTAAGAGGACACGGAAAAATCCCGAGGAAGATGAGGCTCCCGAAGTAATTCCCTAGGGCAATTTGACAAGGCGACAGAGGTCCACACCGATGAAGTCTCAGGTTGAAAGGAACAAGTCCGATGCCCTCATGCCAGATGAGCAGTTCCACCGAGAGAGGAGAACCAACCCCTACACCAAGCCTAGGGATGCCAAGGCTAATGAGTGCTTCTGGACTCGCTTCCAGGAGCGCATATTCTATGAGGAGTACCCGCAGAACAAGAACAAGGTGGTGACCCAATTCTCTGTCAATGTGCCTTTCATGAGATCCAAGATGGATTATTTTGGTGAAGCTATGGAGGTTTGTGATGAGTTTGGTCTTCTAGATTTGATTGAGATCATTGAAGACTATGATGAGCATCTCGTGGGTCAATTCTATGCCACACTCTACTTTCACACTAATGAGAGGAGGATCACATGGATGACCAAGGATCAGAAGTTCACTGCTTCTTGGGCTGAGTTTGCCACTCTGTTGGGTCTGCAAGAGTTTGGGGAGGTACCCGATGCTTCATTCTCCACCACTTACTTCCGAGTTCCCTACCCGGAGAAGTCTATGCCTCCTCAGGATATGTATGACTTCTACATCCCTGGACGTGCTATGGTTGGTTTCTCTAAGAACCCGCTGCCTCTGTATGACATCCTGCACCGGATCTTCCGGAACACTCTTGCTCCTCATGTTGGCAACTTTGACCAGATTCATGGCTCTCTCACTGATTTGATGATCTATGCTCATAGGCGCCATGGTGATGGTCTCATACTTGATATTATGGACATCTTATGGAATTAGATGTACAACTCTGTGATGAGGAGAAGGGTCCCGGCATTCGTTGCTCTTGTGTTCAGACTCATTGCCACTTCTTGGCGTTGTGCTCAGCTTCCTAATGCTTTGGACAATGACCAAGATCTCACTACTCACCGCGTCAAGGAGCTTCGTGTCAAGAAGCACTTTCCTCCTCTACTTAGTGCTGATGATCTTGGTCCTGACACCGATGGCACTAGTGATTCTGACTTTGAGATGGAGGGAAGGGCTCATAGGAATGGGTTTCACAAGTGGATGTCTGAGACTCTGAAGAAGGTCTTCTGCCGTCAGATTGACATGGAGAACAAGGATTATCTTGCTCATGTTTGTAGCAAGAAGGACTGTCAGCTTACTAGTGACAGATTTGCCCATCTTGGGGTGCCAGTTCATCCTGGCTCTCAGGATAGGATCACTGGATCCAAGGAGTGGAAGTCTAAGCATGGTGGCTCTTGGGTGGATCCTGACCTTACTGATGATACTATCACTTCTCATGAGCCTTGGACTCATGGTGACACTGATGAGGAAGTGGAAGATGTTAACTCTGAGGATGAGCGTGGTTTGCGGAGTCCTGCCAGCGCCTCTAGCCCGAACGAGTGACCACCAGGGACGTTAGCATCGCCTATTCCCTTTTTTGGTGCCTTGATGCCAAAGGGGGAGAGAGTTATATTTAGGGTCGTATTGTCTTTTTGCTTGGGTGGTTGTGCCAAACTTTGGTTTATTTGTGCGTGTCGTACTCGTGTTATGTGTGTTGAACCTAATTTGTGATCTCTTGTTGGTTTTATCGTTTTATATATTGTGTGGCAACTATTATTATTGTTATATCTTTTACTCTTGCTAGGTCTCTAAAAGATAGGGGAGCACACATTCTAAAAGGAACAAAAGTTTGCCTCAACAGCAAATATTCTTGACGTATCACTTGTTTCTCTCAAGAAGTGTTCCACCTAAATTTTATGACCTCTCTTAGTGGTGTTGTCATCAATCTCCAAAACGGGGGAGATTGAAAGTGCATCTTTGCATTTGATCTCTCATGTGTTTTGGTGTTGATAACAACACCATTAAGTTTCTAACCTTGCGTTTAAGTTATTTCAGGAAACATCATTTTGACACAAAAAGGAAGAGTGCAAAATGACAAAGCCACCAAAATCACATCTGTCCAGCGGTAGTACCGCTCCCTCTAGCGAGCGGTAGTACAGCCAGTATGAAAATGGCTACTGCATCCAGCGGTACTGGTCCAGTAGTACTGTTGTGAGTTCGTTGATTTTGGAGCAACACTTCTCATGGCGGTAGTAGCGCTCCTTCCAGGAAGCGTAAGTACCGCTGGCAGTACCGGTCAAAGTACCGTTAGGGGAGTTTTGCTCACGGTAACCATTACGGTGCTAGAACGGTGGTGTCCTAGTACTACCGTCATCCACTTTGATTTATTTCGAATTTGTGGCCAGCGGTAGTACCGCCGCTGGAAGTACTGCGGTACTTCCACGGTAGTACCGCCCACGTCCTTTGGCTGGGACCTCTCGGGACCGCTCTGGTTGCCAGTGAGATGTAGTACCACTGACCCCAGTGGTAGTACCGCCAGGTGTAAAAGGGTCAAACGGCTAGTTATGAGGAGGGGGCTATAAATACCCCATCCCCTTCTTCTCCAAGGGGTTGCTCGAACCAACATTGAAGTCCAGCATTTATTGAGCCTCCAAAAGCTAGATCTCTCCCAATCCCTCTACCAAACTTGTTGATACTTGGAGGATTGAAGGAGAAGGTCCCGATCTACATCTTCACCGAGTCGTTCTTCATTTCCCCTCATTCTCTTGAGGGATCTAGTCTAGGGTTTCCTTGTGGAGAACCTAGACTCCATTTCTACACTTGTTGGTGATTGATGATTGTTGGATCCCCCAATTTGGTTGTGGGTGTATGCCCCAAGCTAGTTTGTAAAGGATTCGATTCCCGCCTCAAAGAGGATCAATAGTGGAAGGTGGACTAGGCCTTTGTGGCGGGGTTCATCGAAGAATAGGGTGAGGACTTTGTGGCGTTGAGTAGACCTTTGTGGCAAGCTCACACCCCTCCAGCGAGACGTACTCCCGTAACAGGGAGGAACTCGGGAATACATCGTGTCTCCGTGTGCTTCATATCGGTTACCTTGTTCCCATCCTCCTTTACTTGTGCTCGTATTGTGTTTGTGCTTGTTCTTGTCATATAGGTAAATTCACCGTAGTTTCATTATCTAGATAATTTACCTTTGTGTCAAGCCTAATCTTGAACAAAAACTAAAATTGGTCGTAGAACCTATTCACCCCCACCTCTAGGTGCCCTTACTATCCGTTCAAACGGAGGGCTCTTCATCACCATGCGTGCCTCCGTAGTGATGCGTGAGTAGTTCATCCCTAGATTACGGGTCCATAACAGTAGCTAGATGGTTGTTCTCTCCTCTTTATGCCTCATGTTTAGATCTTGTGAGCTGCCTAACATGATCAAGATCATCTTATTGTAATGCTATATGTTGTGTTTGCTGGGATCTGATGAATACCATGTTCTTTCATGTGTATGTTATTTATGATCTTGCATGCTCTCCGTTACTAGTAGATGCTCTGGCCAAGTTAATGCTCGTAACTCCAAGAGGGAGTATTTATGCTCGATAGTGGGTTCATGCCTACCTTTCACTCACGATCGAGTGACATAAACGTAACGGGTGGGGGATGTGTTGGTGCCATTAGGGAGAAAACAACAATGCTTTGTCTAAGGATAATTTTCTTGTTTACATTGCACACTTTGCTTAATGCAATTATCTATTGTTTGCAACTTAATACCCACAGTTTGGTCAGATGACACTCTGAGGGGGGATTATTAGTCATAGATGCAGCTGGATAATAGTCTATATATCTTGTTGTAATGCCTGCATGGATCGCATAGTAATCATCATGTCATGCATATGCACTATGGTGCAACCTTTATATCTGTCAATTGCCCAGCTGTAATTTGTTTACCCATCATGTTATTTATCTGCTTTGGAGAGACACCTCTAGTGAACTGTGGACCCCGGTCCATTTCTTTACACTGGTATACAACCACTGCAACTGTTGTTTTCCTACTGCCATTATTGTTCTCTTTCATCTACTGCAAACAAATACTACCTCCGTTCCTATGAATAAGGCGCACACGCATTTCAAGACAAACTTTGACCGAAAGATTTGAGTAACAATATCTTGACTATATGGTGCAAATTTGACATTTTTAGATTCGTATTGAAAAACACTTTCTAATGATATTGATTTTATACCAAATACTATTATATATAAGGATTAATTCTTGGTCAAAGACAAATCTCGAAAAGCGTGCGCGCCTTATTCATTGGAACGGAGGGAGTACTATTTTCCACACTAAACGTCTAATCCTTTGTTTCAGCAAAACCGGTGAGATTGACAACCTCACTGCTTCCTTGGGGCAAAGTAATTTGATTGTGTTGTGTAGATTCCACGTTGTTGCTGAACCGGTAGTGCGCCCTGACAACATCAGCTGCATCAACCTTCAGAAGTGATTTCTTTCTCCTACTAGTCGATTCAAACTTGGTTTCTTTCCGAGGGAAACTTGCTACTGTGCTCTTCATACCTTCCACTTGGGGTTTCCCAACGAGAGCATCAGTCTCCATCAGCGACTCGCCCAGTTGCTTCCCTGTTATGTATAATATCTACCAAGGGTGTAGAATTGACCACGGTTATTGGGTGTTCCTAAAAATAATGCTTTAGTTTACGAATGGCCATGAAAACCCCCAAAACAAGCTTCTGCCAATGTGGATAACGCTGCTTGGACTCTGTCTAGACCTCGCTGACATAATAAACTATCCTTTGTGTTCCAGTTTATCTTTGCCTTCTTATGCTCGTTCTACCACCGCCACCGTGTTGACTGATTTGTTATTCGCTGCAATGTATAGTAATATGGGCTCCTTTGTCTTTGGAGTTGATAACACAGGAGGTTCAGAGAGTTGTTTTTTAAGAGCTTCTAATGCTTCGTCCGCTTCCTGATTCCAGACAAAGTTATATGTCTTTCTCAAGAGCTGGTATAAGGGGATCGCCTTTTCGCAAAGCCAACTTAAAAAGCGGCTCAAGGCTGCCACACGACCTGTAAGTTTTTGGACATCCTTCAAACAAGACGGCTTCTTCAGGTTACTAATGGCTTGTATCTTTCCGGGTTTGCTTCTATACCACGCTCGGAAATTATAAAGCCAGGTAATTTTCCACCCGGGACTCCAACAACACACTTAGTTGGGTTCAATTTCATCTCATATTTCCCGAGACTGGCAAATGTCTCCTCCAAATCTGAAATCAAAGAATCACCCTTCTGTGACTTGACCACAATGTTGTCAACATATGCATGGATGTTGGACCCAATCTGTTTCTGCAGGAAATTCTAGATGCAGTGCTAATATGTTGACCCTACATTTTTTAGACCGAAGGGCATTGAAGTGTAGCAGAAAGCTCCAACCGGTGTAATGAAATAAGTTCTTTCCTGGTCTTCTTCTTTCATATTAATCTGATGATAACCATGATATGCATCCAAAAAACACAGAAACTCACATCTCGCGGTGGAATCTATTATTTGATCAATTCGAGGTAAGGCGAATGGATCTTTTGTACACACTTTGTTCAAAACTGTGTAGTCAATTCACATTCTCCATGAACCATTTTTCTTCAGAACCAGAACTGGGTTAGCTATCCATTTTGGGTGAAATACCTCCACAATAAATCTGGCGGCTAAAAGTCTGGCTATTTATTCTCCAATTGCTTTGTGTCTCTCATCATTGAAGCAACAAAGAAATTGTTTAATAGGCGTCATGTGAGGATCAAATTTTAAGCTATGCTCAGCAAGTTTCTTCGAGACTCTAGGCATGTCATTAGGTTTCCATGCAAAGATATCTCGATACTCACGGAGGAACTTGATGAGAGTTTTCCTATTTATCAGTCATGTGAGTTCCCACGATGAACTGCTTGGAGGAGTCACGGGGGTAAAATCAACTTGCCTTGTATCCTGCACAGACTTGAACTTCAGTTTCGACTCTGTAGAAGGTTTCTTAAGTGAACTCGTATCTTCTGGATCAACATGCAGTTTATAAGACTTCAACTCCTCCTCTGCGCAAGCCGTTTCTACATATGTTGAGTCCCCATCCTTACACTCGAAGGCCATATCCATGTCACTGTCCACAATGATATTTCCTTCGGGACCCGACATTTTGAGCTTGAGGTAAACATAGAAAGGCCTAGCCATAAACTTGGCATAGGATGTGCGACCAAATAAGGCATGGTATAGTCTCTTAAATTTGACCACCTCAAATGGTAGTATCTCACATTTGTAATTACCCATAGTCCCAAAAGCTTCCGCCAAATAATTTTTGCCAATTGGCTGGGCTGATTTACCTGGAACAATGTCGTGGAAGATAGTAGATGAAGGCTGCAACTGCTTTTTTAGAGGTTCATTCTTTTGAACGTGTCGTAGTATAATATGTTTATGATGCTACCACCATCCATCAAAAGCTTTTTCAGCTTGTATCCTTCAACTTGGGGAGCGATAAGCAAGGCCAAACTTTCAGGGCTATCCACCCTAGGTGGATGATCTTCTCTGCTCCAAGTTACAGGCTGTCGGGGCTATTGCACTAACAACCATCTTCTGCAATTTTCTATCCCTTTTGTTTGAACTTGTTGTGAATACGTGGTATTGCCCCTGACTCAACTGTTTCGGGTTACTCTGAAAACCGAACTGTCCTCCCTAAGAAGTACCTCCCTGGCCGGCTCCCGAATTTCCGAGTCTCGGGTTCTGTACCCATGGGTTACCACCTTCCACGTTCCCAGAATGGTCTCCTCCGTTATTTCTGGGTCCGTGATCTTCACCATTGTTATTGTTGCGAAAACTTTGCATAATGAAGCAATCTTCCCACACGTGGTTTGCTGGTCTCCCTGGCCCGCTGTGCCTTGGGCATGGACCTTTAAGGGTTTGGTGGCTTTGTTGATAATTGTTTGGGCAAAACAGCTGCTACTGATTACCTCTGTGACCGCTATTATGTCTCTCGTGCTTATAGCACGTATTTGTGTTTGCCACCAAGTCTGATTTCGCATCGTTGTTTTTCCTCTTGTTGCTATTTTGCTCATCGGAGTACTATTGCTTGTGGGAGATTTGGTTTCGTTCTTCTTTCCTATCCCTGACTTCTCTTCATCAGATTCTGGATCCTTAGTTTTGTCAGAACCTTCATACTTGGTCATGGCATTCATAATCTCGCTCATGTCCATGGTGGTTTTCATTCTTCCTAGCTTTTGCTTCAAAGGATCAAATCTGCAGTTCCTCTCCAAAATCAAAACAGATGACTGTGCGGTGATGCTATATGAAGAGTGGATTATTTGGGCGACCCTCCTCGACCAATGCTGGGCTGACTCTCCCTCCTTTTGAACATAATTTTCCAAGTATGCAATTGTCATTGGACGCTTACATGTCCCCCTAGAATTTTTTGATAAACATTCATCAATTCCTGCCAAGTGTTGATGGAGTTGGGGCCAGGGTTTTCAACCAAGTTTTAGCCGTTCCTTATAGCATCATGCTCAGGTACCACGCACACATAGCATCACTAACATCTAAGATCTCCATCCCCATCTCATAAATTTCAATCCACTCGGCCGGCTCCATGTCTGATGTATAATTTGAAACTCTGTGAGGTCCTTTGAATTCCACGGGTAAACGCTCACTCCGTAAGGCTGGTCCCAAACATTGGATTCCAAAACTTCTTCCTCCAGGGTTGCCAAAGGTGGAGGAAAATTTGGGTTATGGGTTGTGGTGGGTACTGCCTTTGTGTGTTGAATGGGTTGTTGTACTCTATTTCCCTCACTAATAGCAGGCCTAGGCACATGTCCAATGTTTGTGATACCTGGAGCAAACAAAGCCGGCCGGGGTGGCTATGGATTTTGGGCTTCCCTCTGTCGTCTTGCGTTGCTTGAGCCAACTGGCGCTAGGGAGTTTCCATGATGACTCTGCGGCACTGAATTCCGTCTATTGTAAGGCGTCGAGTGTAGCATGTCCATCACGTTGTTGTAATTTAACTGTTGTACCACCGCAGTCAGCAACATCTCAATCGCCCTCTTTGCCTCAAACCCGAGCGGAGTGGTTTCATCAATCGGGATTTGGGTGAGGTTGGCTGTTGCAGCCCAGACATTCTTCATTAGGTTAGTATAATGACCAACAGGCGTATGGAAACGTACCGGCTGCTGTTGGGTAGGCTGTTGGATATGTTGCTGGAATTGTGGTTCATTCATGTTTGGGAGTGACGCACCCGGCCCTAGCGGGAGTACGGGGGCTACTACTAATCCTGGTGTGGCTCCTCCTGCATCAAGGGAGGCTCCTCCTGCATCAGGTGTGGCTCCTCCTACTTCTGGTGTGGCTACTCCTGGTGCAGGTGTTGCTAAGGCAGGACTCCAAATGGTATTACCCAGGTTGCTACGGGAGGTATGAAAAACCAGAGTTGAAGGCGCAAGGCCGGCTGGGAGTCGGCTCATGCTCTTTCGGTACTGATACTAGATAACTCTCTATGGATAAAATTCAAGTGAATGCCTTGGCTTTCCAGCCTTTATGCTTCTTGCAGGGTCTCATTCTGAATCCTGTTGATTTTCTCGGTCTTTGAGTTTACTCTATCTCGAAAATTTCCCAGGTGTTCACGAAGGGCTGCGATCTTGACATTCTGCGCTTCCATGGTTTCAACTTTAATTGGGTTAGCCAATACCGTGTTGAGCGCCTCGATTGCATCTATGAGCTCCTGACTTTGTATATGAGGCGCTACATTGGTTTCCACCCCGCTAGCTGGTGTCATTGCTCCTGCATTCAAAATCGGGTCCCCTCCTAGTGGAGTTGTAGGCGTGGTGTTCACTAAACGCATGTTCTCATCATAAGTTGGTGTAATGGTGCCTCCAGCCATGTATACTGCTGCACAGCGCGGGAGTTCTGGCGCTTCATAACCCGTTTCTGAATCTGAGTAACCTCCCAATTTTTCCTCATGAAGTGGACGAATTGATCCAATTTTGCCGATGTCATTATTTTCGACCGATGATTCTCCATCTGAATGTACAATCATGGCATCGCCTGAAATGGAGTCTAATTCCTGCCCCGGTTCCGCTTGGGATGTGGTGATGCATCCGACGAAAATGTTGATCTTGCCAAAAGGAACTCGAAAGCCGGTTTCAACGAAATCAAACTCATGTCCCCAAGTTTCATCGTTGACGTAGTAGTTTCCACACTGACTATTCCTGATATGACCAATCGCCATCTTCTCGATCCCTAGGAGAGCTCCTTCCGAAAAGAAGATTCCTCCGTGTGCTGGCCCCATGGTGGGTGCCAACTGTCACGGGGTTGTCACGACAAGTGTCGTCATATGATAACTTAATTGTGAGGCCATTGGCACGAGGTGAAGCTTCGAAAGGGTTGAGCCGGGAACGAGAGAAATGGGTTTACCCTGGTTCAGCCCCTCGATTGAGGATAAGACCTACTCCTTCTTGATTGCTATTTATAATATCAATCTCGATTACAAGGTGAGGAATTAGGCTTTCTATGTCTCGAGAACCAGATCTTAGCTTTCTACACCTCAGGACCCGCCTTATATAGACGCCGGGTTCCTGGGATTACAGGAGAGTCTGGGTTCGCCCTGAACTCGGATTCCTACTTGTAACCTTCAAGCTTCTAGAGAATACCGTCTCATATGGAAAGCTGGATTCCTAAAAAGTCGGGTCTATCTCGTCCGGGCCAAGGCCCAAGCTGGTTTCCCTTCGGCGGTTGGGTCTTGGACCAAACTGGGCCTTGTTTCCTGGACTCCGTTTCCTTTGTCTTGTTTCTTGGACTCCGTTTCCTGGACTTGTGAGGCTACTCCTATGTTCATATAGGATCGTATCAAGACTACTCAAAATACTTGTGTACTTGGATCGTATCAAGACATACCTTGAGATTGTTGTTCTTTCCCCTTGGGATTCTAGTAGTGTCCATCCGATCTTTTTCAACTAATCCTTGAGATTCTATTGGCTCGATGGACCATCCGGGAAGGTGAAGTGGTTTCAACAAGAGTAAGTTTGACTTGGTTCGTGAGATCCGAAGGCTACCCCCGGAGTGTGTTGCCGGGTATTCGATCTAGGTAGGATCTGCTAGTTATCCTTGGTTCGATTTGGTTTTCGTTCTTCCTCACGTTAGTCGTGTTCGTCTATTTCCATCGGTAAATTCATGAAGATCGGGCCAATTCAAGAGGTTGAGCCTCATCAAATTATGTAAAATATTACAATGTATCAAGACTTTAAAGGATAAAATTATGTGAAACTCTAGCATTTCCATGAAAGGAACAACCTCTGGGAGGTTTGCAAAGTCAAGGACATCGGTCCTCCTTTTCTTTAGGGATGAAAATATTATTTCCGGACTCAAATCCCTTAGATAAATAAATTTGGGATGCTTCTCAGGTAAACTACCTCTCAGCACCATAAAAACAAGTCGAACAAAATAACTCCAGTCAAACCAAAATATGCATGCCGATAAATATTGGAAATACGAAAGAGTATATGATGTTCAAACTTATAGTTCTTCAGATTTTAGAGTCGGGATCTCCAATGGAGGCATAATACTAGGAAATTTAGTGGAGATGTGTATGAGAGATGATCAAATATCTGATGAATTTACAAATACATATCTCAATGTTCCAGGAGGTGCTAAGGGCGCTTTTGATTGCTTGCATTGCCTCCAACGAGGCCCGCTAGGTACAAGTTCCTTGTGATTGGATGCATGCATGAACCTCTCGGCCAGACCAGCAAGCGCGTCAAAGCACCATCGGGTCAGGCCCGTTAGGAACGACCAAATCGGCACTTTCCTAGGAGCCAGGCTGGGCGTGCGAGCTCGACGAACATGTTGTGCGAGTTGTTGTAGCACCGGATATGCCGCGAGCTCAAAAATTGCGGTGGGATAAATTCCGTCACCACCTGCCTAATTCACCCCCTTTTTACAACCAACAAACTCACCGCCCAAGTCGAAACCACTGTGTCCCCTTTCGAGCTCCATGCCGATGGAGATGGCAGGACCTTTTCCAGTGATGGTGATGGTGACGATGACTGTGATGGCTGATTGCGACAACGACAAATTGGCTCCCTGCTCAAGCCCCAATTGTCTTCTCAATCCAGTGGGTGTAAGAACCTCTAAACTCCTTTTTATCGTCTTTTTTGTGTGTGGCTATCCTAGTTCTGTGTGCCTATCCTAGATCTGTGTGCATATCAAAGATGTGAACCATTAGTTTCATTGGATTGTTTATATGTTAGCTAGGGTGAGTATGATTAATGTATCCTAGATTCATGTTGTTGGATTGTTCGTATGCCGTTGGACGTTCTTGCGCCTAGCTCAGATGCTATGTATGCCCCCTTGATGACCCACGAGTATAGGGGGTGTATCATAGTACTTTCGATAAATAAGAGTGTCGAACCCAACGAGGAGCAGAAGGTGTTGACAAGCAGGTTGGATAGCGGATTCACTGTAAACAATAGCAAACATGTTTTTGGTGGTTTTTTGATATAGGAGATAAATAAAGTGCGAGTAAATAAAAGACAGTAAATATAATTGCAGCGAGTGGCCCAATCCTTTTGAGAGCAAAGGACAAGCCGGTTGTTCTACTTATGATTACCAAACGTTCTCGAGGACACATGGGAACTTCGTCAAGCGCTTTCGTTTCATACAGTTGATTAATATTTATTGTTTTGATAGGTGTTGTGTGGGTGAACCTATGCTAATGCACCGCCCTACTAGGACTAATACATACTTGTGATTATACCCCTTGCAAGCATCCCCAACTAAAAGAAAGTAATTAAGATAAATCTAACCACAACCTTAAACTATGGCGTGCATCGGTTTCCTAATGGGGGTTTAGGTTTCTGTCACTCCGGCAACCCCACAATTAGTATCCAAATACACAATGCATCCCTCTAGGCCCATAAAGGTGAAGTGTCATGTAGTCGACGTTCACATGACACCACTAGAAGAATAGCACCACAACTTAAATATCAAACCACTAGATATTACTTCAACATAATTCCACTACTAACATCTTGACTTCTCCCATGTCCTCAAGAACTAAACGAACTACTCATGAGACATAATATGGATCATAATCAGAGGTGATATAATGATGAATAACAATCTGGTCATAAAGTGCAAACACCGATAAATCTCACAAGCATCAACTACTAACAAGTAATCCACGCCCGGAGAGAGATCTAGTGGAGAGCAACAATAAAGACCCCTAATTGTTACAGCGGGATGAAGGTGGATGATGAGGGTGATGGTTTCGGTGGTGATGATGATGACGATGGCAATCTTGATGATGCCCGGAGTGACTACGGTGACGATGGTGATGATTTCCCCTCTCCGGGAAGGAATTTCCCGGCAGATTTCTCCCTGCATGAGAGCTTTTCTCTCTCTGTTGTTTTTTGCCCCGAGGAGGCAGCGATATATTTCCTTGATGGTTCTATGAGGCTTAGGGTTCTCTGGGGGTCAAGTACGCGAAAGGAGGCGGCCAGAGGTGGGCCAGGGTGGCCACACCACCCCAGGCGCGGCCAAGTGGGAGGGCGCCCCCTAGTGGTGTGGGCCCCTGGTGGCCCCCCTCCGGGTCTCCTCGTGGCTGGCTCCCTATTCTGGATTTCTAAGACTCCTCCGATGCTCCCCTTCTTCTTCTGATCTTCTGAAATAGGGTATCTTGATGGTGTTTTTTCCATCATATTTCTGGTCCTGGTGTTTATTCTCCAATAATTATTAAACATGCAAAATTAGATGAAATAGCATAAGCAATGCATCATAATATGAAATATATAAATGAATAACAGAAAATTCCAATATAAAATAGTGATGCAAAATGGACGTATCAACCCTCGGTCCGCTATGAGAATTGATTGACTAACATGGATGTTCTAAATCAATTGCCTTCTAAGGTGGTGTGACGCCCCGGCGATCGGGCACTATGCAGATTTCAGCATTCCCGCCAAATCCGCATAATAACCGATTCCAGGTTGCCATTTATGATAACATTACAATAGTTCACGAATAATCCACAATTACAACAGCAACAGATAGATACAAGATGACTCGAACGAGCCAGGGTTACAACTGATACAATACAAAGATCCAAATAACAGCGGAAGAAACAAACGTCCGTCTACGGACAAGATCCAAATTGGACTAAGAGTCCTGAAGATAACCGAAGGCGTCCAATCCCTGCCCAGGCCAAGCCGGAGGGATTCCCAAGCTAACGTCGTCAGACTTCAAACCTGTTGACTGCAATTTGGAATTTGCAGCCACGAAAGAGATTCGTGGGTCAGTACGGTTAAGTACTGGCAAGGGGGACAAAGCCCATACTCACAAGTTACCGGCGTAGCCAGTCATCACAAGATACCAATACTTTAGGATCAACGGAAGGAAAGGGTTGTTGCAAGTAAGCTTCATCAGGCTGCACTAACCAACTACAGAGAGAAAACTACAACTTCCAACTATCAGAAAGGAGATAAGATCGAGTGATAGTAACCAACTGAAAGATAACTTCAAACAAACCCATCCTGGATCTCACCTCTTATCCAAAGAAGCAGTCCGAGGATAACTCACACCGTGGCATTAAAGATGAGTCAAGTTATTGTGTGAATAACCTATTACTAGTCAAGTTATTAATCATTGGGTGAAACATGATTGATCATTATGTTGAAGTTGTCCTGAGTACTTGTTAGCCAGTACTTTCACCAAGTAATCCATAACCGCGGAAAACACGGCTTCTCGAGAAGATTTACCCTGCAGGGATGCACCAAAGTAACCACACTCATGAATATCCCGCCAGATGGAGCGGCCACTCCACCAAGCGGGGCACTCAACACAATCCAACCCTTCTTCGCATCAAGCCCAAAGAACCTTGGGCGCACGGCTACTCGGGCCCAGAAGAAAATGGACCCTCATAGCACTCTAAGACCGTGTCCCCCTATATGCCGACTACGAAAATTCCACCCGGGTACCAAGGGCTCGCAAGATCATGCATGCAGCAAATGGAAAACCCGAACTAAATGAGGCGATTTGGACGAGATGCGAATCGGGTCAAACTGAGGGGGAGCCCATACTCCCCAAATGCGGGTAGTGCGCTCATCATGGATCAGTAGACAAGACCCTTTTCCTATTAGGGTCGACACTAGCAGGCCTCAAAACCACAAAGGGCCTCCTGCCGGTGCCTTATCATCAAATTATTATTATTATTACCATTAGCAATTAACAGGTTTGATTGATTAACATCGAGCCCCCAGAACAATAATAAAAGAGTACGGTAGTAAACGAAGTAACCGACAACGAGCTCGAGCAAAAGCAACACTAAGCATGCTAGATAAGAACAGGCTCAATCAATGGCTGTAGGTGTGGGAGTGAGGCAATATCAGGGTTAAAGGATTCATGTGATAGGTTCGTAACAGAAACAACTACTGCTAAGGCTAGCAGAAAAGAATCAACGGAAAGAATCGGTAACAAGTGATGAAAGGCAGCCATATGGCATGCAAGTGAGTATACTTGCCTGAGATCCCGCAAGGTAGCAGAACTTGTCGTTGCTCACATCATCTCAACGTCCTATCCGAGAAGAAGCAACGAACCTCGAACAAACACCGGAATGCAACAATTACTACTACGGCAAAAGATCCAGCATGAGCAAGGTATGGATGCATGACAAGTTTAATAAATGCACCAAAGTACACTAGTGGATAAGATACACAAGTTTAGATGGATTCCATATGCAAAGATTGCATATGGCAAACCCATGCCTTATAGTTGAATTAATTGTTCTAATCACTAAGCATCATGTGTGAGTGAGTTAGTATGATGCATGCATGATGAAGAACAAGAAGATAACAATATTAAATGCAATTGGAAGGATGGTTAACAAGTTTAGAAAACATTAATAAGTTTGGAAGTTATTGTTACTTAATGATGTTGAACAAGTAGTGGTTGTTATCATCAAGTTAGGTTGGTCAAACCAAACAACAAAGTTGATATTTGAAAAGGTTATCAAATTTTAGTTGGATTACATGTTTCACATTTTGAAATTGGACTTTGGATTAATTATTTATGAATTGAACAATATTAAACAAGTTTTAATTGAATTAAACAAGAATTAAATGATTTAGGCAATTTAACTTAGTCAAACCAGAAAACAAATTTTATATTTGAATAGAACATCCAAAAAGGTGTGAAAAACATATTTTAGTTGAATTATTTGGACTTAGGAATAATTAGTTAGGAGTTATTATAAATGGCATTTGAATTATTTGAATTTGAATTTAAATTGCATTTTGAAAATTCAAAACATAACACAAATTGAATAATTGGAAAGATTATGAAATTTGGAGCAATAAACATATAAAACTTGTAATTATTGGGCTTATAGATTAAAAGATATTAAATTTTAAAGTTTAGGTTGAAATCTGTTAATTAAAAGGATTTTAATTTGGAAAACAGAGAGGCAAAACTTTTGTTACCGGGTGGCAGCTACCCGCAGCACTGCCGCGTGGGCCAGGGGCCACGTAGGCGCCACGCGGCGCGGGGAGACCACGCTGGCCACCACGGTCGCTGACCGGTGGGGCCAGCTGGGGCGCGCGGAAAAGGGACCAAAAAGGGGGGGTTTTGCCTTCCCCAGGGGTCGATCCCGCGAGCTCTGCTTGCGCGTGGAAGGATCGGAACCACTGCGGTGTTGCTTCGGTTGTTAACAGATACAGTTAGGGAGAGGTTTGAGGTGCACTCTCGAACAAGTTTCAGAAACTGCCATCGATCGTTTCTGAAACTCGCGAGGCGGACAGGAAAAACACAGCGGCTCGCCGGCCGGAGGCTGGATCGCGGCGGCGCGGGGCTTGGAGTGTGGGGTGTGGTGCGTGCCTAGGCGTGGATGCGGACGATCAGAGAGAGGAAGCGAAGAGCGGAGGCGAGCTCACCGTGGTTCTGTAGACGTGCAGTCGTCGACGTTCAGAGACAGCAGCGGCGAGGGCGGTTCCCGGCCACGGCGCGGCCGCCGCGGAGCTTCCCAGCAGACGTCGAGGGGGCGAGGAGCCTCGGGGTGCATCCGCGTCTCCATTCCCGGCGGAAGGTGCGCCTCGAGGTGGCTTGGAGGCCGGCGGTGAGGTGGAAGAGGTGGTGACAAGGCTCGGTGGTTTTCGGTGTCAGGTTCCGTTGATGGCTTCAGAGGAACAGAGACAGGCTCGAGCAGAAAGGAGGGGCTGGCGGCGATGGAAGGGAGACTAGCTAGGTTAGGTTAGGGCAGAGGGATCGGGGTAGGTAGATGGGTACTTTTATCGGGGAGGGAGCTAGGTACGGCAGGCATCTGGTGGAGGGGAGATCGATCGAAGGGTTCTGCAGGTGTTCGTACACCTGAGGAAGATGACAACAGAGAGAGAGGTGGGCCAGAAAAGAAATAGATGGGCTTGGTGGGAAAGAAAGAAACTGGTGGGCTGCTGCCTCTCTCTCTCCTTGCTAATTTTACTTTTTCTGTTTTATATTTTTTTTTTGTAGATTGCTTTTGGAAGAGAAAGTTAAGGGTTTAGTTAGTAAAAATTACAGAAAATTTAGTGTAGCCTTGTTATGTAATTAGAAACCATATTGTAAGATTGGATTTCAAAAATTTTAATATTTAAAAGATGTTTGCATTTGAAACCAATTTAGAGGATTTTCAATATTAATAACCCATTATGAAAACATGCTTTTAAAATAGGGTTACCCCTAAGATTTGGAATGTGTTAAAGAATACCAATTTGTGTTGAACTTCATGGATTCAAAGGATTGGTGTTTTGAGAATTGGTTTGAGTTTTTGAAAAGATTAAGGTGATTGATTGAAATAAGCAACAAATTAATAGTTGAAACATTAAGGAATTGATTGGAAGCAAAAGATGTTTTTGATTTTCAATTCTTTAGTTGAAAGATTGCAACAGACAGGTGTTTAAAACAAAATCAACCAGTGGAAAAAAAACAAGTTAGGGGTTTTAGTTGCAAGTTTGAAATTGGAAGTGTTTGAGCAAGGTGAAAAGTTTAAATGGCTTGAAATTTTCAGTTGTGATGCAAACATGGTGCAATGCAATGTTATGCATATGATGCAAGCAATCAAACAGGTAACACCCCAGGTGTTACAGACGACACCACTAACAAGGGATTGCGCCCTCGCAATCCACCTGCTAACCCGGGAGGGGAAAGAAGTTCAACTATCGATTCTTCATGCTTCCATTTGTTCTCCTCGACACCACTAACAAGGGATCCTTGCTCGGAGTGACGACGATGTTCTTCCACCAGGAATCTTCCGATGATCGAACCTATTAGGTTAAAGGCTCAGAAAACGTCCACCCACGTAGGATCCTAACACTTTGAAAGATGGACAAGAGGGGAGACTCCAAAACAAATAAGATGGGAGGGGAAATAGAATGGGGATAAGGAGAAAAACAAGAATCCTATTGAGAGGTTTTTCCAAAATAGTTTAGCAGAAATAGTTTTCGACACTCTAGAAACGTCGACCGTTAGCGAGGTTATCCTACAGGCTTTGCGGACCCGTTGCTTCGATAACCATTCGTATCGAAACAATCTCGGGAATCGGAACCAAGGCTCTGATACCATTTGTGACGCCCCGGCGATCGGGCACTATGCAGATTTCAGCATTCCCGCCAAATCCGCATAATAACCGATTCCAGGTTGCCATTTATGATAACATTACAATAGTTCACGAATAATCCACAATTACAACAGCAACAGATAGATACAAGATGACTCGAACGAGCCAGGGTTACAACTGATACAATACAAAGATCCAAATAACAGCGGAAGAAACAAACGTCCGTCTACGGACAAGATCCAAATTGGACTAAGAGTCCTGAAGATAACCGAAGGCGTCCAATCCCTGCCCAGGCCAAGCCGGAGGGATTCCCAAGCTAACGTCGTCAGACTTCAAACCTGTTGACTGCAATTTGGAATTTGCAGCCACGAAAGAGATTCGTGGGTCAGTACGGTTAAGTACTGGCAAGGGGGACAAAGCCCATACTCACAAGTTACCGGCGTAGCCAGTCATCACAAGATACCAATACTTTAGGATCAACGGAAGGAAAGGGTTGTTGCAAGTAAGCTTCATCAGGCTGCACTAACCAACTACAGAGAGAAAACTACAACTTCCAACTATCAGAAAGGAGATAAGATCGAGTGATAGTAACCAACTGAAAGATAACTTCAAACAAACCCATCCTGGATCTCACCTCTTATCCAAAGAAGCAGTCCGAGGATAACTCACACCGTGGCATTAAAGATGAGTCAAGTTATTGTGTGAATAACCTATTACTAGTCAAGTTATTAATCATTGGGTGAAACATGATTGATCATTATGTTGAAGTTGTCCTGAGTACTTGTTAGCCAGTACTTTCACCAAGTAATCCATAACCGCGGAAAACACGGCTTCTCGAGAAGATTTACCCTGCAGGGATGCACCAAAGTAACCACACTCATGAATATCCCGCCAGATGGAGCGGCCACTCCACCAAGCGGGGCACTCAACACAATCCAACCCTTCTTCGCATCAAGCCCAAAGAACCTTGGGCGCACGGCTACTCGGGCCCAGAAGAAAATGGACCCTCATAGCACTCTAAGACCGTGTCCCCCTATATGCCGACTACGAAAATTCCACCCGGGTACCAAGGGCTCGCAAGATCATGCATGCAGCAAATGGAAAACCCGAACTAAATGAGGCGATTTGGACGAGATGCGAATCGGGTCAAACTGAGGGGGAGCCCATACTCCCCAAATGCGGGTAGTGCGCTCATCATGGATCAGTAGACAAGACCCTTTTCCTATTAGGGTCGACACTAGCAGGCCTCAAAACCACAAAGGGCCTCCTGCCGGTGCCTTATCATCAAATTATTATTATTATTACCATTAGCAATTAACAGGTTTGATTGATTAACATCGAGCCCCCAGAACAATAATAAAAGAGTACGGTAGTAAACGAAGTAACCGACAACGAGCTCGAGCAAAAGCAACACTAAGCATGCTAGATAAGAACAGGCTCAATCAATGGCTGTAGGTGTGGGAGTGAGGCAATATCAGGGTTAAAGGATTCATGTGATAGGTTCGTAACAGAAACAACTACTGCTAAGGCTAGCAGAAAAGAATCAACGGAAAGAATCGGTAACAAGTGATGAAAGGCAGCCATATGGCATGCAAGTGAGTATACTTGCCTGAGATCCCGCAAGGTAGCAGAACTTGTCGTTGCTCACATCATCTCAACGTCCTATCCGAGAAGAAGCAACGAACCTCGAACAAACACCGGAATGCAACAATTACTACTACGGCAAAAGATCCAGCATGAGCAAGGTATGGATGCATGACAAGTTTAATAAATGCACCAAAGTACACTAGTGGATAAGATACACAAGTTTAGATGGATTCCATATGCAAAGATTGCATATGGCAAACCCATGCCTTATAGTTGAATTAATTGTTCTAATCACTAAGCATCATGTGTGAGTGAGTTAGTATGATGCATGCATGATGAAGAACAAGAAGATAACAATATTAAATGCAATTGGAAGGATGGTTAACAAGTTTAGAAAACATTAATAAGTTTGGAAGTTATTGTTACTTAATGATGTTGAACAAGTAGTGGTTGTTATCATCAAGTTAGGTTGGTCAAACCAAACAACAAAGTTGATATTTGAAAAGGTTATCAAATTTTAGTTGGATTACATGTTTCACATTTTGAAATTGGACTTTGGATTAATTATTTATGAATTGAACAATATTAAACAAGTTTTAATTGAATTAAACAAGAATTAAATGATTTAGGCAATTTAACTTAGTCAAACCAGAAAACAAATTTTATATTTGAATAGAACATCCAAAAAGGTGTGAAAAACATATTTTAGTTGAATTATTTGGACTTAGGAATAATTAGTTAGGAGTTATTATAAATGGCATTTGAATTATTTGAATTTGAATTTAAATTGCATTTTGAAAATTCAAAACAGAACACAAATTGAATAATTGGAAAGATTATGAAATTTGGAGCAATAAACATATAAAACTTGTAATTATTGGGCTTATAGATTAAAAGATATTAAATTTTAAAGTTTAGGTTGAAATCTGTTAATTAAAAGGATTTTAATTTGGAAAACAGAGAGGCAAAACTTTTGTTACCGGGTGGCAGCTACCCGCAGCACTGCCGCGTGGGCCAGGGGCCACGTAGGCGCCACGCGGCGCGGGGAGACCACGCTGGCCACCACGGTCGCTGACCGGTGGGGCCAGCTGGGGCGCGCGGAAAAGGGACCAAAAAGGGGGGGTTTTGCCTTCCCCAGGGGTCGATCCCGCGAGCTCTGCTTGCGCGTGGAAGGATCGGAACCACTGCGGTGTTGCTTCGGTTGTTAACAGATACAGTTAGGGAGAGGTTTGAGGTGCACTCTCGAACAAGTTTCAGAAACTGCCATCGATCGTTTCTGAAACTCGCGAGGCGGACAGGAAAAACACAGCGGCTCGCCGGCCGGAGGCTGGATCGCGGCGGCGCGGGGCTTGGAGTGTGGGGTGTGGTGCGTGCCTAGGCGTGGATGCGGACGATCAGAGAGAGGAAGCGAAGAGCGGAGGCGAGCTCACCGTGGTTCTGTAGACGTGCAGTCGTCGACGTTCAGAGACAGCAGCGGCGAGGGCGGTTCCCGGCCACGGCGCGGCCGCCGCGGAGCTTCCCAGCAGACGTCGAGGGGGCGAGGAGCCTCGGGGTGCATCCGCGTCTCCATTCCCGGCGGAAGGTGCGCCTCGAGGTGGCTTGGAGGCCGGCGGTGAGGTGGAAGAGGTGGTGACAAGGCTCGGTGGTTTTCGGTGTCAGGTTCCGTTGATGGCTTCAGAGGAACAGAGACAGGCTCGAGCAGAAAGGAGGGGCTGGCGGCGATGGAAGGGAGACTAGCTAGGTTAGGTTAGGGCAGAGGGATCGGGGTAGGTAGATGGGTACTTTTATCGGGGAGGGAGCTAGGTACGGCAGGCATCTGGTGGAGGGGAGATCGATCGAAGGGTTCTGCAGGTGTTCGTACACCTGAGGAAGATGACAACAGAGAGAGAGGTGGGCCAGAAAAGAAATAGATGGGCTTGGTGGGAAAGAAAGAAACTGGTGGGCTGCTGCCTCTCTCTCTCCTTGCTAATTTTACTTTTTCTGTTTTATATTTTTTTTTTGTAGATTGCTTTTGGAAGAGAAAGTTAAGGGTTTAGTTAGTAAAAATTACAGAAAATTTAGTGTAGCCTTGTTATGTAATTAGAAACCATATTGTAAGATTGGATTTCAAAAATTTTAATATTTAAAAGATGTTTGCATTTGAAACCAATTTAGAGGATTTTCAATATTAATAACCCATTATGAAAACATGCTTTTAAAATAGGGTTACCCCTAAGATTTGGAATGTGTTAAAGAATACCAATTTGTGTTGAACTTCATGGATTCAAAGGATTGGTGTTTTGAGAATTGGTTTGAGTTTTTGAAAAGATTAAGGTGATTGATTGAAATAAGCAACAAATTAATAGTTGAAACATTAAGGAATTGATTGGAAGCAAAAGATGTTTTTGATTTTCAATTCTTTAGTTGAAAGATTGCAACAGACAGGTGTTTAAAACAAAATCAACCAGTGGAAAAAAAACAAGTTAGGGGTTTTAGTTGCAAGTTTGAAATTGGAAGTGTTTGAGCAAGGTGAAAAGTTTAAATGGCTTGAAATTTTCAGTTGTGATGCAAACATGGTGCAATGCAATGTTATGCATATGATGCAAGCAATCAAACAGGTAACACCCCAGGTGTTACAGGTGGCTAAGAAGGTAGCCCCTTTGCAAGTGATGTATGACATAGCACCATTGCCTAAAAATAGGGTACCTCTGCAATTGCTATCTGAGAATGCACCATTGCCAAAGAAGAGAGTCCCTCTGCTTGTGATGTCTGAGAATGAAACACTGCCCGATATGAATGTAGCACCATCTGATATGAATGTGGTGTTGCCTGACATGAAGGATAATAAACCACTGTCTGACATGAAGGAGGATGCACCACAACCTGATCATACGTTTCCAACGTATCTATAATTTCTGATGTTCTGTGATTGTTATTATGACATTTGCTACATGTTTTCTATACACTTTACATCATTTTTATGGATTTCCTGGGACTAACCTATTAACAAGATGCCACAATGATGGCGGGTAAACACACGCTCGTTGGGAGACCCCAAGTGTAAGGTATGAAGAGTACATCAGCAAGTTTTCCCTTAGAAAGAAACCAAGGTTTAATTGACCAGTAGGAGAAAGAAATCACTTCTGAAGGTTGATGACAGCTGAAGTTGGCAATGCGCATTACCAGGCTCAGCAGCAACGTGGAATCTGCACAACACAATCAAGATACTTTGCCCCAACGAAACAGTGAGGTTGTCAATCTCACCGGTTTCGCTAACACAAAGGATTAGATGTATAGTATGGAAAATAGTACTTGTTTGCAGTAAATGAAAAGAGAATAATGATGGCCATGAATGAGAGGAAAACAATGATTGCAGTAAAAAAACTGTGTTTGTAGTGGTTGTATTATCAGTGTAAAAGAATGGACCGGGGTCCACAGTTCACTGGTTGTGTCTCTCCATAAAAGATAGATAACATGTTGGGTAAACATATTACAACTGGAAAATTTACAGATATAAAGGCTGCACCGTAGTGCAAATGCATGACATGATGATTACTATGTGATTCATGCAGGCATTACAACATAATTCATAGACCGTTATCCAACTACATCTATGACTAATAATCCACCCTAGGAGCGGCATTCAATCAAACCTAGGGTATTAAGTTGCAAGCAACAGATTATTTCCTTAAGTAAAGTGTGTAATATAAACAATGAAAACATTGTTGTTTTCTCCCTAATGGCAACAACACATCCCCCATCCATTACGTTTCTGTCACTCGAGCGTGAATGAAAGGGAGGCATGAACCCACTATCGAGCATAAATACTCCCTCTTGGAGTTAAAAGTATCAAGTTGGCCAGAGCATCTACTAGTAACAGAGAGCATGCAAGATTATAAATAACATAAACATGATAGATTGATAATCACCAGACATAGCATTCAATAATCACCGGATCCTAACAAACACAACATGTAGCATTACAATAAGATGATCTTGATCATGTTAGGCAGCTCACAAGATCTAAACATGAGGCATAAAGAGGAGAAGACAACCATCTAGCTACTGCTATGGACCCATAGTCCAAGTATGAACTACTCACGCATCACTCCGGAGGCAGGCGTGGTGATGAAGAGACCTCCGATGATGATTCCCCCTCCCGGCAGGGTGCCGGGGAGAGCTTTAGAACCCTCCCAAACTAGGGTTGATGATGACGGCGGCTATGGAACTTCTCGTGGATGGCTAGGGGGGGCACACCACCTGGTGGCGCGTCCAAGGGGAGGGAGCCACCCTATGGTGTGCTGGCTCCAGGGCCCCCCTCCGGACTCCGTGTACGTGACATATTTCTAAGACCCTGGGATTTTGTTTCGTCCAATTCCGAGAATATTCCAGAACAACTTTTCTGAAACAAAAAACAGCAGAAAATATGAACCGGCTCTGTGGCATCTTGTTAATAGGTTAGTCCCAGGAAATCCATAAAAGTGACATAAAGTGTATAGAAAACATGTAGCATATGGCATGAAAACAACATGGAACATCAGAAATTATAGACACGTTTGAGACGTATCACACAACGCCAGTTCCTGTTTTCTGCTGTTTTTGGTTTCAGAAAAGTTGTTCTGGAAATATTCTTGGAATTGGACGAAACAAAATCCCAGGGTCCTATTTTTTTGACATGTACCCGGAGTCCGGAGGAGACCCGGAGGGGGGGCTTAGGTTTGGCACACCATCGGGTGGCGCGGCCCCCCTTGGCCGCGCCACCAGGTGGTGTGGGCCCCCTGGCCACCCACCGACATCGCCCTTTCGCCTATTTATACTCCTTCTTAGAAAAACCCTAAACACCCCGAGCCTCCATCCACGAAAAGTTCCGCAACCTCCGTCATCGTCAATCCTAGTTCGGGAGGGTTCTGAAGCTCTCCCCGGCACCCTACCGGGAGGAGAAATCATCACCGGAGGGCTCTACATCACCATGCCTGTCTCCGGAGTGATGCGTGAGTAGTTCATCCTTGGACTACGGTTACATAGAAGTAGATATATGGTTGTCTTTCTCCTCTTTATGCCACCATGTTTAGATCTTGTGAGCTGCCTAACATGATCAAGATCATCTTATTGTAATGGTACATGTTGTGTTTGCTGGGATCCGATGAATATTGAATGCTATGTCAAGTTGATTATAGATCTATCATGTTTATATTATTTATGTCCTTGCATGCTCTCCGTTACTAGTATATGCTCTAGCCAAGTTGATGCTTGTAACTCCAAGAGGGAGTATTTATGCTCGATAGTGTGTTCATGCCTCCCTTATATATGTGCTCGAGTGACAGAAACGTGCCAGATGGGGGATGTGTCGTTGCCATTAGGGAGAAAACAACAATGCTTTGTTTAGGGATAATTCTATTGTTAACATTACGCACTTTACTGTTGGGAATATGCCCTAGAGGCAATCATGTATGATGTAATTCCCAATGTATTCATAAAGTTATTAAGTCGTCCTTGTTTTGAACATCTGATATATGTCATTGAATATGTAATTCTATTGTGGAACTATGTATTCATGTTGTTCATGCTAAATTGTCCTTGGTCATTAAGGTTGTGCTGGACACACACCCTAGACTAATGTGAGTGTTGGCTGATGACTCGGTTCCACTTGTCATGGGCATGGCGATGCCATTCCAACGTTCACAGACTTGGCTAAAGATTTTAGCAAGTCGGACTGGCCCATATTGAGATGCAACGAGTAAGTCGTCATTTGCATGTCTCAATCAATGTAATCTTTAGACCTGAGGTTGTCGCACAATCCGAGTTGTGGATCACCGACTTAGGTTCTGTCAAACGCTGTTCTGTGACAAAGCAGTTATAAAGGCAGAGTTCGGGTCGAATGAGAAGCAAGCTGCGTGATGTGGATAATCAAGATGGGATTTTGCCCCTTCGAATGGAGAGATATTCCCTGGGCCCTCTCTAGTGATATGATTCCATAAGCATGGCCATGCGTGACTCAGTTAAGTGTTAGCTGGGTCTATTGACCAAGAGTTAGTCAGATGAATCATATATCACGGACCGAGAAGAGAGTTGAGCTATTAATGGATGACGATAATTTGCCTATAGTTCGACAAGGGACTAAGATAAAAGTCACATTGGAAGGTATGTCGTCATGACTCTATGGCACTTGGGAGTCGGCACGTTCTGCTAGGAGCCGCTACCGATTGATCGATTGAGAGTCGGACTCCAATCGTGTCCAAGTCGCCATGAGCTTGCAGGTTCGCACACTTAAGAGCGGGAGCAAGTGTATTGGTCGGGTTGGACCCGAACCGGAAATGGACTGAGTTTGTGAGTCGCACTCACAGAGGGAATGGGCCACAAGCATTGTGAAGCCCACTACCACTCACTATATAAAGAGGGGCGCAGGTTGCCCAGTAGGCACGTTACTCCACTCCCATGCATTGGGAACCCTAGCCCCACTCAGTCCAGCCGTCGCACCGGACCTAGCAGTCCGCCGTCGGAGCTCCTCCTCGCACGTGTGGATACCGGCAGAGGTGTTGTACGTTCAGCACTTCGATGATCGTGGGATTGGATCGCCTGGATCGGATCGTGGGACTACACTGCATCGACGCGCTGCATCGATAATCCGCACCTGCGCGTCTAGTGGTAATACTCGTGGACTTCTACCTCGGCTAGATCTTGGAATTACCGCGTAGGAAAAAGTTTTGTTTATCTCTACGCGTTCCAACATTTACTTAATGCAATAATCTGTTGCTTGCAACTTAATACCCAAAGTCTGCTTGGATTACGTTCTGAGGGTGGATTATTAGTCATAGATGCAGTTGGATTATGGTCTATGTATCATGTTGTAATTCCCAAATAAATCTCATAGTAATCATCGTGTCTTGCATATGCACTATGGTGCAACCTTTATTTCTATCAATTGCCCAGTTGTAATTTGTTTACCCACCATGTTATCTATCTGTTTTGGAGAGACACCACTAGTGAAGTGTGGACCCCGGTCCATTCTTCTACACTGATAATACAACCTACTGCAAGCACTGTTCTTTTACTACAATCATTGTTCTCATTTCTTTCACTGCAAACAAGTACCATTTTCCACATTATACGTCTAATCCTTTGTATTAACAAAACCAATGAGATTGACAACCTCACTGTTTCGTTGTGGCAAAGTATCTGGGTTGTGTTGTGTGCAGATTCCACGTTGCTTCTGAGACTGGTAGTGCGCCCTACCAACATCAGCTGTCATCAACCTTCAGAAGTGATTTATTTCTCCTACTGGTCCGATTAAACCTTGGTTTCTTTCCGAGGGAAAACTTGTTTATGTACTCTTCATACCTTCCTCTTGGGGTCTCCCAACGAACGTGTGTTTACACGCCATCACCTGACATTAAGGAGAATGCAACACTACCTGACATGAAGGAGGATGCACTACTCACCGACATGAAGGAGAATGCATATCCGATGAATGCACTACCTCTATGAAGGTTTCAAATGAAATGGTCACCTTCTTTATCACTCTTCGCCCTGAATAGGGTTTGTGACCTCGTGCATAAGGGGATCCGCTTCGAAAGGATTCAAATAACATTACATTAACAAGGTGAGAAATGATCTTCTTGACTTCACTAGGCTGGTTGTGACCAATACTAAGATTTACAACCACCTTAGAAAGTGGAGAGCGTGGTGGGTAAGGGTAAGCACCCACAGAACAATGAAGGAACTTTGTGGTCTGGAGATACCTCGACCATCATGATGGATGATGTAAAGTTGATGTCACACACCAAGGTAAGATACCGTGTACCCGGACATACAATTATATCTTCTTTCCGCTTGTACATTACGATCCTGAACTAACATAAAATCTTCTCCCTCTTAGAGGTACCTGAAGGACCCATTATGAACTATGCTCAGATAAAGATATTCTACACGACAGTGAATGTTCTTGTCCCTAATCTGTTCAATCCTATGTTGGTGGTCCAGAATCTCAACTACCTTGCGGACAACAAACATGATTAGACCAGCTATGCTAATATGAAAAAATAGAGAAAGGGTTAGCTAGGTTAAGTCCTATTTGCGCGACCGCTTCGTAGATCCAATATCTTTTAAGTAGTGCGAAATAACTCTTCTGTAATATTTTGAGAGTGGTATATTAACCCCTCCACCGATGAAGTTAAGATGCATCACAGCCTGTTGTTCGTTAACTCCCGATGCATCTGTCTTGCTATTATGATCCTGATAAACTCAGATTTGTATGCTATGCTATCATCCTTTGTTATGACTTAGATTGCAGTCTGTTTAATCTGCCTGCTTATTTATTACATGGTGTATTGGTAAGACTTGGGTAGCCTCACCAAAAGAGAGGTTACCGTAGAGGTAGTCTTGCATCCAACCAAACACATACACGGTTGCAACAGAGGATGCAAAACACTTCAAAAAACACCAAGTTCCATGTTTTGGGCCGATGTCACGTTTTCTAATGCAGACTACCAAACGACATGAATAACATGGCTGACTGCCTGTTTCTGGGTGGCCAGACCCCACTTGGACACTAGCGAGATCTAAAAGAGGTGAAGACTACCAAACGCACCCTAAGGATATCAATGGACCTTCATATTCAAGTGTTTTCAAGTCAGAATTTTACTCTATCTCCTTAAGAGAAAGGCAGTAACCGACAAGTAAATGATTAAAGTGCTTTAAAAGGTGACCTGTCAATAAGATTCTAAGCTTCCATATGAAATAAATTCCAAGAAACATTCTCGAAACAGGCTTTCGTACCGCTATATTAATATAGCAACCACCCGTTACAACCAACAAGATTCATAAAACTAAGGGATTGGAGACATAGGCGGGAAGACTAAGCGAAGATGGCCCGCAGCTGTTGCACCCACCGGACAAGTAACACCACGCTCCTAGAGTCAAATCGTCGAGTAACAAGCAACACCTACTGGAAGGAAAGGAATCACTGCTGCCCGGACCAACACATCGGTCCTAGGGTTTCCCCCGTCACACATAGGGAAGTGGATGAAAGGTAGCCATGACGCCCTCTAGGAAGGAAAGATGCCACCGAAGGCGGCACCGCGTAGGTGCCGAATAGGCCGACAAGGATTTTTTCACAAAAAACCTATACACAACCCCTGGGCGATCCATCGCACAAGATCCCCTCAAGGATGAAGCTTCTCCATCTCAGACTCGCTGCCCACCAACATGCGCCACTACGGCCACGAAGCCGCCACCGTCATCTCATCGAAGTTACCGCCACGAGGTCTGCAAGACGAAGGCGAGGAGTAGCTTGACTCAGGGTCAATGGTACCGTAGTCGCGCGGGAGGGAACTGCCTCAACCGCCGAATACGGTATTCGACCGTACACGGCTGTAAGCACACCCGTCCCAATTAGGACCGGCCACACTGTCAGTCCCAAGAGGGTCCGGCCGATCCCGGAAAGCCCGCAACCACGCTGCAACAAGGGCGGCCACCGTTGCCGCTGCACCCCTGCCCAAGCACCACCACCTCTGATTGCATATGAGATCGTACGCATAGAAGGATGGCTCGCCCCGACCCAGATGGGGCCCAAAGGGCCCAGATTTGGGCCAATAGAACCAGTCGACGTCGCCCCGTAGAAGACCTCTGCACCACTGTGCCATGCAACCCTACCGCACCGCGGGGACGCTGCCGCATCGTCACCACCCGACCGGAGCCGGAACACCATCGCCCCTCCGATGGAGAAGACTGTCCTGCGAGGCCCATCCGACCGCAGGGAGAAGAGCTACGCCTCTACAGGCATAGCCCGAGGAAGGATCGGCGGCCCGCGCCGACGGCAGCGGGGGGAGGGGGGGAGGGTGGAAGAGGCGGTTGAGAGGAGGAGGAGGGCACGGTGTAGTTATGGGGAGGGGCATGTTACCGCACCTATGTCAGATTTCTTCTAGGCAGTTTGACCAGAGGAGCTAAAGTTCTTCATCGGTAATATCCGCATCTACCAGGAAAGGCAAAGTATCGTGTGAAAACTGTTACTCCCTCCGTTCCAATGAATAAGGCGTGCACGTTTTACGAGATTTGTCTTTGACCAAGAATTAATCTATATATATAATAGTATTTGGTATAAAATCAATATCATTGCAAAGTGTTTTTCAATACGAACCTAACAATGTCAAATTTGCACTATATAGTCAAGATATTGTTACTCAAATCTTTCGGTCAAAGTTTGTCTTGAAATGCGTGTGCGCCTTATTCATTGGAACGGAGGTAGTATTCTATGAAAATGTGAAAACTTGACTTGTGAACCGACAAATTATTAACGGATGATGTAGATTAGGTGTGGGATTTGTATGACGATAATCTATATTTTATTGATCAAGTTTTACTGTAAAATTCAGCTGGACTTGGTGGTCGAGTTCAAAATCGTCACGTGGCCGGAATATGGCCGAGACACCCCCCTTTGTCTTTGCCTCATCACCCGCGGTTCCTCACGTGCCGGTTAAAAAAAGGGGAACCCTAGCTTTCATCCGGGGATCAGCGCGTCGTATCCCCCGCATCGAGCGCACGCCACGCGTCCTCGTTGTTGTGGAAGAAAAGTGGAAGCAGCTGATCCACTCACGTGCAATATCCCTTATCTTTCACGAACCTTCTCCTCCATTGGTTTTCACGGTGTTCCTTTGTGTCGCACCCTGTAGATGCAGCCATGGCTGCGGATAATTGTCGGTCGTCGTCCCAGCCAAGCTCCATCGTAGCCCCAGCCACATGCAACCACTCTTTTCACCTTCTCCACCGATGCCATCCAAGGCTCCACCAACTATAACACAGAAAACTTGTTCCCCCGGTTCGACAGTTTCGAAATCACGAGTCATTGACGGCGGTGTACTCAACGCTGCTACTAGGAGCAGGTAGACCAGCAGAAGGCAGGGCTGCAACGTCCTAGAGGCGCTGCTCCAAGCGGGCCAGCGTCACTTTTGCGGTGCTGTGAAGTCGAGGTGGCGATGCTACCGTGAGAGGACAACACTGCTACCGATGCGACTCGGCGGTGCTACCGTTGAAGCTCGGCGGTGCTGACGATGGAGGCCGACGGTGCTACCAACAGAGCTCGGCGGTGCTCATGATATCCTACATGCATTTGATATACTATACATGAATATGAACGGGACGATTGCTACCATAATCATGATGAGCTAAGGCCAGAAACGAGCTATGCCCGCTCGTGTGCCATGTGCGCGCACATCCGGCCGGCGTATACATCGACGTAGAGGACCGACCGGGTAAAAAGTGTAGCTGCACGTACGGGGCTGATTCCCTGAGCTGGCAATTTCCTTTGAGAAGGTAGCATATGCCTATAACAGACCTAAAAAAAAGACAACGTTGGCACCAGATTGGATCTGGGTAGACGACGAACGACATATAAAACAGAAGTTCCTCTTGTCCTCGCTTTTAACCAAGATCAGATCAGAGTTGCATTACGTGCTAGGTTCCACAGGGTATGGAGCGTGGGATCTTGGCAAGAATACCTTGCCCTAGATGGAAGCAATGGTGAATGACGAGAAGAAAGAACGACCAGTGATAGGAATCAAATAAGAGAACAACGAACCTTCTTTTTCCTTTCCACGTGGTGAGCCTAGTCTATCCATGACTGAAGAAGAGGACGTCGCCATGGGAGTGTTTAGCATAAAACCACCACCTTAGAGCCAAAATTCCGGAAAACCACCACTGACGAAGGAATGGATATTAGACCCTGCGGGAAAGGACACCCCCATCTCCGGCCCAAGGTTAAGGCCCAAGAGGAGGAGCCCTTGGAACGCCGAAAGGCCCATGTGAAGCCCACCCGCAATACCTTGCGGGCTAAGTTAGGAAAGCTGTAACCGACGTAGGGTTAGAGTTCGAGTCCTCTCCGGGTAGGGTTTGAGACCTGGCCATCTATATAAGGCCAGGAGAGCCACCGGTAGAGGACCAAGCAACACCGCAACACCAAAGCCTTGAGCTCGAGATCATACTCTCGACTTTAGCCACCATCATTGTAACCGATCTATTCGATTAATACAGATTGACAGAGGCAGGAGTAAGGGTTTTACCTCTACGAGGGCCCCGAACCTGGGTAAATCTTGCCTCCTGTTTAGCCGACGATCGCCACCAGCGCTCATGAGTTCTCCTATTCGAAACCCTATAGGTTCACCTGTTGCATGGGATGAAGATGGCAGTCGCATGTGGAGCCACCCGACTGATGATCTACGGTGACTCCAACCTCATCATGCAACAGACAATGAAGGAGTGCGACGCTATCGCCGAAAACATGGTCGCCTACCGTGACATGTACAACCTACTCGAGGGCAGTTTCAAAGGATGCGAGCTAAAGCACATTGCAAGATCCAGTAATGAAGAAGTAGACAGGCTGGCCAACATGGGTTCCACAAATACACCCATACCGCCAGGGATATATTTCGAGCGAATAACTAAGCGATCAGTCAAAGTCAAGAAAGCTGTCGGCGCACCCGCAGCACAGGAAACATATGTTAGCCCGCAAGTTGCCATTATCGAGCTTATTCATAATACCTCGCGACAAGTTTTCCTGGTCGAGCCAGTTTGGACACAAAAGTACCTCGACTACTTGTCCGCCAAACAGCTCCCAGCAAATCTTCGCGAGGCTCAACAGATAATCAGACGCAGTAAATCTTTTCGGGTGATCAATGGAGAGTTATACAAGCAAAGCATCTCGCGTATACTCCAGCGATGTATAGCACCCGAAGATGGCAATGAATTACTACAAGACATCCACCAAGGGAACTGTGGACATCACGCGAGCTGGAAAACAATCATGGGAAAAGCTTTCCGAGCGGGATTCTACTAGCTTACAGCAGCCAGAGACGCAAAGGAGCTAGTCGAACGGTGCAACTCTTGCCAGCGATTCGCACCAAAACCACACGCACCCGCTACAGAACTGCATATGATACCCATCGCCTGGCCCTTTGCACAATGGGGGCTAGACATGGTAGGACCGCTACGCAAGTCCACGCCAGGTGGATACACACACTTGCTGGTCGGAGTCGATAAATTTACCAAATGGATTGAAGCCATGCCAGTAACCTCGGCTAGCGCCCAATGCGCCGTCAAATTCCTCGACTCCATTATATGCAGATTTGGAGTGCCACACGACATCATTACAGACAATGGTTCTAATTTCACGGCCAAGGAAACACAATATTTCTGCGAAGAAAAGGGCATCAATTTCAAATTCGCCTCAGTTGCCCATCCGCAAACGAACGGACAAGTCGAAAGATCAAACGGCTTAGTTTCAGCTGGCATCAAGAAGCGTCTACTCGATCGTCTACACCCAGCAGCGGGACATTGGGCCGAAGAGCTACCCTCCGTGCTATGGAGCCTCCGCACAACTCCAAACCGATCTACAAACTACACGCCATTTTTCATGGTATACGGGGCAGAAGCAGTCCTTCCCGAGGACGTCAGGTTCAACGCCCCACGAGTTGTCGCTTACAGCGAAGAAACCTCCAACAGGGCACTCGCGGAAGATATGGACGCACTAGATGAAATGTGCGATATTGCACTCGCAAGATCCGCAGTATATCAACAATCACTGCGAAACTATCACAGTCGCCGAATACGCCATAGAGCTTTCGCAGTAGGAGATCTGGTGTTACGGCTCAAGCAGAAGGAAGGACACAAACTCGAGCCACCATGGGAAGGACCCTTCATAATACACGAAGTTATCCCAGGCGGAGCTTATAGACTGAAGAACCCGGCGACTGGAGGCATCTATTCCAATCCTTGGAATGTCGCACACCTCCGCAAATTTTATCCCTAGATCTATTTTTCTCACAGCAACAAGGCTATATTAGCCACTCTTGTAGCTCGAATACATGACTTCTCAGTCATTACAATAAAATACATGGTTTCTCAACCATAGATACCCGAAGATTATTCATCCTTACATGCTAAAGTTACAGGTATACACCCTAGAAACACACGGGGGCTACGCCTAAATTAAGCATCACAGGAAAATTTATATATACAAGGTTACACACCTTACAACAGTTTTTACAAACTACACAACGAAACAGGATATATACATCCTACACTTATACACGGCGATGAGTATTCTCAGCCGCCAAAACCCGATCTACCTCATCCGAGGTCAATCGAATGATCTCCTCTGCCGCAGGTCGAACAACCCTATAATGAGGAGACATATCGTCGATTGGACCATCAGGAAGTCTAGCTATGGAGTTGAAATTCACCTCAGGATACCATAACCGGACGAAAGAGAGAGCCACCACCGAGCCGCAAGTCATCTGATTGCGAACACACTCGCGAATCTCTCCTTCTCGACCGAACACCCTGAGAAGATGGCTCCAATCTTCTGGACCCCTTTGCAGCGGATAAAAAGAAGCGTTCATTGCAATAAAAACCTCGTGAAAGGAACTCACGAGTATTTTCGCCTGGTTGATTCGGAACTTCAAGGTGGCAAGCACAAAACCTCGACTACGATCAGACCAAAAATTATTCGCATGAGGCCTTGAGCTACCAGCTTCTTGAAAGATATGGTTCTCCACCCATTGTTTCTCATTCCTGTCATCCGGTCGAACAACTGGAAAGAACGGATACATGATCAAAAGAGAGCACGAGATAAGAAAGACTTGGGGGCTGAACTACTTACAGAGCAAATCATTGGCAACAGACGCCAATTCATCCATCACAAACTGCTCCCGTTCAGTCGCCAGCTTTTGTTTGGATTTAGCCACATCGGCTACCCCACGCAACGCCTTTAGCTTGCGTTCACCATCAGCTACACGATCACGGAGACCCGCCAAGGTCCCAACAGCGGCAACAAGAGGATCGACTGGAGCAGCAGGTCCACCCGAAGGCTCTGCAGCCATCCCGGTCACCTGAAAAATACAAGGAAGATTAAGGAATAAGATGCCCTACTCGAGATATATTAACCACCTATTCGACAGGTGCTCGGAGGCTACTCCCATCGGGAGCACACACAATCGCGGGAAGCATTTCAGCAAAACATCTCGATTAAAATATTGAAAATACGGGAGCACATCCCAGGGTTCATTACAATCGAAGCTGCGAAGTACAAATGAAATAAACTAAGAAGCTACAGTTGTGCTACCACTCGCGGCAGTGGTCCCTCTCCTAGCACGGGCAAACAACTCGAATAACTTCCGAGCAAGGGCTCCGGCGGCATCGCCAAAACGACGAAGCCCTACCTTTTTGCCCGTAACAGGATCGACGGGAAGCTCCGAGTAGGCCTCCTCCAAACCAGTGACCCCGTGTGCTAGCGCGAACTGGATCGCGGTCTTCGCTCCAGATTCTGACTGGGCAACCGCGTAAGCTTCAAGGAGATTGCTCTCCGAGAAAATCTTCAGCAGATCGCCCAGCGCGGGTGGATACACGGCGCTGACGAGAAGGCGGCCGTGTAGTTGCGTCAACACTCAAATGGCATCGCCAATCAAAGTGCAGACCCCTTCGACGTGCCTCCTGAGCTGGGCGCAAGAATCCGTCAGGGCATCCACCCGACGGACCCCAGGGAGCTCCAGTGGGACACCCAGAAGACCCGCAAAGAAAAATGTTAAGATACAAAAGACTCAAAACAGCAGAAAAACAAGTTATAAGCCAAAGGTAACTTACCCGCAAAGCGCTCGGCAAGGGGCCGAAGGAAGTCGACAAGATCGGCATCCGCCTTGGTGCCGGCTTCCTCCAACTTCTTCAAAGCCTCTTGGGCAGAAGCAAGCTTCCCTTCAAGGTCAGCCGAAGATATACGGGAGGACTCCAGATCCTAGCGAACGGCCGCCAATTCAGCCTCTTGAGCTATTACCCGAGTGGAAGCATTTTCCTTCTCGGTCTTCAAAAACTCAAGTTGAGCTGCACAACAACGCTTATCGGAATCGAAGAACTGATGGAAAAACGCAAACAGGAAAAGATGGCTAAGCTTACTTCGAAGAAGCTCATTCTCTGTGGTGAGTCGACTACGGTCCGCCCGAAGGATCCCGCATTCCGATTCAGCAAGAACAACGCGGCGCCCAATCGCCGCAAGGGAGTCAATAAGCGACTGCAAGGAAAAAGAAGATAGAAGAATCAGAAAAGTGAGATTGGAGCCTATACTCGATTGTAAACATTCGAGTATAGCCTCGGGGGCTACTCCCATCGGGAGCACTGCCGTGCACCCGATAAAAAGAAACAGAAGGAAGAGATTATATCTGAGCCTGAAGCCGATCGCATGCGATCGACTACAGCCTCGGGGGCTACTCCCATCGGGAGCACTGACGTGCACCCGACAATAATTTCAAGGATGAAAAAGCATTAAAAAAGAAGATAGTGAAGTTTACCTGGCCTTGAGCGAGGGAGAGAGGATCCGCTGAGCCGCCCGACACCTCCTTCGGAGCCGACGCCTCAGCAGCAAAACTAGGAATCCTGTATTCCGTAGTCGCCGCATTGGGGGCTGCACTTGGTGAATTTTTGACGGTGTCGGCGGTAGGAGTCTCACCCGCAGCTCCCACTTTGTTCCTCTTTTCGGGAGGAAGGGAATAAGCGTACCTGCGGGGGCTGATGGCTTGCAAGCTACAATGAAGGCAATGTGTCAGAAAAGATGCGAAAGGAAATGTTCGTCTACAGGAGAGAAGAAAACTTACTCGTCATCATCCTCCTCCTCGTCCAGCATATCCGCATTCCAGGCGGTTTGGATTGTCGTGACTAAAGGAGGGGAGAGTGATTGCAGCGGGGTTACAATGAGGGGCTCTTTCCCGGGCGATGCCTCCAAAGAATTATCCTTGGAAGTGGCCTCGTCGCCCTCTACCCGACGGCGTTTTCGCTGGAGAAGACCGTCGCCCGAGTCCTCTACGCTATCCGAAGAATCACTCTCGGAACTCGAGGAGGCGTCAGCAACACTGGTGTCAGCTGGGCCTTCCAAGTTGCTTGCCAGCAAGTCCGAGGCATCCTCCCCAGATATCGGCGGGTAGCAGGTGGTCACGGCTAAGCTCTATTGGAAAAGATAGAAGGAAAACGAGAGAAAGTTCAGTCGACAAAATTTCAGAATAAGGAAAAGAAATCAAGACTGGGAGATTCAAAACTTACTTCAGCTGGCGGCGGCTTCGATGCCTCAAAAGCGCCTACCGGGCAGTCGGGGAAGGTATCACCTTCCTTCAAACTGGTGATAGCCGCGATCTTCTTCTCGAATTCTGCACTCGAGAGTTCTTCACGGCTCACGCGACTAGGATCCCCAGCGCCCTGGTATTCCCACATCGCGGATGGCCTATCTTGCAGGGGCTGAACCCTGCGCTTAAGAAAAACACTCGCCAGGTGCAAACCGTTCAGCGCAGTTCCTGCGGCCTGGTCACGAAGAGCAGCCACCTTGGCGAGTAGGGGAGCGACGACTCGGTTTTCTTCAGCCGAAAGCTTGTGTCCCCAAGACTTCCGCCTCTTCAAAACAGCGAACGGGTGGAATTCATTGACTCCACCCGCGCTGTTGTCGGTTACATAGAACCATTTCTTCCGCCATCCCTGGGCGGAGTCGATGAAGTGCATGGTGAAGTAGCCATTCTCGGACTTCGCCTGGATCCTGAAGCAGCCGGTGCGCAACGGTTCTCCGAGCTCCGTCTCCACTCGTGATCTCTCGCGGAAGATACACACCTTGAAAAGGGCCTTCCAGAGACCCCAGTGGGGGCGAATGCCCAGAAAGCATTCGCAAAGAACAATAAAGCACGCAATGTGCTGCATTGCGTTTGGGGGAAGGTCATGAAGCTGTATGCCGTAGACATACAACAATGCCATGAGGAAAGGATGGAGAGGAAGAGAAAGACCGCACGACACGTGATCCGCAAAGATCACGCGTTCATTCGCGCGGGGATTGGGTATCTCCTCCTTCTTGCCGAGGCGTACCCGCTTCTCCGCGTCCGGGGGCAGCAGTCCATCTCGCTGCATCCCCTTGATGCTCTTGGCTGTGGTGTTGGGCGAACGCCAATCACCTGAGCGCAGCGCGGGTGGCGGAGGAGCGTCTCCCGAGGCCCTTGACGACGAGGCAACTGCGCGTTTCTTGCCTCCCGCCATCGTTGCTAAGCACGAGCTTGTGGGGAGAAGGAAGACGAGCGCGAGGAAGAAGATGAACTTGAATACAAAGGCTGGGAAGGTTTCGCCGCTTCACCAAGACCCATACTTATACACGGGGCTACTCGATCCTGGCCACTCGATGCGCCACGTGGCGCCCATCGCGGCCACCACGTGCAAAGACGAAACGAGGAGGCGGTGGATGCTGTTTCCTGCCACGATCTTAACGGAGGATCGTGGGCATTTACTGCGCAATTCGCGTAAAAACCGGAAACGACGTCTCGTTTCCGGTAAAAAAGCTGACAAAGTGGGCCAGCCTTTCTGCTCTCACTCGGTCACGTCCCATCGGGAGGATAAAAGTGCGCCATGACGTCATAGCGTGCATCATCAAGCTAAAGAATCCTTCGAAAGGAAAGTTCAAACGCGAAAATAACTTCGCATGAACAAAAATCCTTCGAATAAAAGTCCAAACACGAAAATAACTTCGTATGGGCAAATCATGACGTAAAGTCTCACAGGAAAAAAATATCCTACACACGGAAATTCTTTCGTATGGGCACAATATCCCAAACATGAAAACTCTTTCATATGGGCATAAAACTCCTAACACGAAAACTCTTTCGTATGGACAAAGAACTACAAACCCAAAACTACGCGAGTAGGCAGATCCTGCCACTCATACACACGATATTAGCACATCATAAACCTGGATTGTTCAGCCGACTAGGTACATCCAGATGCCATATTCTTTCGAATATGAAGGTAAGACCTGAAAGATCTCTCTTGAGGGCCTGGAATCGCACTCAAGCTGCGTCCTCCGGTATGATTCCGTGTCAAGAACACGAAGAAAAATCCTAGCGGACGCGCCGGGTACCCCCATAGGTTAAGTTCGATTCGGTAAGACCACTACGGCCCAATCGCAACGATCACCTCGTCGGGTTCGAGTCGGAGGTCTCGAATCCGTGTAGGCCAGAACTGTTTTGCCCTAGTCGCAATTAATTGGCCCTGAACTTTCGGGAGAGCCAAGCTACTGCGCCATAGCCTTCTGCGATAAACAGCCATACAAACAGGCACTTTTCATTACTCGACACTCGCGTACGAAACTCATCACACAGGGTACACGCCCTCCAGGCAAGAAGCAACCTATACTGGTTATCCAAGGGCGATAGAAGCAAAAAAGCTTGACCGTTTACTCGACTGGAAAATCCCAATCGAGCAAACGCTCGGGGGCTACTGACGAAGGAATGGATATTAGACCCCGCGGGAAAGGACACCCCCATCTCCGGCCCAAGGTTAAGGCCCAAGAGGAGGAGCCCTTGGAACGCCGAAAGGCCCATGTGAAGCCCACCCGCAATACCTTGCGGGCTAAGTTAGGAAAGCTGTAACCGACGTAGGGTTAGAATTCGAGTCCTCTCCGGGTAGGGTTTGAGACCTGGCCATCTATATAAGGTCAGGAGAGCCACCGGTAGAGGACCAAGCAACACCGCAACACCAAAGCCTTGAGCTCGAGATCATACTCTCGACTTGAGCCACCATCATTGTAACCGATCTATTCGACTAATACAGATCGACAGAGGCAGGAGTAAGGGTTTTACCTCTACGAGGGCCCCGAACCTGGGTAAATCTTGCCCCCTGTTTAGCCGACGATCGCCACCAGCGCTCATGGGTTCTCCTATTCGAAACCCTATAGGTTCGCCTGAGGGAATTGCTGAACGACAGATTCGGCATCCACTTTACGTTTGAATCGCAAAAAACCACCACCTCAGTACTGACAGTTTGCAATTCGCACAAATCGGGGTTTGAATGTGAATTGATGCGATTTCTGACAGCTGGGACCCACCAATTAGGCTGACTTGGCTTTTCAGTAGAATAAAAAAAAGGAAAAAAGGAAGCGGAGAGGCGCTCCGGCCACAATGGAGCAGGAGGCAGCGACCTCGCTGAGAGGCTGGAGGCAGCGGCCTCTCCGTGGAGGTGCACTTGGTGGCGGACTCGACGGGGAGGCCCGCGGAGGTAGCGTCCAGGTCGTGGAGCTAGCGACCACCTCGCATCCCGGCCTGCTCGTCTTCTCCCTCGCCGGCAGCCACCGGCATCCCGTCGGAGTACTTCGTCGTCAACGGCCTCGCACACGGCCTCGCCGAGGATTGGGGAAGACGACCACATCAAGAGTAGCCCCTGGTCGCTGTCGCATCTGGATGCTCGCGGGGCGGTGCCGCTGCACCTTGCTGCTCATCGGCGAGCGCAGATGATGAGGCGACGACCTCCAGGTTGCGAACGGCGACCTCCAGTCCGGCCTCCAGGTCGGGAACGGCGGCGGCCTCGCCCGTTGCAAGGCACGCACGTATCCATGTCGTCTTCAGGTAGAGGACGGCGGCGGCCGTGCTAGTGTTGTTACCGGCAGCGGTGGCCCGTGCCGTTCTCGCCTGCCGCGACGAGGCAGTTCCGTCGGGAACATCCAGGATTGGGGAACGGTAGTGCCTCCTCTTACTTTTTTAGTTTTTTTTTTAAATGGGCACTATTTGCCATGTCACACATACACATGGGTCCCAGCTGTCAGAATCGCATCAATTCACAGTCAATTCCCGATTTGTGCGAATTGCAAATTGTTAGTACTGAGGTGGTTGTTTTTTGCGATTCAAACCTAAAGTGGTGATTTCCGGAATTTCGGCTCTAAAGTGGTGGTTTTATGCTAAACACTCTCGCCATGGCCGTCGCAGCCAAGAGGATGGAGAAGAAGATGCGTTTTTCCAGGGGCACGAAGGGATATGTTTCTCTCGTTTAGAAAAAAGAGGTTGGGACCGAAGTCTCCAATACGTTAAAAGAACTGCAGTTTTTACAATACTTCAGTATAGAAAACGTCAATTTCCGTTGGTCCCAAACACCTTGAGGTATTTAATACTACTTTATTATTTTCATAAACTGAAGTATTATGACAACTAGTTGAATGCCCGTGCGTTGCTACGGACATACAAATCTACAAATATATCGATGCTTCTCTTATTTTATGAATGCAAAAAAAAACTTTAAGTTTAAGGTGCACTCGGTGACGAGGCATTAATACATTCAGTTACAAGCTACAAGCACAATTATAATATCTGTTCTTTTCTAGATCAAACAATTACAAGGCAGTAAAGATAACATGTTCGCATTCTTATAATCAATCCATAAAGAGAGTGATGGCATATGGATCTCTTTGTCTGCTCCAATCTTTGACTGCATCTCTTTGTCCGATACGGATCATCAAATTTCTTTCTCCATCGCACATGTGAACATAATTCATGTGAATATTTCAACAATAGCACGATAGAGGAAAGGAAATGAGCATACGCAGAGCACTCAAAAATATTAAGTGGCATCCAACGAGCAGCATCTTATCGAAACAGAAATTAAACCACAACATATTTCGGTGTTGAAATATATGGTCAAACCGGTGATTTCTGTTTCGATAAGATGCATTATTCCTGTAGGTGGAACCTGATGCTGTGTATGATCATCTGACGATCCAATTCTCTTTCCCTCTTAAGTGGTGAAATCAATTCAGTAGACATTTACCCAACATAATAAGACCGAGCCAACCCATGGATTCGCTGAAGATTGGAATACTAAACAATATAAAAAATAGAGTAGCACTAAAAGTAGAGCTGAAGCAAGAAGTGTATTATGACTACCCCAGATCCGGGAAACAATTTAGGACCCTGGACTACCTACATATCTTATTATTACTGTCTGAAATAAATGGCATTGCATCTCTTTCTGCATCAAGCGTCGAATCATAATACCTTTTCAGAAGATATCCAAGTCTAATTATCAATTCTAGTGGTAGATAAGAATAGCTGCCATCAATTGTAGCCATCTCCGAGATTTAATTTACTGCTGCAATGACCTATAACGATAGATAAGTAGACTGCTGCAATGACCTATAACAATAGATACATAGGAAATAAAATCAAGGCCTTTGAAATCAACATGAAAGTGAATATGGATGATTTGCAAAATATTCTTAAATAGCATAGTACATTAATCAGAATAAACAAGTCAGACTCCATGCTAGTTTTAACATATCAATGCTTGTTCAATCTAGTGTCTCTGCAATTAATAAATTAAGTGCTAACAATATGCAGCTATGTATCCCGTTTTGATTAGAGTTGCAAAACTGTGATGATCCCAGAACACGAACTACCATTGAATGGTAAGCATCTCATAGTTAAGAGATATATGTAAGACGTTAACTTTTTCTCATGTAAGTGGTCGCATTCGCATTTCACGGCTGTAGGGATGGTAAGTGCATAGCTATTATGAACGCACATATTTTGCCATCATTTGGATCAAACCAAGAGCAACATACTCTAGTAGAACAATGACAAGTCATTTTTTTTCAGTATGTAGGACCAGACAAAGCACACAGATGTACAGAGATAAGTGCAGAATAAACAGATATGGAACAAAAGAAATTAATGTTTACCAGCAGGCAGCCTCACGTCCCATAGCCCCTGTTGTCTTCCAGGTAATCTCCTTCACGTCTCGAACTCATCCAGTGTTGCAGGATCGGGCAAGATGCAAGGCCACGAAGGAGAAGTCAAACGATTGGCCCTTCATGCGCAGCTGCTGCACGCACCGCACGACGGCAGGGCCGGGCTTCACCGCGCTCCATCAGCAGCCGCCACACGGGGCGCCCGTAGTCGCACACCCGGAACTGCACGGTGGCGGAAAGGAGCCGATGGACCACGACGCAACCGCTGCCGCTGGGGGTCCCTGCACACGGCCCTTGCCAAGACCATGGGCTGGAACTTCAGCGACGAATCTTGCAAATACGGCCGACGCCTCGCTGGCTAGTCCGGCCAAGTCCCGCCACGGCGGCCGCCGCCACGAGCGGATGCCAAGGAGTCCTAAGTATGGTCGTCGCCGCCGCCATGTCTCCCGTTGATAGGAGAGATAAGGAGGGGGGCGGGTGAGGCAATGTGTACGCCGAAAGAGGTACGAGTGCACTGCAGGTTGATTCTTCACTTTTCGTGGAATAAAATGTTCGTAGGCCGATGATTGCTCATATGTAGGGGATGGCCAGCAGCTGCTCCATGTATTCAACGCTGTGGATAGATACTGAAAGACACAATTTGCTGGAGAGCAAGGGGGTGAGGACGCTAGGATTTACTTCTCTGGCCAACGACGACAACGATGTCTCCCGGATGCCGCACTGCGAGGCCCACACGGCAGGCTGCATACGTCGTCGACGAGCTCCTGGGCGGTGGCGCTGCCGTTTGCGCAGAGCACGCACCACTGATTGGACATGTACCAGATGCAGGATTTTGACGGCATGTAAGTTGGGCCAGGTCATACACCTTGGATGTCAGCACGGACTTCATGGCTCTGGTACGTCCATGCCTACGACCCGTCCTCCTCCTCACGGCTCTAGGCACCCAAAAGGACCCGCTCACCCCCCACGGCGACTCGGGCACCATCGGCATCGGCATCCGCAGCACCGGCGTCGCGCGTCGACTCGGGCACCATCAGGAGCGCCACCACTTTCGGAGATGAGGTAGTCGTTGACCCCACCCTAGAGGAGGCGTGAGGGCGGCCGCCTCCCTGGGTTGGCGATGGGTCGTAGGAGGAGGCGGCGGCTCAGGAGCCGGGAACCTACGAGGCGGAAGCGCAATAGGGTTTGGTACTCGCTCGGTCAAAGCAAACGGGAATGTGACGAATGAATCGCTAATTCGCTCTGTGTGTCTAGTTGGGCTTGGCCCATTTTGTCGCGTGCGTCGCGGGCAGCGAGGGGAGGATGCGAGCGAGACGGACGATGGGAGTTAGACCTACCAACGTACCAACTCCCATTTAATAGTAAAGATACTTAGAAAAACGTTGCTCCCAAACGGGCCTGTTTTCCTTTTCTCGGTGCGGTTAGGAATCCTCCCACTTGACGTAGTGGGCTTGTGCGGTTAGGAATCCTCCCACTTAGATGTAGTGGGCTTGTTTTCCTTTTCAGTGAATCAACTCCACCATCCCGCTCGTTGGCCTCACAACCAGTCGTCAAATGCGTCCAATCGTTCGAGTAAAGCAGCCGCCACGTCAGCTGCACAAGCACAACGCCGCCGGGGAGCGACACATGCTCTCGCGTGTCACCGTCGCTTCTTCTCTGTCTGGAATTTCGCGAGCTCTCGTCGACCGCGACAGCAACGGAGGGAGGGAGGGAGTGAAGGATCAGTAGATAAGAAAACCAACCACTTGGGAACCGGATTCCGATACCCACATCTCGGCATCCGCCTTCGCGCGATGGCTTCGTCCAGGCCGCCGCCGGCGGTGCTGTTCGCGGTCAACGGCGAGCGCTTCGAGCTCCGCGACGGCGACGATCCGGGCGCCACCCTGCTCGACTTCCTCCGCTCCCGCACCCGCTTCACCGGCCCCAAGCTCGGCTGCGGCGAAGGCACGCGCCGCCACTCGATCCCACCCCATCCCTCTCCTCCTCGATTCCCCCCAGCGCGAGCTTAACTGGGCGCGGACTAATGCGGGTTTCCGTTCCTACTTCGCTGCAGGTGGGTGCGGCGCGTGCGTGGTGCTGCTCTCGACGTACGACGCGGCGACCGACGAGGTGTCCCACGCCGCGGCGAGCTCCTGCCTCACCCTGGCGCACGGCCTCCACCACCGCGCCGTCACCACCACCGAGGGGCTCGGGAACAGCCGGGACGGGCTCCACGCCGTGCACGCGCGCCTCGCGGGGTTCCACGCATCACAGTGCGGCTTCTGCACGCCAGGGATGTGCATGTCCCTCGCCGCCGCGCTGGCCGACGCGGAGGGCAAGGGGACGGGTCCGCCTCCGCGGGAGGGCTTCTCGAGGCTCACCTCGGCCCAGGCGGAGCGCGCCGTCGCGGGAAACCTGTGCCGCTGCACCGGGTACCGCCCCATCGCCGACGCCTGCAAGAGCTTTGCGGCGGATGTCGATTTGGAGGACCTTGGCCTCAACTCCTTCTGGAAAAAGGGTGACGCCCATGTCTCCAAATTGCCACCCTACAAGGAAGGGAGCATTGGTGTGTTCCCGGAATTTCTCAAGGCTGAGATCAGAGCCTCTCTCAGCATTGATACGGGTACGTCGGCTATGGCAATGGCGGGGAGTGAAAACTCTTGGTATCGACCTCGGAGTGTGGAGGAGTACTATAAGCTCATAGCTTCCGACGGAAGTGGCACAAAAGTGGTTGCGGGCAACACTTCTTCCGGTGTTTACAGGGAGGCACAGCTGTATGATAGGTACATTGACCTGAGAGACATCCCACAGCTGAATTCAGTGTGCAAGGATACAGAGGGCGTTCATATTGGGGCTGCGACACCGATCTCTCGGGTTATTGAGATCTTAAGACGAGAAGGTGATGACTGCAAGGATGTGGTCTTTGGTAAGATTGCTGATCACATGGAAAAGGTGGCCTCTCATTTTGTCCGGAACACGGCAAGCTTGGGTGGAAATCTGGTTATGGCGCAAAGGGACGAGTTTCCCTCTGATATTGCAACTATTCTTCTTGCTGCTGGTTCATCAGTGTGCATCCAGGTATCATCAGAAAAGTTGAATGTCACGTTGGATGAGTTCCTGGAAATGCCACCATGTGACAACAAGACGCTGCTCTTAAGCATTTTCATTCCTCATTGTGCTCCTGACATTGTCTCATCAAATGCTGGGACTGTAAATATGGTAGGAGATAAGACAGAAAGTTATCTGTTATTTGAGACATACCGAGCTGCTCCGCGCCCTCTTGGAAATGCAGTTGCTTACCTCAACTCTGCTTTCTTTGCTCAAGTCTCTTCGGATGGAAGTTCAGGAAGCTTGATATTGGAAAATCTACGTTTGGCTTTTGGTGCATATGGAACCCAACATGCTATCAGGGCTAGAGATGTTGAGAAGTCCTTAGTTGGTAAACCTGTGACTGCATCGCTCCTACTCGAAGCATGCACGGTTCTTAAGAAAACCATTGTTCCAAAAGAAGGCACAACACATTCTGCTTATAGATCAAGCTTGGCAGTTGCCTTTCTGTTTAGTTTTCTTTACCCAGCAATTAAAGGAAATGCGAAGCCTGCAAGAGCAGTCCGTCTAAATGACTATGTAACTTCTGATACCAATGGAAATCCAAACCGTCCACGCAGTGTAAACCTCGATGTTTCACTTAAGGAAACTAATGGCGTGAAATCTGGTCTGTATAACAATGACCACATACTTGACTCCTGCAAACAGATTGTTGAAATCAGTAAAGATTATCTCCCAGTTGGCATACCAACCAAGAAAGTCGGAGCAGAACTCCAAGCCTCTGGTACGCAGTTCACTGTTTTTTTGTAGCCATTGGTAATCTTGAACTTTTGAGCGATGAAATTGATGATTCTTTATTTATATAGATAACTCAGCAGTGTTTTTAAATAGCATGTTGTGTTCCTTGCCTGTGTTGTTTAAGGCATGATTAATCGTCCTGTCTTCCATCTGCATATATGTGTATTAATGAGTCTTTTCTTAACGTTTATTTTCAAGTTTTATTTAACTGTTTTAATCAGCGACAATTGATTTCATACCCCGATCTTGCATAAAGTAAAATATGGTGCTGATAGCAGAAGCATTATGTATAGGTGAGGCTGTATATGTGGATGACATCCCTTCTCCCAAGGACTGCCTTTATGGAGCATTTATATATAGCACAAAGCCTTTAGCTCATGTGAATAGCATAGAGCTCGACCCTTCTCTTGAGAAGCTAAAAACTGTGACAGTTATCACCGTTAAAGATATTCCAAAAGGGGGTGGCAATGTTGGGGCTAGCACTATATTTGGATCTGAATCTCTGTTTGGCGGTCCGCTTACTCAATGTGCCGGGGAACCTCTTGGTATTGTGGTATGGCTTTTGCGCTGATAGTATGGATTTGAAGAAACCTGCAATAACCTCCAACAAAAATAGAAATACATTTTTTTTCTTTAACGAAGTTATATTTATGACAATTGGATTAACATTAGTTACTGAAGATTTTAGCATTTTAGGTTGCAGAATCACGAAATTTTGCCAATATAGCTGCCAAACGAGCTGCGGTTAACTACAGCACAGAAACTTTGGATGCGCCAATTTTATCGATAGAGGAGGCAGTCAGAAGATGCAGTTATTTTGAAACACCACCATTTCTTCTTCCGCAAAAGATTGGCGAATTTTCCAAAGGGATGGAAGAAGCTGATCAGAAGATCTACTCAGCTGAGGTACACTTGTGTAACTTTTAATGCCTTTTCCAACTTAAATACCTTTTATAGACATCCAAAGTCTATGAATGAATTGAATCTTATGTAAATTAAAGAGTTTCAGCTGGACTAACATTAGTACTTATTGGCCATGCCACATGTACCCGGTATATTAAATGGTTCTGTGGTAGGTCTTTGTCCCATGAAGGGTGAGGATGGCAAACTCGTAATTTCATATATTTATTACTGTAGTGCTGAAGAACTCTTAGTTCCCCTAGAGTAATTTAGATTAAATAGTTGTTGTGGTCCTTCTGCACTGTTCTTTCCTTGTATGTTCCTTTTCCTCTGATTTGCCTCTGCCTTAGCTTGTCTAACCTATCAGTGTCGAACTCGAATTCTAATTGTTGAACAATTGACATATCATGGCCCCACTTGATAGTTCTAATTGGTGGTTAGTCCTGATGTATTTTTTTTATAAGGTTCTTATTTACATATATCTTTAAATATTGTCACGTTGTGCTACAGCTGATGAACACTTCGTGCAGGTGAAGCTTAGTTCACAGTATTACTTTTACATGGAAACACAAACTGCTCTAGCCGTACCTGATGAGGATAATTGCATCGTGGTGTATAGCTCAAGCCAATGCCCTGAGACAGCACAAAATAGCATTGCACAATGCCTTGGTTTACCTTGTCACAATGTTCGTGTTATCACTAGAAGAGTTGGTGGTGGCTTCGGAGGAAAAGCTGTTAGATCATTACCAGTAAGCATTGGTACCATCATTACTTACAGCCTTTGAAACACTGGAGATGAGGTCTTCTTATCAGTTTATGCTTAATATTTTCTATGAAGTACAAAGTTTCATGTTCAACTCTGTCAACTACCAGTTATTCCTTAAAATGCAGACACTATCATCCTAAAGAAAATAAATTATATGGAAATTTGAGTATCGTCACACCCAAATAGGAAGACTATCTGCACATATGTTCTCCTTATAAGCATACATGTAAACATGACTGCTTCAGCTATAATAGAACTGAACTGTCATTGCTCCTTCCATGACATTGTTACACTTAACAAGATCCAGTTTGATCTAGCAATTTCTCAAAGATGTATTTCATGTAAAATTTTCAACTGCTACATGTAGGAGGGAAGGGTGACTGCAATCTTGCTGCTAAATGACACTTGCTGTCCTCACTGTATTTTCTAACAAAAATATTGAAGAATCGTCAACATGTGTCATTTAAGCATTATTAAGTTCAGTGTTTCAGAAGTATTTTATCTATCATATTTTTGTAAAGGTTTATCGAGTTAGCATAAACTAGCGGAACACTTATTACATGTATGTTAATTATATAGGTGGCGACGGCATGTGCACTTGCAGCTTTTAAGTTGCGTCGTCCTGTTCGAATGTATCTTGATCGCAAGACTGACATGATAATGACGGGAGGTCGGCATCCCATGAAAATATGCTATTCCATAGGATTCAAATCAGATGGAAAGATCACAGCATTGCATGTAGATTTGTTCATAAATGCAGGAATGACCATGGATGTTAGTCCAATTATTCCTCATAATTTCATAGAGGCACTAAAGAAATACAACTGGGGTGCCTTTTCATATGATGCAAAGATCTGCAAAACAAACTTTTCAACAAGGTCTGCAATGCGGGGACCTGGGGAAGTGCAGGGTTCTTATGTTGCTGAAGCTATTATCGAGCATGTGGCGTCAGCTCTCTCTACTGATGCTAAATTGGTAAGGCAGAGAAATATTCACACAGTGGAGAGCCTTGCTTTGTTTCACAGTGAGTGCATGGAAGATGCCTTGGGGTATACACTTCCCTCTATCTGCAATCAGTTGACTGCATCATCAAATTACCAATGCCGTTTGGAAATGATTCGGGCCTTCAACAAAAGCAGCCAGTGGAAAAAGCGGGGCCTTTCTTTTGTTCCAATTGTGCATAAAGTGTTATCTCGACCAACACCTGGAAAAGTGTCTATTCTTAACGATGGATCCATCGTTGTTGAAGTTGGAGGCATTGAGATAGGCCAGGGGCTTTGGACAAAAGTGAAGCAGATGGCAGCATTTGGTCTTGGCCAGTTGTGGGCTGATCGAAGTGAAGACCTGTTGGAAAGAGTAAGAATTATTCAAGCAGACACGTTAAGTGTGGTTCAGGGTGGGTGGACCACAGGGAGTACCACATCAGAATGCAGCTGTGAAGCAGTTCGGCGTGCCTGCGGTATCATGGTTGACAGGCTGAAACCACTCAAGGAGAAATTGCAAGAAAAGCAAGGCAGAGTTTCATGGGATGGACTAATTTCACAGGTATTGATAAGATGATAACATCAGTTAATAGCAACTATAATCAGGATGGTCTTATGCTATTCTGTTTTGTGCACAAAATGTTAAGACACACGCATAAATTTTGTGCATCTTCGTCTGCTATCACAGAAGTGGCGCTAATAAGTAATGTATTCAATGATATTAAGTTATCGCCATGTTTCATTGTGCAGGCAAATATGGCTTCCGTGGATTTATCAGCAAGAGAATACTACATTCCTGGGCCTTCTGGTTCATATTTAAACTATGGAGCTGCTGCTAGTGAGGTATCCTTAATTTACTCTAATGTCAGATAGTAGATTGTACAAAATTGAAATATGCATGCCATTACATGAAGATATTCATATTGGGTATTTACAGGTAGAGATTGATCTTCTCACTGGAGCAACTATGATTCTGCGTAGTGATCTTATATATGACTGTGGCCAGAGCTTAAATCCTGCTGTGGACTTGGGACAGGTGTGTATAATTCGTCTCATTCTATCCTAACTGGCTTGTATGCGTTCACTTTTGGAAAAGGCAACATCTCAGAACTTAGCATCTTAAAATCTTCCAGTCATCTCAGATATCAGGTCATGGGATAATAATATTATATCACAGTTCAAACCTAGTGCAACATAGTTTCATGGGTTGCTACAATATTCGTGTTTTATGCCATCTTCTATTGGTTTACTGTCTGGTGCTTAGTTTTTGGCATTAGTTGTTCATTTCTTTTCAGTGTGTTTATGTGCTCATGTGTACATAGAGATGGACAGAGGAACACATTTGATTAATTTATTTTACTCGGTATTTGCGTAAAAAGTGTTTTAATATCTTCTGCCTATCACAACACTTCAGGTAGAGGGAGCCTTTGTTCAGGGAATTGGTTATTTCATGAGCGAGGAATATGTCACCAATTCGGACGGATTGGTCATCTCGGATGGGACCTGGACATACAAGATCCCAACCGTGGACACCATCCCTAGACAGTTCAATGTTGAGCTCCTTAACAGTGGATTTCACAAGAAGAGAGTGCTATCTTCAAAAGGTATTCATTTTCTCCCCTCCATGAGAGTGCACCAAATCAGCTAGCTGTATTTTGGTTCCTACTACGTTCCTAGCAGGACTAAGATGCTTCAAGTGCACAAAGCAATTCAGAAAATTTGTTCACGCAGAACAAAATTTGCCTTACCGTGCTTATTTGTCGCAGCATCTGGGGAGCCGCCTTTGCTTCTCGCAGCTTCAGTTCACTGTGCAACAAGGAATGCGATTGCCGCAGCAAGGAAGGAAATCTACTGTTCTGGGTCTGGATCTTCTTCGCCTCCCTTCTTTGAGTTGGAAGTTCCTGCAGTCATGCCTGTGGTGAAGGAGCTATGTGGCTTGGACAATGTGGAGAAGTATTTGGAAACTCTAGTGGGTACCGAATAAACGAAGATAGTTCACACAGTTAGAATGCGTTTTTGACGTATCGTTGGCATGGTAAATTTAAAATCGTAGTAAGGTATACTTTCAGGCTGGTGGACACTAGGACAGAGTCTTGTATGTTTCTTCTAAACACATGTATACAACCCGATTACAACAGAATTTTGTTTGGCCACAAATCTTTCACATTTGTTCAACAAGTTTCACTCAATTACAGTACACTTCTGATGAAATATTTTCCACTAGACGAAATATGGTCCTCTGTGACTCAAATAAGTAACACTCCTTCCGTTCAATTTTATAAAGCATTTTAATTTTGTCAACATGCATTCTGAAACGGGTGAATCTAGACTCATTTTGACACATAGATTCACATTTTAATTTTGTCAACATGCATTCTAAAACGGCGGGTGAATCTAGACTCATTTTGATACATAGATTCACTTATTTTAGTATGTATGTGTTCAAAATTAAAATGTAGGCAGTGTGTCTTATAAAAGTGGACGGAGATAGTACTATAAATAAAAGGAAGACTTCTATATTTACAGAAGCAAAATGAGACTATTTCATGGTCATGGGACAAATGTGATTCATAGTACAATAACAACGAACATGTTTGCAGAAGTAAATGACTCAGAAAACAAACATGTTTATGATTCATTGACCCACGGTTAAGGATTATAAGTTTATTATTCTGGGGTAAGAAAAATACACTTGTACACTCGAGCTATATGGAGAGGTGTTTACTGCACACAGAAAGAAATGTGTGAACATATCCAGATCAGAATTCGTGTTACAACCGTAATACAGCAAGTGTGAACTTCGAAGATCAGGGCGCAGCAACAATATCATCTTCCTTGGTGTTGCCCTTCCCACTCTCTTCCAGTACAGGCTTCTCTTCAGTGGCCTTTCCTTCTTCCAGTTCCAACCCCTTCAGCTGCCTCAGGATGTCTTCCTTCTCAGCATGTAGGTCTTGTAACTTAGCGTCAACCTTCTCCAGCTTCTTCTTAAGTTTTGCCGGGTCGTTCGTCTTCTCCTTGGCGCCCTTGTCTTTCTTCTTCTTCTCTTTATCTTTCTTCTTACCTCCTTCCTCCCCATCATCGTCACCATCCTTGTCCTTCTTCTTCTTACCTTCTTCCTTCTTGTCAGTCTTATCCTTCTTCTTGTCCTTCGTCGCTTTGTCTTTCTTACCTTCTTCCTCCTCATCGACATCCTTGTCCTTCTTTTCTTTCTCTTTGTTCTTTCCTTCTTCCTTCTTGTCTGTCTTCCCCTTCTCTCTCTTTCTTTTATCCTTGCCGTCCTTCTTCTCTTCAGAAGTATCAGTTTCTTTCTTCTCTGAATCACCATCTGTTAACTTGATCTCTCTTGTGCCCAAACCTCCGGACACAGAATCCTTGCTGCTCTCTACTCCTGCAACTTCAGTATGCACGCCTTCTCCATTCTTCTTAATGATATCTTTATCCTCTTTGCTTCCGGTCTTGCTATCTTTCTCCTTCTTGGCCTTCTCCTTTTCAGAGCCTTCGCTATGTTCCTTCTTTTTCTTATCCTTCCCCTTTTTATCCTTCTTACTTGCCTTCTCATCGTCCTCGTCTTCATGCTTCTCTGACTTCTTCTTGCTTGCTTTTTCTTCATGTTCGTCTTCGCCATCTTCCTTCTTTTTCTTATCCTTCCCCTTTTTATCCTTCTTACTTGCCTTCTCATCGTCTTCGTCTTCATGCTTCTCTGACTTCTTCTTACTTGCTTTTTCTTCATGTTCGTCTTCATGCTTCTCTGGCTTCTTCTTTTTATCCTTCTTACTTGCCTTCTCGTCGTCTTCATGTTTCTCTGACTTCTTGCTTGCCTTCTCATCTTCTTCATGTTCCTCTTCGTTCTTCTCTGGTTTCTTCTTTTTATCATTCTTACTTGCCTTCCCATCATCTTCATGCTTCTCTGACTTCTTCTTGCTTGCCTTCTCATCTTCTTCATGTTCCTCTTCATTCTTCTCTGGTTTCTTCTTTTTATCCTTCTTATTACTTGCCTTCCCGTCATCTTCATGCTTCTCTGTCTTCTTCTTTTTATCCTTCTTGCCTACCTTCTCATCGTCTTCGTCTTCATGCTTTTCTGACTTGTTTTTCTTCTCCTTCTCTTTGTCAGTCTTGGTAGTTTCCTTACTTTTGGCCACAGACTTTGAACCATCACCAGAGTCACGCTTTGCCTCTTCCTTGTCCACAACCTTGGTGTCAATTTCTATCTCGATCTCTTTCTTCTCGTCCTCCCCATTGCCTGATGACTTGTCCTTGCTCTTGATCTTGAGATGTACCTCGTCTTTTGACTTCTTCTCTTCCTCCATATTGAATATGAGCTGGACTCTGAGTACGAGGAAAAATAATAATATATAAGCTACACTGTGGCGATGATCTTCGAAGTGTTCTCCAGTTACAACAGTTACCGGCTATCAAAATGGGCTTGCTACATTATGGTCCATCACACTCAAAGAAAGTAAAGTATTTTTGTGATGACTTGTATTGCCCCCAACACAACATAATTAGTTCGTATTGTCGTACTATCTCAGCAGCAGATTCACGACACTCGCACCGACACTGCACGTCAAATTTCAGGCTGAACATACAGAAATTAAGGACACGGACCGACAAACCGTGCTTCGGCCTGCGTACAATCCGATGCCAGATCGTTCCCGGGAAAATGAATCTGGAGCGGAAATCGTAAGCTCCCCACAGGCACACATTGCATGCTATGCTAGGTCACATAGCACCGATACTACTGAATTTTGAGCCCCGCTATGAAAATATAGGCTTGCAGGTAGCAAGAAGCAGAAATAACTGACCTTTGGCAAGGTCCAAGGAAGGGATCCCCAATTCAGCGAGTATGTGCTCAGCGCCGAGCTGCGACCTCCTTGGACGCACGGCGAAACTGAATCCGGTAGCTTCGCTTCGGAGATCGAGCAGCGGAGTGGCGGTGGATGGGCGGTGTAGTTCTTGTGGTTGGTGGAGTGGTCAGATCAGCTCAGATTCGAGAACGGGGGCAGGAGCAGTAGCAGTGGAGAGCACATCCACTGAGGAAGAACCGAAGAAGAAATAAGAAGGGGGACGGAGCCGCGTAGGGGAAAGCGAGTTGCGAGTTTGCGACGGTGCGGCGTGGTGGCCGCGTGTGCCGACTTCGCAACGTGGCACGCGCAAAGGGAATTTGCGCTGTGCCTCGGCTTGAGTTGTGCGGAGCCAAAGGCTTTGTGTCGGCTGGCTGGACGGGTCTACGGGCGGCCCCACGTGCCAGCCATTCGAAACGTAATTTCACCTGCTGGCGGTGGGGTGCTCCTTTGCACCTCGTTTTGGACATTTGAGCAGCCGTCCGGGACGAGCGGACACGCTCAAATGGCACTGCACCCTGCGGGGTGCTCATTTTCACAACATGTCCGGTAAAAAAAAATATCCCCTGGTGGAGCACTAGTACTCCTAGCTCGACGAAGTAGCACAGCCATGGCCACCTCAACCTCCTCCCCGCCGCGCCGCCCTCCGACCCCGCCGTGGACGCCGCCGTGGCCACCTTCGTCTCCGACGCCGCCCGGCCACACCCTGCCGCCCGCCCCCGCGCCGCGTCCCCGCACCCTCGTGTCGTCGCAGCTCGTCCACGCGCTCGGCTGCTGCGCCCTCGCGTCATTCCCGACGAGCCGCCCCCTCGCCGGCCAGCTCACGGCAGCCCGCCGCTTCCACGCGCCGAGGCGTAGCCAGGATCGAGCGCTCCAGGCGCTGCTTCCACGCGCCGAGGCGCGGCCGGCCAGCTCTTCTCCCCGGGCCCTCGCGACCGTGGACGAAGTCGACGCGTCGTCGTCGTCGTTGGCGCGGCTCTGCTTGCCGGACGACCGGCGCTTGGCGCGCGACATCCAACACGGTGTGGAGGCGACCTCGACGCGGGCGGCGGCGGCGGCGTTCGAGAGGGAGGAGTCGGCGACCGCCGCGACCAGGGCCGCGGTCTCGGGCTGGATGTCCTCGGGGAGCGCCGTGGTGGAGCAGCTCGGAGAGCGACGTGAGCACGCGCACGACCTCCGAGGCGGCCGCGGAGATGGTGGGCGCGGGCGGCGGCGCGTTGCTGCTGCCGGCGGAGGAGGACGATGAGGGAGAGTGGCCGCCGCCGCCGATCACGAGGCGTAGCGCCGCGACGTCGTCGTCGAGAGTCAGGACCAGCGGGTGGAAGCGGCACGGGAGGCTGGCCGAGCGGACGCGGTACGCGGCGGCCAGCTTGCCGTTCGCGGTGGCCGCCGTCCTCGGGGTCGGGAACGAGATGGTGCGGCGGTACCGGGCCATGGTGTTCCCGCTCTCTTGGCCCGATCGGCGTGCGCGCTTGCGGTGGTGCTATGCTCGCTCGATGCGGATCAGCACGACGGCGGCGGGGCCATCTCCGGGAGCAGCATCGAGATTGGGGGCGCTGGCTCGAAGAGAAAGGAGGGGTAGGTGGGGTGAAAGACTGGCTGCCATGTGGGGTTGAAGTGGGGCTGGAGACGGACGAAACAGACACGACCCGTGTCCGGGGACTGCTCAAATCCAAACCAAATTTGGTCTGGTCTGGATTTGAGCAGCCCCGGACAAAAGTCAGGCCAGCCAACCCCCCTCCCCCACTCACACAAACGGTCTAATTCCGTCCCGTGGACCAAAATGCGTAAAAACAAACATTCTGTTTCATCCCAAACATGGCCCAACTTTGTTATACGTTGGTCCGCAAACACAAAAATGTTCCTCCTGCCCCCCTATCAGACAGATACGAGACACTGCCCTAAACCTTGCCATCGTCTTGTTCGCTCACAACCCTTGTCGCCTCCGCCACAGGAGCCACCGGCAGCCAGTAACCGGGGATGACGAAGCCGAAGAGCACCACCGCGCCCAATCCAACCCCGAAGACGTCGCCCACGACGGAGTCGAAGAAGCGCCAGTGCCGGCGGGTGAAGCGGAAGATGTCCTTGAAGGAGCAAGAGACCACCACCGCCGCGACCCTCCTCCTCGCCCAGCAGCATGCCACCGCGTCGCGGCTGGCCAGCGGCAGCGCCAACGCCACTCCCATGGGAGTCATCATGATGCAGGGGGACCTAGAGTGTCATCGTGCCCACGTCCCTCCGTCCGTGCGTGACGGTGCCTTCGTCAAGCTCGGTTGCTTCCATACTCGGGTTCGCCTGGGCTATCGTCAACCACTCCACCGTGCGTATTCCCGACCGCGTCGTAGATTGGACCGACTATGTCGCGGCTCGGGATGTCATCGGCGGACACGTCACCGGAGATCACATCACAGCCCCTTCCGACCGCGCCATCGCATATCGACCTCAACGTGACCGCGATGTTGCTTGATGTGACTCCTGGGACCGATGACGTCCCGGTGATCCACAACAAAGCGCCGCGGCCGATGCACGCGGGCAACATGCCCAAAGAACGATAGTTCTTCGAGGATATGCCCGCCATGGCCGATCATGGTATCCACCTGCAGGGCATAGGCATCGAAGATTGGGAAACCGAGCCGGGCGCCCACTATGGAGCCATTTCCATCGACGGGGCGTCGTTGTTTGGTTATGGCGGCGAGGGCCAACAAATGGAAGAAGAAGAGGAGGAGCTTGTCGAAACAGGGAAGACGCCGAGGTCAGCCAGCTACTCCAAGATTGAGGGTTGTGTGTTGTGAGAGGCTTGGATGCTCGAGGGCCAAAACCCTTCCATCGGAGCGCAACAAAAGGAAAGGCCTATCGGAAGAGGGTTTGGCGATGCTTCCATGAGCACCGCAAATGGAAGAAATGGAACATAGAGAGTGATCGCAAATCCAACTCTCTAAACAAGAGGTGGATACATATCCAAGGGGAGTGCAACAAGTTCAATGAAGCCTATGACCATATCCTTGATCGGCCAGAGAGCGGCCTTGGCGTCCATGACGTCATTGTTCAAGCGATGAAGTACTTCAAGGCTTGCCATGACAACAAATTTACCATGATCCATTGTTGGGAAGAGATCAAGGATTGTCCGGAGTGGAAATCCCTCTACAACACCTTGAAGAAGGGGGCCAAGCCCGACAATGGTGAGGAGGGGGTGGGCGACGCTGAAGCTGAGCCAAGCGTCACGAGGCCGAAGGGGCACAAGGCTACAAAGCTAGAGGCAAAGCGGGAGGCCTCGGCACTCGTGTTGGAACAAACTCTCAAGAGGATGCTCGCCGAGAAGGAGAAGGCAAGTGTCGAGAAGGAGGAGAGGAAACATAAGGACAGGGCAAAGGCATTGAAGATCTACCTCGATGCTCAAAAGCATAAGCTTGATGTGGATGCCGCCACGGCCGAAGCAAGGACGAACGAGGTCCGGCTTGCTTTGGTGACCGAGGAGAACCGCATGAAGCTTGCTATGCTGGCAGAGGAGAACCGACACAAGATTGCCATGATGGCCGAGGAGAACCGGATCATGATGGCTGATTTGAGCTCCATGGACCCGGTGCAAAAGAAGTGAATGATCAAGAGGCAAAAAAAGATTCGGGACCGCGAGCCGTGATCTTCTATTCCCTCTTGTTGACATGTTTAAATTGGACCAATTCAAAATATTTGTAATTTAAACATGCATATGTGTATTTGAAACATCCGTATGTTTATTGCTTCGTAATGTCACTTTATTTGCTATTTACATTCATCATATATGTATAGAAAAAAGGTATAAAGAGATAACTAAAAAAAAGCCACCGAATTTGGGGGGATGCGTTGGGATGAATTGGTCCCAAGTCGGGGGTCTGGCCCAGCGCGGGTCCATGGACCACCCTAAACGGACCAAATTCGGACCGATTTCGGTCCGATTTGGGGGGAGCGTTGGGTATGCCCTAAAGAGTAAGAGCATCTCCATACGTACCCCAGAAGCCTCCCAGGACCGCCTTTTCTTCGCCGGCACGCCGTATTTCGCCCAGTTGCGCCCCCAGGACGTCCAATAGAGTCGGTTTGGGAAAATTTGTCGCCAAGCGAACCAGGCCGAATCCAGCGCACTCGGGAGCTTCTGGGGGCTACGGCGGAAGCAAAAACGTGTTTGTGGGTTAGCATAGTCAGGCGATGGGTGACTTTTCCACGCCTAGTTTCCCCTCCCGCGCCGCATACCGCCCATTCCCGCTCTTTCCCATGCCGATAGCGGCGACACCCCTCCACCCCCAGCCGTTGCGCCTCCGCTAGACATCAACTCCACCGCCGCAAATGCCCGCCGTAGACACGCCAACTGTTGGGGTAATGGATAAGGGGGTGCCCCACAGTGCACCCTCATGAACCGGATAATGAATACATTCGGTTCATAATTGAAGTTCCGGTTTATATCGAGATTGTTCAAGGAAAGGAGAACCGACCGAAGGATTCAAGACCCGACGACCTGAAGGGAAGATCTGGCCAAAGCCCAACATGACCCAGAAAGTGTTTTGACAAACCTGGAAGGCCAAAGACTGAGAGGGTCAGACTAGAGCCGGAACTTAGTCTAGACCCGGCTGGGCTAACCCGGATCCCGGGGTAAACCGGCTCATGAATCGAAGACCGGATACTACTAGGACTCCGAGGATGGATGTAACCCGGATTTTTCTTTAACCTCAGGAACTCGTCTTCTATATAAAGCGAGTTCCTAGGACGTAGAGAGACAAGTTCTAGTTCATAACAATAGCTCTCGAGACATTGGAGGCCGGAACCGCTCCCTGTATCGAGACCTCGAATCATCAATAGTAAAAAAGCAGGAGTAGGTTTTACCCTCAATAGAGGGGCCGAACCAGGTAAACTTGCTTTCCTTGTTCCCAGCATAACCCTTACGATACTTCGCTTAGAAGCTATGGCCTCACAATCTAGTTCTCGCATGAGGACACTTGCCATGACAACAACACGATCTAATTCAAAGTCCATCACTCAAAGTCCCTACAGAAGAAGACTTGGCAAATCAAAATCCTGAGTCGGAACTGGTAGCAGCTCTTCATGTAACACTAGAGTAGACAGAATCATACCTGGCTTATCTCACAAGAGGCGAGCTCCCCCAAGAGGAAATCATCGCTCACCAGGTTATAAGTCGATCAAAATCATATACGATCATCAACGACGAGTGATATAAAAGGAGCACAACTGGAATTTTTGAACGGTGTGTCTCTCTGGAAGAAGGGTGTCAGATCTTAAACGAGATCCACTCAGGAGATTGTAGCAACCATGAAAGTTCCAGGTCATTGGTTGCTAAAGCATTTAGACATGAATTTTTCTGGCTTACAGCAATGGCAGATGCACAGAGGATTGTACGTACTTGTCAGGGTTGTCAGAAGTACGCAAGACATGAACATATGCTAGCTCAGGATCAGCGTATGATTCCAATAACTTGGCCTTTCAAAGTTTGGGGACTCGTCATGGTCGGACCTTTCAAAATGTCATCAGGCAAAATGACTCATCTTTTGGTGACAGTTGACAAGTTCACAAAATAGGTAGAAGCAGAACCTATTAGCAAAAGTGATGGGAGCTAGAGCCGTCAAGTTCCTGAAAAAGTTGATCTTCAGGTTTGGATATACACACAACATAATCACAGATAATGGGACAAACTTGTCTGAGGGAACAATGCAGAAATTTTGTGAACTGAATCGTATCAGACTCGATCTTGCTTCAGTTGCACACCCACAATCCAATGGACGCATAGAACTGGCTAACCAGGAATTACTAAAAAGGTATCAAACCAAGACTCCAGGTTCCTCTCGAACGAAATGCAGATTGTTGGGTGAAAAAACTGCCTGTTGTGTTATGGAGCATACAGACCACTCCTAACAGATCAAACATGTTACACACCGTTTTTTCTGGTTTATGGAGCAGAGGATGTGTTACCAAGTGATATCTGCCATGATTCACCAAGAGTAGTTGCTTATGTGTGATATGTCTAAAACATATCTCCTTTTCCGAACACTTTTCCTATTGTTTGCCTCTAAACTTGTGAGTTTGGATACAGCTAACACGGATTGTCGCTATTTTCAGCAGAATTACTTTGGTGTCTCGTTTTTGTGTAGAAAATCAACTTTCGGGAAAATGCCCACAAAAGACCCAGAAGACCTTAAAACACCTGAATACCCTATGTCGAATATGCATCTCAACAAGTCCCTTGGGTGAGCCCATAGGGTTTCGATTAGGAGAACGTGTAGGCGCTGGTGACAATCGTCGGCTAACAGGGGCACGATTTACCCAGGTTCGGGGCCCTTGTAGAGGTAAAACCCTTACTCCTGGTTCTGTCGATCTGTATTTATGAGTAGATCGGTTACAATGGGGGATGCTCAAGTCGAGAGTATGATCTCGATCTCAAGGCTTTGGTGGTGCGGTATTGCTTGTCCTCCTTCTGGTGGTTCTCCTGGCCTTATATAGATGGCCAGGTCTCAAACCGTTCCCGGGGTGGATACGAACCCTAACCTAAAGTCGGTTACAAGTTTCCTAACTTGACCCGCAAGGCCTTGCGGGTGGGCTTCAACTGGGCCTTCTAGAATAGTCCACGGCGTCTCCCCTTGGGCTTAGGTCTTGGGCCTTGGACCGGGTATCCTCACCCGATAGGTCCAGGGTTCATCCCTTCGTCAGTAGCTCCAGAGCGTTTACTCGATTGAGATTTTCTTTTCGGGTAGACGCTCAAAATCTTGTCTTGAATTCTTTCGACTGGTCGTTTCAACCGTCTGCCATTTGGAGGGCCTGTATCCTGTATGTGTGATGAGTCTTTGTATGAAAGTGCATGTATTTCTGGCTGTTTTTGCAGAAGGATATGGATCAGTTGCTTGGCTCTCCCGAAAGCTCAGGGCCAATTAATTGCATCTAGGGCAAAAACCGTTCTGGCCTACGCGAATTCGAGACCTCCGACTCGAATCCGATGAGGTGATCATTGCGACTGGGCCGTGGAGATCTTATCGAGTTGAACTTAACCTATAGGGTACCCGTCGCGTCCGCTAGGATTTTTATTCGTGTTGTTGACACGGAAATTTACTGGAGGACGCAGCTTGAGTGCGATTCCAGGCCCATAAGAGAGATCTTTTGGGTCTTACCTTCGTATTCGAAAGAATACGACATCCGGATGTGCCTAGTCGGATGAACGATCCAGGGAGGGGATGTGTGTACATCGTGTGACCGAGTGGCAGGAGCCGCGCACTCGCGAGTTTTGTTTTGAGATTTTTCGAATGAAAAAAATCTCTCTTATTTTTATGCACAAGGATTTTTTTTTGTAGTTTTCTATCCATACGAAAGAGTTTTCGTGTCTGGAAACCTTGTTGTGCCCATACGAAAGAAAATTTCGTGTATGGGACTTTTATGCGAAAGAGTTTTCGCGTCTTGATATGCCCATACGAAGTAAATTTCGTGTCTGGGATCTTACCCGAAAGAATTTTTGAGTTTGATGAGGTACACAATGACGTCATTGCGCACTTTTTTCGTTCTGACTCCCCCCCGATGGGACGTGACGAAGTGAAAACAGGGCACGCTGGCCCACCTTGTCAGCTTTTGACCGGAAACGAGACCGTTTCCGGTTTTTCCGCAAGCCACGCGCAGTAAATGCACTCGTTTCCGGGTTTTCCGCGAGCCACGCGCAGTAAATGCGCGCGATCCACTGTTAAGATTGTGGCATAAAACAGCTTTTAACTGCCGCCTCGTTTCCGCTTCACGCGTGGCAGCCTCGATGGGTGCCACGTTGCTTGATCTGCGGTCCAGATTGGTTTGTCTCGTATATATATATCCGCCCTTAGGCGGAAAGTGAAAACTTCCCGGTCATTTGCTTCCTCTTCTTCTTCCTCGTGCACACCTTTTCCTCTACAAGTGCTCTCAAGCTCTCATGACGGGAGGTAAAAAGCGCGACGCTGCTGTTTCGTCGTCGAAGGCGACCGACGATGTCCCCGTGCCACCCGCCGCGAGGACGGGCGACTGGCGCTCTGCCAACACCACCAACAAAAGCATAAAGGAGATGCAGAGGGAGTGGCTGCTGCCCCCGGATGGCGACAAGCGTGTTCGCCTTGGCAAGAAAGAGGAGGCACCGAACCCTCGCGCGAACGAGCGCGTGATCTTCGCGGATCACGTCTCGCGCGGGCTGTCACCTCCCCTTCATCCCTTCCTCCTTGGTATGTTGTATGTCTATGGCATACAGCTCCACGATCTGCCTTCAAATGCGATGCAGCACATCTCGTGCTTCATCGTACTTTGCGAGTGCTTCTTGGGCATTCGCCCGCACTGGGGCCTTTGGAAGGCCCTGTTCAAAGTGCGGGTGTTCCGCGTGAAATCGCTGGTGGAGAGCCAGCTTGGAGAGACGATGCGCACCGGCAGCTTCGGAATCCAAGCGAAGACGGACGACTCTTACTTGGAGATGCACTTCCTCGACTCCGCGCAAGGATGGCGGAGGAACTGGTTTTACGTTGTTGATAACAGCACGGGTGGAACTCACGAATTCCACCCGTTCGCTGTTTTGAAGCGACGGAAGTCCTGGGCGCACAAGCTCTCAGTCGAAGAAAACCGCGTCGTCGCCCCGCTACTTGCCAAGGTGGCAACTCTTCGCGACCAGGCCATAGGGGTCGCGTTGAATGGTTTGCATCTGGCGAGTGTCTTCCTTCGGCGCAGGATCCAGCCCCTCCAAGAGAGACCCTCAACTATGTGGGAGTACCAGGGCATCGAAGACCCTAGCCATGTTAGCCAAGATATCCTCTCGAATGCCGAATTCGAGAAGAAAATTGCGGCTATGACCAAGCTGAAGGTAGGCGAATCCTTTGTTGCCTTCCCTCTTGAACCATTTGAGGCTTCAAGAACTCCTCCAGCCGATGTAAGTTTCCTTCTTTTCTTTGCTTTAATATTTTTTGTCATTCGAATCTTTATTGATTGAGATTTCGCCCCTTTCTTCTTGTTCTCCTTTCGTAGAGTCTGAAAGTAGCAACATGCTACCCGCCAATATCTGTCGATGATGCCTCAGAGTTGCTGGCGAGCAACCTTGAGGCCCCTCTCGACACAGTGTCGCCGAGACCGACTCGAGTTCCGAGCATGGTTCTTCGGATGACGTGGAAGAGTCGAGTAGCAATCAGCTTCATCACCGCAAACGCAGCAGGCAGGAGGATGATGAAACAACTTCGAAAGATAATTCCTTGGGTGGCGGATCCGGCAAGGAGACCGAGCCTCTTCGGGTGACGCCTCTGAAGGTGCTTCCTCCTCTAGGCTCCAGGCCGAACGTCTCCGCTGCCTGGAACGCGGATATGCTGGACGATGACGATGATGATGAGTGAGTTTTTTCTTTCGCGTTATCCTCTAGTCGAAAGCTCTCTTCTTTTTCCCTTACGCCTTTTGTTCGATCTTTCCTTTCATGACAGTCTTCGAACCATCAGCCCTGGCCAGTTTGCTTCCTCTGTCCCTTCTGTGAAGAGAAAGGAAACTGCTGCGGATGAAACTCCAGTCGTCAAGGCTACCCAGAAGCCCCCGAGCCCAACACCGGCAGCCGCGGCTACAGATTATAGGTTGCCTAGCTTTGCGGGTGGAGCCTCGGCGAGCAAAGAAGTGTCGGGTAGCTCGGCGGACCCTCTGTGCACCGCCCAAGCCCAGGTAGATCTCGTCCTCTATTTTCTTCCTTCTACTTCGTCTGTTTTTGATTTTTATAGGGTGCACGACATTGCTCCCGATGGGAGTATCCCCCGAGGCCGTGGTTAATCGCTTGCGATTGGTCACGGGCTCAAGTTTTAAGCTTTCCTTTTTGTCCTTTCTTGATTTTATCGGGTGCACGGCAGTGCTCCCGATGGGAGTAGCCCCCGAGGCTATACTCGACTGTGTACAGTCGTGAATAGGCTCAAGAGATTTTGCCCATGACTTGAACTCCTTGTTTTGTGTCTTTGCAGTCTCTTCTTGACTCCCTCGCTGCTATCGGTCACCGAGTGCTCTCGGCCAAGGCGGATTGTGCTTCCCTTCGGGTGGATCGTGACCGACTCGTCGAGGACGGCCAAGCTCTCCAAGGTAAGTTAATTTGTCCCATTTTTTGTTGTTTCCACTGATCGTACAAATTTGCCTAGGCTGAATTCATTGCTCTGCAGCTCAAGTTAATCTCCTAAGGGCCGAAAAAGCTGAAGTTGTCAATCGGGTGAAAACCCTTAGGGTTTCGATTAGGAGAACGTGTAGGCGCTGGTGACAATCGTCGGCTAACAGGGGGCACGATTTACCCAGGTTCGGGGCCCTCGTAGAGGTAAACCCTTACTCCTGCTTCTGTTGATCTGTATTGATGAGTAGATCGGTTACAATAGGGGATGCTCAAGTCGACAGTATGCTCTCGATCTCAAGGCTTTGGTGGTGCGGTATTGCTTGTCCTCCTCCTAGTGGTTCTCCTGGCCTTATATAGATGGCCAGGTCTCAAACCGTTCCCGGGGTGGATACGAACCCTAACCTAAAGTCGGTTACAAGTTTCCTAACTTGACCCGCAAGGCCTTGCGGGTGGGCTTCAACTGGGCCTTCTAGAATAGTCCACGGCGTCTTCCCTTGGGCTTAGGTCTTGGGCCTTGGACCGGGTATCCTCACCCGATAGGTCCAGGGTTCATCCCTTCGTCACCCTCGGAGTCAGAAGGAGTCCCGGAGAGGGGCCAGGAGGGGCCACACCACCCCTGGGTGCCCCCTTGGTCCGCCGCCTGGTGGTGTGGGGCCCCCAGGAAGCCCCTCGGGCTCCCCTTTCGACTACTTATGCCCCGTAAACCTAAAATGCGAGGGGGTTTGTCATATTCCACAGAAACACAACATAGCGCCGCCGCCACCTCGAAACTCAATTCGGGGATCAGAAATTCCTGTTCTGGCGCCCTACCGGGACGGAGATTCGGAGGAGATCATCGCCATCGACACCGCCACCTCTTCTCCATCAATCATCCATGATTCCCCCCGTCCATGTGTGAGTAGACACCGCTATAGTCTGAGAGGGATGGAAGTGATTGGATGAGATCTATCATGTAACAATGCCAGATTGTTAAGTCATAATGCCTAGTATCCATTGTTAGTGTTTTCTATCGTTGTTGCAACTTGTTATGCTTAATGCTTGTCACTAGGGCCCGAGTGACATGATCTTAGGTCTGAACATGTTTTTGTTTCATGAGTATAATTATGTTTCTTGATCATTTCTGCAAGTTGTTTACACATGTCATTGTTCGGAACCCGAGGCCCCAAAGTGACAGAAATTGGGACAACCGGAGGGGATGGTTTTGATGTGAGGATCACGTGTTTTCACGGAGTGTTAATGTTTGCTCCGGTTCTTTATTAAAAGGAGCACCTTAATTACCAGTAGTTTCCCTTGAGGCCCCGCTGCAACGGGCTGGTAGAACAAAAGATGTTGTGCAAGTTTCTCATTGCGAGCACGTATGACTATATTGGAACGCATGCCTATGGTTTGCCTAGAACTTGGATGCTTTATTATTATTATCTGCAATGCCCATGTTTAGATTATTACATGACCTATCTTATCCATGCAACGCCCGTTCATCCATTCCCTCTATGCCTACTATACTTTCATCATGTTGTTTTCCGCGATTGCTATTGTTGTTACTATTTTACTCTTGCTGTTATTTTACTACCACTGCTGCTATAACACTGTTACCACTGATAAATTGTTGCGAGCAAGTCTACTTTCAGGTGCAGCTGAATTGACAACTCAGTTGTTAAGTCTTATAAATATTCTTTGCCTCCCCTTGTGTCGAGTCAATAAATTTGGGATTTACTTCCCTCGAAGACTGTTGCGATCCCCTATACTTGTGGGTCACCAATGTGGAAACTGAAAATGATATTGCGACGCTATCATAGCCGCAAAGTCAGAACTCGCAATTTCCAGGAAAGATCTTTAGTTCTGCGCCTGATTCAGAAAAAAGAAGGGATGCATAAACTGAGCCCGCCATGGGAAAGACCGTTCGTGGTTCATAAGATCCTACACAACGGGTCCTATTACCTCATTGATATGAGTGATATTGATTAGTCACAAACATCTGAGGAAGAACCTCCAAGACCATCTCAGTTGCGGCCATATTATAGATAGGATCATTGTAATCACTATGTTATCAATGGAATAAAGCAGACATGCCTTGAATTTCAGGTCACTGTCATTTTCACCAACTTATCATAGTTTGGAAAATATTTCTACCTTTTTTTACCACTATTAATATGGTTACTTGGGGGCTGATGCTAGAGCACAACTTCTATATAAAGAACCTAGCATATGACATATTATCTCGGTTATACTTTCCTGCCAGTTAGTGGTTACAAGAAAAAAATTATGACCTAGATATGTAACCTCGAAAAGTCAATCAGTTTATAACCCAAAAAAACGGTGTTATCCTGACCCTGAACTTTTTTCAGAGTTGAAAACACTAGAATAAGTCATGCGATAAACCGGCTATGCCAGATAGCAAAGATAAAACGGAAGAACAAAGTTTCGATAAAACAAAGTTCCATTGAGAATTGGAAGAGTTTGATAAAACATAAACCGGGAAATTTGCGGAAACTTGCAAAATCCCGAAATATTACAAACCTAATTGTATCATAAGTGCACACTCGCACTATCAAAAGAACATGATTAGAAATAAAGCAATTTATCTAGCCTATTACAAACCCATAGGGCCGAATTTATTATCACACTGCAAAAAAAATTCTGTATACACAACAGATTTATCCTTTCGTTGCGCGGGGTCTAAACTGGCGCCTCCAGCAGCCGGGTCTTGAACTTGAGGAGTCTTGGCAGAATCAGTACCATCACCTGCACCAGGAATCGGTTCTTGAATATCAGGCTCTAGAACATATTTCCACTCCAATTGAGCCAAAGAATCATTAATATGATCTGGTTCATACAATAGACGTGGATGTGGAGGAACTATAGGGGTCCCGGTTTGTGGAGCTCTAGAGGAAGATGTTGTAGATTGCGTGGTGGGCCAGCTCTTTTGTGGAGTTTGGCCAACAACTGACATAACCCGGGGGCTGAATGCCGGTTAGCGATCTCCAGAAGGCTCAAAACCGGAACAAAGCCCCTTCAGCTTCAGTTTCTCTGTGGTAGTCCACGCGTGGAACCAACATTCTTTTTCATTCTTAGCAAGCTATTTCCTTTCGTACTTGTTACCATCAACCGGGTACTTAGGAAATCCACCAACAAGCAGATTCGGCTGTAATTCCGGGTGATATGCCTTTGCAAGAGACATAACCTTGACAGCCCCTCTACGGCAGACATAAATCTTGTGCTCTTCAATCCATTGAGGCACATTTGCAAGTTCAACAAGGAAATAGTGAAACCTTGTGGGATTTTTGTACAAGTCTCTAACAACCTTGACACATTCACCTTCACCAACATATAATTGCCGGATTAAGGTGAAAATAGCCTTCAATTTCAAGTCTGGGAGCTGTAGATTGTTGGAATCCATTATGCCTCCAAGATTAGGAGGAGGACAACATGAGAAACCAGTTTTAAAAATAAGCTAAGAGATGAACCGGAAAAGTTAGCTTACCAAAAAACACTTGTGGTAATCTCGCCAAGCAACTTCTTCGGGTTCTCAAAATCACTCATGTTTTCGTCCAGTTCCTTCTCAGCTTTTTTGGCTCTAGCGATAAGCAATTTCTCCTTAGCATCAAAGTCATGTTGCATCGAGGAAATATTCTAGGTTGCAATATCAACACTTTTTCGAGTTCTGCTTGAAGTTTTCTTGCCTCTTCAGTTTTCTGAGGCTCTTGAGCTACCAAGTTCTTCAAGTTAATGATTTCTCGCTGGGAGCCAGATTCCATAACCTGAAAGAACAAATAAAGGATTATCAGTTCTGGAAAGTATATGGTTATATACAAGTAAGTGAAGTACCAGGTCACCGCATGCATGGATAATCCGACACTTTGTGGCTACACTATTTCAGTTTAAAATCTATTCTGGCAAACTCTAGAAGTCCGAGATTACTGCAAGCATGCAACCCTGCACTTGGGGGATACACAAGTTGAAATTTACTATCAAGGTATGGTTCAAAGAGTAAAGTTCCAGTTTATAGTAAACTTATAAAACGACACTTGGGGGCTACAGTTTCAGCTCAAGCATAAAAGGAGGAAATTCTTTAAGTTTATCATACAAATATAAACTAAGAGATTGGGGGCTACAGGATACATGCACATATTGGTACAAGTTTACCTCGTATTTCTTCCTCAACATGATTACAGTATTATCTTCACAAAGACGGTTCTAAGAAATCTCATAAAGAAGAGATTCAAAATCTTGGCCCTCAAGAGAGCATATGCTTGATGTTGGGGGTTTGGAATCGGAAGCTGACTTCACATCATCAATGATCTTGGAAAAGACTGTAGAAGTACCAATCTTCTCCAAAAACTGTGAGCCAGTAACTTGAACTTCCGGGTCATGATCTGGAGACTCATGAACCGGCTTAGGAATTACCATGTCTACATCCATCTGCGTAACGGGCGCAAAATCATCTATGTCTTTCTGAACCGGCAATGAAGACGTTGGTTCCTCCAGTTCCTCCTCAAGGGTATCTTTTTGCAAGTTACTAACTGGGGTAGCCACTGAAATTGGAGTGGCTTTGATAACAGCTTGACTCCTGCAAAAGGAGAAGAACAAGTTTATATTACAAAATAAAAGAAATACAAGTTTCATGATCAAGTATTGATATAAAAAAATCCGTCTTACCCAGAGTTGATGGAAAAATCACTAGCACCGCTATAATAGGAAGAACCGGAATTTGGCGAATCTGTATGATAGGTACGGCTTAGCTCAGGCCGGATTTTCCCTACTAAAGGATGAGAAGTCGTAGGTGAATATGGAAGCTTTGAGATCCAGCAAGAAGAAGGTTTGCCAGGCAAACATGCTTCCAATTCGATGGAGCCAGAGCTCCGGGTTCTCCTCTTCTTGCTGGTATCTTCATCATCGTGCGTTTTCTTCAGAAATGAGGACGGATTCAAAGGTTATTTGGAGAGTCTAGATAATGGCACCTTTGCTACAACCTGTCGGATCGTATTTTTAGTCACTGGGACTCCTTGTCAAAAATAGTGTTGGAGCCAGTGACAGGGGTAGTAGGGTCGAGATCCCAAATTTCTTGATCCGGAGTGTCCTGAACCGACCCTCTTTGCTCCAAACCGGCATCCCCCTGCTTATCCTGCGAAGAACCAGCATCAGCAAACTGATTATGCAAGCGACCAAGAGAATCTAATTCAGAAACCTCTTCCTCTTCGACGCCTTGCTCTCCATCCTCATTATCCTATGGTGATGTTGGTGGTTCCTCTGTGGTGATTCAAAAGGTGTCCGAGGCTTGTAAGCCAGAAAAAATACCGGGTTAGAATTATTGGGTCCTCAAATTCACAAGACAAAACAGTTCATATGAAAAATAAAACAACTTACCGAAGGCGCCGGGTTCACCATAGAGAAATACGGAAGCCCCACGCCAAGGAGTCGGTCCCTCTTCACACCAACTAACTCTTTAAGCATCCTTATCATATGAGCTTTGGAAGGGATGACAGTGGAATATCTCATAGTTTCGGAAGAAGAACCGGTATACTGATAAAAGAGTCGGTCTCTAATACTAAGAGGTTGGATGTGCCAGTTTACCCAAGTTTGGGCCAGATCTAATCCGGTTAATCCGTGTGCAATCAAAGATTTGACACACTTGAGAAAAGGGATAATTTTGGCACGAGCTGCCGGCTTAGATAGAAGTACATGGTGTCATTGTAAACCAGACGCTCGGGCCGATAACCTGGCAAAGGAGGCCCACCCGTTTGAGATGTGTTTTTACAATAGAAAAAGGATTTTTTTGCCAAAGTTTGGGGTGACTAGCTAAATGGATAACCGGATAAACTATGTCTTTCCGCCTCTGGAAAGACAAAACCCCACAGTGAATCAAGTCACCCCCAAAAGCTTCCTAGTGCTTGTTACAATAAAAATACTCCAAGAATAAATCTAGGTTAGGTTCAACTTGAAGATAATCTTCGCAGAGGACTACGAAGTTACTAACATTGAGAATGGAGTTGGGAGGCAAATCTTGAGGGTGTAACCCGTAAAAAGCGAGGAGCCGGCGAAAAAATTGAGACCCGAGGGGCAAAACCCTCGGAGAATGTGAGCCTCGAAAATGATTACCTTATCCGGCCCGGGGGTACGCCGGATCTCATCTCCTTGCGCGCGCCAAGAGATATTATCCGACAGTAAGCCGCGGTGCATCTTTTTGAGATGGCTGATTGTGATCTCTGATTTGGACCAGTTTACTTGCATATCATTCTTACTACTAGAGGAAGAACCGAAGATAATTTTGGTTTTCTTCTTATTTCCGGTTCCAACGCCTTTCGCTAGCCATGGTATTTTCCTTCACCATCACCTCCTGAGCAGTGGCGACCCTCTAGTGGCGGCGGCGCGCGAGTTATCGTCGAGCTCCCGGGCGGCGCTGGAGGTAGAAGACGAAGTGGAGAACGGGGCTACGGAATGGTTCAAGGAGTACCCCCTTCCCACTATTTATAAGCAGGGGTTAAACCCTAGGGATTAGCGGTAATTTTGCAAAAAAGACCTTAGAGATCAATGTATTTGCAGATTATTTTGGTAGATTAGATTTACAATCTACGGAGATGAAGATGCTGGATTTGGCGCATTAAATACGCGGAGAAGATCACGGGATAAACTGAAGATTTTTTGGTTCCTCAAATCTTGGAGATAAACTCGCAAACATAACTGCCAGTTTAGACCTAGACGGTTTAAAGTTTAGAAGTAAAGAGCAAGAATGGTGGAAAATGGGATCTTCATCAAATCAAGATCAAGACCTAGATTATTTCTCCAACAAAGAAAGGTTATGTTTATTTTTTATTTTAGGAGCTTAACGCGAACGAAGCAAGCCACGACTAATCGTTCACGTTAACATGGGGACTAATGCTGGGGGATGGATAAGTGGGTGCCCCCACAATGCACCCCCGTGAATAGGATATGAATACATCCGTTTCATAATTGAAGTTTCGGTTTATATCGAGATTGTTCAAAGAAAGGATAACCGACTGAAGGATTAAAGAACCGACGACCTGAAGGGAAGATCTGGCCAAAGTCCAACATGACGCGGAAAGTGTTACGATAAACCCGGAAGGCCCAAGACTGAGCGGGTCGTCCTAGAGCCGGAGGCTTAGTCTAGACTCGGCTGGGCTAACCCGGATCCCGGGTAAACCGGCTCATGACTCGAAGGCCGGATCCTGACAGGACTCTGAGGACGGATGTAACCCGGATTCTTCTGTAACCTGAGGAACTCGTCTGCCATATAAAGCGAGTTCCTAGGACGTAGAGAGACAAGTTCTAGTTCATCGCAATAGCTCTTGAGACATTGGAGGACGGAATCGCTCCTTGTAATCGAGACCTTGAATCATCAATAGTAAAGAAGTAGAAGTAGGTTTTACCCTCAACAGAGGGGCCGACCCTGGGTAAAATTCTTTTCCTTGTTCCCACCATAACCCTTTCGATACTTTTCTTAGAATCTATGACCCCACAATCTAGTTCTCGCATGAGGAAACTTGTCGTGACAACACCACGCCACCAACCTTCCTCCCCCTCTGGCCGAGCTTGCCGATTCCCTGCAAGGCCACGGGCAGCCCACGCTCCACCACGCCCGTCAGGTGTTTGGCATTTTTCCTGTTCGTTGACGGACTCTCACGATGAGGAGATTTTCGCCGCTCTAATGGATGAGGAAGACGCGGCAGCCATCGCCGACGACGAGCATCTCATCTGCCTCGCCGCTCTGGCCGCCCGGTTCGCACAGAACGCACAGCCTCGGCGAGGTAGCTCGAGGCTTGGTTGTCGGAAAAGCAAGGAGAGGCAGCGAGTAGGGGGATATTGCATTATCTACGTCGACTACTTCGCCGATGCTCCATTGCATGGCGAGGCAGTGTTTCGGCGCCGATCCCGGATGAGCCGGAAGCTCTTCCTCGACATTGTGCACGCCATTCGGGAGTTTGACAGCTATTTCATTTGCAGGGAGAATTGCACCGGCAAAGTTGGATTCACCTCTATCCAGAAGTGCATGGTGGCTATGGGGATGCTTTCATACGACGCTCTCGGCAATACCCAAGATGACTACATGTGCATGGCCGATTCCACCGCCTTTGATTGTTTTAAGATATTCTGCAAAGCGGTGGTGGCCGTGTTTGGACCAAAGTATTTGAGATCACCCAATGGTGAAAACACTGCTCGGATCCTAGCACAGAATGAAGCAAGAGGATTTCCGGGGATGCTTGGAAGCATCGACCGTATGCATTGGGCATGGAAGAACTGCCTGTTTGCTTGGCATGGGATGTACAAGGGCATGAAATGAGCTTGCAGTGTGATACTTGAGGCAATGGCTACAGAGGGTCTCTGGATTTGGCATGCCTTCTTTGGCATCCAAGGAACTCACAATGACATCAACGTCCTGCAGTGCTTCCCTGTCTTTGGCAAACTTGTTGAAGGCCATGCCCCTCCAGTGAACAATGAGGTGAATGGCCACTAGTACAACAAGGGATATTATCTTGCAGATAGTATCTATCCAAGATGGTCAACATTTGTTAAGACTATCTCCAACCCTATACCAGGAGGAAAGCAGTCTTGGTTTGCTTAGCGGTAAGAGACTTGCAGGAAGGATGTCGAGCGGGCATTTGGTGTGCTTCAACCTCGGTTTTCTCTTGTACGGTACCCTGCTCTGACTTGGTCCAAAGAGCAGACATGGGATGTCATGAACTGTTGTGTGATCTTACACAACATGATCATCGAAGGCAAGCATGGACCGCATACATAGCTATGCGATAGCAGATCTGAGACCCCCAGGTGCACCAAGAGCTGCAGCATGATCTGGTGGAGCATCTCTGGAGACTCAAGGGAAACGCCTAGTTTGATGTTTTTTATTTATGCTCAAAACTTGTTAACTTATGTTGAAATATTTGATTTTCGTCGATTTGTGTGACAAAAATTGTGCTAGAAGCTACGTTCTATCAAATATGTGCCGAAATCATGTGAATTTGGTTAAATATTGCCAAATTTGGTTAAATTGTGCCGAAATTTCATGGAACGGCGACTATATGCCGAATGTATGTCGAAATTGTGTCGAATTTGGGTAAAAATCGTGGAATCTAGGCCAAATTTGGGAAAAAAAACAAAACGTCTAGGTGCGAGCACCTGGGTACGCGGCTGGGACCCCCCCCCCCACACGCGAGCAAAAATAGCACCGGATAGCCCCAGGAGGCGCTATTTTGCGCTGAAAAACAGCCCTGGAGGGTGGACGGCTGGAGATGCTATAAGGAGCAATGTCAGTTCTTTTTTGACCCGTTTTTTTTTCTTTTTAGAAATTGTTTGATAGATGTTGGTTCGCTACATAGTTTGCATGCATGGATCACGTTTATCTCCTATATATCTTATAGCAAAATGCTACTGAATAGTCGGGGGATTGTGCGCCTTGCGTCCTACGGATCGAGTGCTCGACTCGTGTCCCCGCATGTCTATACAGAAAAGAACATAGCCACAACTGGTCCCACCACATCCTCACCTTATCTCGTCCCACCGATCTTGTCTTTCCCCAAATCAACCTCCCCCGAATCGCTCATGTGCATCCAGCTCATGGCTCGGAGAAATAAAGCTCGTACCGGCACTAGCTGATGTTGCCATTCCTCTCTTCCCTCAGCCCCACAGTCTTCTCTGTGACTCCTCCCCGTGTGAAGCGCGACGGCCACCACCTCCCTTCATCTCTCCCCTCGTCTGGCTCTCCGCCGGGTGGGCACGCTGGCAAAGGAGCGACCAAGATTTTCCGGATCCCCCCTCCTCGTGTTTTCGCTGTCTAGCACACCTTCGACCTCGTGCCTCCAATGGAGGATGGCGTGGTACTATAGAACGAGGGTCTCGATGCTCCCATGGTATGGCGCTGGTGCTGCCCAAGGAGAGCGGCGGTGCTCCCATGGAAGAGAGACCGTGCTTCCAAAGGAGGATGGCGAAGACGGTGCAGTGCTACCAAAGTAGCTTGGAGGTGCTCCCATGCGAGGGCATCGGTGCTACCGAAGGTGCTACCAAGGAGAACGATGTCAATGCTACCAAAGGAGCACCGCGGTGCTTACTTGGGAGGGAGCCGATGCTACCAAGGATAACAAGGAGGACGAGCCGGTGCTACCAAGGAAGACGGGGAGGAAGACGTCGATGCCACCGAAGGAGCACCCCGGTGCTCCCATGGGAGTTCGCCCGTGCTACCAAGGAGTACGGAGAGAACGACATAGATGGTCCTGAAGGAGCATCACGGTGCTCCCATGGGAGGGCACTTCTTCTGCCGAAGGAGGATGGCGGTGCTCCCATGGAAGGTCACGGGTGCTAACGAAGGAGGACGACAAGGACGGAGCTGATGTTGCCGAAGGAGAGCCGTGGTGCTCCCATGGAAGGTCACCTGTTCTACAAAAGGAGCGCGACAAGGCTACGAGTGCTTAATGGAGGTGCTTCCAAGGGTGCGCGCACAACGCACATGCTACCAAAGAAGCACATGCGGTGATGCCGAAGGGAGCAGCGCTACTGCGACGGCCTCTTCTTAGGTGACGGTGTATTTCTACGGTGACATTGGAGCCACGGTTGAGTGGCGGGGGCATATAGTTTCCTAGACACGTCTATTGGCATGTGTTGTGGGGGAGAGAGTTTGTTGGTTTTTTCTGCGTGCCAGGTGGAGAAACTGAGATGTGCATGTAGTGGTCTTCCCGTCGTTGACCAGGAAAAGAGACACGTGTCGTCTTGTTGAGCCGGGGGATGGGGGCAATTAACCCCGGGGAACGCTCAACGCTTCCCTATCTTATATCTATAAAAAAGAGTTTTGTTCCTTCGATGACAGTCAACCAATACATTATGTCATCAAGTAGGCAACATGTCAATCTTATATGCATAATAAGTGGGACTAATTAATTACATGATGATCACGTACGAGGAATCCATCAGCGAATACATGCATGACTGTAGGAAATCATATGCATAATAAGCGGGGGGAATTAATTACATGGAGATCACGTAAATATAAAGCCCGCCTCCCCATATCATATCATACCACACCTGCTCCATCAATTAGCACAAACACCACTCGAAACTAACACCATGCAAAGTTGAAACACCATCCGTCACCCCAGAGCGATGAGGGTGGTGGCACCTTCAGTTCCAGCCTGCGTGGTCTTGCCTCTGATGAACAGGTAACCTTGCACCAAATCCAAATATTTTCATATTATCATATATCTGTTTTATATTAAAACATGGATGTTAGATTCAACGAAATTGAAACCTTGCACATCCACGCCACGTGGGATACCGTGACGAAGATTTTATTCAGGCAACAGGGTATGATTTCATAAAACAGATTAAAGTATCAAATACTCATATACTGCAATAAGTGTTTGAATAACATTTACAACTCATATATCAAATATACCTTCTAGATCGACGATTTCACCTACTATAGCCTCCACCTGAAGATGCCTCAGCCGACTCATGAACACTACAACCGAGATTGGTTCTCGATTGCTGACATACCGATAAACATAGTCCTCATAGCCCCGAGGAAGCAAAATCACATCTATTGCAAACTCATCGTTCATCTAATAGTCATAGTCAAATGTCAAGCGTCCGTGAATGTCGTGCATTCTCTTCAAGTGACTTTCAAAACAAGTGTTATCCTCCATTCTTGCAGACAGAAAAGTATCCGGCCACTTGAATATCATTATCCTGACCTCTTCCCTGTACAAATTCTTGAGCTCACTTATAATGTTGTGAGGCTCGGTGTTCCTGAAGCGAAACTTCAGTAGGCTCATCATGCCACTTAACATGAGACTCTGAACACTGATGTATCCGTCATGGAGGTCGCAGACATCATCCTTTTCCTTCTTAGTAGAGGTGTTGTCTGTTTTATCCCCTAGCGTTCCATCTAACAATGCAATCAAGTTGTTGGATGCAAGGACATTCCTCAAGTCTATGTACCAGTCTACGAAGTTTGAACCATCCACAATAAGTAGTGGACGTTCGTAGAACGGAGCGAAGTGGTAAACAGGATCACAAGGGTAGGCCATCTACACATATATTTGCAAAGAATAAGACCAAGTTTATAATAATAATAAGCTCAAACAAGATGAATGAACTCTACTAAGAATATTATCCCTAAAAACATCTTAGTGACTACACGAACCCAATCCACTATATCGCCCTCGATCATCACGGCCATTGATATAGCTTCAAAGGTAGACTCTACATGGTCGATCACATCAACTATGCGACTCATACTTAACCTTTCGGTAATTTATGTTCCAAGGCCATGTATGTACATCTTAGACTCACCAATCTAACCTCAAGTGTATTGCAGTGTATACATGGCTTACACCCACTGTATACGAACGCAGAAGGGAGCACTCGATCGTCACGACCCACTTTTCTACTGCAGACTTTCATGGTGGTGCACATTTTAAGGGAGAACATGACATTGGTATTAAGTGTAAGGGCACATCTTATATAGCTACCGCCGCATAATAACATATTATATTCTAGCAATATAAGAAATATACAGCACACAAAAATAACATGTAATGCATTAAAGTGTGACATGATATGGTCTTGCGCCTTGATCTCCATCGTGCGCCCTGGCATAGCGCCAAGTTCCCAACGCCATCTTCTTGCCTCTGGTTAGTTCAAACAATTCATAATAAACTCACCTTGACCATATCATATCAAAAGCCTCTGGAAAAAAGTTAGACGCTTGTACTTTAGATTTTGCATGTGGCTTTCATAGAAGAACCGTTTCTACCTAAGAAGATGAACCACAACGTCGATCAAATAATTATCTCTATTACACCCCTTTCGAGGCCCTCCGTTGCAAATCCCATGCCATCTATTGTAATCACCCTTCTAGCCACTTATATGGTGCAAGCCGTATGTCAGTCGGGGAACCAGTCTCGCGTAAGCGTACGTGTAAGATCGGTTTTAGGGGCACTTCATCAAACAATGCCAACAACATGAGATAGTACACGTGAGAGGGTAATAATAATAAGATCGACACCCACATTCAACATGTGTTCTAACCATACCAGTAATACTACACATAAATCGGCTTTGATACCACTGAAAGGGGTTCGCAGTAGAAAAAATTTCTATGTAGTGAACACCAAAACTAGCCACGATCTAACAAGGAGTAATGCGTAATGGTTACCGGGTGCTTTGGTAACATACCTCCTGTAGACCGAATAGCAGGGATTACGCCCCCGCACAAGCGTTGACGACAAAGACTACATAGCCGACCTCGAGGTCGTGAAGAACTTCACGAGTTGACGATGACCATGGTGCAATGACGGTGTTGCTGGCGATTATGAACCGTGCCTCCGAGTAGTTACACACGTATGATGCTTGATGTCGACTCCCGGTCTCCGATCTAGCATATGTTGCGGAAGTAGATCCCCCGGATCGGAATTTCTTGCAAAACGGTGGTGGTTTTAGGAGGGATAAAGCTCCCAAGAGTTGTCTAACTTTGGGGACTACGCTTAGGGAGAGAGAGGGATAGTGGGAGGATGGAAAAACTCATCCGACTATTTTCTGGGATTTTTATGGAATTTTCCGTGTTGAAAAAGAGCACCCTCCCTCTCTTTATATAGTTGGAGGGAGGGGCACCTACCTCCAAAGTCCCAATGTGGGACTAAAAGGAGGACGAGGGGAGAGGGAATTCGCCCCCTCTCCCTAGCTGCATGAGCCTTCTGTGCCCATAGGGGGAATCCGCACCCCCTATGTGGGTTGCCTCCCCTTTTCCGCTTTTTTAATATTCATTTAAACTAATATATTAATAATTATTTTTAAATTAATAATTATTTTTAGTTAATATTTTCTTTTCTTTTAATATTAAATTAATATATAAATATAATTAATTCATAATTAATATATATATTATTTAATTAAAAACGATTCCGAAACCCCTTCGAATCTCCCCGAACTCTTTTGGTATTTTCTCTCTCGGAACCATTCCGATGTTTTCAATTCTTCGAAACCATTCCGGTGTTTTCTCATTCTCCGGAACCATTCCAGTTTCTCTCTTTCTATACTCTCATAATTCCGATATCTCCTATAACGATCTCTGAGCGTCATCAAGCCCTTAAGTGTGTTACCCCTAGTTCGGGAATACTCCAGACATGTTCGAGTACTCTCTCCGATCAATGATGTGTAGCGGGGCCTGGATACCCATAAAGACCCCCGTGCATTCCCGAATTTAAACCGTCTTTGAATCATGATTACAACGTCCTATTCTTTTTGTTACTCAGATACATATCTTGGCCAAGATGTGGTCATAGACATCTCCATGTCATGTTCAATCTCGTTAGCGACAAGAATTGCTTTACTCATTATCGTGACAATTACATCCCCATGACCTAGTCATACGTTGCAGCTATATAGATGTAATTTCACCGAGTGGGCCCAGAGTATCTCTCCGTCATGTGGATGAACAAATCCCGATCTCGATCATACGCCTCAACATATCTCTTGGAATATCCAATGTATACCTTAATCATCCTTTTACAACGTGACATTGAGGATTGCTAGGTTTACCTATGTGCACCAACAGCTTATGCTAAGCAAGGAATACAACAAAGTGATATAAAGATGGATGACTTGAAGCATGATGTCTATCACAAAGGTAAATGCATAAGTAACGAGCTACAGTATAGAAATAACCGAAGCACAAGGAGACACCGATGTGATTACCGAAGTTCCTTACCAAGGGAAGTACGTATTCATTGGAGAGGTGAGGAGCCACCTAGGCGCTCCTCAATAGCCCAGATGTGCACACTTGTTCTCCTTGAGCTTCTCCGGTGAAGGATATTCTCGTTTCCACTATGAGGTCGACTTGAAGGTGTTGACCAAACCTTACACAAGGTTGAGGCTATCTCCACAACTCAATTGGAGGCTCTAAACCAAGATTCTTACAACAGGGTGGAAGATCCAAGCACTAACCGTCTAGGGTGCTCAATGCACCCAATATAAACAATATCTCCGGTGACCAAGCACCCAAGAGTAACAAGCTCACGAATTTCTATTTCACGAATCACGTGGGGACTCAAACCGATGCACCTAATGCAATGGCAAGAACACACAAAGGGGTCAAGTACTTCTCTCCCAAATCCCACCAAAACAACGAATTCTATGGAGGGAGAAAGGAGGAAGAACAAGGAAAACAACTAATGAATCCCAAGATCTAGATCCAATGGATTTCCCTCGCCAAAAGGAGAGATTGATTGGTGGAATAGTAGATCTAGATTTCCTCTCTCTTTTGACTAAAAAGGGGCAAGAATCATTAGAGGAATTGAGAGAAATCCAAACTCTTGAAGGTCAACAGTGGAGGAGAGAGAAAATGGGCCGGACAACCTCCTCTCGGGGAAGAGGAAGGCTATTTATAGTTTCCCACAAAATATGGCCGTTATAGCCATCCGGGCTGGAACTTTCGCACCGACCCCCGGGCCGGAAATTTCAATCCTAGAAATTTCCGGACGACCCAAGACCCCCTGGAGCTTGAGTGAACGCTCTCTGGTCTGTACCGGATATTTCCCTTCGAAATATTCCGGCCTGGCAACACATTTCCCGCCTTGGACCGGAATTTCCGCTCTCGCTGAAAACTGTCAAAACACTGATACGAAAACAGTCATATCTTTTGCATACGGACTCTGTTTTCGACGTTCTAGGGATCGTTCAAATCACAACAACGAGAATTACAAGAATATGCAGAGAAAAATCATAGTAAAACAAGGGAGAATAAAACCAAATGGGCAAAGTCTAAACTTCTCTATAAGATAGGAACCGGCAAAACCTCCAATAGCAAAAACGGAATAACTTTTCTATACGAAATCCGTTTTTGATGAACTTGAGTTTGACATAAAGAACAAGAAAATATATAAAACCACACGTGGAAAAAATACAAATAAGAACTAAGAAAGATGATGTAAAGGATGCAAAGGTTTGAGCTCTCTACGAATGATACGATCAAGCAACTCATTCGAGAGCCCCTCTTGATAGAACGGTTATCTATCCTATAGACCAGTCTCCCTACTATCATCATGAGACCATTAAAATAGAAAACCTATCAAGTTCATACCTTTTCCTTGCGCATTCCAATTGAGCTAGACGATGACGATCTTAATCACCTCAAGTTGGACCACCTTTCTTGATTGCACTTCGCTTTGTGAAGATTTGTAAATTGTTCCCCCGTAAGATAATATGGGAGAGCTTCTCACATGTTCATCTTTACTTGAAAATAATCTCCCTACGGGTGGCAAGCATCAAGAATATGAACTCTTCTTGATGCTCACCTTGAACTTGCACTTCAACTTGATCAACCAAGTTTATTCTCTTTATTCATGACGATGATGTCTTGAAGGTAGACATGAATGTTCACACAATCTCCTTCTTCAAGACATACTTGCAATATAATCAATAATATCATGTAAATTCTTCCTCTTGATCATATCAAATATATTCATTATATGCAATGGTCTAGAAACCTTCCAACCTTGAATCCAACACATGGAGTTCAAGTGGTGCCAATGGACAAACTATAAGGATATCTCAATGAAAATATAAGTCCATGAGGATTGTAATTAATTACCAAAACCACACATCGGGGCACCATGCACTTTCAGTCTCCCCCATTTTGGTAATTGATGACGATCCCTTTTATGAGGTTTCATATAATGAATGAAGCAAACATGCAAAGCAATACACATGGATGCAAGAGCATGGAATCCAAACATGCTTAAGACTAAAACCAAAGCATATAACCAAATTCCCTTAAACCCTCTAAATCTCTCCTCCATTGGCACCCACTGCCAAAATGGGCGGAAAATTTTAGACGAGCAATATAGTAAGAGCTCCCCCATAATTTAGGCATTTCTCATAATATGAGTGAAATCAAATGGATGTTCAATGAAGAATAGATGGGGGGGATCAGGCTATATCAAGGACCCAAAAGATTGCAAATAAGATTATATTTCTCTAAAATTCTCCCAAAGAGAGGAAAGCAATCAAAACGATCCGAAATACCGATTAAACAAAAGATTTTATGATTTTAGTAAAGGAGTATTCCAAAGAAAATGGAGAAGCTCCCCAATGTGCATGCACTATTTAGAATTTTTGCATTTCAATAATAGGTGCACAAATATGGAATCATCACTCCCCCAAACACAAAACAAGTGCAAGAGATCATGGAAAAGAAGAAAACCAAGGCACATGAATAATAATAAAAAATGGTTGAGCACCAAGAGAGGATACCAAATATAAATCTAACTCCTCTTATGTGTATACGTTTCTAAGTAGAAAACGATCATGATGATATACATCCACAAACAAACATGTACAAATAAAATGGTTACTAAAGAAAAGAACATGATATCCAAGAGAAATATATAAATACACCAATAAGATTTTTTTTTAATGAAAGTAGCATGTAGCTCAATTTTATCCTTAAAGATATATAGATGAAATTTCAACACAAACATATCAAATTCATCACAAATATCAACAAGAGAAAAAGAGGTAGTTGCAATGTTTTGATACAAGAAATAAGTATCACAACGAAATAAAATTGTGCAAATAAGAAATTTCATGCCAAGATGCAGCCTACACAAGGTTGAAAATAAGATAAAGTATGCATGAGGTAGATACTTGTTACCGAGATCGCATCGGTGATGTTGTAGTAGATAATAATTAATTTGTCATCCTAGCTTGTCTCCGATAAGCACATGTGACAATACCCTCCATGAGAATGAGACAAGAATCCAATGCATCTCAAACATACCTATTTAAGTACAAAATGGCCCCCAAGATTATTGGGTCCAAAGTAGTTAGACAAACTACAATACATAGGATAAGCTCCACATAATATGTGCATATCGATTTGAAATTGAATTTCATGCACATCTTAGCCGATTTAGGATTCGGTAGAGTTTACCCTATATATTGGATCAAAGAAAGTAAGCATGCCAAAAGAGATACGATTTGGACAAAAATACCAAGAAAACAAAAGAGGGCGCACAAGATTGTGACACGAAAAAGGTTTGTCCAAATCATACCAACAATCCAAATCAACACATGGTTGATAAGATAACAATTAGAAAAGATATCAACTGAAAACAAGATACACAAAGAACCACTTAACACTTGAGAAAAAACAATTAAAAGTTATATCAAGAAATGAGATATTGAACTCCCAAAAGAAATACCAAAACAAAGATTCATTAATGAAAAGAAGTCCAATATACAAAATAGATCAATTTTAAAATAAATCAATGAGAAAGAAAACCAACTCCCAAAAATAGCAAGGTTCCAACAACTAAACCAAATCCTCTACACTTTTCATGATGGCACACAGTACCAAGACGAAAAGGTTTTTATTCCATATAGAAACGTCATCGGGATAAAATACCAATCGAGAAAGATCTAACTACAAATGAAGAAAATTAGTGTTCTAAATAATATTGGAAAGCTCCCCCATGATTTGTGCATTATTTAATTTTGTATTTGAATACACTATGCACACAAGTGGGATCCTTGCTTTAGCTTTACCAATTAGAATCCCAAAAAATACGAGTAAAACAAAGGGATTCTCAACATGGAAGAAAGACAATGGGAATGAGAACAAATAAATCACTTGTCAAGAAATATTGAAAAATGAAAGCAATAACCCAAGTAAATATGATCAATAAATTCTACCACACATAAGATTATCACTTGTAAAAGAATAAGAGTAAGGAGTTATTTCTTGGTGGTATGTTGCATAGACATTCATGATCATGTTCACAACATAAAAGCATATGAAAAGGATAGGAATTAAAACACCACGCTTAAATAGATATTCTTGGTGGCTTAAATAGTAGAATGATCATGTAGAGCAATGATTAATATAACATGAAGCAAACGGTTTTCGAGATAATACATACTAGTGCACATTTGAGGAAAACCGCACCAAGAAACTCTCTCACAAACAAGATCCAAAAGATGATAAAATAAAAGAATTTAAGCAAATGGAAACTTGTTTGAGCACACATGCCACATAGGAACAAGATAATTAATAATATCGAGTCTATGTGACAAAACCTCAAATGTTCACATTCTTTAGGCTTGTAATATGCACAAAGCTTATTACTCTCCCATAATGTGATAATCTTTATATTCTTAACAAGAGGAAAACAAAATAGCAACTAGAGATAATTAATAGGCCTTATATAATTTGAATTTCTCATGAGTATGACATACCACATAGAGACTAGATAAATATTGAAATATCAACACTAAGTGGTATCCCTCATGTACACACATTTTAGGATTGTGAAGTGCCAAAGGCATATTACACTCCCAAAATGGGATAGTCCATTAATCGCTCAAAATATCCAAATAAGATACAAACAAGATGCAATTAGGCTCAAAGCAAACTCATACATACATTTTCTGCGAACCGACAATGACATACTAGATTAATAAAGGATAAGTAAGTAGTAAGCACAACATATAAAAAATACAAGCAAGGTACAAAACCAACAAATGAAGGGGCAACAAATTTCAATTTATATATACATAATGTAAATACAAGTTATCACAAGAAGGAGCATGGAATATGAGATAGATACATGGTAATACAAATCACTTGGATTGAGGAAAATATAAGTGATGAAGATCCATTAATTCTTCATGATATATCCAAGTCTCCAATCCCTCCAATAACACCTATTGTTCGAGTCTGAGCTTGTTGGTCCCCGAAAAAGTTTGGTCGTAAGAAGTTAGTCACAATAGGCTTGGCAACCCAAATGGTTCTTTTCTTGACACCACTTTGAGTACCAATATATTTGGAAAACACATGCCCACATTATCCTTCCGAATTGAATACACATCATCAGTTATGATAGGGTTGGATAATGTACCCTTAGTGCATGAAGAAGGAAGATGGCCATTTTCATGAAATAAATAGAAACAACGACTCCTTCCATTCTTCTTAGTTGATTTATCAACTTGAGAAGCATTAGCTTGAGTCTTCATGGGAAGAGGGATTTCTTCAACTGAAGTTGAGATTGAGGCTGGACTTGTGGCTGCTTCCCTTGTTGCTTCTCACTAAGTTGCTTCTTCTTCAAAGGGCATGATCTAACATGATACCCTTGAAACTTTCACTTGAAGCAAACAATCTTGGCAAAATTCTTGACTTGTTTATGGCCCTTCTTCTTGTCTACCTTGGACTTGTTCTTGTGATTGGAAATGAAGCAAGTCCTCTCTTGTATTGGGGGATTTTTGGACACTCAACATATTTTCAAGTGTGTACTTCCCTTTATGACACTTCTCCAAGTCTTTCTTCAAAGAAATGACTTGGGCCTTGAGCTCATTGATTCCCTATACATGGTTAGTATCGACACAAGAGATAGAGGAAGTAGATGCATCATTTTTAGAGAAACAAGTCAAGGAAAGCAATTCATAACAAGATGTGGAAACATTATGAGAGGATGAATTACTAGGACTAGCACACGACAATATAGAATTTAGAGTAGAGGTTGTGCCTTTGTCCACATGAGGCTCACAAGATGTTATCTTAGAAGAAATATACTCATGAGATAACTTTAGCCTCATGGGATACTAGAAGATCCCCATTAGAGCGTGAGAGCTTTTCATGAGTTTCTTCCAATTTTCCATAGTTACTAGTTAGCAACTCAAGTTGAGCCCGTAGCTCAACATTCTCCTTTAATATGGATGCTTCACAAGAAATAGAGTTACTAGCACAAGCATCATCATTTTTAGCTTTGAGGCCATTAGCAAGATCAAGAGATAATTCATTTTACCTTCTAAGCTTAGAAACGCTAATGGCATAGGTTTCTTCTAGACTAGATAGTTTCTCCTCAACAGAAGATCTAAGGGAACGCTCTTTCTCAAAAGCACCTTCAAGATATTTGTCCTTGATAGAATGACCACCATTATGACTTTCCAAAGTCACGATGATATCCTCCTTTTAGTCTATAAGAGAGTTAGCCTCATCAAGTAGTTCTAGGAGAGCATTCACATTTTCCTTGGTCTCACCATTAAGGCTTGCTAACCACAAAACTATCCGCTCATCGCTATCATCATGATAAATATTGGGGTTCAAAGTAGAAGATACATTTGAATCCTTGGCCATGAGGCAAAAGGTGGTAGATGATGATGAATAATTACTTGAGTCACCACTCAATTCCACATCTTGTTACATAGAGATTTGGGATTCCTTTACATTGTTAGCCATACAAATACTAGAGCAAACACACTCATTTTTATCATGGGAACATGAAAAAGCACGCATATCATCATGAGATGTAGTCAAGCAATGTCGACATGATATGCAAAAAGTATCAACACAAGCATGTAAAACATATTTTGTGGTAGTTGTGTTTAATTCCAAAGGTGAGGCATGGCAATAAGATAGAGATGAAGGATCATCAATAATAATCTCACTATCATTATTGCAAAGCCTATCACTACTCACCATCTCATTATTTTGTGGCTTACCACATGTTGGTGAAGTAGAAGAAGTTGATAACTCATCACGACCGGAGATGGAGGGAGAGAAATCATCCTAAAAAATATTGGCCACTCCATATTTATCTTGAAACTTTGTCCATAACTCATGATCATTCCAGATAGGAAAAGGGGGTTTAATAACTACAAGGATCACAAGAAGGAAAAACACATTAATAGCAAGAGCATCGAGAGTTAAGTTTTTCTCTTCCTCTAAAGTTGAATTCGGAGGATCCTTTGGAGGAGAGAAAACCCATCTCTACAATTAGCTCCATATGTAGGTCCATGAACCGGAAATAAATGAACATACGAAATTTCCAAACATCATAGTTTGTCCCATCGAAATGAAATATGGGATCATGCACTAATTCACTAATTGACATCATAACTCTCAAGGCGGTGAAGCCTAACAATGAGAGCCTTGGATCTGATACCAATTGAAATTACGGGGATGCCGCTTGCAGGGGAGGGTGAATAGGCGCTTTAAAATAATTACGATTTAGACTTGAATAAATGCGGAATAAAACTAGCATTTAATTTATCAAGCGCAAAACCTATACAAGCTAGGTTTACCTATGTGCACCACCAACTTATGCTAAGCAAGGAATACAACAAAGTGATAGCAAGATGGATGACTTCAAGCACGATGACTATCACAAAGGTAAATGCATAAGTAATGAGCTAGAGTATAGAAATAACTGAAGCACAAGGAGACACTGATGTGATTACCGAAGTTCCTTCCTAAGGGAAGTACGTCTTCGTTTGAGAGGTGAGGAGCCACCTAGGCGCCCCTCAATAGCACGGATGTGCACACCTTATTGTCCTTGATCTTCTCCGGTGAGGGAGATTCTTTTTTCCACTATGAGGTTGACTTGAAGACGTTGACCAAACCTTACACAAGGTTGAGGCTATCTCCACAAATCAATTGGAGGCTCTCAACGAAGCTTCTTACAACAAGGCGTAAGCTCCAAGCACTAACCGTATAGGGTGCTCAATGTACCCACGAGAAACAATCTCTCTAGTGACCAAGCACCCAAGAGTAACAAGCTGACGAACTTCTCTTTCACGAATCCCGTGGGGAACTCAAACCTATGCACCTAATGCAATGGAAAGAACACACAAAATGGCCAAGTACTTCTCTCCCAAATCCCACCAAAGAAACTAATGCTATGGAGGGAGGAAGGAGGAAGAACAAGGAAAACAACTAATGAATCCCAAGTTCTAGATAAAATGGATTCCCCTCTCTAACAGGAGAGATTGATTGGTGGAATAGTAGATCTAGATCTCCTCTCTCTTTTCACTAAAAAGGGGCAAGAATCATTGGAGGGATTGATAGAAATCCAAGCTCTTGAAGTTCAACAATGGGGGGGGGAGAGAGAAAATGGGCTGGACAACCTCCTCTTGGGGAAGAGGAAGGCTATTTATAGCTTCCCACAAAATATGGCCATTCTAGCCGTTCGGGCTGGAATTTTCGCACTTACCCCGGAAATTTCCGGTCCCTCGGGGGTGGAAATTTCTAGCCTAGAAATTTCCGGATGGCCCAAGACCCCCTTGGAGTGTGAGTGCCCGCTCTCTGGTCTGAGCCGGATATTTTCCCCAAAATATTCCGGCCTGGCCCGACATTTCCGGCTTTGGACCGGAATTTCCGCCCCCTCTGAAAACTGCCAAAACACTGATACGAAAACGGTCATATCTTTTGCATCCGGACTCTGTTTTTGGCGTTATTGGGCTCGTTCAAATTACAACAACGAGCACTACATATGGGTGGCAAGCATCAAGCATATGAACTCTTCTTGATGCACATATTGAACTTGCACTTCAACTTGATCAACCAAGTATCTTCTCTTTATTCATGATGATGATGTCTTGAAGGTAAACATGAATGTTCACACAATTTACTTCTTCAAGACATCCTTGCAATATAATCAATAATAACATGGCAATTCTTCTTCTTTATCATATCAAATATATTCATTACAAGCAATGATAGTTATATCATCCAACCTTGAATCCTACACATGGAGTTCAAGTGGTGCCAATGGACAAACTACAAGGATATGTCAATGAAAATATTAGTCCATAAGGATTGTCACTAGTTATAAAAACCACACATGGGGGCACCATGCACTTTCAACAGGGTGCCATAATAGGAACTTCTCTCTCCCAAACTAGGGTTTTGGGTGACGGCGGAGGTGTGTATCGTATTTTGGAAAATCCTTCACGGATTCTCCGTTTCAGGGACGAAGAGACATATGTATGAAAGGAGAGCCCTAGGAGTGGTCCTAGGGCACGAGGCAAGGGCGCGCATGAAACCCCTCTGGTGTACCTAGGGTACACCTTCAGGTTCCCTTCTGGCTCAGTGAGTCTTCCGGTGAAAGTTAATTTTTGTGAATTTTTGGGAATTTTCCGAGAAAGTTGATTTCTGCACAAAAAAGACACCAAGGGTAATTCTGCTAGAAACGACGTTGGTCTGTATTAGTTCGATCCAAATCATGCAAATTAGAGAGAAAACAACAAGAAAAGTGTTTGAAAAAGTGAAGGGGTCGTTGCATAGAAAACAAATTTTTTCCTACGCGAGAGACACCCGAAAGGCCAAGATCTAATCTAGGAGACGAAGTGCAACGGGCAAAGAGAGGGTTAAGGAGAACACATACCCTCGAAGACACAAAGTGTTACGAGATCAAATCTCGTTGTTGGCGTAGTCGTACTCACACCGATCCCGATAGCGAGAAGATGTGCACCGCAATCCGGCGGTGCCTCCGTGATCGGTCACACGTACGGTTGATGACGACCTCCGTTCCCTCGATCCAGCGGGGCGCGGAGGTACAGGATCCCCGGAACTCCAGCAGCACGACGGAGTGGTGGTGAAGAAGAATCCCACGGTCAGGGCTTTGCCAAGCTGGAGACCATGGAATGGAGCAGCGAGTGGAGGGAAAAAGGAGTGGGCAAGTGTGTGTGAGAAGAAGAGCTCTCACCCTCCTTTTATAGGGGAGGGGGAGGCATCCCAAGAGGGGGTGCGGCCAGCCATGGTGGTGCCCCCACCTCTTCCATCTTCATGTGAGTGGAAGCCCCACTCACATCCACTCATTTTCCCTTAAAACTCCACTTAGAAAATCCAAGAGTTTTTCTTTAATAAATAAATAAAACATTTTTATTTCTTTATTTAAGCATTTGTTAATTCTATTAACAAACATTTGCATATAGCACCTCTAATCATTTGTTAATTCTATTAACAACCATTTGACAAAAAAAACTTGAACTATTTCAATTTTCCCCGAAACAATTTCGGTGCTGCCCAAAATATTCTTCGATATTCCGTATCCTCTCAAACGCGTCATCGAACCTTAAGTGTGTCACCCTACGGTTCGTGACTAATATAGACATGATCGAGACTCCTCTTCGATCAATAATCAACAGCGAGATCTGGAAATCCGTGATGACTCCTATATATTACGATGACTCTCGTGATCGTGTGAACCAAACAACGTCGTGAACTATTCCCTTTGTCTCGCGATATTTTACTTGTCCGAGATTCGATCATTGGTATCAACCATACCTTGTTCAATCTCGTTACTGACAAGTACTCTTTTCTCGTTCCCATGATATAACATCCTTGTGATCATATCACATGCTTGCAAGCGGTGTCGATGTGATATCACCGAGAGGGCCCAGAGTATACCTCTCCGTCATTTTGGATGGACAAATCCCACTCTTGATCCATGATCCTCAACTAATACTTTCTGAATACCTAACGACACATTTATAGTCACCCTGTTACGGTGTGACGTTTGATGACATCAAAGCACCCTTCCGGTACCAGTGATTGGCATGATCTCATGGTCTAAGGAATAAGTTACTTCGTATGCAAGATATAACAATATAAACTAAATGACTTGATCGTATTGTTATCTTGATATTGGGTAAGTGTTCATCACATCATTCTTCTAATGACATGACCCCATTATTAACAACATCCAATGTTCATGATCAGGAAACCTTGATCATCTATTAATCAACGAGCTAGTTAAGAGAGAGGCTTTACTAGGAACCATTGTTTGTTTATTAAACACACATGTATCAACGTTTCCAGTTAATACAATTCTAGCATGATAAATAAACATTCATCATAAACAAGGAATAAGATAATAATCATTTTATTATTGCCTCTCGGGCATATTCCCTTCAGTCTCCCACTTGCACTAGAGTCAATAATCTAGTCTGTAAGCACTTAACACATATGGCGTTCCAGTGTTATTACCATGCTTCGCATGTGGTACACATCATCAAAAAGATCTGAACTGTTTAGTTCCTACTGTATTTGCATGTTCTTTGCGTCTACACGCATCACTCATTATCTAATGAGATGTCTTTGTATATATATGGTCAATCGATGAAACCTTAATTCCTCAGCTCCAACCAATGTCACTAACATTGTAAAAATGTAGCTTCATAGTGTTAAGCATTCTTGGAAATTCACCAAGTTTCGGTGATACCTTAATTCCTCAGATTAAACTAATGTTACTAACATTGTGAAAATATAGCTTCATAGTATCAGCATTCTTGGAAATTCACCAAGTTCAATAAAGAACTCCTTGACACAAAATATGCTTACTATCAGTTGTCAACAGAACGATATACTTTAGACTTTGTTGTAGTATCTGTCACAATATTTTAATTTTGAAACTCTTTTAAATCCAGCATGGAACTTTCTTCCAGCCTATTGTGCTACCCTTCATCACATATTTTAATTGAGATAAAATTACTTGAATAAATGACAAGACTATTAGTGTAACATATTACAACTAATATTTTGTCATTACTACATAGGAAAACATATCCTTACCATTTCTAAAATGACACAAGTATCTCTCCCACTGTTGTCTAATCATCATATGAATTACCCTGCTATAACATTTTATAGCATAGGACTCATCTGGTTGTGTACATAGCATGGAAACATGACATAGAAATCTCAATTTCAATGATGCTCATCATGTGTCAAAACACTTGAATCTTGCTCAATTATTTTCCATGTGACATGAACTCCTTCTTGTGATTTGGATATTGACTTACTTCAATATTTCATCTATGTAATTTGGCTTCAATTATATCAGGCGCTTCAATCCATCTCTTATAGATATCGATGCCCAATATCTTCTAAGCCTTTCATCAATATGAAAATCTTAACCGTGTTAATTTAAAATACATATTTTCCAATCAACCATGTGTCATCTACATAAAGTATTGGAAATATGTCATATCGCTCCCACTTAATTTCTTGTAACTCTACAAGCATCTTTATCGTTCATGATGGAATCAAACTCTTTTGATACCTTCATTAAGGTAAAGATTTCAACTTCGTTATGCTCACTTCAACCATTGAAGTGTGCATACCTTTCTAGCAACCTTTTGAATTTTACAAAACTCTCGGACTATGTCAAGTACACATCCTTGATCAAACTTCCTCGAGAGGAGAGTTGGTTTTGTTATTCAACTTCCATATCATAATATGTAACTTTGCTAGAACTATCCGCAAAAACTAAGCATCACTACGGAAGATCAAAATCTTGTAGTAGTAAACTCTTTGAACTTCGTCGAAAACAACTTTTCGATAAGTACAACTTTCAAAGGATGTAAAAATCCATGTCTTTGTCGCTATATAGACCCTTTTGCTATCGTTAGGCATCATGCCTATCGAAAGGACAACCAAGTCACATACTTGATATTCATACAAGGATACTATGGAGGATATAATGACTCATAGTCAATTTTACGAAGTTAGGGACCATCATTTGCTTCCTTTATAAGGTCTAGGTCCTTTTGTTGTCATAACAACACTTTACTCTTAAACCACAAGTTGGTCTAAGTACAAAGTTTTTGGACTTTTGTGGTTCAGTACGCAAACTCATCCGAAGTATCTACAACAGATGTAGTGTCTTCTACTTTGTCAAAATAACAAACCCCGGAACAACTTCCAGTGCTGCGCTACTCTTGACATGATAACGAAGATTCTCTAATCTCGTTGAGTTTGTACTGTGCTCCCACTCACTTGTTTCGCAAGAACCACTTTCTCGAGAAATCAACCCTTTACGACAAACAACATTTGTCTTTGGTCGGTGATAGGAGAAATACCCAATGTATTCTTTAGAATAACCTTATAAACATATATTTATCCCATTTTGGTTGTAAACATTTTACACATGCTATGCATACCAAAACTTAAGAAAATGACAATTCGGGTCACTACCCAAACCATATCTTATATGTTGTCAATTTCAACGGATCATGATGGTGCTCTTTTCAGTGGAAAAACGGTTGTCACTAATGTATAAACTAAAAAATTATAATGAAATTTTTATTAATCTTACCATGTCCAACAAGGTTTGATTTTGTCTTTTGAATACTCTAACCTAATGTGGGGTATTCGAGAAGTATAAGTTGTAGAACAATTCTGCAACTTCTCAGATGTTTTGCTAAACTTGTAACTCAAACATTATCTTTTATGATCCAATCATAAATACTCGATTATCTTGTTACATTGATTTTTTACTTCATATTAACAACCTTTTGAACCAATTCAAAATGTCAAACTCCATTCTCTTTAAATAGATATACTCACATATCTACTCAAATCATCGACAGAATTTTATGAAGGAAAAATTAATCCACCATACATGACTACACATAATGGACTATATACATCAATATGTATAATCTCCACTAAATTAGTCGTCCTTTCTACTTTGGCCTATGAACGGAATTTTAGTCATCTTTTGGAAGAGGTCTCACAAGCGTCAATTTATTCAAAACAAAATGACTCCGAAAGTCCATCAATATGGAGTTCCTTAATGTTTTCCATTCCGATATGAACTAAAATGGTGGTGTCACAATTTAAGTGAAACTCTTTTATGTCTTCCAACATTTAGCATTTGGTTTTATAGATGTTTACTTTACCAACATGATTTATATTAACATATCTATCAATTATGGAATATGGTCATAGTTTTAGCAATATCATTTGTTCTCACAAAAGACTAGAACAAAATAACAACTTATTAAGTTCTTAAAATAAATCTTGAATGTTTGGTTCGATACGACAATGAACACAATAACATTTTATTTATGTTCTTGTCATAATCTATTCCACATCTATTACTAGTTCCTTTTAGGCCCTTGTATTTCTTGCATTGCGTTGCTTTGTATGACAACTCATACCAATCAATGTGGTATCAAAATACCCAAAAATACTTTGTTAACTAGTAATACATCTATAACTTGTATATCAAGTATATACTCCCGAGCTGGACTTTTCCAGTTATCTTCTTTTTCTGCCATATATCTTTTTGTATTTCTATTTTCAATATTCCCTTTCCTTTATAGAAGAATCATTCAACATCAAACAATGCTAGTCGTACTAGCTCATTTTCTTTGGCGTGTTAGTCATATACTATCACCCATTGAGTCATACTTTGAGTTTAATTATTCTACTAATATCATCATATTAATAGTATTCTTCTAGATTCCACTCTTAGCAATCTCCAAGTAAGGTAAACGACTTTACCCATACTACTAATCCATCCCATCATAACAATTTTATGATTAAGCTACTATAGCTCGAAGGAAGGAATTTAGAGGGTAATTTTTAGCGCCCAACTTCTTGGAATATTCAAACGCCCAGCGTCTTCAATCATTGCATATATTCAGATAATATAAGCAAACATTGTCACACTAAATTATACTCAGTCATGTTGCTACAAATAAGTTTCTAGATATCAATATATCTTTCACTTGATTGTTTCTGAAAACAACTCTTTTCAGTTCCTAAATCACCTTGATCAACAAAACATTCTTTTGAAGATAAAGTAATATGGAAACAACCATGACTCTGGATTCTAAGTAGGAATTGGTTGCTCTCTAGATCAATCAATCATTATTCACATGGAGCTAGGTAGGAAATACCGGAAATCTACAAGAGGATTCAATTTTAAATTTCACTAATACTGTACCAATCTTAAATGGTATTTACCAGATCATAACAGTTATATCTCAATTAACAATCTAAGTGTAAGGTAGTTATGTGGATGCCAATGAATACTACAATTTGTGCAAATTCACTTTGATTTGTTGTTCATGATAAATAAATTCAAGTTAATTCAAAATTATACCATGAACTCCCACTCAAAAACAACATCCCTCTTAGTCGTCTTTAGTGATTACACGAACCAAATTCACTACACCAAAACCGACCATCACGTGAAATGATGTAGCTTCAAAGGCGAACATCGACATGTTCATCATATCATCCATATGACTCATGCTTTACCTTTCAGTTACCTGTTCCGAGGCATGTCTGTACATGCTAGGCTCGCCAAGTAGAACCGTAGTATTGCGTGTGTTTCAAGGACATGTCTGTACATGCTAGGCTTGAAAACACCCGTTATATGCGAACGTTGAGTCTGTCACACCCGATCATCACGTGGTGTCTCGAAACGACGAACTTTCTTAACGGTGCATACTTAAGGAAGAACACATTATTATCTTGATATTAAGTGAGAGGGATCATCTTATAATTCTACCATCGCTATCTAAGCAAAACAAGATGCATAAAAGTATTAACATCACAGACATCACATGTAAGGATAACTTGATATGATATGGTCCTCCTTGCACTTGATCTCCATCATTCCACCGGCGTGGTACCAAGTACCATGGCACCCCAATATTGATTGTCCATCAATAATAAGACAACTGAAAGAGCATGGTTCCCCCATGTGTGGTTTTGGTAATTGATGACAATCACTATGGACTAATGGTTGCATTGAGCTATACCTTTAGAGTTTGTCCATAGGCAATGCTTGATGTCCATGTGTTGGATTCAAGATAATCAAGTGGTGACCAAGGTGCTATTCATGTGAATATCCCAAGTTTGGTCATGAGAGAGTTGAGCATATTGCAAGTATGTATTGAAGAAGAATATTGTGTGAACATTCATCTTTACCTTCAAGACATCATTATTATGAAGAGGGAAGAAAAGATAAAAGGTTGATCAAGGCAAAGTGCTAAGTGATGGTTAATATTGATCAACTCACAAAGCAAGAAGATGTACCATGTGGTATCATGGTATCGTAAGTAATTGTTCATATATCTTTGTGTTCTAACCCATTATATGTGCGTGTGGTATATCTATGTGGGGTTAGGTATCTTTCCATGGGCTTGCATCAAAAGAAAGATTTCATATAGTCCACGGTGGATGACGTCAAGTTGTGGTCGTCATCAAGTTCGAGAAGTGCAAGTTCAAGGGGAGCATATTGAAGAGATCACATTCTTGAAGATTTCCACTCTTTTGGAGATAATGTTCAAGTAATATGTACTTAAAAGAGCCTCTCCCATAGTTGCATATGGGGGAGCAATCTTTGTGTCTTCACCAAGCAAAGCGAAATCAAGAAAGGTGTTCCATCTTGAGGAGGTCAAGATCTTCATCATCTAGTTCAAGTGGAATGCTCAAGTCAAAGGTGTGATCTTGATAGGTTTTCTATTTTACCGGTCTCATAGCATTAGGAGGGAGACCGGGTTATAGGATAGATAACCGTACTATCAAGAGGGGCTCTCATATTAGCAACTTGATCGCATCACTCGGAGAGAGCTCAAACCTTTGCATACTTGGCATAATCTTTCTTGGTACTTATTTTTTTTCTCCATGTGTGGTTTTAGAGCTTTTCATGTGCTTCATTACAAGCTCAATTTCATCAAAAACGGGTTTTGCATCAAAAACTTATTGCGTTTTTGATATTGGAGGTTTTACCGATTGTTCCTTTATAGAGAGGTAACAACTTTCATCATTTGGTTTTATCATCCAATGATGTACTTTGATGTTTCTTTGCATAATCTTGTAGTGCTTGTTCTTGCGATTTCAACGAGCCCAAGATCATCGAAAACGGAGTCCGGATGCAAAAGATATCGCGTTTTTAGTGAAGGAGATTTTCTGGAAACTCGGAGGCCGGCCTCAGGCCGGGGTGGGCTCGCTAGGCCGGACACTTAACAGAACCGGCCGGCCTGGAGGCCGGCCTGGCTGGCCTGGGAGGCCGGGGTGGCGCAGAATGCCCCCAATGGGCTGATTTTGGAGACCTATAAAAGGTTTTTTTTTCCCTAATGGTTCCCCACCTTTTGAGCAAGTTTTCCCCCACCATTGTTGACCTTTTGAGGCTTGCTCTCTATCTATTCCTCCATGATTCTTGCCTCCATTAGTGGGAAAAGAGAGAGGAGATCTAGATCTACTATTCCACCAATCCATCTCTCCTCTTAGTTAGGGGAAAGTCTTTAGATCTAGATCTTGTGGATTCATTTGTTGAGTTCTTCCTCTCCTCCCCCATAGCATTTGTTGCTTTGGTGGGATTTGAGAGTGAAAGATTTGAGCACTTCTTGTGTTCTTGCCATTGCATAGGTTGCATCGGTTTGAGTTCACTACGAGGATTCGTTCGAGTGAAAGGTTGAGAAGCTTGTTACTCTTGGGTTCTTGGAGTGCCCTTGAGCTTGTCCTCTTGGGTACTTGGTGTGCCCTAGAAGGTTGTTGTTGTCTCGGAGTTTTGGTAGCTCTGGACCTTGTTGTCCCGGAGTTTTGGTGGCTCGGGACCTTGTTGCTATCTCGGAGTTTTGGTGGCTCGCGGGATATTGTTGGGAGCCTCCAATTGAGTTGTGGAGATTGCCCCAACCTTGTACGGGATCGGTGACCGCCCTCAAAGGTCCCATAGTGGATCGTGGCACTCCGCATTGGTGGAGTCACGAGGGGAATAAGGTGAGCCATTGGGCGCTTGGAGTCATTTGTGACTCCACACCTCTCCAACGGAGATTAGCTTCCATTGGGAAGTGAACTTCGGGATAAATCATCGTCTCCTCGTCTCTCGGTTATTTCTATACCCGGTCTCTTTACTTATGCAATTTACTTTGTGATAGTCATCGAGCTTGAAGCAACATATCTTGCTATCACATAGTTGCTTGAATTGTTTAGCATAAGTTGTTGGTGCACATAGGTGAACCTAGTTTGTTTAGGTTTTGGCTTGATAAATTAAACGCTAGTTTTATTCCGCATTTATTCAAGCCTTAACCGTAATTATTTTAAAACGCCTATTCACCCCCCCTAGGCGACATCCGTGTCCTTTCAACAACCATATGGATACCTTTCGGTATATCAATAATTTACAATCTAGATCATCTCATAATCAAATTTCTAATATTGACCATATCACATCACATGCCCAGCAAAAACTAGTTAGACGCCTCTAATTTATTTTTGCATGTTTTACGTGGCTTAGGGTTTTCGAGTATAGAAGCGTTCATACCTACGAACATCAACCACAACGTTGATAAACACATTTTTAACAACCCTTCGTAGATTAGATCTTAACTATAGTAGGAGAAACGGACACCCCCTTAGCCACAAGTGAGACAACTCTCGCGTACATAGTACATGTAAACTTAGTCTAGGGCAGCTTCATCCTACTATGACACTAAGATCATAAAATACTCAAGGAGGCAATAACATGATCATCAACTCCCACATACACCTATGCGTTCTACCCGTACAAAATATCTACGCATAGATCCGACTCTGATACCACCGAAGGGGTCGTTGCATAGAAAACAAAATTTTTCCTACGCGAGAGACACCCGAAAGGCCAAGATCTAATCTAGGAGACGAAGTGCAACGGGCAAAGAGAGGGTTAAGGAGAACACATACCCTCGAATACACAAAGCGTTACGAGATCAAATCTCGTTGTTGGCGTAGTCGTACTCACACCGATCCCGATAGCGAGAAGATGTGCACCGCAATCCGGCGGTACCTCCATGATCGGTCACACGTACGGTTGATGACGACCTCCGTTCCCTCGATCCAGAGGGGCGCGGAAGTACAGGATCCCTCGGAACTCCAGCAGCACGACGGCGTGGTGGTGAAGAAGAATCCCACGGTCAGGGCTTCGCCAAGTTGGAGACCATGGAATGGAGCAGCGGGTGGAGGAAAAAATGAGTAGGCAAGTGTGTGTGAGAAGAGGAGCTCTCACCCTCCTTTTATAGGGGAGGGGGAGGCAGCCCAAAAGGGGGTGCGGCCAACCATGGTGGTGCCCCCACCTCTTCCCTCTTCATGTGAGTGGAAGCCCCACTCACATCCACTCATTTTCCCTTAAAACTCCACAAATCCAAGAGTTTTTCTTTAATAAATAAATAAAACATGTTTATTTCTTTATTTCAGCATTTATTAATTCTATCAACAAACATTTGCATATAGCACCTCGAATGATTTGTTAATTCTATTAACAACCATTCGACGAAAAACCCCTTGAACTATTTCAATTTTCCCCAAAACAATTTCGGTGCTGCCCAAAATATTCTTCGATATTCCGTATCCTCTCAAACGCGTCATCGAACCTTAAGTGTGTCACCCTACGGTTCGCGAATAATATAGACATGATCGAGACTCCTCTCCGATCAATAATCAACAGCGGGATCTGGAAATCCGTGATGACTCCTATATATTCAACGATGACTCTCGGGATCGTGTGAATCAACAACGTCGTGAACTATTCCCTTTGTCTCGCGATATTTTACTTGTCCGAGATTCGATCATTGGTATCAACCATACTTTGTCCAATCTCGTTACCGACAAGTACCCTTTTCTTGTTCCCATGATATAACATCCTTGTGATCATATCGCGTGCTTGCAAGCGGTGTCGATGTGATATCACCGAGAGGGCCCAGAGTATATCTCTCCGTCATTTTGGATGGACAAATACGACTCTTGATCCATGATCCTCAACTAATACTTTCTGAATACCTAACGACACCTTTATAGTCACCCTGTTAGGTGTGACGTTTGATGACATCAAAGCACCCTTCCGGTACCAGTGATTGGCATGATCTCATGGTCTAAGGAATAAGTTACTTCGTATGCAAGATATAACAATATAAACTAAATGACTTGATCGTATTGTTATCTTGATATTGGGTAAGTGTTCATCACATCATTCTTCTAATGACATGACCCCGTTATTAACAACATCTAATGTTCATGATCAGGAAACCTTGGTCATCTATTAATCAACGAGCTAGTTAAGAGAGAGGCTTTACTAGGAGACATTGTTTGTTTATTAAACACACATGTATCAACGTTTCCGGTTAATACAATTCTAGCATGAGGAATAAACATTCATCATAAACAAGGAATAAGATAATAATCATTTTATTATTGCCTCTCGGGCATATTCCCTTCAAAAAGTAGATACATTTGGGACATATCATGCATCCCCGAGTCTTCTCTTCATCTCTTGTTGTTGAAGAAATCACATGAAGGAGGCCTCATGGGACACTTTGGAAGATACAAGTCTTACGCCATGTTCTTCACTAATTGTTATTGGCCTAAGATGAAGCACCAAGTGGAACGACTTGTCAAGCGATGTCCAACATGTCTCCGAGCTAAGTCCACTTCCAAATCATATGATCTTTACTTGCCATTGCCGACCCCACGCCTCCCATGAAGTGGCAATAACATGGACTTGGTCTTAGGACTACCACACACACCAAAACATGGATTTATCTTTGTAGTTGTTGATCGCTTTTCAAAGATGACGCACTTTATTCCATGCAATAGAAAAGACGATGCTTCACATATCGCAAATATATTTTTCAGGAAAATTGTTTGTCTTCATGGTGTGCCCAAGATAATTGTGTAGGATAGAGACGTCAAGTTCACATCATACTTTTCAAAGACGTTGATGGCCAAGTTGGGAGTCAAGATACTATTCTCCACCGCCTACCACCCTCAAATCGTTGGCCAAACGGAAGTGGTGAATCAAACGCTATCTTCACTCATTCGCGCATTGATCAAGCCCAACCTCAAAAATTGGGATGAGTGCAACCCCCACGCCGATTTTGCCTACAATCGAGATCTTCATCAAGCTACAAAGAAGAGCCCATTCGAGATCGTCCACGGCTTTAACCCTAACACTGCTCTTGATATTCTACCATTGCCTCTACATGAACGAGTCAAGATGGTCTTCGACAAGCGCATCGCCTACATCAAGAAACTTCATGAGTCCACAAGGGAAACACTTGAGAAGCACTACGAGCATCATGCCTAAAATATGAAAAAGAAAAAGAGTCCCATGTTCTTCAAAGAGGGTGACCTTATTTGGCTACACTTCCGCAAGGACCGCTTTCTGTAAGAGTGCAACTCCAAGATCAAGCCACGAGGTGATGAACCCTTCAAGATACTAAAGCGCATCAACGACAATGCCTACAATCTCGAAATACCCCAATCCAAGTACCTACTACACAACACCTTCAACGTGAATGACATATCTCCCTTCCAATGATGTTCAAGTCATGATGTTGGTCATGAGTCGTGGAAGACTCTTTCACAAGGGGGGGAGATGATGCAGCCCAACCAATTCCACCAAGCCTTCCTACAACACCTAAAGGACCAATGACGAGAGCACGCGCAAAGGCTATGCAAGACGAGGTGAACTCACTCTTGTCTCTCTATGATTTCAATGACTTGGTGAATGGTGCGCTACCTCATTTGAGTACCCTATGAGTGCTTAGCAAGGACCCCCAATGGAGCTCCAAGACGGTGCCAAGGATGACCAAGAACATGGCCAAGAAGTTGTGCAAAAAAGAAGAGGAGAAGAAGGAAAAGGAAACCTCCTCGAGCCAACAGACAGACCGGTGGCAGCGCTGGAGCCCTTCGCCGGTCCGCCCGGTGCCAGCACGCTGGATCCCATGTCGTCGGATGGCTGCCGGTACATACCAGCAAAAGTGCGGCTCCCCCTCGGGTCCAACTCCCCTGACCCGTCTGAATCATCCAGCGATCCAAGCGCCGGACCGTCCGGTGCCCAGGAATCTGCTACTTCAACCGTCGGACCATCCATCGCCTGAAACGCCAGATCGTCCAGCGTCCCTGCCTGCTCGCAGTTTTGGCCCTTGAGCCGTGTGCCCCTGATGACCCACAAGTATAGGGGATCGCAACAGTCTTCGAGGGAGGTAAAACCCAAGTTTATTTATTCGACACAATGGGAGCCAAAGAATATTTATAAGCCTTAACAATTGAGTTTTCAATTCAGCTGCACCTGAAAGTAGACTTGCTCGCAACAATTCATCAGTGGTAACAGTTTTATAACAGCAGTAGTAGTAAAATAACAGCAGGAGTAAAATAGTAACAACAACGGCAATCGCGGGAAACAACATGATCAAAGTACCGTAGGCATAGAGGGAATGTATGAATGGGCGTTGCATGAATAAGATAGTTCATATAATAATCTAAACATGGGCATTGCAGATAATAATATTCAAGCATCCAAGTTCTAGGAAAACCGTAGGCGTGTGTTCCAATATAGTCATACGTGCTCGTAGTGAGAAACTTGCACAACATCTTTTGTACTACCAGTCCATTGCAGTGGGACCTTAAGGGAAACTACTGGTAATTAAGGTGCTCTACGCGACTCAAATCATCAACGCCAGTGTATTCCCACATGGGAGTTGGCCTCGCCTGGAGAGGCTGGATCCTTCAGCGCACGAAAACACCCGCCAGATGAATTCCATTCAGCGGCGTCCCCTACTCCTTCTCACGGAAGCATGCCACCTTTGCGAGTAGAGGGGCGACGATCTTGCCTTCTTCGGCTGATAGGGCGTGCAACCAAGATTTCCGCCGCTTCAGAACGTCGGAAGCCACCAGCGCTGGCGTCCACCACATAGAACCACTTTCGGCGCCATTCCTGGGCCGAGTCGACGAAGTGCATCTCCAATTATGGGATGTTCTTATTCGCCTGAATCCCGAAGCCACAGGTCCTCAGCGGCTCGCCAATCTTTTCGCCCGGTTGCGGCTTCTCCCGGAAGATCCGCACCTTGAAAATGGATTTCCAAAGCCCCTAGTGAGGAAGATTCCCCAAGAAGCACTCGCAAAGCAGGGTAAAACACGAGATGTGCTGAATCGCGTTTGGAGGAAGATCGTGCAGATGTATGCCATAGACATACAGTAGCCCGATAAGAAATGGATGAAGGGGGGAGGACAGACTTCGGGCGACGTGCTCCGAGAAGACGACGCGCTCGGTGGCAAGAGGGTTGGGCGTCTCCTCCTTCTTTACATACATGCGCACGCGCATGTCCGTGTCCGGAGGCAGCAACCCCTCTCCTTGCATCTCGATGATGCTTTTCCGCGTGGTGCTCGCCGAGCTCCAGTCGCCGGTCTTCTTTGCGGGAGCCGCAGTGGAGCGCTCGCCACGTTCTTGGAGGATGCTGCGGCGGCGCCGCGTTTCTTTGCCCCACCATTGGAGAGTGCTTTAGTGCTCGAGGAAGAAGAAGGTGTGCGCGAAGGGAAGAGGATGAATGAGGGCCGGGAAACTTACCCTTTACCTAAGGCTCAATACTTAAACCCGAGCCAGGCCAATCCAAGCCGTAGATCTGCAAACGTGGCATCCATCGCAGGCGCCACGTGTGAAGTGGAAACAAAGAGGCAGGGGGCGGTTACCCCTGCACGATCTTTGAAGAAAAGATTGCGCGTACTTACAGCACGACCAGCGGATTGACCGGGCATGACCGCTCGTTTCAGGTCAAAAGGCGGCCAAAGTGGGCCCCACGCGCTCTACCCCACATCGTCGCGTCCCATCGGGAGCAGGCGAGTGCAGCAAGTGTGCGGTGACGTCATTGAATACCTCACAAACACAAAATCTCTTTCGTATGAGCATCAATACACGGAATTTCTTTCGCGTGGACACGCTAAACACGAAACTACTTTTTGTATGGGCATTCTAACACGAAATCTCTTTCGTATGAGCATCAAGACGCGAAATTTCTTTCGCATGGATCCCCTAACACAAAATTGCTTTCGTATGGGCATTCTAAACACGAAATCTCTTTCGTATAAAGTAAACGCGAAATCTCTTTCGCACAACCGAGGAAAAGAAGTTTGATCTCACTCAAAGATATGCAGGCTCCCGCAACTCTACCTTCCAATGTACTTACACATCTTCTTGTCCTAGATCGTTCGGCCGACTAGGCACATCCGGATGCCGTATTCTTTCAGTACGAAGGTAAGACCCAAGGATCTTTTCTATGGGCATGGAATCACACTCAAGCTGCGTCCTCCAGTAAAATTTCTGTGTCAACAAAACGAAGGAAAATCCCAGCGGACGCGTCGGCTACCCTTTTAGGCTAAGTTCGACTCGATAAGACCTCCACGGTCCAGTCGCAACGATCACCTCACCGGATTTGAGTCGGAGGTCTTGAATTCGAGTAGGCCAGAACCGTTTTTGCCTAGAAGCAATTAATTGGCCCTGATCTTTCGGGAGAGAAAAGCGACTAAGCCGCATCCTTCTGCGAAAACATCCAACATAAGGCACATTTATCACTCGATGCTCGAGTACAGAAGCGCATCGCGCACAGGGTATGCATCCTCAAAACTAGACGATTGAATGACCAGTCGAAGAAATCAAGAACGAGCTTTGAGTGCTTACCCGACTATCGTCAGTCGAATAAACACTCGGGGGCTACTGACGTGGGGATGATTCCTGGACCTGTCGGGTGATGCTACTTGGTCCGAGGCCCAATACCTAGGCCCAAAGAGAGGTGCAATCCTACATTACTAGAAGGCCCATCGAAAGCCCACCCGCAAGACTTGCGGGTCAAGAAGGAAACTCATACCAACCTAAACTAGGTTTTGTAACCCCCCGGGACACGGTTTGAGACCTGGCCACCTATAAAAGGCTAGGAGAACCCACGGGGGAGGGATCCAATCTACTTTTCACCACCACAGCCTTAAGCTCGAGATCGTACTCTCGACTTGAGCACCCGCTTGTAACCGATCTATTGATAATACAGATCGAAAGAGCGGGAGTAAGGGTTTTACCTCTACGAGGGCACCAAACCTGGGTAAATCGTGCCCCTGTTAGCTGACGATTGTCGCCAGCGCCTTTACGTTCTCTTAATCAAAACCCTACCGTATTATCCGAGGGACTTGTTGAGATGACTAATCGACGGTTGTAACTAGGCGCATGGGCTCTTGAGTGTATTTCTCGGGGGAATCGCGCGAGTGAGGGAAGGAAGATGAAACATGAGGTGGGTGAATGGTATTTATAGCCATTCCCCGCCTCGAGATAGTCCCAACGACTAGTTTAGCCACTGGATGAACGCCACGTGTCTCGCTTTGAATCTGGGATACGATTAGCTAGCGTGATGATGGAAATCTCCTCGTTTCTCGCGCCAAATCCGGCAGAGATTCGTTTTCAGTCTTTGACTGAATCCAAGCGGTCGTGATGTAAGCATGATTTTTTCGCTTACGTCACGGGTTCCTTCTAAACGAAGATTCATGAAAGAAATGCCGGATTCCGGAAAGCCGAGTTTGGCATAAAGATTATGTTGAGAAGAAGATTCAATACCGAAGGCCGGTTTTTTCTAAAGCATTAACTCTAGAAAAATATGAAAAATGGAGTTCTTAATTCTTCTTGGGGGCTATTGCCGGATATATGCCAAATGGGGGTATATCCGGCATTGGCTAAAGGCCGAATTACCAGGGTGGCCCACAGGTAATGGAGCAAGATCCATTGGGCGGCCCAGTAAGCCGACGCACAGGAAGGCAAATTCTTGAAGAACCTGGATCACGGCCCAATATGTGATCCGGCTTGGGGAAGAAGCTGGATGTCTTACTTTCTAAGACTAGGAATACTTTCCGTATAATTCTATTTTTCCTTCCTGTAAGCCCTAGTCCGGCTATCTATATAAAGTCGGACGGGAGTAGTCGTGGAGAGAGAACCGTACAAGCTAGAAGTTAGAAGCTAGATCGCCGAGAGTACATCCTCGCCGAGATAGAGAAACCCTACTCATGTTGTACTTTGTATACATGAGTATTTAGCACTGATTTAGTGAGATTGCATGAGTAGGAACGCCGCCTTAGTTGCGACGTACCGAACCTGGGTAAATTGTGTCCTCGCCTCCGGCTCTCCCATGTTTCCACCCACGACTCTACCAGCAGGCTTATGGCACCCCTTGCCATGAAGCTAACTAAGAACACTCGACAGCGTGTGATGAAAATAACTAGAAGAAACCTACCATGTGTCCTCAAGAACGTTTTAGCCGTTATAAGAAACACCACCGGCTTGTCCTTTGTGCTAAAAAGGATTGGGCCACTTGCAACAACTACTTAATTTCTTTTTTATTTACTTGTTATTGATTTATTTACTATTACAAAAATCACTAAACATTTGTTCTCTAGTGTTTATAGTGAAACCTTACTCAAAACTATTTATAAATACTTGCTCTCCTCGTTGGTTTCGACACTCCTATTTATTGAAAAAGTTACGATCGATCCGCTACACTTGTGGGTCATCACCTAGCTATGCATGTTGCGGAGCTGACTCCGTCACGCTCATCGTTGAGATCTCAACGCCTAGACATGCGCACTCCGGCCACTGCCAACTGAGATGCCATGGAGTCTGCATCAACACACCTAGCTCGTCTTCAATGACCTCTCCTTGACACGTCGTGCGATGAAGCGACACTAGCGCACTATTTCATCGACATCTCTCTGACGAGGATGCCAACTACATCGGCACATCAATGTTTGTCTACATCGAGCATCTACCCCGGTCGAATTGCACGACCACCACATCTCATTACTCGAGAAGCTAACACACACCTCTAACGTCATAAGATCTGCATCGTCAAGTTCATATATCGCCATCATCGAGCCCTAGTGCCGCGCAACGACATTCAAGTCTACTTGGACTTCTATACCAACATTCTTCCCCGACATCGTCCTAGCACCAACAGCACGAAGTCACTTCACCGACATGTCTTTTTATAATGAAGAAAACAATTTCTTGTCAGACACCAATGAGGCGAAGGCAAGCCATCAAATACGACAACGACGATACGGACACCGCCAGACATGGCACCGATGAGGCGAAGGCCACCCACCTCTCTAAGCTGACGAAGCCAGCCATCTTCATCATCGAACATCGACAAACCGGAGGGATGCGGCTAAGCATCGCGGGAGTGACGGATGTAACACTCCGCCTTCCACTTCAACACTACGTCATCATCTTCTACACCAAGCACATGGAGAAGACTAGACTTGAAGACGAGGACCACTGCAAGAGCTTAATCGGACGTGGTCCGCGACCTTGCCTCGCGGACGTAATTAATCGGGAGCCTTCCAAGGCCACGTGAACCAGAGCTTCACAATCGCCCATGTCATATTGGCCGCACCAACATGCCACAGAGCGCATATATTTTTCCTTTGTGTACTTAGTACACTAGCATGTCCGGCGCGCAGAGAGATGATAATCCATATCCGTATTACGTTTTCATTATTTCTCGAGTCAAACAATACCACCCAAGCACGACGGACCCGAGAAATCGGCTATGGTGGGTCAATTTGAAATTTCATATGAGTTATGGGTTTAGATAAAGTTTTCTTTTGTGTGGCTAGAGTATAATTTGATTCTTCCATGACACAGGTGAACAAAACAAAGTTACGTAATCTCTCCGTCTCGAATTAAATGACGTGCATTTGTCAAAACATGGATGAATCTATATACTAGAATATGTCTAGATGCATCCATATTTTAACAAATCCACGTCAATTAAGTTGAGACGAGGGAGTACGATTTAAATAGACATGACATTGGTATTGAGAATACTAGTGGTAATCAAAGAGGCCCGAAATAATTGCAAATCTTCCCATGAGATGTGTATCAAGGCTCGAGAGCATTGTCAAATGACAAAACAAAATGGGATTGAGAACGGAAAATAACTTTTTTTTTCCTGAACTTATGGGTTTCTGTATGTCTGGACCGGAGATCAAATGTACTCCGTATGTTTATCCCATGAGCAAGAAAGTAGAAGGAGTTCATATCGCAATGGAGCTTTCTCCACTCCACAGCAGTCAGCAGAGGACACCATCCAAAATCCAGAAGACTGTCCATCCAAGCAGGAGTATCAACCCTGGCCCTGGCCGTCGTCCAGTTCTTAATTACTCCGAATAGATAGATGTTGTGGAGCAGCACCATGATTAATCGGGTTGGTCGTGCCAACCGTATCGCTGCCCTCCAGCTTGTACTCCACACATCGGTGGGTCCCGCTGTGCGCAGTCAATGACATCCGGGTCCGCAGAGCCGCCCGTGAGGTTCGGCGCGTGTGGGCCCGTGACAGCCGCCGTTTGCTCTGGCGGGTTTGCTGCCAACCCAACGCGGTGTTCCAGCTGCCAGCGCGAATAGAAAAAGCATACACCACTCCTGTCAGCCGCGCGAAGCACAGAATAAGACGACAGAATAATCGGAGAGTTCCGCTATGGCTACACGACCTAGTGAACTCGCTAATTTTACTTTTATATCCTTTCGCGGGATAAACCAACTCGAAATTTTCAATGGAGTTCTTGGATATATATAGTTTATGTGTTGCTCCTTCCAAATTTGAAACAAAAGGATGCTCCTGATGCTCTGATAGACCTGATGGCTTTTGATTGTAATCCTGTTATATCGAGTAATAAAGCTCATATTCCCAACACGAATAAATAAAATTAAAACTATCGCCAAAATTTCTACTTGCCATATATTTTTGCTTCATTTGCAGCGGAAATCGACTCCTAGAATCCTTTAGAAAAATCTAGCATCCCGACCAACGCCCCCAATAGACCTATTGGGCGCGCTGATACGAAATGCTCTCCCATGGGTGACCCAATAGTGGCAAAGTTGTTGGATGAGTCCAATCCTGCGTCCGGCAACCCCGCTTCGGCCCCCGTCTGTCTGGTCACTACCGGGCGTGCCGGCAACCGCGACAACGCCAGCGGGGTCGCAGTGGCAGCGACACACTAGCGGAAACGACGTCAACTATATCATTTTCCCATCCCCTCAAGCGCCAATTTTCATTATCCCGCCGTCTGCCTCATCCAGCTCTCGCCCCCGCCAGACACCACATGCCTTCGGCGACGTAGATTGCCCTCTTGCGCCGCATATCGTTGCCGATGTCACCCGGCAAACGTGGACGGGGCTGATCGTGTGTTTGGTCATGGCGGTGCAGCTGCTCCTTGCAAACCCCACGTGCGCCCACTCAATATGAATTATGCGGAGTGGACGAAGGAGCAAACTCGATGTTTGGCGAACAGACCATCAGTCAAGTAAACCTCGGCGTCGATATCGCTGCTTCTGTACTTTTGGATTTCCAAGGCGTCGATATGTGGATCGCCTTCGAACCCAGTCTTCTTCGACCAAGACGTCACTACTCCATGTTCAGGAACGAAGAACTCCCCCGGGTTCGGTGAGAGTGAGGTGGCGGATGGCAGGGGTAGCCTGGTCGCCGGACGAGGTGGAGAACTTGGACCAAAGGCGTCTTTTGTTTAAATTTGAAACCCAACTAGTAAAACATGCGCCAACGACACTCGTCGGGCCTTGTATTTGCCTCGCCGGTGGAGACGCTCCTTTTCCTGGGTTCCACGAGAGTGGACAGTCTACGTGGCTGCCGTGTGAACGCAGGGACGACCGTCCTGGTCCCAGCTGCAGCGGCAGAGGGCCAATCCAGCAAATCGCCAGTCGGACCTACCTGTCAGCCGCAGCGCGCGAGCTGTCTAGCTTAACCCCCATTCCCCCAACCCGTTAAAGTATCACCTACGGTACAACGGCCACCTCTCTCTATCTCTCTCATCGCCGTCTGCCTGTTCCTCTCTCCTCGCCGCGCCGCCATGAACAACCTCCTCACCGTAAGTGCCCTCTCTCTCCCCTCCCCTCCCTCTCCCCCCCTCTAAACTATAGTATCCTCTGATCTCATCATTCTGGCTCCTTCAATTGCTTCGCCTAGTGGCGGGGATCCAGCACGCGAGCTCGAGATCTGGGAGGGGCTAGTCGACGTGTTCCCTCCCGTGCGGCACCTTCCAATTCCTGGCGGAACCGCTGGTCTGCCTTCTGGAGCTCGAAAGTCGGCTGCGCTTGATCGGGTTTAGCGGCGGTGGAGTGACTGGCGGGGAAAGGGATTGCTTAAGCGGCGCGACGAGAAGTAGAAAATGCCACGAAAGGAATCGACTTGGTTCCTCGGATGTTCGTGGCGAAGTAGAATGATTCATCTCTCTAGGATGGTCGCGTTAGATCTGATTTTTTGATTTATGAGCAGTGGGATGCTTTGTGTTAGGAGCACTGGGTCTGAATGCCGTTTTTTTTTTGGTTGCCTCGCGGTCGCTGGGACGGTTGTTCTGATTTTAACTTTATGCTTAGCCTTCGAGTAAATTTTGGTCTCATAGTCAAAATACCATTTGACTATTAGGTTGAAAACTCATAATGATCACTTTAGTTATTTGGTAGCTCAAATTAACTGGTTGGGAATTTCTGTGCCGGAAGACTTCAGAACGTTCTTTTGGCATTACATGGTCAATGTCATGTTTGTTTCGACGTGCGTGGCATTATGAATTGCAAACGATTTTTAACTACTATGAAGGAAGCGTTCTAATTTTGAAAGTGACAGCTCAAATATTCCTCTGGCAGTTTATTCTGTTTTGTTAGGAATGCAAGCTTAATGGTTATTTTGTTAATGCTTTATTGGGGCACAAATCTATCAGTTGTAGCTGGTGAAACTAGCACATTTGGCTTGTCAGATCGGATTCATCACAGTAGAGCCGTCTTATGTGCAAGTGCTGCAGTACATTTATTGCATATTGTAAACATTCCGCTTTTGCAGGATTCCTTTGAGCTTCCTCGACGGGATTCCTCAAGAGATGGGGATCTTGAAATGGGAATGCATCAGCCTGATGCCTCAGATAATTTAAAAGGTTTCTTAAAAAAGGTGGTGTTCAAAAAATCTGTAGCCTTCATATCTTTGCATTTTGTAACAGTGCTGTTTGTCCAGTTTTTGCACATCAGATTATGACATGTTGCTTTGATGCACAGGTTGATGGAATCGAGAGCCTAATTGCTAAGCTGACAAATCTCTTGACTAAGCTCCAGGTCCGTTCATCATTCCCCAAACTATTTTTTTTCTGGTTCTTATGTTTGCTGATGTATTCACTCGTTGCAACTATGAGTTGTATCTCAGTACTAAGTTCCTTGATGAATTTATCAAAGCCATGCAGTTTCATATAATATATTTGCACGTCGCTTTTGCTTGCAGAGTGCAAATGAGGAATCAAAAGCAGTTACAAAAGCAAGTGCCATGAAAGGTGAGAACTTGTGTGCTCTAGCAAGAGCTAAACCTTATCTAAAATGAGCGTGGACTGTCTTTAAAATTTCGCTATACTTATAGTCAGATGCAACAATTGTTTTATATAGGAATCAAGCAGCGAATGGAGAAAGATATCGATGAAGTGGGGAAAATTGCTCGTATGGCAAAGGCAAAAGTAGATGAACTTGAAAAGGATGTATGTTTTCACTTCATCCAGCTTGTGAATGACATTCTCTCTTATCAGTATCTGCATAAATTAAAAGGTGGGCATGCTTATCGTTTGATGCCCCTGTGATACAGAACTTGTCTAACAGGCAGAAACCTGGATGTGGAAAGGGGTCTGCAGTAGACCGATCAAGAGAGCAGACTACTGGGTAAATTTACTGCTGATTTGTGTTTTTGAGCCCTTGCCTGCATGAATTAGTTGTTATTCACTATGCTTCCTGATCTCTACAGAGCAGTAAAAAAGAAATTGAAGGAGCGGATGGATGATTTTCAGGTATTGTTTATTCTAACTGGAATGTCTAACTTGTCATGTATGTGATGATTTTCCTGTCCTGTGATTAAATGTTCCCTGTAATGCCCAATGATCGTTAAATACGCACGTACAATTAAAACTAGTCAATATTTCTATTTGCTGGGGCTATTTGATATGCCTCATAGAGCAGCAGGTAGAAACCACTATGCTTCCCATGCCTATGAGACAGCAATCTAGCTCTTCATAAGCGGGGAAAGTGGCTTCATTTATTCTAGTATGTTCTTACAGGTGAAAAAAAAACATATTAGAGAAAAATGTTTAGCTAGTACTCCCTCCTTATCGAAATATAAGATGTTTTAGCGTTTTATAAGAAAAGACGTATTCTAGACACGTTTTAGTGCGTAGATTCACATGAATCTGCACACTAAAACATGTCTAGATACGTTTTATCTAGAAAACGCTAAAACATCTTATATTTCAATACGGAGTGAGTAGTCCCAGCTTCAAACTTTCGTCAACTCCCCTGATGGCAAGACTCTATGCTTCTTAGTAACTATGATAGATTGATAGTATGAATACTATCGGCCTGATGTCTCTGAAGAAGCCTGTATGTGTGTGACATGGTGTTACCCTCTGATGCAGGTATTGAGAGAATCAATCCGGCAGGAGTACCGGGAAGTTGTTGAAAGAAGAGTATTTACTGTAACTGGTAATCGTCCTGATGAAGAGGTGAATAGTTGGACCAATTTTGATATGCGGTTAACTTTGTACTTTGTGTTGGAATGGCTTTTATATGGTTTATTTACCCTGCCTCCTTTGTTACTTTGGAAGACCATTGATGATTTAATAGAGACTGGTAGAAGTGAGCAAATTTTCAAAGATGCGGTTCAACAGCAGGGAAGAGGCCAGGTTTGAGTTACATATAATATGGTCGTTACTTATCATGGGAAAATTCATCAAAATCTTATCAGGATAGTTTTTTTTTCCAGATATTGGACACTGTTGCTGAGATACAGGAGCGACATGACGCTGTAAGGGATCTGGAGAGGAAGCTTCTTGAGCTACAGCAGGTCACCTTTCATTTGCATATCTTACACAATTTTATAGTTCACTGCACTGCAAGGGGGACAATAAGTCTTAGTTTACCCCAATTCCTTGGTTTTGCCTTGTAGATATTCCTGGATATGGCAGTATTGGTTGATGCTCAAGGAGACATGATCAACCACATCGAGACACATGTAAAGACCACCTTTGAGAAACAAACAGTTCATTCCAAATAGATCTAGCCAATTCTATGAACAATCAAACTGATTGCTGCTGACACTTCCATTGTGCTGCCCTTTTTCTTGTTCGAAGGTTTCAAATGCTACCAACCACATACAGCAAGGTGTGGGCGCTCTCCAGAACGCAAAGAAGCTGCAGAGGAACTCGAGAAAGTGGATGTGCTACGCCATCATCCTTCTCCTCGTGGTAGTGGTGATCATCGTCGTCGCAGTTATCCAGCCATGGAAGAAGTAACTGTTGGGAGCACGCCCGAAAACTGAAGATCTTGGCGGGATATATATATACTGTTTTCTGTTTGTGCAATCTGTGTAGTCCGTGGTGCACTCTTCTATCGCTGTACCTATGTTCAACAAGACAAAAGCCCATATTGTTTGCCCTTGGGGACTGCTGCTATTCCTTTGAGTTTCCGTGTGCTCCAACTGTGTCAGCTGTGAAACTGGTGAACGTGAAACTCAATTGTGCATCCTGATCGGTCAACACGAACTCAAATGTGCATCGTGATTTCTGAACCTTTTTTTTATTGCAAGTTGTGCACCAATACTAGCAACATACGTACATAAGAAAGTTATATGCTGTTTGTTGCTGGATCTAAAGCTCATTCATCTTGGGGCTGATTGTTGTTGCCATCGCCTTCCTCGTCGACGACCTCCAGGGGCTTGAAGTGCTTGCCGTCCAGCAGGTAGGTGCCGACAGCGAGCCGCACAGCCCAGACGTCCTTGGGTCTCCGCGCCATTATCCTGGGCAACGTGGGGATGTCAGGTGTCACGAGGGCATCGCATGTACACTTGAGTAAGCAGGATCGAGTGCTACCTTCCGACGTCCCCGGGCTTGACGCGGCCGGCGTTCTGCCGGAGCGACGGCACTGACGCGGCGGTCTTGAGCATTGGGGGCTCCTCGATGATGACAATCGGTGAGCCGACCTTGAGCTTTGCCTTTGAGATGTTGGACGCGTCGCTGTTCGCGCACCGGACACTCACGCCGGCATGGTGTCGTTTGACTGGAAAGACTGGAATTGGCGGCGGCGAGGAGCAGCAGGATGACGAAGATACAGCAGCAGCTGCTGGCCGTAGCATCCTGCCTACAGAGAACGGGATACAGATAAGGGCTTCTGCCTCAGTTTGTTAACTTGTGGCTAGTGTTCTATGGGCGCGCCAACTACCAAGGACGTTACGCAGTTCGGCTGCTAATAAAGGAAAGATTTTTTTTTTCGAACCTAAGAGCATGTCTAACAGGCCCCGTATCACGCGAGCGCCCCGTATAATTCCGGCGGCATACGGGGCGCGGGCCAAAACGGCCGTCTAGCAGGACCCGTATGCCGCCTGGCCCGTAACAAAAATTTACGGGGCCTGCTCCACCGCCCCCTCCGCCCCGTACATATAGAGGGTGAGGGTTCGGGTGGGGGTCCAACCCCCCACCCGCAACCCTAGCTCCGCCGCGCGCCGCCGCCGCATTCGCACTTCCGGCGAGCAATTACGCACGCTTAGCCGCACAATTAGAAGCTCCACCACCGCCATGAGCTCCCCCGACGCCTCCGGCTCCTCCACCGCCCGCTCCAAGCGCCGCCGCGAGCCGGAGACGCTCGAGGAGGCGTGGCGGCTCCATTGCAAGCACTCTGTTGCAGGGAGCCGCCGGAGCGTGTGGAAGTACGTCGCGTGGCCGGAGGCAATGCCGGACACGCTGAAGGACTACGCCCCGGGAGGGATTTACTACACCGTCGACCCGCCGCCGCGGCCGATGAGCGGCCGCAAGTTCGAGAAGTGGCTCGCCGAGAGGGAGCTGCTGCAGTCGTGCAAGCGCGGCGGCGACGGCGCTAGCGGCAGCGGAGGAGGACGCGCGGCAGCGGAGGAGGAAGCGCTGCCGGCGACAGAGGAGGAGGAGGAGGCCGCCTTCGCGGCCGCGCTCGAGCTCTCGAAGCAGGAAGCAGAGGCGCGGGCGCGGGCGGAAGCGGAGGAGGAGGCGAAGGCCGTCGCCGACGTCGAGGCCTTCAAGGAGATGGAGGCGAAGGCCGGCCCCGTCGTCTTCCTCGACTAGTTATAGGTTAGATTTCTAGCAGTTCTAGCAGTTCTAGCAGTTCTTGTAATGGTGATCTGAACGAATCAATGAAATCAAGCTTCTTCTTCTCTCCCGCGTAGTTCGAATTTAAATATACGGGGCGGATTTAAGGGGACTGCTAGACGAACTCGAAAAACTGAGCAAAGATTTTCCTAATTTTCCTATACAGGGCCCTCTACACGCGATTTAGAGGGCCAAACTTTACGGGTCCTGTTAGACATGCTCTAAGATTGTTGATTTATTAGTACCCTTTGGTCAAACACTACCGCTGCGCGAAACCAATGACTCCTCTGCCCCTCGAAAACCAGTGCAAATCTTGCCCGAACCAATATCGGCGTCGAACATATGAAGCATGTGAGTGCAAAAATGTCTTTGCGCCGACCTATACATCTCGGCACCGCTCGGACCGAGGTCAATAATTGCAGGCAATGCGCGAATCGTTTTTATGCTCCTTGCGCAGTTAGGGAGAGAGAAAAGGCAATCTAGCTTTCCGCCGCCGTTTTCGGCGTCTTCCCTCCACCAACAACCAAGACCTTTTGGTCGTCGGTGGTAAGGGGGTCGCCGGATCTCACCCGTGCGGACCGGTGTAGCTCTATGTTAGTCCTTTTTGGTTTAGGGTTTCGGCCACTCCACATGTTGGCCACGTTGAATACGCATAAAAGTGTTCCACTTCTTCTCCGGTGCGGTGTTCTACTCTGTGATCGGCGAGGGATTTGGACGGTGGTCTCTATAAGTGGGAATGGCATGGCCGTGTCGGCATCCTCGTGGTCGACTTGTGTCCCCGGGCTTCGTCGTTGCAACGATGTTCTCTCTAGCGTCTGTCTACGATGTGAAAGCTAGAAGATGATGCATCTAGTATTGGGTTCATGGTTGGAGGCTGTCAGTTCTGTTTCCCTATCCAACGTCGTCATGCAGGGGTGTTAGATCTGCGTTTGATGGCGCGTCTAGGGTCGTGCTGGCCTAGTCTGATTCGTTCAACGACAATGGTTTTTCCTCTAAAAAACTATTTCGGAGGTCTGTAGCTGAAATATCAGACGGGATAGGTGTTTTTGGTGAACGGAGGCGCTGTGAGTTGGAGAAGTAGGAAACAACCCATAGTGGCCTAATCTACAATGGAGTTGGAGTATGTTGCTGCTTCGGAAGCGGCAAATGAAGTTGTCTGGCAGAGAAAGGTCGTCGTCGAGCTCGGAGTGTTTCTTAGCGCGCCAGACGACCCTGTGAACCTCTACTGCGACAACACATGACATTGCAAATGTGAAGGGATCAAGGGAGCACTCTACTGCCAAACAATATGCTCCGACGCTTTCATGTAATAAGGCCGGTAGTCTCTATAAGCAGGAACGGCATGACCATGTCGGCATCCTTGTGGTCGACTTCTGTCCGTAGGCTCCGTCGTTGCGACAACGTTCTCTCTAGCGTCTGTCTACGCTGTGAAAGCTGGAAGATGATGCATCTAGTATTGGGTTCATGGTTGGAGGCTGTCAGTTCTGTATCCCCATTCAACGTCGTCGTGCAGGGGTGTTAGATCTGGGTTTGATGGCGTGTCTGGGGTCGTGCTGGTCAGGTTTGGTTCGTTCAACGACAATGGTTTTTCCTCCGAAAAACTATTTTGGAGGTCTGTAGCTGAAATATCAGACGGGGTATGTGTTTTTGGTGAACGGATGCGCTGTGAGTTGGAGAAGTAGGAAACAACCCATAGTGGCCCAATCTACAATGGAGTTGGAGTATGTTGCTGCTTCGGAAGCGGCAAATGAAGTTGTCTGGCAGAGAAAGTTCGTCATCGAGCTCGGAGTGTTTCTTAGCGCGCAAGACGACCCTGTGAACCTCTACTGCGACAACACATGACATTGCAAATGCGAAGGGATCAAGGGAGCACTCTACTTCCAAACAAAACGCTTTCATGTAATAAGGCCGGTAGTCTCTATAAGCGAGAACGGCATGGCCGTGTCGGCATCCTTGTGCTCGACTTCTGTCCGTAGGCTCCGTCGTTGCGACAACGTTCTCTCTAGCGTCTGTCTACACTGTGAAAGCTGGAAGATGATGCATCTAGTATTGGGTTCATGGTTGGAGGCTGTCAGTTCTGTATCCCCATTCAACGTCGTCGTGCAGGGGTGTCAGATCTGGGTTTGATGGCGCGTCTGGGGTCGTGCTGGTCAGGTCTGATTCGTTCAACGACAATGGTTTTTCCTCTGAAAAACTATTTTGGAGGTCTGTAGCTGAAATATCATACGGGATATCTGTTTTTGGTGAACGGATGCGCTGTGAGTTGGAGAATTAGGAAACAACCCATAGTGGCCCAATCTACAATGGAGTTGGAGTATGTTGCTGCTTCGGAAGCGGCAAATGAAGCTGTCTGGCAGAGAAAGTTCGTCATCGAGCTCAGAGTGTTTCTTAGCACGCAAGACGACCCTGTGAACCTCTACTGCGACAACACATGCCATTGCAAATGCGAAGGAATCAAGGACGCACTCTACTGCCAAACAATATACTCCGACGCTTTCATGTAATAAGGCAGTATGTCAAATATGGTGACATAAGATTAGCAAAATACATACGGATCTGAATGTAGCAGATCCATTGAGAAAGGTTATCCCACAAGATAAGCATGATAAACACTAAGATGTAATAGGTGTTAGAATCTTTACAGATGTAAACTAGATTGAATTGTACTCTAGTGAAAGTGGGAGACTGAAGGAGATATGCCCTAGATGCAATTAATAAAGATGTTTTTACTATCATATCTCATTTGTTCATAATATATTTTATATCATGTAACTGTAATAAGCGGAAACATTAATACACGTGTGGTATATAAACAAACCATGTCCCTAGTAGTCTCTATTTAGCTAGTCCATTGGGCAACGGATGATCAAAATTTCCTGATCATGGATATTTATGTCATTGATAATAGGGTTATGTCATTGGAGGAATGATGGACACACACCCAATATGTAATATCACATTGAGATCTAATCACATATGTCAGATGTATGCCAATTAGGGGTATATCCGGCAAAGGCCAAAGGCTGGGTTACCGGGGTGGCCCGCAGGCAATGGGACAGAGTCCATTGGGTGGCCCAGTAAGCTGACACACATAAGGCCGTATTCTAGAAGAACACGGATCACGGCCCAATACATGGTCCAACGTGGAGAAGAAGCCGGATGTCTTACTTTCCAATAATAGTAATACTTTCTGCAATCTTCTAGGTTTCTTTCTTGTAAGCCCTAGTCCAACTATCTATATAAAGACGGACGAGAGTTGTCGAAGGAGAAGAGAAGAACAAGAGTTCGAATAGCTAGAAGTCAACTCGACGGGAAGTTTATCCTCGCCGAGTTAGCAAAACCATACTCACATTGTACTTTGTATACTTCAGGGTTCAGCCCTGATTTAGTGAGATTGCAGGAGTAGGAACGTGATGCGTGTGAACACACGTTCGTTGCGAGACCCCAAGAGGAAGGTATGAAGAGTGCAGCAGCAAGTTTTCCTCAAAAAGAAACCAAGGTTGAATCGACCAGTAGGAGGAAGGAGTAACTTCGAAAAGTTGATGCAGCTGAGATGGCAGGGCGCACTACTGGTTCAGCAACAACGTGGAACCTACACAACAAAATCAAATCACTTTGCCCCAACGAAGCACTGAGGTTGTCAATCTCACCGGTTTTGCTGAACAAAAAGAGGTTAAATGTATGGTGTGGAAAACAGTATGAGAACATTATGAAAACATTAGTAGCAGTGTGAAAACAGTAGAAGTAGTGTGAAAGCAATGGAAACAGTATGTGTATTATCAGTATGAGAAGATGGACCAGGGTCCACGGTTCACTAGTGGTGTCTCTCCATAGAAGATAAATAACATGCGTGGTGAACAAATTATAGCTGGGCAATTGATAGAAATGAGGGCTGCACCGTATTGCATATGCAAGACATAAAGATTACTACGTGATTCATGCGGGCATTACAACAAGATACATAGACCGTCATCCGACTACATCTATGACTAATAATCCATCCTCCGAATATCATCTGAACAAACATTGGGTATTAAGTTGCAAGCAACAGATAATCGTAGTAAGAAAAGTGTGTAATGTAAACAATGTAAACTAAGTAAACACCATTGTTTTCTCCCTAATAGCAACAACACATCCTACATCTGTCACGTTTCTGTCACTCGAGCACAGATGCAAAGGAGGCATGAACCCACTATCGAGCATAAATACTCCCTCTTGGAGTCACTAGCATCTACTTGGCCAGAGCATCTACTAATAACGGAGAGCATGCAAGATCATAAATAATATATGCATGAAGATAACATGATATATTGATAATAAGAAGACATAGCATTCAAAATTCATCATATCCCAGCAAACACAACATGTAGCATTACATAAAGATGATCTCGATCATTTAGGGCAGCTCACGAGATCTAAGCATGAGGTAGAAAGTGGAGAAGACAACCATCTAGCTACTGCTATGGGCCTGTAGTCTAGGGATGAACTACTCACGCATCTCTTCGGCGGAGGGCATGGTGGTTTAGACCCCTTCGGTGATGAATTCCCCTCCCGGCAGGGTGTCGGGGAGAGCTCCAGAACCCTCCCGATCTCGGGATGACGATGAAGGCAGCCTCGGGTGTTTCTCGGGACAAAGTGGTATATTTTTAGGTATGACGTATCGGGGGAATAAATAGGCGAAAGGGCGGTGTCGGTGGACGCCCGAGGGGACCACACCACCCCTAGGCACGGCAAGGGGGCGCGCCGCCCTATGGCGTGGCCCCCCTCCAGGCCTCTTCAGGACTCCGTGGAACCTTCGGAATTCTAAGACTTCCGGGCTTCGAATTTTCCAATTCCGAGAATATTTCCAGAACAACTTTTCTGAAACTAAAAACAGCACAAAACAGGGAACTGGCTCTATGGCATCTTGTCAATAGGTTAGTCCCGGAAATCGATAAAAATGACATAAAGTGTATAACAAACATGTAGGAAATAATATGAAAACAACATGGAACATCAGAAATTGAGGATAAATTTATGACTTATCAGAACGCCGCCCTAGTCGCGACATGGCGAACCTGGTTAAAACCGTGTCCTCGTTTCTACTCTCCCACGTTTCCACCCACGGTTATATCAGCAGGCTTATGGCACCCCTGGCCATGAATCTAACTAAGAAGACTCGACAGTTGGCGCCCACCGTGGGGCCAGCGGCATCGAGAGTCACGTTTTGAGTCGGGATACTCGGCGGAATTGGCAACACGATCACTGTCGGAAGCCTGGAATTCGACAGAAATGTCGGACGGTTCCTCGACAATGGATCCTATATGCCGGCGCGGAATCAACTGGTAAGTGCTTGTGTCCTTCCCATCGGATCTGCTAACGTTTTTATTGATTTGTCGGCACAAGCTATGGGATTCCATGGTGGAAGTAGCTTTATCCAGCCCGCCCTATGCCCAGTAGATGAAGGTTTTAACGCTGGATTCAGTTCAGATCTGCCCCATTCATACATTGGGGCAGATCAAGGTTCATTAGCTGCATATCACCAAAGCATGATTGGACTTGCCGCCTCTCAGGAGATGTCTGCACCCAAATCGCACTTTGTTGGCATGGTGCAATCCGAGATCGCCGGAAACACGGAAGTTGGAAATCCCGTGGAAAAGGCAAAACGTTAATCCCACAGAAAAAGTGGATGACCTAGAACCCGCCAATTTGGCGCAAGTTCGGAAGCCGAATCTATCTTAGCAGCCATCGAAGTGAAGTTGGACCCGGAAACTCGATCTGCAGGGTATAACACAGACTCCGATGATGAGGATGAAGATGCTTTCGAGAGAAAGGTCAAGTCCATGCAGGGAAACTTCCACGAGGTACCCATGGCAAAACCCACCGCAAGGTCGGATGCCGAGGAAGAAGAGGAAACAAACCCCAAAACACCTCAGCCAGTTGGTGAGGAGGAAGGAGAGGAAAAAGATGGTGATAAAATCCCGCCCTATCCCGATGTCAAGGAATTGACGGAATACGAACAACATAAAAAGCCTCCATCCTCCAAGAAGAAGAATAAATCCGCCAAAAAGTTGTTCTCCAAAGCACAGAAGAAAAAGACGGATAAATTGGCTGACATAGCCAACCGAAACCTGTAAGTCGGAGGAGGCAGCGGCGTAACGACGGCGGAGAAGACGAAGAAGCAAATCAAAGTAGTGTATGTTCCCCAAATGTCAGAATAGGACAAAATCGATCTAATTCAAACCCCGGCTGCAAAAGACGAACCACCGGAAGTGCTGGAAGCTAGGAGACAAGAAATAATGTGGCAACAACAACATCTTTTCCAGACTCGGGAAAATCTACTCAAAACCCAAGCTGTCGTCAAAATGCAGCAGGAAGAACTCGAGGAATATGAGCGCCGAAACGGATCTGGAATTAAACCCACGAGGTTGCCATGAATTTCAAAGCCGGGAGAGCGGTCAGCTAAACAACGGTTTGAAAACCCGTCTTGGCAAAGGCACGTTAACAGCACAAACGCTAAGGGCGAACGCATCTATAAAACCGCAGTCGAGAATGCAGAAGCTCCTCTGCCATCCTCAATGACGACCTTTACTCCAACGATGAAAAGATTCAGGGAGTGTATGCTTTCTTAGGAAAAGCATTACAACAACAGCAGCGAGGACATACACATTTAGGTAGTTTACATGATGATTTGACTTTGTGCAAAACTGCCATGTGTGCCGCTATAGCACCAGATCCAAGCGAACCTGGAGATTCAGGAAGTTAAAAGGGAAAGAATGAATATCCCAAAAAGGACAAGAAAATCCCGATAACAAGGATGCAGCGTCCAGAACAAGATCTCATACGCCGAAAGGAGAGAATAACCCCAAACCTCGTTTTGATAAAAACCCTGAGGACAAAAACCGGAAGGACGGAAAAACAATGCCGCCTCCAAGATACCAGGCTGATAAAGTCGGAAGATACGACCACCCTCATAGGCGAGAGAGATCCCGAACCCCTCCAAGGAATAAAGAACGTGCAAGGAGCATAACTCCTCCTCATTTGAAAGGACGGGACGCGGGAAGATACAAGGATGAACCAAGATGAGAGTATTCCCGCAACAATGGACCAGAGAGGAGTAGACCCCCCTCTGTTCATTTAGTCGGAGGTACTCAGTACACACTGATAAGACAGAAAGAGATGATCTGTATTTCGGTCCAAAGTGCTTCACCGGTAGGATCCGGAACATCAATCTACATGCTCGCTTTGCCAAAGTCGGGCCAACTTACCAAAAGTATACCGGAAGCACAAACCCAGATACTTGGATCTCAGATTACTATACTGCCGTCCAGATAAAAAAAAGGGACATATTTAGAAGCTGTAAAGTTCTTACTCCTGATGTTGTTGGATGGATCTCGAGACTGGATTAATAGACTTCCGTCAACAACAATGGACAGATGGGAGGATATGGCTAGAGTTTTTGCTCATCATTTCCACGACACGTATAAACGCCCCAAGAGCATCCAATACAAGGACGAGTCGTATGTCGACTTCATCTCAAGATGGACCGCAATGAAGAACAGTTGCTCCGGAGTAAGTGACGTCCAAGCAATGCATGCTTTCGTCAATGGTCTCAAAACCCGATCTCGTACCGTTCATGGTTGGTTCCAAAACGCACAAGGACCTAGGTTCTACGCTAACAACAACCAATGAGCATGCAGCGGTGGAAGATGACATTAGAGCAAGAGGCGGAAATATTGATGCAGTGGTACAGACCAAAAAGGTTTCTTGCTCTAAAAAGAAAACTACTCCGAAGCGAAGCGATATGTCATAAACGTATCCTTAATTTATGGTGTTCCATGTTGTTTTCATGCCATATGCTACATGTTTTCCTCACACTTTATGTCATTTTTATCGATTTCTGGGACTAACCTATTGACAAGATGCCACAGAGCCAGTTCATGTTTTCTGCTATTTTTAGTTTCAGAAAAGTTGTTCTGGAAATATTATCGGAATTGGAAAATTCAAAGCCCGGAAGTCTTAGAATTCATGAAGATTCCACGAAGTCCCGAAGAGGCCCGGAGGGGGCCCACACCATAGGGCGGCGCCCCTGGCCGCGCCTGGGGTGGTGTGGGCCCCTCTGGCGCCCACCGCCATCGCCCTTTCGCCCATATATTCTCTCGATGCGTGAACCCCAAGATATACCACTTTTCCACGAAAAACAATTGAGGCCGCCGTCATCGTCAACCCGAGATCGGGAGGTTTCTGGAGTTCTCCCCGGCACCCTGCTCGGAGGGAAAATCATCACCGGGGGGCTCTACACCATCATGCCCACCTCCGGAGTGATGTGTGAGTAGTTCATCCTTGGACTACGGGTCCATAGAAGTAGCTAGATGGTTGTCCTCTCCTAATTATGCCTCATGTTTGGATCTCGTGAGCTGCCTCACATGATCGAGATCATTTATTGTAATGCTACATGTTGTGTCTGCTGGGATCCGATGATTATTGAATGCTATGTCTCTTGATTCTCAATCTATCATGTTGTCTTCATGTGTATGTTATTTATGATCTTGCATGCTCTCCGTTGTTAGTAGATTCTCTGGCCAAGTAGATGCTAGTGACTCCAAGAGGGAGTATTTAAGCTCGATAGTGGGTTCATGCCTCCTTTGCATCTGTGCTTGAGTGACAGAAACGTGACGGATGGAGGATGTGTGTTGCCATTAGGGAGAAAACAACGATGTTTACTTCGTTTACATTGTTTATATTTCACACTTTGCTTACTGCGATAATCTGTTGCTTGCAACTTAATACCCAACGTTTGTTCGAATGATATTCGAAGGGTGGATTATTAGTCATAGATGCAGTTGGATGACGGTCTATGTATTTTGTTGTAATGCCCGCATGAATCTCATAGTAATCATTATGTCATGCATGTTTCTTTATCTATCAATTGCCTAGTTGTAATTTGTTCACCATGCATGTTAGCTATATTTTATGGAGAGACACCACTAGTGAACTGTGGACCCCGGTCCATTTTCTCATACTCATAATACAACCACTCCTTCCACTATTTTTACACTGCTACTGTTGTTTTCATACAGTTCTCATACTATTTTCCACACCATACGTTTAACCTCTTTGTGTTCAGCAAAACCGGTGAGATTGGCAACCTCATTGCTTCGTTGGGGCAAGTGAATTGATTGTGTTGTGTATTTTCCACGTTGCTGCTGAACTAGTAGTGCGCCATGCCATCTCAGCTGCTTCAACCTTTGGAAGTTGCTTCTTTCTCCTACTGGTCGATTCAACCTTGGTTTCTTTCTGAGGGAAACTTACTAATGTGCTCTTCGTGCCTTCCTATTGGGGTCTCCCAACGAACGTGTGTTTCACGCGCATCATGCAGCCAAAGCCCAAAGAGGTAAATGCAGCCTTTGGAAAGGATAACACCAGCAGATGGAAAGGAAAATGTGCAGAAAGCAGAGAACATATCTCCTACTCTAAATAGAGTGGGAAACGATGAAAGGGGAACATTGCATTCACCACACACAGTTTGGAAAGCCTAACCATACAAACCAGCAATGCCGGCTTAACAAGCACATGAAGGGCAGCGCTGGAACCGGGAACAAAGGAAAGAATTCCAAGAGGAAATTCAACAAGCAAAAGCCGGAAGCGGATAAGGACGAAAGTGAGTCCGATACTGACGACAAAATCCAAGAGCAGCAACGAAAGGGTGAACCTAAATTCCCGACATTCAAAGGAGAATGCAATTTAACTTTCCTTGCGACCCCATTAGCTAAACAAGTGAAGCAATCATTGCGAGAGATCAACGATGTCGTTCCACCAACTCCAAAGTACTTAAAGCATTCAAAGACCCCGATTACTTGGGATGAGTCTTATCATCCCGGTAATATCACGGAACCCGGCACACACGCCTTGATAGTAAGCCCTATTGTGCAAAATACTGGGCTCAAGAGAGTGTTGATGGACGGAGGATCAAGCATCAACATATGTACCTGAGTACACTGAAGAAATTACATTTGTTAGAGACCCAGCTCAAGCATAGCAATATACGTTTTCACGACATTGTTCCTGGCAGGCAAGCACATTCCCTAAGAGAAATTTCCCTATAAGTAATCTTCGGAAAGGCGGACCACTTCCGCCAGGAGATGATTTCATTTGAGTTAGTACCATTCGAAAGTGTGTATCACGCAATACTCGGACGTCCGGCTTTCACCAATTTCATGGTTAGTTCGTGCTACATCTACAATAGGCTTAACATGCCAGGACCAAGAGGCGGAGTAATCACCATTGAAGGAGACTTCAAACTGGCGAACGAACTAGAGCTAGGAAACGCCCTTTGCGCCGAGCATGTAATAGCAAAGGAAGAGCTGAAAGAGCTGGCTAAGGAGGTATCGCCGACAGAAATGTCGACAGGAAAAGAAAGCCGGCCGACAGTTTCAAAGCGTTTGATAATACAAAGCAGATCATCCTAGACCCCAAGGACCCGACAAACTACTTCGTGGTGGGAACAGAATGACTAACAAATAGGAAAGCACGCTCATCGAGTTCCTCCGTGAGAATGGGGATATTTTCGCCTGGTATCCCGCTGATATGCCAGGTGTACCTCGGAACTTGATGAGCACCAATTGAAGGTTTTACCAGGATCAAAACCCGTCAAACAAGGTCTCCGTCGTTTTGATGGGAGAAGGCGGAAGGCTATAGGCAAGGAAATCATCCGGCGTTTAGCAGCTGATTTTTATCCGGGAAGTCATACATACTGATTGGTCTGCAAATCCGGCATTAGTGCCGAAGAAAGATACTATTTTTCATAGGATGTGTATGGACTATACGGGTCTGAACAAATTGTGCCCAAAAGATAGGTTCGCCTTACCACGAATCGATCAAATAATAGATGCCACCGCTGACTCTCAGTTTTATGCTTTTTGGACGCTTATTCCGGGTATCATCAAATACGCATGAAAGAAAAAGTCCAAATAAAAACCTCTTTCATAACACCATATGGAACGTACTACTACATAACCATGCCTTTCGGCCTGAAGAATGGTGGAGCCACATACCAGCGTTGTATGCAAAGATGCTTGCATGACCAAATAGGAAAAAATGTCCATGTTTACGTGGATGCCATTGCCGTCGTTTCCAAGGAAAAGAGTACGCACCTTGAAGATTTACGAGAAACTTTCGATAATCTACGCACTTACAAAATAAAGTTAAATCCGTTAAAGTGTGTATTCGGAGGTCTCTGAGGAAAACTTCTGGGTTTTATCATTTCTCATAGAGGAATTGAAGTAAATCCGGAAAAGATCAAAGCAATCATGAACATCAAAAGACCTACGTGTCTAAAAGATGTCTAGCGATTGATGGGCTCTGAAGCCACCATAAGAAGCTTTATAGGCCGACTTGGTGATAAAGCCCTACCATTATACAAATTGTTGAAGAAATATGACAAATTTGTATGGACAGAAGAAGCAGACAAAGCGCTAGCCCAACTAAAGGAATCTATAATGAAAGCTCTGCGTAACATCGCTGATTTTTGGAAAGTTCAAAAATCACAAAAATTTAAAACCTTTTGTTTTCATGTTATGCAAGTCACCAAAAACCAAGTGATATGCAAGAAACAAAAGAAAACAATACATGTTTCCAATGTATGTGGAAATGAAAGTCCAATATGCCTCTATTACATAAACCCTAATGCCCCTTTCAAAATATATATTTCTACCATAAAGAAAAATATTTCTTCTCAGCAAACCTCCTAACAAATATGTTTTCAACCCTTTATAACTATGAAAATGTTTATGATAAATAAAAACCATAGAATTACCATCTCTAATATTTTCTCTTTGTCTCCAAAATTATTCCATATGAATAAAATGTTTCTTTTTGCCATTTAAAGATTTTATTAATCTATATCTATAAAGTTCATATAAATTATTTAAGTAATGAAAACAAGTAAAGTACCTTGGAAAAATAATTTTTTCAATTGGGAAAACAACATATTCATTTGATAAAAACCCATTATTTTTATTAGACCCCAATTCAAATAAATAATGAAAATTTTCTATTAAGTAACTATTCATGTTTTCATCATATTTTAAAGTTATAAAAACATGAAAACACTTTGAAATGGTTTTGGAAAATAGTATTTCATCATTATAAAGCTACTGAAATTTTATCAACTACATTTTCTATTTTATATGACAATTTTCCATTTAATTGGAATAATAAGGCATTTATGAATTTAGTTGATTTTGTAATTTGAAAAATTAAAAAACATGGAAACCCCACAAAAGTGGTACTGTTGAAAGTATTTAAAATATTATTAATTTAGAATTTTGTTTCATATTAATTGGATTTATAAAACAGAAGATATAAAATAAATCAGAAAACAGGAAAAAAATGCTCACGTCATTGATGACGTCATCGTTATCAACCTTCCGCCTCCGAGTAGAAACTGCCCACTGCAGTTTCTTCTTCGATTAAATTTGGGAAAATAAATCCCCAATTGATTACCCCGACTACACCCCGTTAAATGCCTTACCCGTGTCTCTCTTTCCCCTCTTGTTTTGCTCGGAATCGTGCCGCGGGGCTGCGGTAATTCCTCGCCGGAGATTCCTACCACCGTCGCCGAATTTCTTCAATTCCGATGACACCATACGTCTCTGTCGCCCTCCCTTGGTCCCTATCTCTCTCCCTAGCCACTGAGTATGATCTAATGCACTCGTTCGAAAAAATTCGCAGCTTGAGATTGTCCTCGAGGACACCGAGCACCGCCGCCATCGGCCGTGTTCGTAGCCACCACGGGAGGCACAATGGGCGAGATTTGATTCCGCCATGAAGCTCGCCGTCCCGCGCCGGTCATCCCGGTGACCTCAACGAGCTCGAAGACCCCATGAAACTCCCTCGCCGTCCTTCCCCGAGGGTCACTGGCGCCCGCACGCCTCCGGCCACCCCGCCAGATCGTTCCAGGGAGCAAAGGAGGACGTCGTCGTCACCATCCCCTCTACCTCGGCGAGCCACACCTCGTAGACCCCTCTCCCCGCCATGGAAGCCACCGGAGATCCGCCACCGTCGATGACAGTGCTACCGCCGCCGCATCTTCATATTTTCCGGCGACCGCTCACCGGTGAGGTAACCCTAACCCTCCCTATCCCTTGGATCTTGATCGACCGGCTCACAACACATGACTTAAGTGAACCGTTTCCGGCCAATCGCAGCACGCCGTGTGGCGCCCAGACAGCCGCGCGCCGATAGCCTATCCAACGCTCGGCGCAACGCGTAGTTGGCCCAGGCCTAGCATTTATTTGTCGCCCAGCGCAGCAAATAGCAACATGTTTTCTGATTTTCTTCCGGAATAGAAATTAAATAGTAATTTTTGCAGAAAAGCCCATGCACCTTAGATCTATCATAACTTTTGATCCATAAGCCAAAATTTAGCAAACATGGAATTTTTGGAATTAGCACAACATGTAGAAACTTTTGGCACTTGCTAAATTTATATTTGACCATTTAAAATTTGTTCAATTTCAAATATGCTTGTTTGATGAATTTTGGCATAATTCAAATTCTACAAATCCAAAAATTGCAAATAAAATATATTTGGAAACCTTAGGATGTGTAATTTCATATCCTATGTTCCAAAATAATTTTTGAACAAGTTAAATTTGAATTTAGAACTAAGTGGTATATTTGAGTATTTTTAACATAGATTTAATTCTATAAATAATTTCAATATAGTTCCTTTTGCAAAATTGATCGTTTTGGTAACCTTGAACCATAGACATCAGTGCCTAAACATTTTGGACACCCCTGTACTATGACCATGTAAATTTAGCCAAACATCCATCATAGTAGTCCACCTAGTTGTTTATGTGTTAGAGTTGTTTCTATTCTCTTTATCCTTGATGTTATGGCTATTTTCAATCCAAGACTAAGTCCCCTAGTATGTGTCAATAACATATAAGACCAAGTAGTGAACCTCAAACACTAGTACTATTGTTTTCCATCTACTTCTCCACTCCCTCATTCTTGCTTCAAGAATACACCAAATCAGCAAAATGGAGATCAAGACTCGGGCACAAGAAGGAAACTTCATTTTCAACTTGGTGTCAACATGAAGAGATACAAGGAAGATCATTGAATAAATTTTGAAGAAAAGACTTGGAATCCACAACTAGAAGCATGAAGAGATCAAGAAAAAGACCAATCCCTTTCTCTTTCTATCTTTTCTTCTTTCCTTTTTGACTTAGTGGTATTTTGTGCCCATCCCACCTTGGACCAACTAGTGAGAGATGCCATGAAGAATCTATGAAGACCAAGAGAAGAATCCATCCAAACAATAAGACTAAAATAGAAGCATGAAGATGATCTTCAAGAAGACAAGCATATGAAGACTTGGAGCAATCCATACAAGTTGAAGAATAACAAGTTTTGTTTGTCCAACCATTGACCCAAATGGAAAATCCCAAGACTTTATCTTTTTATCTCTATTTCTATGAAGTTAGTTGAACCTAGACCTACCTTAACCCAAAATGCAAAGACTAAACTCAGATCACTCAGTGTCTTGATGAAATTGACTAAGTGTTACACATGGTTATGTGTTACTTTAGTTGAAATAGTGAGATCACCTTGGTGAACTCTTGTAACTTCTTAGATAAATATGTTTTCAATAAAGTTAGGTTACTACCAACTCAACCTAAACCATCCTTAGTATACTAATAACCCCCTTAACAAATATTGAAACCACTATAGAGTGAATCTTTCAAAACTCAAACCTAGACCTTGTCCTAACCAACTTGGTTAAACCCCTTTTGAATATGTCAATTGCTTTGTATGTTTTATTCCTTATATGTTTGTTTATTCTATTATTGTGTTTTCAATGTATAGATTGTACGGAGAGCAACGATCTTTTGTGAATAGAGTGTGATTTCTTCACCAACTTCAACAAGGCAAGTAACACACCATCAACTACTATTATTTTTATTATGCATTACTAGAGTTTTGAGTAGTATGCATGGTAGGAAATTTATCTAAGAATTATGCTATGCTAATATCCCAAGTAGTGTGTAGCCATACTTTTATATCATGCTAGTATAGAAGACATTGAACTTAGTAAAATTGCTATGATCTTCAAATGTTTTATTTAGATGTTGAGGATAAAACTACTAAGTTTAATGAACCACCTGGGTGGAAGTGGAAAGACTGGTTTATGTTGAGTGTTGCCTTAGGGCCCTCGTCTAAGGGTTATTCCACTTGAGGTTGTCACTTGCGGATGGCCACCCAGGAACAAAGAGATTAACATGTCCCTCTAAGTTTAGTAGCTTCTCGTGAAGCCTTTAGTCATATGGGATATGTCTTGATCAACTAAGTTGAATGAACTCGCGAGTGCTTGACAAGCAGATGTAGAGGGTATAGGTTGGAACGGGTCAAGCCTGACGGTGGTGGAATTTCTTCTGAAAGATCTCGTCTCAATATTCTCCTTTCCTTAATGCACTCAGGGTGTATAGGATGTTTGGGATGATTTGAGTCTAAAGGTGAAAGTGCACAAACTCTGCAGAGTCAACAAACTAAGATCTTAGCCGTGTCCCGGGTCATGGACAATTTGAGCAGCTGGACAAGGAATGACGGAAGAATCTCATCATGCCAACTTCATAATAAAATTTTGATGGGTGAACAGGGGTAGAGTTTACCCTGATTTCTATCAGTGGTACTCTTAATTTAGTTAAGGTTCACTGGTTTCTATCGGTGATACCTATTATAGATGAAATTGTTTTATGATAAAAGATAGGAGAAAACTGGTTTTATGCAAACTTAGCCAAAACTCCACTCGGCCAAATAAGCATGTAGTATTAGTATTGCCATTTATATCCACCATAGTGTTACTTGTCAATACATTAAATTGTATTGGCTCCCTTGTGGCTGCATATTCCATCCTGCAGATGAATCTGAAGACGGGTGAGGATTTTGTTTAGGATCTCGAGACTATCGCCAGCATGTTTTGCATGTGGCACATGAAGAAGATGGGCTCAATGTTTTACTATGTTTTCCGTTGTATTTCTTTGTTTTCTGCTAGTCTTCTAAGACTATGCAAGTTGTAATATTTTTTTGTAAAGACTCGATCATGCGATGTAATAATATTTGATGCATTTGCATGATATTTCATTTTGTACTGTGATGCTAGAAATTGATCCAGGGACTAGCACAATAACACAGGTGTCTTTATATTATTTAAATGTGGGAACGCTACACTTCAATTTTGGTATCACCTAAAGACGAAGAACCAATGTTATTGTATCTCACAGCAACGAACAGGGTCATAAGTGCAGTGATAATCATGGAAAGACAGAAGAACGAACAAAGTATTCCAGACCAATTTCCAGTATACTACATCAGTGAAGTATTCTTGGAGTCAAAACAAAGGTATCCACATTATCAAAAGCTGGCATATGGCGTATTTTTCTCATCTCGAAAACTTCACTATTAATTCCAAGGACATTCCATAACAGTGGTAAGTAAAGTACCACTAGGGGATATTATAAACAATGCAGATGGAACAGGCGGAGTCGCCAAATGGGGCATTGAGCTTGCTGCATTTGACATTATGTACCAACCTCGGACGACAATTAAATCCTAGGTGTTGGCAGATTTTGTAGCTGATTGGACAGAAGCCATGGAAAACATGCCCATGCTGGAGTCGGAATATTGGATCATGCATTTGATGGATACAAAATGAGGAAGGCACTGGTGCAGGTGTGGTGCTTAAATCTCCAAAAGGCGATAAATGAGGAAGGCACTAGTGCAGGTGTGGTGCTTAAAGGAAATAGGCGTAAAACACATATTATGTTATGGCGACTCGTATTTTGTACAACACCAGCTCAACCATACATGGGATGCCAAAAGCCCCATAATGGCGGAATACCGGAGAACCGTCGACGAATTCGCCATTTGCTTCGTAGGATTCGAGTTAAATCACGTAAAAATGAAAGAAAACTGGAACGCGGATGCTTTAGCCCGAATGGGATCGGAAAGGTTGAAAACATTACCAACTAGCGTATTCGTCCAACATTTGTACGAACCGTCGATAAAAGGCGGATATGTTGACTACCCCTAGTATCCGAGTCAATAGAAGTCTTGTTCGTAATCCCGGATTGGACGATTCCGTTTAAATTTATTAGTCGATCAGAAATTTCCCGAGGGAGCAGACGAAGTATTGCAAAGGCAGATAAAATGCCGATGCAAAGGATAAACGGTAATTGATGGTTACCTGTATAAACGTAGCACTGCAGGAATTTTCCAGCGATGTATTTCGCCGAAGAAGGACGACAAATCCTATAGGAAATTCATGCCGGAGATTGCGTACATCATGCGCAATAAAAAAACATAGTCAAGAAAGCATTCCGAGAAGGATTTTCTCGCTTACAGCCAAGACGAACGTTGAACACATAGTTAATACATGTGTCGGATGCTATTATTACGCCTAGCAGACCAATATGACGGCTCAAGCACTCAAGACTATCCCCATAACATGGTCGTTTGCGGTCTGGGGGCTATATATGATGAAGCCATTCAAAACTGCGAGATACGGACTTACACATCTTCTAGTTGTAGTAGATAAGTATACCAAGTGGGTGGAAGCTAAACCCATCAAAAAGCTTGACGGTGTGACTGCCAGAAATTTTATCATAGACATAGTCATGAGATAAGGCGTTCCACATCGCATAATCCCGGACAACGGTACTAACTTTGCAATTGTAGAGATGGAAAAATATTGCCGACAAACAGGATTCCGCCTTGACTAGCATCGGTGGCACACCCACAATCCAACGGCCAGGTTGAACATATGAATAGTTCAATCTTGCAAGGTATACGCCCAAGACTCAAATCACCTCTTCAGAATGCAGCTAGAGCTTGGGTAGAAGAATTGTCATCCGTTCTTTGGAGCATACACACAACGCCGAATAGATCAACGGGGCAGACACATTTTTTCCTAGTTTATGGCGCAAAAGCTGGGCTCCCAACGGACATGATCCATGATAGCCCTAGGGAGCAGACATACGATGAGACAGATGCCGAAAACGCACGACAGGATGCCTTCGATATTTTGGAAGAAGAACGAGAACTTGTGTTGCAGAGATCCGCCATTTATCAGCAAGGATTACGATGATATCATAGCCGGAAAATCAAGCATCATTCTTTTAAAGAGGGTGACCTAGTGCTAAGAAAGGTGCAGGAAACAAAATACAAGTTAGCACCAGTTTGGGAGGGACCTTTTGTCATTAGAAAATCTATGAAAACGGGTCATACTACCTTGTAGATATTCCGAAAAACTCGAATCGCAAGATGGAAAGAAGCATAGATGTAGAACTAGGAGAGACGAACACGCCCTAGAGCATCCAACGGTTACGTCCTTTCTATACCTAGTCCAATTCTATATAAACATTATTGAGATCATGAAATAAAGTTTGTCGGGAAAACATGCAATTTATTGTTTCTGTCGTATTGTTAAAAGCATGTTCCGTTTTTTCTATTTCCAAATTATCTTTCAATGTGTATTAATGTTAACCTGAGTTTTGCATGTGTTCTCGGAGTTAGAAAACTGAATGCTTCTAGCCTGACAAGGCTATAGAACACCATATTGTGCATGTGTGCCTGGAGTTCATACTTTAGCTCTTTATTTTTCTTAAGTATTAACTGATTTTTTGTTAGTTGGGTCATTGGAGTAATAAGTTATGGTGCTAAAGCATGTCGTATGATTCCGAGTTTAGACTAACAGGTTAGCAAACTGGTTGCTCGGTGTGTAGATTTGATGCTTTTGAATCACTAAAACATTACGAAAAGCTAAAGCATACAAACCAGAGAACTTAAAAGAAAAGGAGGCAAATTTAACTTACAAAGATAATTAAACTGCAAAAGCATAGATTGTTTATGAGAATAAGCATACAGAACGCATTACATAGGAATATTACATCATAAAAGCAACCAATGCATTCTCTCGACTGTCAGCATTTGTAGGACATGGATTCAAACAACGTCGACAAAGTATTCGGTGTCGTCGTCCTCGTCGTTGTCGCTCGGATTCTTCGGAGTAGAAGGGATCACCTCCTCTGGGTAAATGTGATGTTAGAAACCATACGAACAATCTTGGAAGCATGCCCTTTAATGGAGTAAAAAATATCCTCCATTTGCGCCTTAGTGTATCTCTGAGGAATGCCAGTGGCGATGCACGAGGACTTGGCCGTGGGGTAGTGCATCTTCATGAGCCCAAGGGCCATACGCACTCCACCACGGGCGGAAGATTTCATCCACCTTTCGCGTTGGTCGATGACCTCCGCGAATGCATCTGGAAGCTGTTCTATGTCCAAGTACTCGTCCTTTTTATCCGAAAGGCACTTATTAATAAGTTTCCTTCCGACTTTCTTCATTTCGTCGACGGAGGCCCCGAATTCTCGGATGCGGTTGATCCAGGAAGAAGAAGGATCACCTTCTACTGCAAAGAACAGAAGAGCAGATATAAGCCAACATTCGGACAAAAAGTATGCACTTCAACAAATGAATGATAAAACTGGTAAAAGTTCAAAACTTACCAAGGATTTTATTCATCTCGGTGACCTCCTCAGACCGGAGATGGAGAGCAGCCTCCAGGTCCTAGATGGTGGTTCTGTCTTTCTCGGCCTGGGCCGTAAGTCGAGATTCGGATAAAGCCAGTGCCATCTGGCTTTCGTCCAAGTCCTTTCAAAGCTTCATATTAATTTTATGAAGCTCCAAGTTCTCGGAGCGAAGCTGATGCGCATTGTGAGCATCCACGGCAGCCTGCTTAGCTTCAGCAAGCAAGGCTATAAAAGAGGGGAAAGTTTGAGTTAAAGCGCGAAAGCATTCACAATGAAAAATCGCAGGATAGAAAAGCGTTTTGAGGAAAGAAAAGTATGCTTACCAGCATTCTCCTTAAATTTCTTGCGAAGCTCAGTGATTTTGGCTTCCTTCTCTTTCGTGATAACAAGGAGGGATTTCACCTCTTTGTTCTTCATGTTTAGCTTGCCAAGAACTTCCATGTTTATGCTCTCGGAAGTTTGTTGTAAGCAAAAGGATAGAAACATGGTTAAACCTAAAGGATGAAACTCCAAAAAGCATTAATACAAAAAAAAGAATACTTCGTGTTAATACTTGGGGGCTGGGTGAATACCTGGCTCATCCTTTGAAGTCCTGAGAGCATCTCAGTGAACTCCTTGTTGTATTAGGAGAAGTATATGCCCATGTGGTGGATTCCATCTTGGATGACCTGCCGAGGCGAGAAAGGATAATTATTCCGGATAATTAGGCTGCCTTGAGGCCAAGGACGGATCAAGGGGGCTCGAACAAATCGGCTTCTATCCCATGAATGCATATAGCCATCTTCGTCAAAACAGGCTTCTTGCTTTACCTTGAACTTCTCGTCAAAACATGGAATCTCCTCGTCAATACGGACGAGAGAAGGTCCTCCTTCTTCAAACTGCGCCGCCCTTTCCTCCGCATCTGGTTGGGATGCATCGGGCTGGCTGGCCTGGCTGGGGAAGGGGAAGTCAGATTCCTCTACGGAAGCAGAAATGTCCCCTGTAGCATCCACCTTAGGGGTTTCCGGGGCGATGACAGGGGAAGGTTTTGCCCCTGCGAGAAGTAACCTTTCATTTCTTCTGACCTTTCCCCTTCAGTGGAGTGGGAGAGAGACTAGAAAAGGGAGAAAGACAGAAAAAATAAGCTGGAAAAGAAAAGCATTCTTCCTAAAAAGGAGGAAAGTATGCAAAATACCTAGAAGTGGCGACGGCAACTCCGTCAAGGTCGATAACTTTGATGGAGGCAGAAATTTTGTTGCGTTTCCTTCCAGCAGCCGCTGCAAAGAGGGCTTTCAGCGTCTCCTCCTCGTCGGCAGAAACAAGATGATCTTCTCTAAGAGTTTCAAGCTGCAAAAACACGAATAAAAACATAAGCATATATTCATAGGCGCAAAGAAGCAAAGAATTCCTTCCAAGTGCGACAAAGCATGCTTTACCTTGGGAGGAGGGTTTTTTGCGTTGAACATTGGCAGGCTTTCTTCATACTGGTCGAGAGTGGCCACCAGATGATTCACCCTCTTCTGGAAGACTTTCTCCGACATTGCAGTCAAAGTTACGCGCATTTTTTCATCCGGACCAGAGTACTCGCAGAGAAGATGTGCGTGGCGGAAGGAAAGAGGCTGAATCCACCTTCCGAGCCAGCACAGAACCGTATCCATTCCTGCAAGAGGAGAATGGATACGACGAGTTTGGAAATCTTCCTTATGATGCGAAGGAGATCTGAGGAAGAACGGAGACTGCATCCAGAGCCCAATTATCCCTGGGAGTTGCCCCAAAATTGTCAAAAGACGAAATACCACTATCATTTCTAGGATACACGACATCCGAATGATAGAAGAAGGAATCCTTGCGAAACTTGCCAGATTCCGAGGTCTTGATTTTTTGGAAACCATATCCCTTGCCTCGGTGCAGGTTAAAGGATATGGTCCCGCAGATTGGAAGAAGTCCATCAAAGGTGTTTCGCTTCACATTGAAGCAGTACTGTAAGAAATCTAGTCTAGGTTCTATTCCTAGATATCCTTCAAATAAAGCCTGAAAGCCGGCTATGTACATAATGGAATTTGGAGGAATATTGTGGGGTTCAACCACGTAGTGTTGAAGGACTTGGATAAAGAAGGCGGAAGGCGGAAATCCCATACCTCGCAAAATGTGGGATGCAACGATCACCCTTTCTCCGTCTTTCGGCTGAGGTTCGATGGCTTCACTCTCCAGACACCACTTTCCCTTCTACAGGAATCCGTCCTTCTCCAAGCTCGACAAAAGGGTCAATGCAGTATTGCACTAACTCCAATTGCCAGATTCCCCTCCCTCATCATCTTCACCACCGCCGGCAGCCTCGTCTTCTGCGTCCTCGCCAGTGCGAGGAGTGTCCCCATCTCCAGATTTGGGAATGGGGGAGGAGAATAGAGGATGAGGTGGGAGGCACCGATCTAGAGGAGTAAGTAGGATCTCCGCCCACCGGAGTTTCCACGGTAGTTTCCGTAGTGACCGTGGTGGTGACCGGAGGAGCCACCGGAGCCAATGACGAGGATACCTCCGACGTCAGTGCAGTGGCAGAGGCGTGCATGGGAGGAACCATGGGGCCCATGGCGGGCACCGTGAGCGTGGGGTTGACGGAGACCTCGGCCATGCGGGGCTGGCTTCCGTCGTCCATTTGCTGGTGGCGCCGTCGTAGGCTAGAGATCAGGCCGCTAATGGTGCGAACTCCGTCGAGGTTTTCTCTTTTAGAGAAGCGGGAGCGCTTAGGAGCTGGAGTAGTCTCGGGTAGGTCGCACGAATGGAGAAAAGAGGAATACAGAGGAACCGAGAGGCTATTTATACCTGAGATTACCCCAACGACTAAATTAGCCGTTGGATGATTGACGCGTGTCTCGCAGTAAATTCCGGGATACGGTGAGCCGGCGAAATGATGGTTATCTCCACGATTCTCGTGCAAAATCTGTCAGAGATATGTTTTCATCCTTTGACTGAAACGAAATGTCTGTGACGCGAGGATGATTTTTTGCTCTTACTTCACAAGTTCCTTCTCCGCGAAGATTCATGGAAGAAATGCCGGATTCCAAAAAACCTAATTGGCATGAACATTTGGTTGCAAAGAAGATTCAAGACCGACGCCCTACTTTTCGAAAGGCAAGAAATATAGAAAAAGACGATGAATAGAAGTCTTAACTCTCCTTGGGGGATAGTGTCGCATGTATGCCAATTAGGGGTATATCCGACAGAGGCCAAAGCCCGGGTTACCAGGGTGGCCCGCAAGAAATGGGAAAGAGTCCATTGGGCGGCCTAGTAAGCTGACACACGGAAGGCCGGACTCTAGAAGAACCAGGATCACGGCCCAATACATGGTCCGACATGGAGAAGAAGCTGAATGTCTTACTTTCCAAGAATAGGAATACTTTCCGTAGTCTTCTATGTTTCCTTCCTGGTAAGCCCTAGTCCGGCTATCTATATAAAGTCGAACGGGAGTTGTCGAAGGAGAAGAGGAGAACAAGAGTTTGAATATCTAGAAGTCAACTCGATGGGAAGGTTATCCTCGCCGAGTTAGCAAAACCACACTCACATTGTACTTTGTAGACTTCAGGCTTCAACCCTGATTTAGTGAGGTTGCAAGAGTAGGAACGCCGCCCTAGTCGCGACGTGCCGAATCTGGGTAAAACCGTGTCCTCGTTTCCACTCTCCCATGTTTCCACCCACGGTTCTATCAGAAGGCTTATGGCACCCCTGGCCATGAACTTAACTAAGAAGACTCGACAACATAGTTAAACATTATGATAACACAGAAAGTGTAGTACCCAAACCTCTGACCGTGAGATCATATTTAATCAGTGTCTCCAAGGTTGCCTTGACTGCATCCACCATCACATCGTAACAGGGTGATCATAAATGTGTCTATCAGGTTTTTGAAGGGATACATAGAGGCGTATGTATCGAGAGCGGGATTTACCAATCTAAGTGATGGATAAATACTCTAGGTCCACTTGGTGATGCTGCATCAAGTAAAGCTTGCAAGCATATGACTAGATCACGAAGATGCAATATCATGGGAACAAGTAGATTGCTGGGTTGCGCAACGGGAATTTAAAATTTTTTGCCATGTAGGATACACGACAACCAAGACCTTTCTATGCAGAACCAAGTGAATATAAATTCCAAGATCTAGTTTCAGAGAGCGTGTACCAGACAACGTGGTAGAGGAAGAGATATGGATGCCGATGAAGCCTCTAAAGATCCTCACACACAAGCATGTGGGTGAGAATGTTGCCGACTCCCCGCATCCAGCATTTTGATCCAGCAGAGTGAGGGTCCAACGTGTTACCCCTCTAAGAGTATGCACACATATGTTGGGGCCAATTCTACAGCGCTTCACCATTCAGGCTAGACGTTGCAGGTGTATATGAAGGTGGAGTTCTCAACACATGAGAGAGAGAGAGAGAGAGTAATTAGAAGCTAGGTCTAATTGGGATAAGACAACTCAAACCCCCAATAAGAAGAAGCTCTAATTGAATCATAGGAAGCTCTAATTCAATTAGAGGGTCACTAATTAGGAGCTCTAATTAGACCCTCTAATTCTTCTAGAAAAAGAGAGAGAGGCTTGAGAGCCAATTATGTGTTTTGCTTTGAGCTTTTGGGTGCTTTATATAGTGGAAGGAGAGGAGAGACTTGCCAAAGAGGAGAGGAGTCCTAGTTGGGATAGGAGGGCTAGGCTGTACTATGAAGTAGGTGTCCGCACTACCCTCCTAGCCGAACTCAGATTGGTGAGGTGGAGTCCAACTCCACCTCCCACTCCTACCTTTTTTTATTTTCTCCATTTTCTTTTCTCTTTTTCTCTCCAGTAAAATCATAGAAAATATCGGGACGATGAGTACCATTTTGTGAGGCCACTGGGGCCCACCTGGCAGCCCACTAAAATAAGGTGCGGCCATGAAGGGGCTCCGGTACTCCCACTTTATATGGAAAGTTCCAGAAACTCCTCTAGAATCCTATGAAACCCTATCGATAAAATCATCGATATTATCTAACAATGTCATGAATATATTTTCGACACCCCGGGATGTCTCGTGTCCTCATGCATTTTCTCCGTAAAGCGTGCATCTCAATTTCTCTCTCAGAACAGCTCTGAAATAAACCCCGGTAGTAATATGAAATGTTTCTATTACTCTAGGACGTCCAATACCCTCATTATAAATTCTCTCTGGTATATAAAATATAGCTATCACATAGAAACATTGTTCTGCTGATACTCTTAATTGATCCGGACCTACCGATATACACAAAAATCTGCCCAGACTTAAGTGTGTTTACCCTACAGGTTCGATAATGTGTGGACATGAAACTAGAAACTCTTTACTTTTCAGTAAAATAGCGGGGCAATAGAAGCCCATATTTAATCACACATACTATACGAATAAACCGTTCAACATGTTGGTTATGATGAAATTATCTCATTACTCACGGTACCGAACTTACCCGAGATTATGGATTTCGGTATGCCGTGAAACGATCTCTGGTTCACTTATAACTTTGTCTTGTCTCGTTGTCCGGTATGTTTCCTCTTTCTCGTTACTGTATTGTGATATTGATGGCTAGGTTGAGACTCCAAGTGCAGAGTGTGTAGCTAGTGGCAAGCCTTCTTCCCCACGAGGGTGACTCGAGGGTTTATATCGAACTCTTGGAGAGCCAGTATTTCAGCAGTTGTCTTCCAAGCTTCCTCCAGGATCCTGCAAACAAGTAGAGAATTGTGTGCCCTCAACCTCACCAAGTGGTTGTCAAGCACAAGGTGTGAGACTTCTAAATTGCAATGCAAAACTGAAAGTAAATGTGCAATAATTAAATCTACTACTAAATGCAAATGAGAATATAAATATGCAATGGATTGTTTTTGTATTTTTGTGATGCAAGTGGTGATCGAGATAATGTAAATTCGAATTGGAGATGCAAGTAAAGTAAAGTGCAAGTAAAGTAAATTGCAGCAAAGTAACTAGAGTGTTTTCTTATATTTAAAATAGGACCAGGGTTCATGGTTTCACACCTGCATTCTCTCAAATAAAATAGACGGTGGACATAAAGAATTACATGTGAGATTACAATAACATGTTTAACATTGAGTACTTTCATATGGGAATCACGTCCTAGCATAGAGATCTCTACGTTCATATTGATCCCTCTTATACTCCACCAAGATGCGAAATAAATCATAACACCTCGATAATTAAGGATAAACCAGAGTATAGCTTTAAGCAATGTGACATGAAGTTGAAGTAAGAACTTGCTAGATCTAGTCATGGAGATTGATTAGTGTCACTTCAAAGACCCGGTAACAAGGTACTCCTTTTTATCCCTAGTGAGGTAACTAAGAAAGGTTTAACAAAACCTAAGTGGATCGCTGAACTTCTGTCACTTTCACAGTACTAGCCACCCCCCGTTACTCCAACTAATGCACCCATCACCCCACACACGCTCTCAAGAACTAGATTGATCAAAGCTAGCAAATAAGAACGGGGTACATAAGATACATCTACTCAAATAACTCAAGAGAAACAATTGCAATCTCAGATTCAATAACTCATAGAAAAGATCCACCACATAGGAATTACAACGGTGCCCGTAATCATGTGAGGCAGCTCATACGGATCTAATTAGTGAAGCACATAGAGAGAGAGATACAAGTGATACTTCCACAAACCCATCGCCCTGGGGTGGACTACTCCCTCTTCATGGAGATGTCGATGGAGATGATGTTGGAGGGGTAGGAGATCACACCGGCGGCGCCCCGTCGGAGTTTCCCCCCTCCAACCTGGAACTTCTGGTCTCTGTTTCGGTGTTTCGGCGGCGTTCTCCTCCGCAAGGGTACGGGGGACCCTTTTTATAGTTGGTTTTAGGTCAAGACGGAGTCGGTAAGTCGAAGATGGAAGGAATTGGGGCCACAGGGGCCAAAAGGGGGCCTCTCACGCGGCCAAGGAATCTGGCCGCGTGGAGGGTCCTCTTTTGGGCCTCCTTTCCCAATTCCCGTGGATCCTTCGCCCGCAAGTCTTCTCCTTCCAAGAAAATGACCCCCGCAGATTTTCAGGTGATTTCGCGGAAGTTTGCCCCCTGAAATGTCAAAAATATAGAAAACGGGGTTTCTGACAGGCAGGGTTAATTCCATAAAAGTTGGGGGACTTTGTAATTTAACCCCAAAATACTATAAAACATTGAATTATACCCTTATATGATGCAATATGTAATAGAAAACCATGTGAAAATATGCAAAATTCATCTATGCATTTTACATGCATCAACATCCCCAAGCTTAACCCATGCTCGTCCTCGAGTATGAAGGTGATAAAACTAAGATGGGTTTTGCATATTGAAACAATCATGGGATATCAAGGAGGATTATTCATGCTACATATAATCAAATGATTAATACTAGAAATGAGTAGCAATATACAATTCATGTTGTAAGAAATATCAAATATGCAAGCAAAGATGCTTCATGAAAGTTCACAAAGTGTATAATGAAATAGAAGCACTATGGACCAAATGCATACACAAAATGAAAAATAAAATCCTATATTGGTCAAATAATAGCATAATGGAGAATAGAAAATATGGTGGACACTTTGGAGAAAACTGAGTAGAGGTAAAACATGATCAAGTCTTATTTAGCCTCTAAATTATTCAACTAAAATTACTAATTGAAATGTGGTATCCATTGATCTAGGACTCTCATTGCCCCTTTATCACTAGCATCTTAAAATTGTGAGTATTGAAGTAATGAGAATGACAAGGTGGTTGAAAGCCTCATGCCCCGTGAGTGTGAAAACCTACTCCATGATTACTCAACTTAAGATTCCTAATAAACTTTGTACAATCATAATAAGTATTAATGACATCATAGAGAACCGCAAAGAGGTACCTCTTGCCCCATGACATGGAAAAAAGCCCATGTTACAATGACAAGATGAACAAACGGAGTAGACTCATCATCCTTTCTATTTTAATTCACTATTATGCATAGCTTCTTATTTTATTATAGGATGTGTTGTAGAGTCACTCAAGCTGTAAGTGAATTTCCACCATGATAAAGCATGGATTGGGTTAGCGGCCCAATTCATTTCTCTAGTAATATAGATACTTACTCATCAAAACTTACTATTCCTCTATTTCATTTCGGCATGGCAGGAGTCCAAAAACAAAAGTACATGATATCAACCAAATGTAAATTTTTTGTGCAATGTTGAAAGCTTTCCGGTGATACACGTTTATAGCTAGCTCCCAACCACACACGTGTCAAACGCAAAACTTGTGGCTCCCATTATTGGGTCATGTTTATTAGATGCATAAAAAGTAAAGTGTGCCTTCAAAAGTTCGTGAGAGTCCTATCCCAAGTTCAACCCATGACAATTAATAAAGTGAATATCTTAATTTAGAACATAAATAACACAATAACATGGTGAACATACTCGGAATAGCAATGAAGCTAATGGGAAGATATGGTGGACTCACTGGAAATACTTGGCTAAGGAATGTTGGAAACAAGTTTTTTACTTGTTGGAATTTTTAAATTTTTGGGCTAGCAAGAGGGAGATAGTTGACCAGCTACTATGCATGCATATGTCCATATAACTACTCATTTCATGAAAAACTAAATAAACCAGCAATTAACATCAAGGACATGAATAAGAGATAGCTCAAGACAACATTATTGCAAATTTCTACACATAAAAAAGCCTATAAATCATGCAAACATATGTAGCTCTTCAAATCAACCATGGCACCCCTATTCTAAGTCATAATACTAGCATCCAATACATTCCAACCCCAAACTCCAGTAGCTCAATATCATATAAAATGATGGTGGTCTTATCAAAACAAAAATAAAAATAAAAACTAGACGCTTCAAGTCTCTACGATAAATGTTTTGCTTAGAAAAACAGAAAGTAGACGTGTGCTAACCAAAAGAGTGTAGCTCCAGTGGGATGTTCATCACATCCCCAAGCTTATGGCTTTCACCATTCTCGGATGTCTTGAGGCGCATCTCCTCTATTCCCTGTGAAAAAACTTCACAAAACATGTTTCTCCCATTCTTTTTCTGTGGGGTGAGATTAGCAAGGACAAACAAATCACATGCTTGCTGTGCAAAATTCCAAATAAAATGCTCCAGTAGATAGACAATAAGGTTCATTATGTTGTATGTTCACTCTCTTGCTTTAAAGAATCATGGAAATTCGATTCCCAAGACTAAAGAGTGCATAAAACAAAAGAAGGCAGAATCTGTCCAGAAAAGCAAAAGCAGCAAAACGAACATTTTTCCCTAAGCTAGACTCGTCAAAAAATTAAGACAATTTTTGTGATTACAGAGGACGAAAAGTTGCAGAACATACTAAAAAATTAGCTCAATCCGACATACCAATAAAACACTTAAAATAATACGGTGAGAAGACTCGTGCTGAAACAGAAATTTCATGCACTAGGATAGCAACTTATAAGTCCAAATGGGTTTGACTTGACTCTTTATTGAAAACTCCAGAATTGAAACAAAGAAAAAACTAATCTCTTGATACAGCAAGAGTAAACTAGGAAAATCCAAACAAAAACAACCGGGTTGCCTCCCGTAAAGCGCTTTCTTTATAGCCATATAGCTAGGCTTTACTTACTTGATAATCAAGAGGGATAAATCTCATGAGGGAGCTTGTTCTTCAGCATGCCCCTCTTCCTTGGGAAGTGCTCCATGCTTTTCTTGTGAGGGAACTGAAACTTGACATTCCCTTCCTTGGAGTCTATGATTGCACCTGTAGTACGAAGAAAAGGTCTACCCAAAATAATAGGACTAGGGGATTTATCCCCCATATCCATAATAATGAAATCAACTGGTACGAAAGTCATGTGCAATTCAATCATAACATCTTTTACTTGTCCTACAGCATGTTTAGTAGAGTTATCAGCAAGGAAAAATTCACTTGAGCACTTTTCTAAATTTTCTAGTTCTAGCAATTCATATAATTCTTTAGAGAGTACCGATACACTAGAACCTAGATCTAACATAGCATGGTGAATTTCTTTTCCAATTGAAACTAGCACCTTGGGGATCCATGCATCCCCAAGCTTAGGAGGTATCATGGCCTCATTATTGTACCTAGCAATTTTTTCTTGCAAGACATGATTAGCAATATAAGATCCAAAGCCAGGTTGATTAACATTTATAGTGGGATCACTAGCAAATTTTTGTAGAGTAGCAATAAGTTTTTGCAAGCTACTTTTTTCTAAATCAAGCAAGGGATCCTTAATTTCAGTAAGCATCATAATTTCCTCTACTTTACTCTTTTCTATTATGCATATTAAAAATCTCATAGCGATCATCAAAAATATCCTCGGGTACTTCAGCCTTCTTTAAGCTCTCTTTAATTTTAACCTCTAAGAGCAAACTTTCAAGCAAAACATGGGTATTTGCAGCATTAGTACTAGTAAAAGATCCCCCACATTCATTATCTAAAAAGGCTCTAGAAGTTTCAGAAAGTCCCTTATAAAACATATCCATAAGTATCCAATCTCTAAAGCCATGCCCTATTCCATATGCTCTACTTCTAAATCTCTCCCATGCTTGTATCATTGATTCATCTTTTTCTTGTTTAAAGGTAATGAGCAATTGTTTAACATTGTAATTCTTTTCATCATGACAAAACCTTTCAATAAATGCAGCCCTTAAGTTGAACCAAGTAGTAAAATTGCTAGGAGGCCATCTTAATATCCAATCTAATGCTTTGCCTCCTGGTGAGTAGGGAAAGAGTTTAACTTTAGTAGTGTTGATGTTTGCATGATTCAAGTTCAAAGATTTAAATCTTTCATCAAATTTCTTAAGATGGAACAAAGGGTCTTCTTTAGGCTTTCCATAGAAACGAGATTCATAAATCATTTTAATAACACTAGGATCTACCTCTAATTTTTCAACGGGAATATTTAACTCTTGAGGGAAATTCCTAACACTGAATGGCCAGTAAGTTCTCTGCTCCATTTTCCAAGTTTTTATGTAGTTTTAAAGTTTTTATGCAAAACAAAAGTAAAGTAACTAAGAAAATTCGAAATGCTAAAATAAACTAGATAACTAAATGCAAAGCTAAAATGCAAACTAAAATAAAATATGCAAGACAAAACAAAAACAAGAACAAAAACAAAAACAAGACAAGAAACAAAACAATCTACTTGAAAGAAGGTGGAGATAGAAAGGACGGTATTCACGTAGGTGCAACCTCCCCAAGCTTAGGTGTTTGCACACCTTGTTGGTGATGAAGACTTCTTGTGAGCTCCCTTGGACAACTCCTTCACCTATGGCTCCCCGGCAACGGCGCCAGAAAAACGCTTGATGGCTAGGTTGAGAATCCAAGTGCAGAGTGTGTAGCTAGTGGCAAGCCTTCTTCCCCACGAGGGTGACTCGAGGGTTTATATCGAACTCTTGGGGAGCCAGTATTTCAACAGTTGTCTTCCAAGCTTCCTCCAGGATCCTGCAAACAAGTAGATAATTTTGTGCCCTCAACCTCACCAAGTGGTTGTCAAGCACAAGGTGTGAGACTTCTAAATTGCAATGCAAAACTGAAAGTAAATGTGCAATAATTAAATCTACTACTAAATGCAAATGAGAAAATAAATATGCAATGGATTGTTTTTGTATTTTTGTGATGCAAGTGGTGATGGAGATAATGTAAATTCGAATTGGAGATGCAAGTAAAGTAAATTGCAGCAAAGTAACTAGAGTGTTTTCTTATATTTAAAATAGGACCGGGGTTCATGGTTTCACACTTGCATTCTCTCAAATAAAGTAGACGGTGGACATAAAGAATTACATGTGAGATTACAATAACATGTTTAACATTGAGTACTTTCATATGGGCATCACGTCCTAGCATAGAGATCTCTACGGTCATATTGATCCCTCTTATACTCCACCAAGATGCGAAATAAATCATAACACCTCGATAATTAAGGAAAAACCAGAGTATAGCTTTAAGCAATGTGACATGAAGTTGAAGTAAGAACTTGCTAGATCTAGTCATGGAGATTGATTAGTGTCACTTCAAATCCCTGGTAACAATGTACTCCTTTTTATCCCTAGTGAGGTAACTAAGAAAGGTTTAACAAAACCTAAGTGGATTGCTGAACTTCTGCCACTTTCACAGCACTAGCCACCCCCCGTTACTCCAACTAATGCACCCATCACCCCGCACACGCTCTCAAGAACTAGATTGGTCAAAGCTAGCAAATAAGAACGGGGTACATAAGATACATCTACTCAAATAACTCAAGAGAAACAATTGCAATCTCAGATTCAATAACTCATAGAAAAGATCCACCACATAGGAATTACAACGGTGCCCGTAATCATGTGAGGCAGCTCATACGGATCTAATTAGTGAAGCACATAGAGAGAGAGATACAAGTGCTACTTCCACAAACCCATAGCCCTGGGGTGGACTACTCCCTCTTCATGGAGATGTCGATGGAGATGACGTTGGAGGGGTAGGAGATCACACCGGCGGCGCCCCGCCGGAGTTTTCCCCCTCCAATCTGGAACTTCTGGTCTCTGTTTCGGTGTTTCGGTGTTTCGGCGGCGCTCTCCTCCGTAAGGGTACGGGGGACCCTTTTTATAGTCGGTGTTAGGTTAAGACGGAGTCGGTAAGTCGAAGATGGAAGGAATTGGGGCCATAGGGGCCAAAAGGGGGCCTCTCATGCGGCCAAGGAATCTGGCTGCCTGGAGGGTCCTCTTTTGTGCCTCCTTGCCCAATTCTCGTGGATCCTTCGCCCGCAAGTCTTCTCCTTCCAAGAAAATGACCCTCGCAGATTTTCAGGTGATTTCGCGGAAGTTTGCCCCCTGAAACGTCAAAAATATAGAAAACGGGGTTTCTGACAGGCAGGGTTAATTCCATAAAAGTTGGGGGACTTTGTAATTTAACCCCAGAATACTATAAAACATTGAATTATACCCTTATATGATGCAATATGTAATAGAAAACCATGTGAAAATATGCAAAATTCATCTATGCATTTTACATGCATCAGATATCCCACATGATGTATCATCGTCATGCATTGTCTGCAGAATTTATGGATATCAAGAATGCCGAGTAGGCCCAGGTATGTATATCTCTTTCTACGGGGCAGTAATTCCCATCTCAGGACAGTGTGGTAGTATACTCCTTTAGAATCAACCAGTTTACGATGTGGCTCTTGATAGTACCAAAGTACAAGCTCCAGAACATATTATCCCAAAAACCTCGTGCTTAAAGGATGCATTATAATAATAACTGTGTGGTGATGTGATTCTAAGGACAAAGAAGTCCTAGTGGAATCTCTAGCATATCAATCTACTTAGGGGATACCCAGCCATATTGTTCCCTTCCAACAATATATTGTTCATTATTGTTGACATAAACAATGTCCATGACCAGGAAAACATAGTCATCAAACATCGAATGAATTAGTCGTCAAAGGCAAGACTAAGGTTTATTTATGTGTTCATGTTACTACACGTGGGCGTGAGTTTTCATATAATTTTCATTTTCAGGAACCACATCAGTTATAGCATAGTAATATGAATAATATTTATGAAACATATGTATACATATTATTTCCTTTTCGTCATACATCCAACAGTCTCCCACTTGCACAACTGGCAATAATCCATTTGTATAAGTCTATCAAACATCTAGATGTAAGCGAACACTGATGCATACAGTGTGTTAGAGACATTTTTCATCAACCCCTTTTTGTGGTTGTATGAACCATATGTATTATCAAGAAACATTTTCTTTCATAATACCCCTTGATCATAAGATCAACTGCGGTCTAGGCTATTCTAGGTGAAACCTTGGTGTTTCAACTAATAATACAATTTCACCGTTTATCGTAGATCAGCCCGCATATTTTGTAAAATACCACACCTAGTCCATACAATGAACTCATAGCCAAATATTAGAAGTATTTAAACTTCTACCCTTCAATGATGCTGTTGTATTGTTCGTAAATTAATGCTTAAAAATAGTTAAACATTTTGAATCCTTGCTATTCATATAATCACAAGACTACATCTTAATCCTTGGTCAATACTTATCACATAACTACCATTTAATCTCATGTACTTATCTCGTAAGTTATTTTTTATAATGTAACACTTGCATTACAGGCCTATTCTTCATCCTTTTGAGGAAAAAATCTTCAAAATTATGTTTGAGGAGAATACTCATAATAATTTTGGAGCTAATTGACCTTTTGCCAAATTATATTTTCCAACAATTCTTATTTTTATATTTTTAGACATAATGCATTGTTTGAGGAATTTCTTATTGTGATCATAAATGATAAATCATTTCTCGCCAACGTTTTAAGCATTTGGGTCTTGCACTCGAAATCCCAATTTCTCCTGAGAACTTAGTTCTCTCAAGTTTTAATTTTAATTTAAAACTTCATACATATTTAGATGATAGTACTATATTAGTTTACACCTAGGATTGCAATCCTTTGTGAATTAATAACTTTGCTATCACATGTATCTCATAAAATAATATATTCAATGATACATCATTTCTGTCAAACAAGTCCTTTGAGGATTTCTAATAAGTTAGATATCACTAAAATATAACTCCCACTGACTTTAAAGAAAACAAGACTTTCATAATTTTCCATGAAGTCAAAACAATTCTTGTTTTACTTCATAAATTATATTTCCACTCCAAAATTTTATACCAGCCGTCTCTTATTGGTAAAAAAAATTATCCCTTTGTATAATAAGCTATGTATTTAACAACAAAAACCTTGAGTTGTACTTAGTACACAGACTCGATCACTTTCGTTCAAAGAACCTTATTTTGTTAATTTCTCGTTAAGACTTATTACACAGATAGATAAATCTTCGCTTTAGATCACAAGATTTTTAGTAGTCAACTCTTGATTCTGTCATAAAACTATTCAAGACAAAAACAAGCTTTACGATCTCTATATTCCAATAAGAATTCCTTCAAGTTTTTCAACTTGAACTCAATGGTATAAAATATTTTTGACTCCAAGTCATTTGGATATATTTAGCCCTTCCATTATCTTTACTAATTACATGCACATCCTTTATTCAAGTTTCCTTAAAACTTTTATGTGCCTTCTTGGCTATATATTTTGTTGATAAGCATCCATGCCTCAAACTGCAATAGCTCTCAATATTAATATAAAATAAATATCAATTGGAATTGCTTCCACTTGCACAAGTCTGATAATGATTTCCGGAGATTCATTAATATCTTCAAGAAATACGATCCTCCTGTTGAATTCAACAAGGAATCAATTTTTTAAGAATTGCATATCCTTAGTAACAGAAATTTGTTACTTACGTGGTGGCTTTACATAAGGAATTCCAATATAAAATTGGAACAACCAGCAAAGTATCACTTTGTTCTTTAATCTTAGGATCAAGTTTCAATATTCCAGAAACTTTTAGATTCTAAGACTACCATGTCTATTTATAGTTTGTCTTTCAAAACTATGACACATAGTAAAGACAACAATTTTGAGCTAAAATTAAAACTTAGGTTACTACGCTATTCCATGGGTAATATCAAGAATTATTTGCAAAAGAATCCTTCTTGGTGGTTGACTTTGTCTTGCTGATGCTAGAAGAATGCATAAATGAGATTAGCATTGTATTAGTTATATTTAAATCATATTTGCATCATATGAGGGTTATATCATTGTTTTATATTGATTTTGGGAATATTTCATAGTTTCCCTGTTTTTCTGAAATTAACCCTGCACTAGCAGAAACCCTGTTTTCTATATTTTGATGTTTTAGGGACCCAAACGACATCCAAATGACCTAATATTCTGTGGGGATCATTTTTTGGAAGGAACAAAGCGTAGGAGACAAGGAAGCGCACGAAAGGAAGTCCGAGGGGGGTTTTGGGGGGTTCCATGCGGCCAGATTCCCTGGCCGCGTGAGAGCACCTCTGTCCCTCCTCGTTGTTTCGATGTCGTCCGTTTTCATCTCCGTGTCTTTGTATTGACCTAAAAACGACTATAAAAATAGTCCCCCGACGGCTTTTGTAGGGGAGCGCCATAGAAACACAAAACCACGAAACAGAGACCTGGAGCTGCAGATTGGAGGGGGAAAACTCCGGCGGGGCGCTGCTAGCATGGTCTCCATATTCGTCAACGACTTCTCCGTTGTCTCCATGATGAAGAAGGAGTAGTCCACCCATGGACTATGGGTTTGTGGAAGTAACTTATGTATCTCTCCTCTCTTTGAGTTTCACTAATTAGAACCGTATGAGCCGCTGAACATGATTACAGTCATCTATATAATATCTTTGCGGTGGATCTTTTTATGAGTTAATATATGTTTGATATTGCAATAATTTTATTTAAGTTATGAAAGTAGATGCATATTATGTACCATGTTCTTTTTTACTTGTTTTGATCAGACTTGTGTATGAGAGTGTGGTGAGGGGGAACGTGTGCATTAGATGGAGTAACAGGGGGTGGCTAGTGCGGTGAAAGTGACAGAAGTTCCGCGATCCACTTGGGTACTTTACCTTACTTTGTTGCCTCACTAGGGATAAAGAAAAATACCTTGCTACTCGAGATGTGGAGGTGACCTTGCCACTTCTCCATGACTAGATCTAGAATGTTCTTATTTTAACTTCATGTCATAGAACTTAATGATATACTCTGATTTATCTTAATACTAGGATAACTCAATTTAATTACCATCTTAGTGGAGTATAAGAGAGATTAATAAACAAAAGATCTTTATGTCAGGACGTGATGCCCATATAATTAGTAACTTGTCATGAAACCTTTTTGTTGAAATCTAACATGTCAATTCTAGTGTTCCATTATCTACCACTTTATTAAAGAGAGAGTGCATTTGTGAAACCATGAACACCGGTCCATTTAATCATAATTAACACCTTTCCAAAAACTTTTAAGAATTTTCCATTTTCTGCCATTTAAAAATCCGAATCTACAAAAACACTTTTACATCTTTCATTCACAATACAAAACCCAAAAATAGCATCCATCATTGTTTCCACCATCCTTGCATATTTATTTATCACCACTGCATATTTATTTATTGTTTTGCATTTATTATCCTTTGATATCATACTCACACCTTGTGCTTGACAACCATTTGGTGAGGATGAGGGCACAAAACAATTTACTTTGTTTTGTAAGTTTTCAAGAGAAGAATAAGAAGATAAATCTTTCACTACTGGTTGCCCGAGAGTTTGAATAAACCCTCGAGTCATCCCTCGTGGGGAAAATAGTCTTTCCCATACTATACACTCTACACTTGGAGTCTCAACCTAACCCATATTCTTTTGACGCAGGGAACTACATCATCGGGTATCAAGACCTTTTCTGGCGCCGTTGCCGGGGAATCATTGCTGTAAAGATTTTTCCAGCTAGTTTTAAGCCACGCACTACCTCTGGTTCTTTGCCTAAGGACCAGTAGAAGAATATCTCACAACAAAGTCAACTTCATCACCAGCTTGTGCACACACCTAAGCTTGGGGATGTTGCACCTACGTGAGCGTCATATTATCCATCTTTACCTTCAAATCATTTTATTTTGTTTTGTTATTGTCTTGCATATTTCGGTTAGCATATTTTATTTTCAGTTTTGCATAAAAAAAATTAAAAACACACAAAAACTCGCAATCATGATTCTTGGAAACAAACAAGTGAGTCCTCCATTAAGTTCCACTTCTAATTTTAAGAAACATCCTGGAGAAACATTAAAATATGCTTGGGTAAGAATTATTAGGGTACAGTATGAAGATCCTACACCTTGTGAATATGAAAAGCTAGATCTTTATTTTTTTATGTAATAGATCCTTGGTATTAAAACGCTTTAGATGGGGCTATAGGTGGAAGTTTTGTCTTGTCAACACCACCTTGTGCAGCCATGACACTAAGAAGAATCTTTGGTATCTTTGTGGGTAGTAAGAAAAAGGTGGAGGATACCACAGTAGCGCTTGCATTATCTAAAGATAAATTTGAAACCAAATTAGAGAAACTACCAAATAAAGAGGGTTTTGAATAACTAGCATCTTATTCTGAAAACATTATTCCTAGGATAGAGAATGAATTAGTTAATGTTATGCATAAACTAAGATTATGTGAGAGATCATTTCTTGAAAAATATGTTTACCTCAACATAATTGAGGAAAAGTTGGTTTGTGTTAGTGATTCATTAAGGAATGACTCATCATTTAAACATGCGAAGGAAGTTTGTGTTAAGAAACAAGTTTGGGTTAAAAAGGAGAAAAAAGTTGAGGAAGTTAAAATGCTTAGTGAAGTCAAGGAACCACTACTTGACTTAGAGAATTGTAGCTTGCATGAATTAATATCTATCTTACAAAAAATTGCAAGCGATCCTTCCATTAATGTTAACCAAGCAGGTTTTGGTTCTTATATTGATAATCATGTTTTAAAAGAAAATATTTCTAGGTACAACCAAGAAGCTATGATATCACCTAATCTTGGGGATATATGGATCCCCAAAGTACTAGTAACCATTGGAAAAGAGACACACCATACTATATTAGATCTAGGATCTACTGTCTCTGTTTTGTCTAACGGATTATATGAAGTTCTTGAATCAAAGAATCTTGAAAAATGCTCTATTGAACTTACATTTGCTGATGATTCCATTAAACATGCTTTAGGAAAAGTAAGTGATGTTATGGTAGAGTTACATATGACATTTGTACCTTTTGATTTTCTAATCATGGATACGGGGAATAAAACCTCTAGTCCAATTATTTTTGGAAGACCTTTTCTTCGTACCTCGGGTGCTCTCAGTGATTCAAAAGAAGGGAATGTGAAGTTTCAGTTTCCACACAAGAAGTGCATGGAAAACTTCCCAAGGAAGAGGGACACATCAAAGTTCAAGCTCCCTCATGAGCTCCGTCCATCATAAATATCAAGTAAGAAGCCTAGCTACATGGCTATAAAGACATCGCTTTACGGGAGGCAACCCGGTTGTTTTTATTTTTTATTTTCTTTGTGTCCTATTTCTGTAACGAGATACTTAGTTTTTAGTTTTGTTTCTTATTTTTTTTAATAAAGTGCCAAGTTTTGCTCATTTTGGTTTGAAAAAGTTGCTATTCGTATTCGGCGATTTTATTCCAGCACGAATCTGTGCATGGTATGATTTTTCATTTATATTCCGTAACTCCTAATGATCTGAAATTTGAACTGTAGTTGCAAATTTGCATCCTCTGTAAGCATTAATTGTTTCAGTTTTTTTTTACATATTTAAGTGCGGTGAAAACATGTGTTTTGCTACTGTTGTTTTTCTAAACAGATTTCGTCCCATTTTGTTTTATGCATTCTTTGAACTTTTAAGTTGAATGTTTTTTATCCAATTGAGTTTATGAGAAGGAATAAAACATTATATACTTTCTGGACATGTTTCACACTTTTGTTTAAAATTTTGATGCTTCAAACAATTCAATTGTTTTGTGCCAACTAATGTCACCCCACAGAAAAGAGATGGGAGAAACGGTGTTTCGAAGTTTTTTCACAGGGATTAGAGGATATGCACCAAGGGCTATAGAAGGATGGTGAATACCATAATCTTGGTAATGTGAAGACAACCCCATTGGACCAACACACTCTCGGTTTGCACACGTCTAACTTCTGTTTTTCGATCAATGCACTTCATCGCATAAACTTGGAGCTTCTTTTAGTTTTGTTATTTCGGTTTGGTTTTTATTTGTGAGACCACCAATTTTAATTTATGTTATGAGAGAGCTACTGGAAATTTGGGTTTAATTAAGTTGGATGATGTTAAAAATATTGGGAAAGGGATGTTTGAGTTGATTCAAAAAGATACATATAGTTGCATGATTCATGTGCTTTTAATGAGTATTAATTTGTAAGTGTTTTATCAATAACTATATTTTATTCATTTTTTGATGATGAATATTACTTTACTTTGTTTAACATGTATTGATTAGTTCTACGAAAACTTATGAATGCATTTAGACGATCAACTTTCTCCCTCTTGCTAGCCCAAAAATTCCAAAATGTAAAAACTTGTTTTCCAACACCTTCGACCAAAGTTTTTCCAGTGAGTCCACCATATCTACCTATTAACATTATACTATTCCAAGTATGTTTATCTTGTTATATTGTATTATCTATGTTTCCAAATTAAAATGCTTATGTTATTGATTCTTATGGGAAAAGTTGGTTAAAAAGCTCTCACGACCTTGATGCACACTTTAATTTTATTGCACTTAATTAACATGAACCATTGTGATTAAAATTATGAAGTTGTGTGCTTTACAAGAGTCTTGGTTGGGAGTTAGCTCATATGTGCTGTCACATGGCAAGCTTTCAACAGTGCTCTTAGTTATATTTAGTTGATACCATGTACTTTTGTTTATGGATGCCTAACATTGAGTGAAATAATTGTGGAAAATTGGTAAGTTTGAGGAGTGAGTATAAATGGCTAGAGAGACACCTGGGCTGCTAACCCAAGCCATGTGATACATGGTGGAAATTTCATTTTGTTTGTTTGTCTTGTCATTTTGACATGGGCTTGTTTCATATCATGGGACAAGAGGTACCCCAGTTGACGCTCTTGATGGCACTATTATTACTTGCAATGACTTCAACTTGAACTTGCTTTGTGGCCCGAGTTGTGTAGCCAGTTGGAGAGGTACTTGTATTCACGGGGCATGAGGCATTCGACCCATACTTTGTATGGAACACTACTCATATTTTCTTTCACTTTCAACTTAACCATTCAAGATGCTATGATAGGGGTAATGAGATCTCCACAGCAATGGATACCGCATTGCAAACATTAACTTAAGTAGAAGGATTTGGAAGCTAGATGAAACTTATTCATGTTTAACCTCTATTATTTATCTATCTTAAGTGTCCACCTTCTATATTCAGATTTACAAGAATACTCTATGACCATTATAGGATGTTTTTACTTTTCATTATGCATACATTTGGTCCATAGTACTTTATTCTATGTTACACTTTGTGAAATATCATTGAACATCCTTACATTGAATATTTGATATCGCTTCATAATCTATCATGGATATTGCTACTCCTTTGAGAATGAATCAGTTGACTCTATGTAGCAATAGTAATCATCTTTGATATCCATTGATAGTATTAAAAAGCAAAGTCCATGTTAGTTTTATCACCTTCACACTCGAGGACGATTGTAGGTTAAGCTTGGGGATGTTGATGCATGTAAAATGCATACATGAGATTTGCATTGTATTACTTATATTTCAATCATATTTGCATCATATAAGGGTTATATAATTGTTTTATATTGATTTTGGGGATATTTCATAGTTTCCCTATTTTTCTAGAATTAACCCCGCATTGGCAGAAAACCCTATTTTCTATATTTGAAGTTTTTGGACCCAAACGACGTCCAAATGACCTAATGATTTGTGGGGATCATTTTTTGGAAGGAACAAAGCGTAGGAGCCAAATAAGTGCATGAAAGGAAGTCCAAGGAGGATTGCTATGAATTCATGAATGCTGTAGGATTTCCAAACTTTAATCTCTAATGCAGGGTTGGAATATTTTGTTGATGGTGAACCTAGCCAATATGCAAAACTAACTATGTCTGTGGTGCAGGATTTTAGTTTTAGTTGGTCCTTGCCTACCCCATGGTTCACTATAAAATTTACAATAAAAGTGTCAACTTGCCCTTTGATGATTTTTGTGCAGCCATTAAGGTGCCACAATGGGGATCGCGTGAGAAGATAAAAGGGAAGCCTAAGCCACTGATGGACCTGTATAAAGAAATCTTCCAAGGGAGGAGCTTCCCAGATGAGAGTGGTAAAATTCGAAATATTCAACTCCCATCTAGGAAGACTACAAACAAGCTATCTGCTTATGATTTAGCTTTCATCTCAGATGCCTTGATACGGGATAATACCTATAATTTTGGTGCTTTAATATCTTTCCGTCTTGCTGCTAACTGCGAGAAAGGGGGAATTTGTGGAGGTCTCATTTATTAGCTTTGCATGGTGTGGTACTGCACCGTTTAGACATCCAGTTTCCCATAGAGAGGCTTGATCTTAATTCCACGATAAAACACAAATTTGTTTCTACTTGGGCTAACTTGAATAACTTATCTTATGAAATGACATTTTTTTCAAAAATCAGGGTGGAGAGTAGTTAAGTCTGATCGATTAGTCAATTTGCCTGTGCCTCTTTTGTTTAACCTTGATGTCAGAAAAGGATGGTCATTCCCGAAGAATGAATTTGATGCATACAAAGAGGAGCACTGCAGCATGTAGAGGACGCTAGAGAGGGGGCGAAGATAATTTCGTCCAGCCATCCGGCACTGCGGAGCTTCCGTACCAGCACCCTGATTAACATTGTGGGCCTTCTGCTTCTTGTTCTTCACAAGAGCCTCATTACTATCATGCTAAGGACGATCCACCAGCCTGGAGCTTCTACCCGCACTGGGATTGATCTCCACTTATGAAAAAAGCCTAATCTTGGGGGGAGGTATATCGACATCACACTCATTTACATATCATAATTCTGTCGGTACTTTGTATATCCATGTTTTTGTTTGTTTCTTTTCCATTGTTTTTCTTGTTTAGTTTCTGCTTTCCAAAACGCAAAAATACCAAAAATAATTCCGGTGTTTCTCTTTGTTTGTTTCTTTAGTTTATATTATTAGTTTGCTTTACTTTCTAGTTTTAGTTTGTTATTCAAAAATCCAAAAATATTTTGCTTTGTTTGCTTGTTTCCTTCTGCTCTTGTTTTAAATTCGAAAACCCAAAAATATTTGTTGCTCTTCTTCGGTTTTGTAAAGTTTGTTGCAGAGTTCAATAGTCTTCTGTGACTCCATTGGATATTGGTTATCATTTCATATCATTCAAGCCACACAAGTGAAAAGCAATAATGACGATTTATGACAATTCAAGCTGTGGTGAGAGGCGGGCATGAACTATTTTTTTTTTGTACATATACTCATCCATGTGGACATGCTTAGCTTGTTCGTGTAAGGTGTATGTTATTTAATGGATGCTTAGTGGTTCGTTCTCTCTTATGATCAGTTCCAACTTACTAATAGTAGATAGCATGTTGTATAAATGTTTGCTTGTATTGTTCTATTCATAAAAAGGTATGACATTATAGTAACCTCCTCTGAATGTTTCATTTGAATTGACTTGGCACATGCTCACGCATGCATATGACTGAAAACAAAAATTCAATTAAGCCTTGATGATTTATTTTGCCTCAGAGTTTGTGTATCACTTTTATGTCCGTTAATTTTGTTCTGTCGCAAGCATGATTATGACGGTTGTTGCTCTCTTGACTATCACTTCCTAGTCTAGTGCTATCTCTCACTTGTACTGAGTGGGAATGCTGCTTGTGCTTCCAAATCCCTGAAAACCAAGTCATTCCAAAGAGTCCACTATAAATTCATATGCATGGTATTTCAAGCCATTCCAAGTAATTTTTCATGTACTACCTTTAAAACCTTCAAAATACTTCTCATTTTGTGACACTGTTTTAGTTCATGAGAAAGTAGTAGTTGGGTTTGTTATCTTCCATACTAAATTAAGTACCCCCTGACTTGCATGCTTCATCTGCTTGTCACTAATTTTGCAAAGAGCTGGTTACTCCACTATAACATAAAATAGGCACTTCTCCATGGTATGTGATTGTTGGCGGACACCCGAGGATTCGATTAGCCATGGTTTGTGATAAGCAAAGGTTGGGAGGAGTGTCAAGCTATATATAAAAGTGCATACTATAAATAATTCGGAACCACTCTCAACTTTCTTAGTATGGAAGATACTCTATTACCATTCGTTGACGTAAACAACCACTTCCCAAAATTATTTCACTTCTGTTTTTAAAAATAAAAATCTCTAGCACATGTTAATCACTGCTCCCCTCTGCGAAGGGCCAATATTTTACTTTATTTTTTAGTCACCATCTTTTCTTTGAGCACCCTCTCGAGAAAATAACTGTCATTCTTAGTGTAATGTGCTTGTCCGAGAACACGGTTAATTGTGGTATAACTTTGATGCTTTTATCTTTGATATCTCTATTTCTAGTCTTCACTTGAATTTCAGAGGTGCCCTGGAATTTATGTTCTGCTCAACAAATAAGGGAAAGCGATATACCACTTTATCATATCTTATTATGAACATTGCAATCTTGCAAGTAGATATACTTCATGTTGCTTATTATTAGTGTGTTTGTATCTCTTCATGGCTTGCAAAACTATTAGGTGGCTTTATTTGCATACTTCTTATTATGAATTGCCTAAGTCCTTAATCATATAGTGAGAATATATACATCATATTAAGCAAATGTGTTCGTAAAAGTTTTTTTTTATCGCACTCAGTTGTTAACTGATTTGTTTGAGCACAAGCAATAAGCTAAGCTTGGGGGGAGTTGATACATCCAAAACGTATCTACTTTCCCCGAACACTTTTGTTGTTGTTCTTCTTCTAAACTTGCATGTTTTGAATACAACTAACACGGACTAATGTTGTTTTCAGCATAATTTCCCTGGTGTCTCGTTTTTGTGCAGAAATTCAACTTTCGGGAAAATGCCCGGAAAATATCGCAAAGTCCCTATTTTACCCGAAGACTCACAGAGCCAGAAGACGAGACAGAGACGGGCCACGAGGGGCCCACACCACGTGGCGGCACCCCCTAGGCCGCGCCGTGCCATGGTGTGTCCGCCTCGGCCATCCCTCATGCCCCCCTTTCGATTACTTAAGCCCCTTAACCTAAAACACCGAAGGACAAACAGTTTTTCCATGAAAAGTTACGTAGCTCCGCCGCCACCGAAAACCCCAATTCGGGGATCAGAAACTCCGTTCTGGCACCCTGGAGGGACGGGGAATTGGAGGAGATCATCGACATCATCATCACCGACGCCTTTCCATAAACCATCCATGATTCCCCCCATCCATGTGTGAGCAATCCCCGCTGTAGGCTGCAAGGGATGGTAGGGATTGGATGAGATCGTTCATGTAATAATTGCCAGATTGTTAGGGCATGGTACCTAGTATCCGATGTTAGTGCTATATATCGTTTTTGCAACTTGTTGTGTTTAATGCTTATCACTAGGGCCCGAGTGCCATGATTTCAGATCTGAACATGTTATTGATTCATGAGGATAATTATTGTTTTTTATCTTACCTGCAAGTTTTATACACATATCGTTGTCCGGAACCCGAGGCCCCAAAGTGACAGCAATTGGGATAACCGGAGGGGATGACTGTGATGTGAGGATCACGTGTGTTCATGGAGTGTTAATGCTTTGCTCCGGTGCTTTATTAAAAGGAGCACCTCAATTACGAGTAGTTTCCTTTTAGGCCCACTGCAAACGGGCTGGTAGGACAAAAGATGTTGTGCAAGTTTCTCATTGCGAGCACGTACGACTAAATACAGAACACATGCCTATGCTTACTTAGTACTTGGATGCTTTATCATTATTTACCTGCAATAGCCCATGTCTTGATTATTATATGAATTATCTTATCCATGCAACGCCCGTTCATCCGTCCCTACGCCTACAATATTTTAATCGTGTTGTCTACTACAATTATTTTTGATGTATTTATTTCATTCCCACTATTATTTCACTACTGCTACTGCTATAAAACTGTTGCTACTGATAAACTGTTGCGAGAAAGTCTATTTCTAGGTGCAGCTGAACTGACAATTCATTTGTTAAGGCTTATAAATATTCTTTGGCTCCCCTTGCGTCGAATCAATAAATTTGGGTTTTACTTCCCTCGAAGACCGTTGCGATCCCTATAGGTCATCAGGGGGTGAATAGGCTCTAATTCGAAATCTTGATTGTTTTTCAATTTAGGATTGACACAAAGGTAAATTCTATAGATATGCAAATACGGTGAATTTACCTATATAACAAGAGCAACACTAAACAAGATACAAATACAAAGTAAAGGACATGGAACAAGGTAACCGATAACGGAAGCACGCGGAGACAAGGATGTATTCTCGAGTTCCTCCTTTTGAGGGGAGTACGTATTGTTGGAGGGGTGTGAGTTTCGCCACGAAGGCCTACTCAACACCACAAAGTCCTCATCCTATTCTTCGATGAACTTCGCCACAAAGGCCTAGTTCACCTTCCACTATTAATTCCCTTTGATGCGGAAATTGGTGCCTTTACAATGAGCTTGAGGCACACATCCATAACCGAATTGGGGGCTCCCAAGAACACTAGCAATCTGGCTACAATCAATAAGTAAGCAACAATGGAGTCTAGGTTTTCCACAAGAAAATCCTAGACTTGAATCCCTCAAGTGAATAAGGGGGAATGAAGATTGGGTTGGTGAAGATTTATAGCCGAGACTTCTCCTTCAATCCTCCAAGAATCAACGAGTTTGGGTGGAGAAAATGGGAGAAATCTAGAATTTGGTGAGCTCCATTAATGGGGACTTAAATGCTGGACGAGCTCACCCTTTAGGGAAGAAGGGGTCTTCTATTTATAGGTCCACTAAAAAACTACCCTTTTCTGCATCTCGCGAACAATCCGGAATGCCTCGAAATATTTCGGCTAGCTGGAATATTCCGGGGCATTCTGGATGCTAACATAGGCTTTCACGCTCATTTCAGAATGATTCTGACAGCCCTGAATTGCGTGGAACGAATCAGGATGCTAAAAGAAGTTTTCACGGCAAATCCAAAATCATTCTGGAATTTTCGGAATGAATCCGGATGCCAACAGAAACCTCCGCCTGCAGGGAAAACTGGCCACGATCTTTTTCTCCACCATAATTTTGACACTGATTTGTGCTGGTAATAGGTGTACCTTAAACATGCAGCACACGGTGAGATATCACTTATGTTGTTAACAAACACACAAAACCAACGAGATTAAAAAATATTCTTTCAGTCTCCCCCTTTTCGGTGTTTGGATTTCATATAGTGAACAAAGGAAATGGTCTCCAAAAAATAGACGGGCTCCCCTAGATGTGTGCACTTGTTGAGGCACACAACAACTAGGCTTTGCTCCCTCTATGTTTTAGAAACCAAGCAATTTAAACAAGTTCACAATAGCAATTGCTTAAAGGATAATACAAGATAACCATGCAAGCATATAGTCTAAAGATAATAACTTATCACGAGCAAGGGTGACACACACAAGTCACCTAAAGGTTCCGCACACATAAAGCAAATGTTTTCAACAAAAAGATAAACTAGAGCACAAGGATATAAGATCAAATCGAGGCAAGAGACTTGTGCCCCAACCCTTGCAAATCTCGTGATATCCTAAATAGATAACTCCATCCCCCCTTTGGCATCAAGACTCCAAAAAGGAGAAAAAGAGCTCAACTGGCGTCTCAAGAGATCACTCGACTTTCTCTTCATCATCTTCCCGCTCCTCTTCCTGATCTTCTCCACCTTGGTTGCCAGCATCATCAAAGTCATCGTCATCTTCATACTCTTCATCGTCATCCCCATCAGATGGAGGCATTTCAAAGTAGAAGTCATCATCACAGATCTTAGGAATCTCAATGGGAACAAGATCATCAGCAGCAAGTGAAGGAGGATCACCAGACACATCAATGCCATCATTCCTCCTGTCGGCATTCTGAATACGCCTAGTATCTTTGGCCAGCTCCCTCATGGGCAATAGCTTTAGTGTCACTTCACATGCTGAACATTGCCTTAAAATAGTTGGCAATGCCATTAGAAGACTGACGCTGAGAACCACCACTAGAAGAGCCATAAGGAGTGTGAGGGGGTGTTTGTTTTGGCTTTTGCTGACTTTCCACAGAAAAAACACCCCAAACGTACCAAACGGGGGTGCTGTGGCTGTGGGCTTTGGAAAGCCACCGAAGAAAATACACAGCGAACAGAAAGCACCGAGGTGCTTTCCTTGGCTTCCCGCAAAGTGCCCGAACCGTTTTCTGTAAAAAGACAGTTCGTTTCTAGGTAATCACAGTAAATGCCACCGAAATTTTTCACAGCACCGAGCAGCCCCACCCGTGCGTTCTCACCAACCACACACGACACACGCCCTCGAACCCGTGTGTTTCCCACCCCGAACCCAACCCGAGCGAGGTGCTAGGGTTTCCCCGCCGCCGCCTGTCGCACCCGGACTTCTAGAGGATACTCACAGCCCGCTAAACAGTAGATAATTGGCTTACGGGGCTTACCGGCACCCGCATCTCAATATGAGTAGGCCAACACGTAAACGTGTGACAACCAACCTCTACTATTCATCGTCTGCGTAAACCATCCCATAGAAATCCGACTACTTCCATTGACGTACTTCATAACATACACACATGGTACGTCAACGACATTTGAACAAGTGATATCACAACAAATCTCTAAGACACAAAGAATTAGAAATAAGTGGCAAATAGCTCTCACTAGAGCAGAGATAGCAAATACAATCATCCAGAGGACACATGTCCCAACAAGTCATCATTACATCACAGCGGAAGCATCCAAAGTGTCTGAGTACAAACAAGATCCAAATAGGCCTAAGAGGCCGGAAACGAAAAGACGGAGCCCATCCACGATGTCTCGGATCCTGCCCGGGTCCGCTATCTACTCGTCAGCAGCCTCGTCATACTCCACGTAGTAGCCACCATGGGGATCCTCGGAAACGTAGTCTGCAGAACACGCAGCCCCAAAGGGGTCAGTACAGACGAGTACTGGCAAGCAAGACGCACAAGATACCAAAGTGTACCCGGCAACACCAAGTACAGATGCTTTGGGTTCAACGGAAGATAGGTGATACAAAGGTGCGGCAGCGGGCTGCTCTAACCAACTACAGAGACACGCTACAACATCCGGCTAAGAGAAAGGGATAAGATAGCGTATCGGAACCAACTACCACTATCCTCAAACAAACCCATCCTGGATCTCGCCCCTTATCCAAAGAAGCAATCCGAGAATAACTCACACAGTTGGATTAATGGAGGTTCAAGTTATTGTGTCAATAAGCCTATTACTAGTCAAATTATTACCAATTAGGTGTAAGTTGTCTAATCCTTGTTAGCCAGCCCTATCACCAAGTCATCCATAACCGCGGACAACACGGCTTCTCGACAAGATTTAACCCTGCAGGGGTGCACCAATTTGGCCGTACACGTAAGAATATCCCGCCAGACGGGGATCAAACCCACCAAGCGAGGCACTCTACACAATCCAACTCTTCTTCGCATCAAGCCCAAAGAACCACGTGCTGTGCGTGCGCGGCTAATCGAGCCCCCACGAAGAAAAGGGGGACCCTCATAGCACTAGAAGACCACGCCGCCCTAAATGCCGACTACAAAAGTTCCACCCTGGCGCCGAGGGTTCGTACCTGCATATGCGTGCATCAAATGGAAAGCCCGAACTAAGTGTGGCGATTTGGACGAGATGCGAATCGAATCGGAATTGCGGGGGGCGCCCATACACGCTTCCCACATGCGGTTAGCGCGCTCAACATGGATCCAGAGGACAAGAACTTTTCCTGAGTTCGACACTAGCAGGCCTCAAAACCGTACTCGGCCTCCTGCCGGTGCCTTATCATCAAATTAGCATTACCTCCAACATTAACAGGTTGTTGTTTAAACATCGAGCCCCCAGAACATAATAAATATGGTAAAAGAAATAACGGACATCAGACTCGAGCATAAACAACCCTAAGCATGCTAGTAAGACACAGGCAACAAGCAACAGGGCTATAGGTGTGGAGGATAGGCTATATCAGGGTTACAGGATAACATGTGATAGAATCGGAACGCAAGCAACGAATCTTAAGGCTAGCAGATTAGACAACGGAAAGTATCGGTATCCAGTGTGGAAAGGACACAATGGTTCAGGTGAGTGAATACTTGCCTGCAAACTCAGTAGCCTGGTACTGAGCTAACTCCTCTGCAGTAGTGTCGTAAACCTCGTCTGTCTCAATGTCGTCGTCTATTCGAGAAGAAGCAAACAAACAACGCAGAGAGACAAACAATCAATAACATGGCATAATGCACAATCATGGGATGATGCATGACAATTTAATTGATGCATCAAAGACAAGCTAGTTGACATGGTAACATAATTAAATGGGCCCATATGCAATTTGGATTGCATATGGAAAAGCCCATGAATTAAGGTTGAATTAAATGATCTACAAATAACCATCATGTGACAGTTGATTAGAATGATGCATGGATGAGGAAAACAATAAGAAAACAACAATAGCTTCAATTTGAAATGTTGTTTACCAAGTTTGGAATTTTATTTATTAAGTTATGAAATTTGGCTTCTTAAATGAGTTACACAAGCATTTGTTGTTTTCACCAATTTTAAATGTTCAAAATATATAACCAAATTCATATTTGGAAAGAACACAAAATTTTAGATGGAAAACATATTTCATTTGTTGAAAAAGGAATTAAAATGAATTAGTTATTAATTGGACAATTTTAAATGCATTAATTAAGAAACAGTTGTTTTCAGCAATTTAATTTACTTAAAACAGAACACAAAGTTGATATTTGCAAAGTACATGAAAAATTGAATGGAAAACATATTTTATATGTGCCATTTGAATTAAATTTGAACTAGTTACGAATTTGACCAAATTTGAGAGAGTTGTGTGAATTTGAAATTTTGAAACCATTTGAAAGGTTCAAAACAGTATGCAAATGGTTTAAACATGTGGAGAATTTAATTTGGTATAGAAAACATATTTTATTTGTTGAATTTGGAATTTTTATGCCCAAGTTATGAATTTTGCAAAATTAAATGAATTAAACAAGGATTTAAATATTTCACCAATTTAAAATATTCAAAACAGTAAACAAAGTTTATATTTAGGTAGAGAATTTAATTTGGTGTGGTAAACATATTTAAATTATTAAATTTGGATTTATAATGAATTAGTTATGCAATTTTGAAGTATAGGGGGTGTTCTGCCATTTTAATTAACAGTCAGGGACTTAGGAAAAATATTACAGGGACCCGTGTGCGATTAGGAAATTGTTATGGATCTGAAAAAAAGAAAATAAAAAGGGTGTGTTAATCGCGCGGGGGGGATTCGATCCCGCGCCCTCCTGCGTGTGGGTGCGCTGCGCTAGCCACTGGGGTGTTGATCTGTTTGGTGATAGGTAACGGGCGCGCGGGCTTTTGAGGTGGTGTTTCGGCCACTGTCGAAACTGAACCAAAAACAGCTAACTGCACCCGATCGGTAACAGCTCGTCGACGACGACGAACAGCGAGATGCTCGCCGCGGCTGCTGCCGCGCGCGCGGGAGTGGCGTGTGCTCTGCTCGCGGAGGGAAAAGCGAAGGGGAAGAGGGACAGGGGCGAGGGCGTTGCTCACCGTGGGCCCGATCGGAGGCAGTAGAAGGTGGCGATGGCGCAGCGACAGGGTGACCGACGGGGAAGAAAAGGGGAAGCTCGCGGCGCCCCTAGGCCGTTCCGGCCCCGAATCTCCCGCGTAGAAGATGAAGGAGACGTGGGGATTCCATTCCCGCTGTCAGCTCGTCGAGAGGAGGACCATGGAGGCGACGCCCGGAGGGGTTCTGACGGTGGTTTTTCTGTTCGGGTTCAGGGAACAGAGGAGAAAGGGAAGGGAGAGGGAAGAAAGGAGGCGGCTTGAGGAGGAAGAAAGGTGGAGAGCTAGGGTTCGCGAGGGATGTGCGGCGCAGGGAGCAGATATAGGAGGAGGGGGGAGGCCACGTGGAGCAAGCTCCTCCACGGGAGCTCCGCTCCTCCCATGTGCGCCTCCGTACGGAGGATGACGAAGGCAGGAGGGGTGGGCTGGCCTCGTGGGGTGTGGTGGGCTCAGCCCACTTGGCTGGCCTGCCCTCCCCCTCTTTTTTTTTTTTTTTGTTGTTTGCGTTTTTTTTGTAGGAAAAACAAAGAGAGAAATATAATAGGTTTTTGGAGTTTTTATTTTAACAACAATTTTTTTATGAATTGCCCTTTCCCAACAGTTTAGATTCACAAGTGTTGGTTCTGTAATTTTTTGAGATTTCAAATTATTTGAATTTAAAATGGAATTGGCATATTGGGTTTAATAATAGAAAGATTGTTTGAACCATTTACAAAATTCAATCCAATTCATAATTTTGGAAAACAAATTAATCATTTGATTTGAATATTTTATTTGAAAAAGTTGTAACAGACCAAGTGTGAAACATATTGATTTGTCATTTGATTTGGAATTCAAATTCAACACATGTGGATATGATGACATGATGCATTTGAAATAAAATCAAGAAACAAACATTCTAAGTTGGGAGTTTTTTTTTCATACTTGGGATGTTACAAAACGCCCCCTTGAAGGAATCGCGCCCCGAGATTCCTACCGAGAAGAGAAAAGGTCCGGATACTTCTTGCGAAAATCCTCTTCGGTCTCCCACATTGCCTCTTTATCGGAATGATGGGGCCACTGCACTTTGAAGAACTTAGTGCTTTTGTTGCGAGTTTTGCGCTCGGTCTCATCGAGAATGCGAACAGGATGCTCTTCATAAGAGAGGTCTTCTTGCAGATCAATGGAATCATGATCAACTGCACGACCTGGATCTTTGAAGCATTTCTTGAGCTGTGACACGTGAAACACATCGTGCACCTTGGATAGCTTTTCTGGAAGTTCAAGACAATATGCATTTTCTGCACGCCTTGAGAGATTGTTGAAAGGACCAATGTATCTTGGTGCAAGCTTTCCTTTGACACCAAAACGATGAGTGCCTCTGAGGGGAGTTACACGGAGATATGCTTTATCACCAGCTGCATAGACCATGTCCCTGTGCTTGCTGTCATAGTAGCTTTTCTGACGAGACTGAGCAATTTTGAGATTGTCACGAATGATGCGAACTTTCTCTTCGGCCTCCTTAACAATGTCAGGGCCTAAGAGTGAACGTTCACCAGCTCCAGACCAATTGATTGGACTCCTGCATCTACGGCCATAGAGAGCCTCAAATGGTGCCATGCCTAGGCTTGCCTGGAAGCTGTTGTTGTAGGAGAATCCAACATATGGAAGACATTCCTCCCATTTCATGCCAAAAGAGATACCACATGCTCTGAGCATATCCTCGAGAATCTGATTGACTCTTTCGACTTGCCCTTGAGACTGAGGGTGATAAGCTGTGCTGAACAGAAGATTGGTTCCCAAAGCTTCTTGAAAGCTTTTCCAGAAATGAGAAGTGAAGATGCTCCCATGGTCTGAGCTTATTTCCAATGGAACAAGATGAAGAGGAACAATCTTTGCTGTGTAGAGCTCTGCTAACTGACTAGCTGAGATTGTCTCTTTGACAGGAAAGAAGTGAGCTACTTTAGTGAGTCGATCAATGACAACGAAGATTGCATCGTTGCCCCTCTTGGACTTTGGAAAACCAGTGACGAAGTCCATTTCAATCATGTCCCACTTCCACTCAGGGATTTTTAGAGGTTGGAGAAGACCGGCTGTTTTCTGATGAACTGCCTTAACACGTTGACAAACGTCGCATTCCGAAACGTATTGAGCAATTTCACGTTTCATGCCAGGCCACCAATACAGTGTCTTGAGATCCTGGTACATCTTTGTACTTCCAGGGTGTATGGAGAGAGGAGTTTCATGAGCCTCCTTGAGGATGACATCTTTGAGACTTTGAATTTGAGGAACTGCAATGCGTCCTTCAAAGAACACAGCTCCCTTGTCATCCACTGAGAAGGACTTAAATTTCTCATTGCCTGCTTTGATGTGTTCTACAATCTTCTTGATTTCAGCATCACGAAGTTGTTCAGAACGAATCTTGTCCTCGAGAGTTGGAGTGGCTGTCAAGTTTGCAAGATAGCCTTGAGGAACAAGACCAAGGTTGAGCTTCTGGAATTCTTCATGAAGAGGAGGTTGGCTTTCCATGATCATGAGATTATTGCAATACGACTTGCGACTGAGAGCATCGGCCATAACATTAGCCTTGCCTGGAGTGTAAGAAATGGTAAGATCAAAGTCTTTGATCTTTTCAATCCATCTCCTTTGCCTGAGGTTTAGATCTGGTTGAGTGAAGATGTACTTCAGACTCTTATGATCGGAAAAGATTTCAGTGCGATTACCCAACAAGTATTGTCTCCATTTCTTGAGGGCAAACACAACTGCTGCAAGTTCAAGGTCATGAGTGGGATAATTGAGCTCATGTGTATTCAACTGACGTGAAGCATAAGCCACAACTTGACGTTCTTGCATAAGAACTGCACCTAGACCTTGGAGAGAAGCATCACAGAATATCTGGAAAGGTTTGGTAGGATCTGGGCCAACCAGAACTGGTGTAGAAGTGAGTTTAGTCTTCAGGAGATTGAAACTTTCATCACATTGTGGAGACCAAACGAACTTCTTGTCCTTCTTTGTGAGGTCAGTGAGAGGTTTGGCAATCTTGGAGAAGTTTTGGACGAAGCGACGGCAATAGCTAGCCAAGCCAAGAAAACTTCTTACTTGCTTCACCGTCTTTGGAGGTTTCCAATCAACAATTGCTTTAACCTTTTCTGGATCAATGGCTATGCCCTTGGCAGAGATGACATGACCAAGGTAAGCAACTTCTGAAATCCAGAACTCACATTTGGAGAACTTGGCATAAAGACGATGCTCGCGAAGCTTCATGAGAGTGAGACGAAGATGTTCTTCATGCTCTTCCTCAGATTTTGAGTAGACAAGAATGTCATCAAGATATACCACAACGAACTTGTCGAGGTATTCATGGAATACAGAATTCATGAGTCGAGAGAAAGTCGCCGGTGCATTGGTGAGACCAAAGGACATGACGGTGAATTCGTATAGACCGTAGCGAGTGGTGAAGGTTGTCTTTGGAATATCCTCTTTTCTGATCTTTATTTGATGGTAACCCATTCTCAAGTCCAACTTGGAGAATACTAAGGCTCCAGCAAGTTGATCAAAAAGATCATCGATGCGAGGAATTGGATACTTGTTTTTGATGGTTTTCTCGTTAAGAGGACGATAGTCAACAACGAGTCTCTTTGTGTGATCCTTCTTCGCAACGAACAGAGTTGGGCAACCCCAAGCCGAGGAACTAGGTTGAATGTAACCTTTTTCCATGTACATATCAATTTGTTCCTTCAACAACTTCATCTCGGGAGTTCCTATCTTGTAGGGATGCTTAGAGATTGGAGCAGTACCTGGCTCAAGTTCGATCACGAACTCAACAGCTCTGTCCGGAGGCATTCCTGGCAACTCTTCTGGAAAGACGTCAGGGAAGTCGCAAACCACCGGAACATTTTCAAGTGAAGGTAGAGGTTTTGCATCGAGGGTGCATAGCTGAATGGAACTTGATTCATGTGGAGAATAGATTATCTGTCCAGAAGGGTGGGACAGAGTTATTGACTTTTGAGCACAGTCAATTTTTGCTTTATTGGCCTTCAGCCAATCCATACCAAGAATGACATCAATGTCAGAATTGCCAAGCAGTATGAGAGAAGCAAGGAATATGTGGCCTCCAATTAGAATTTGATTTCTGTGACTGATCTTGGACGTTTGCATAGTTGCTCCAGGGGAGTTGACCACTAGCGGGGAACCCAAACCAACAAAAGGGAGTTTAATTGTTGTCGCAAAGATCTTTGACACGAAAGAATGTGATGCTCCGGTATCAAACAACACTTTAGCTGGATTAGAGTTTACGGGAAATGTACCGAGAACGACGTCATGAGCTTCCTCAGCTTTGTCGATCTTGACATGATTCACCCTTGCGGTCCTCCAGACATGCCTGTTGTTGGAGTTGAAGGCCTTAGGCGGGGGAGCGCGCACCATTGCCTGGTTTGTGTTAGGACGAGGTGGTGGTGGAGGTAGCTGCCTCTGCGTGCACTTGTCGGCGTAGTGCCCCGTCTGCTTGCACTTGTAGCATGTGACGACACGAGGAGGCCCTGGCCTTGGCTGCCCCATCGAAGCCCTTGGATCATGCATCTAAGCAGGGTTGGGTGGGCGGGGAGCGAAGCCTGGAGAAGTTTGGGCATATGGAGCCCGAGTGACAGCACCATTTGGCACCCAGATGCGGCGCTTCTGCGGAGGGGTGGTCATGTTGGAGGAGGAACCACCCTCACGCGAGTGCTTGCGAGACTCCTCGAACGCCTTGCGCCCATTTTCTTCATTGAGCGCGGTGTTAACGAGATCCTTGAAGCTGTTGGCCTTGATATTGGTGAGGGCATACTTGAGTTCCGGGTTAAAACCTCTGCGGAACCTTGCCATCTTCTTAGCTTCAGTGGACACCTCATCTCCATCGTACCGAGCGAGGCGATTGAACTCACTCTGATACCCGATGACGTCCAGCTTGCCCTGCTTGAGTGAGCAAAACTCTTCACGCATCCTTTTCATGAGACCATCTGGAATGTGGTGCTTCAGGAAAGCCTCCTTGAAACAATCCCACGTGATTGGCATGCCAGTTCTCATGGCCTGGAAGTTCTCCCACTAAGTAGCTGCCTGACCCTTCAGCAGATAGGAGGCATACTTGACCTTGTCTTCTTCAGCCACGTGAGCAATCTCCAGAGCCTTAGCTATCTCACGGATCCAGTCATCAGCGTCCAGAGGCTCGCGTGTGGCCACGAAAGCTCTTGGGCCCAGACTGAGAAACTCCTTGATGCTGACCCGTGGAGCTGTCTGGTTGATGTGCTGATTAGCCTGAAACTGGGCCATCTGCGTCATGACTTGGGTCATCTGAGTCAACAGCTCCGCGATTGGCGGTGGCTCAGGCGTGTTGTTCCTTGTTGGCGGCATCCTGAATGGAAATGCATTTTAGCACAACAATAGAAAAGGATAGACTTGGCAACCGAAAGAGAGATTATTCCGACGCATGAATAGACAACCACAAGGTTCACCATCACATGTTCAAATACATCAGAATATCCAATACACCATAAATGGTTCGAATGCCAAAGGATAACTAAGCATAGCTAAGAATGGATACATCGGTACTCCCATGCTCATCACGCAGGACGGCGACTAGGAGTACGGCGAGAGGTACGGTGAGGAGCACGCCCACGAAAGTAGGTGGAACGACGATCCACGTAGATCTGACGTGGTCTGAGACCGACTCTAGGCGTGGTGAAGTACATAGCGTCGACTCCCTGTGCTCCAAAGCGGGGAATCCCAGTGTAACCAGCACCAAGGTTAAGGAGTGGACCTCTGATCGGCTCGTAACCTCCAGCATCTGGCAGACGACGCCCAACTGGCTGATCGAAACGTGCAAAGCGCTCGTCTCCAACAAAGTCTGTGGTGTAAGTCGCCAGACGAGTCAAAGCAAGGTAAAGCTGCTCTCTGACTGAAGCCAACTCCTGAGATAGTGTGCGGGCAACTGCGTCACTGTGTCTCACAAACTGAGCGGTGGTGTGCAGCCTGGAGTTATCATGCTCGTACACATCCAAGTTGTCGTAGAGAGTGAAGTGAGCTCCCTCTGAAGTGATGTAACCACGGGGGATGTGGCGATAGATAGAATCGTCAAATCCCCAGTAGTCAGCACGAAGGACGGTGAGGCTCACATAAGCTGCCTGCTGCACAGCCATATCCACTGTGGAACCTACTGCCTCGTAGCGGTGGACTACGCTCATGCCATCATCTGACAGAATGTAGACGATAGCCTGGTAGTAGGTCTGGTCAAACTCTCGCTGCTGCTCGTAGACCTGGTACTCTGGTGCCCATCGGAACCCCAGAAAAGTGACCATGTCTCTCAGCATCTCCGGATAACCGGCAGTGCTCTCGCAACGAGTCATACGAACCACCTGCGGGTAGAACCTGAGATCCATCTGTAGATGATCGGGGAAGTTTTGATTAGACGCCGGTAGAAGAACTGAAGTGGCAAGCAACAACAAGGTTTCAACGGACGAAAAGGATGTTGAGAAGAACAGGATATCGAAGCAACATTGGGGAAACACGAGACCAAACACTCCTGAGGTACTACGGAAAACCCATCCGGGCTTCCAAAGGATCAATATCTACTGCGTAAGGAATAGAGGATCTGCTTCCGGGGCTTATGTGCCTCCGTTCTCAATCGTGAGTAGGCAACATGATAAATCATGTCACAACCACCTCCATTCCTATGGTCTAGTAGATATAACTATCCTAGAGAAACCAGGATACGTGAAATCCTAACTTAAAAGTTTAGATGAGAAGAGAAAACAACGTTGCACTTCCTTACCAGAAAAGGGAGGGTGGGTGGGGAAAGAAATAAAAGAACAGAATTCCTACTCTCACGTTTCACTTTTCCTATATAGCTACAAAATAGTTTCTAGACTCAACTGCGACCAGTAAAAGGGATCCTACAGGCAGACAGGCTCTGATACCATTTGTCACACCCGGACTTCTAGAGGATACTCACAGCCCGCTAAACAGTAGATAATTGGCTTACGGGGCTTACCGGCACCCGCATCTCAATATGAGTAGGCCAACACGTAAACGTGTGACAACCAACCTCTACTATTCATCGTCTGCGTAAACCATCCCATAGAAATCCGACTACTTCCATTGACGTACTTCATAACATACACACATGGTACGTCAACGGCATTTGAACAAGTGATATCACAACAAATCTCTAAGACACAAAGAATTAGAAATAAGTGGCAAATAGCTCTCACTAGAGCAGAGATAGCAAATACAATCATCCAGAGGACACATGTCCCAACAAGTCATCATTACATCACAGCGGAAGCATCCAAAGTGTCTGAGTACCGACAAGATCCAAATAGGCCTAAGAGGCCGGAAACGAAAAGACGGAGCCCATCCACGATGTCTCGGATCCTGCCCGGGTCCGCTATCTACTCGTCAGCAGCCTCGTCATACTCCACGTAGTAGCCACCATGGGGATCCTCGGAAACTTAGTCTGCAGAACACGCAGCCCCAAAGGTGTCAGTACAGACGAGTACTGGCAAGCAAGACGCACAAGATACCAAAGTGTACCCGGCAACACCAAGTACAGATGCTTTGGGTTCAACGGAAGATAGGTGATACAAAGGTGCGGCAGCGGGCTGCTCTAACCAACTACAGAGACACGCTACAACATCCGGCTAAGAGAAAGGGATAAGATAGCGTATCGGAACCAACTACCACTATCCTCAAACAAACCCATCCTGGATCTCGCCCCTTATCCAAAGAAGCAATCCGAGAATAACTCACACAGTTGGATTAATGGAGGTTCAAGTTATTGTGTCAATAAGCCTATTACTAGTCAAATTATTACCAATTAGGTGTAAGTTGTCTAATCCTTGTTAGCCAGCCCTATCACCAAGTCATCCATAACCGCGGACAACACGGCTTCTCGACAAGATTTAACCCTGCAGGGGTGCACCAATTTGGCCGTACACGTAAGAATATCCCGCCAGACGGGGATCAAACCCACCAAGCGAGGCACTCTACACAACCCAACTCTTCTTCACATCAAGCCCAAAGAACCACGTGCTGTGCGTGCGCGGCTAATCGAGCCCCCACGAAGAAAAGGGGGACCTCATAGCACTGGAAGACCACGCCGTCCTAAATGCCGACTACAAAAGTTCCACCCTGGCGCCGAGGGTTCGTACCTGCATATGCGTGCATCAAATGGAAAGCCCGAACTAAGTGTGGCGATTTGGACGAGATGCGAATCGAATCAGAATTGCGGGGGGCGCCCATACACGCTTCCCACATGCGGTTAGCGCGCTCAACATGGATCCAGAGGACAAGAACTTTTCCTGAGTTCGACACTAGCAGGCCTCAAAACCATACCCGGCCTCCTGCCGGTGCCTTATCATCAAATTAGCATTACCTCCAACATTAACAGGTTGTTGTTTAAACATCGAGCCCCCAGAACATAATAAATATGGTAAAAGAAATAACGGACATCAGACTCGAGCATAAACAACCCTAAGCATGCTAGTAAGACACAGGCAACAAGCAACGGGGCTATAGGTGTGGAGGATAGGCTATATCAGGGTTACAGGATAACATGTGATAAGATCGGAACACAAGCAACGAATCTTAAGGCTAGCAGATTAGACAACGGAAAGTATCGGTATCCAGTGTGGAAAGGACACAATGATTCAGGTGAGTGAATACTTGCCTGCAAACTCAGTAGCCTGGTACTGAGCTAACTCCTCTGCAGTAGTGTCGTAAACCTCGTCTGTCTCAACGTCGTCGTCTATTCGAGAAGAAGCAAACAAACAACACCGAGAGACAAACAATCAATAACATGGCATAATGCACAATCATGGGATGATGCATGACAATTTAATTGATGCATCAAAGACAACCTAGTTGACATGGTAACATAATTAAATGGGCCCATATGCAATTTAGATTGCATATGGAAAAGCCCATGAATTAAGGTTGAATTAAATGATCTAGAAATAACCATCATGTGACAGTTGATTAGAATGATGCATGGATGAGGAAAACAATAAGAAAACAACAATAGCTTCAATTTGAAATGTTGTTTACCAAGTTTGGAATTTTATTTATTAAGTTATGAAATTTGGCTTCTTAAATGAGTTACACAAGCATTTGTTGTTTTCACCAATTTTAAATGTTCAAAATATATAACCAAATTCATATTTGTAAAGAACACAAAATTTTAGATGGAAAACATATTTCATTTGTTGAAAAAGGAATTAAAATGAATTAGTTATTAATTGGACAATTTTAAATACATTAATTAAGAAACAGTTGTTTTCAGCAATTTAATTTACTTAAAACAGAACACAAAGTTGATATTTGCAAAGTACATGAAAAATTGAATGGAAAACATATTTTATATGTGCCATTTGAATTAAATTTGAATTAGTTATGAATTTGACCAAATTTGAGAGAGTTGTGTGAATTTGAAATTTTGAAACCATTTGAAAGGTTCAAAACAGTATGCAAATGGTTTAAACATGTGGATAATTTAATTTGGTATAGAAAACATATTTTATTTGTTGAATTTGGAATTTTTATGCCCAAGTTATGAATTTTGCAAAATTAAATGAATTAAACAAGGATTCAAATATTTCACCAATTTAAAATATTCAAAACAGTAAACAAAGTTTATATTTAGGTAGAGAATTTAATTTGGTGTGGTAAACATATTTAAATTATTAAATTTGGATTTATAATGAATTAGTTATGCAATTTTGAAGTATAGGGGGTGTTCTGCCATTTTAATTAACAGTCAGGGACTTAGGAAAAATATTACAGGGACCCGTGTGCGATTAGGAAATTGTTCTGGATCTGAAAAAAAGAAAATAAAAAGGGTGTGTTAATCGCGCGGGGGGGGGGGGGATTCGATCCCGCGCCCTCCTGCGTGTGGGTGCGCTGCGCTAGCCACTGGGGTGTTGATCTGTTTGGTGATAGGTAACGGGCGCGCGGGCTTTTGAGGTGGTGTTTCGGCCACTGTCGAAACTGAACCAAAAACAGCTAACTGCACCCGATCGGTAACAGCTCGTCGACGACGACGAACAGCGAGCTGCTGCCGCGCGCGCGGGAGTGGCGTGTGCTCTGCTCGCGGAGGGAAAAGCGAAGGGGAAGAGGGACAGGGGCGAGGGCGTTGCTCACCGCGGGCCCGATCGGAGGCAGTAGAGGGTGGCGATGGCGCAGCGACAGGGTGACCGACGGGGAAGAAAAGGGGAAGCTCGCGGCGCCCCTAGGCCGTTCCGGCCCCGAATCTCCCGCGTAGAAGATGAAGGAGACGTGGGGATTCCATTCCCGCCGTCAGCTCGTCGAGAGGAGGACCATGGAGGCGACGCCCGGAGGGGTTCTGACGGTGGTTTTTCTGTTCGGGTTCAGGGAACAGAGGAGAAAGGGAAGGGAGAGGGAAGAAAGGAGGCGGCTTGAGGAGGAAGAAAGGTGGAGAGCTAGGGTTCGCGAGGGATGTGCGGCGCAGGGAGAAGATATAGGAGGAGGGGGGAGGCGACGTGGAGCAAGCTCCTCCACGGGAGCTCCGCTCCTCCCATGTGCGCCTCCGTACGGAGGATGGCGAAGGCGGGAGGGGTGGGCTGGCCTCGTGGGGTGTGGTGGGCTCAGCCCACTTGGCTGGCCTGCCCTCCCCCTCTTTTTTTTTTGTTTTTTTTTGTTGTTTGCTTTTTTTGTAGGAAAAACAAAGAGAGAAATAGAATAGGTTTTTGGATTTTTTATTTTAACAACAATTGTTTTATGAATTGCCCTTTCCCAACAGTTCAGATTCACAAGTGTTGGTTCTGTAATTTTTTGAGATTTCAAATTATTTGAATTTAAAATGGAATTGGCATATTGGGTTTAATAATAGAAAGATTGTTTGAACCATTTACAAAATTCAATCCAATTCATAATTTTGGAAAACAAATTAATCATTTGATTTGAATATTTTATTTGAAAAAGTTGTAACAGACCAAGTGTGAAACATATTGATTTGTCATTTGATTTGGAATTCAAATTCAACACATGTGGATATGATGACATGATGCATTTGAAATAAAATCAAGAAACAAACATTCTAAGTTGGGAGTTTTTTTTCATACTTGGGATGTTACACCGCCGCCCTCCCGTCCCATCCGCCGCCCTCCGTCCCATCCACCGCCCGCCGTCGACAACGTCCCGCCCTCGACGTCGAGTCACCGTCCCCGGCCGCTCGCTCGCCGTCCTCCTACGCTCCCGCGCTCGCCGTCCTCGACAGCACACGGGCCTGGACGCCAAGCCGCCTCCCGCCGCCAAGCTTGGTCCCCCGCCGCCGACAGCCTCCTCCCCTCCGCCAAGCTGGTCCCCTCCCCGACAACCTCCTCCCCGCCGCCTCCCCGCCGCCTCCAAGCTCGGTCCCCGCCGCCGCCAAGCTCGTGGATGCCGCCGCCAAGCTCGTACCGGCCGTCTCCTCCCCGCCACCGAGTCTCTGTTGCGCTCCTCCCTCCCCTCGGCCGTAAGGTACGGTGCCAGTCCCTGCCTCTCAATTTTTTGACAGTGCATAGGATGCATAGATGCACTCACATCTAGTGCATATTGTGTTGAGAGTGCATACGAATGCTAGCTCCCCATGTGAATTTGCTTCCTGGTAGATGAATTTTAGAAACTTTTCACTGCATAGATGCACTCACATGTAGTGCTTGTTACCAAATTGTACTGGTAGAGTACTTTATCATGTGAAACACTAGCCGGTGATACTGCCCCGAGTGGAACAAACACCGATGACATGAAAGCAAGGCGTGAACGCATTGCTACCGCACTGTTTGATTCGAGAAGAAGATGATCTACTCGTGCTACCTAATTATTATGTGTAACGTCATTGACGTGTAGTTTGAATCAATATATTTTAATTATGGACAATATCCTATTCGTGTAATGGTACGATGTGTATTTTGGGCAAATCTATTTCCTATTAATTATTTATTTTGTTTAATGTTATGTAATCTGTAAATACATATGTACTCGGAACTCTGAGAATCCGTAAATACATATGTACTCGGAACTCTGAGGGTATTTTAGACATATCCTCAACCCACAAACAGTGACATTCAGATAAGCAGCTTTCCCTCCACATGAGCTTTGTCTTCACAGCCACAGCCAGCCAGCCACAGCTCAAACAAACAGGCCCTTAGTCCTTGCAAACGCAGGGATCTGCGGGCCACAAATAAGAGAGGGAGTGAACTTCTTTTGCCTAACAACCGGATAATGCTCCATGATCTCTTCTCCAACCCTGGAGTTGATGAACCTTTGAATATAAGGAGCATATGCCAGCTTCCTCTTTTCCATAACCCCCATGCAAATCTCATGATAGTGAAAGTCCATCACAACAATCTTCTTCTGGTTCTTGGGCTTGGTGATGACCATGGGTTAACCATGAAAGCCCTGATAGCTGAGTAGTCTCCAGCTTTGACCATGAGAGTGGAGCCGAAGATTTTGGACAACACATTGTAGTACGGATACATGTTGGAGTTGAATGGAATGTTCTTGTGAGGAATGTCGGGTGGATAGAAAAACTCCAAGATGGAAGAATCATACCCAGAAGCATCATGAATGTGGTAACCATGGACCCCCCAGGTCGCCTTCCAAGAACAACCAAGAGTTGTAACAACTCAGCCAAACTGCTGCAAATTTTCTGATCATCAGTCATCCAAGTCTTGGTCCGCATCGCATCAGCCTTGAAGTGCAGAGTGCACTAAAACTGAGAGATAAGATCAGGACAATACTAATGCTCGATCTAAAGAAGAGGTGCAATGTCCATCTTTACCAAACACTCATGAACGTGACGAAGATCTCCAGACTTGTGCTGATTATAGAAATCCATATCAACTGGGGATTGCACACACACATGAGGAGTGAGAGTGGAATAGAAATCCTTCCAAGCCTTGAGATGAGGGTTGGTCCAAAATCTGGGATCCTTAGAGGTGGTCTCAGGAAAGCGGTATGGTTTCTTCTTCTTCACTTGCTTCCACAGCCCAACAGAGTACAACTTCATACCCCCCTCAGGCACATGCTCAACCAGTCCATCATCATGAGCTACAGTAGGGCGACCTCCTGGATCATGATCAGAGGTGATATACTGATGAATAACAATCTGGTCATAAATAGTAATAACCGACAATTCTTAAAAGCATCAACTACAAAGGGTAATCAACACCGGTAGAGAGATCTAATGAAGAACCACAAGATATAACCCTAATTGTTACAACGCGATGTGATGGGGTGATGATGATGATGTTGATGATGATTCTGATGATGCCGGAGTGATGACGATGACGACGGTAACGATTTCCCCCTCCGAGAGGGAATTTCCTCGGCGTAATCTCTCCGCCAGAAAGGCATTTTCATCTCTGTAAATTCTACGAATTGACTTCTTAATGTCTTTAGGGCGGGGCACAAGAGGGGTGCCAAGCGCGGCCTAAGGGGACGTGCGCCTGGGGGTCGCCTGGTGGGCCCTTGGCTCCCCTTCGGGTCTCCTTCGGATTCCCTCGGTGATTTGTGGAGATTATTTTTTTTCTTGATTTTTCTGACGTCCGAAAGATACCCCTATGACATGTGCTTTTTCCCTCTGAATTCTGGCTCCGATAAATAATTTTGAAAAACAGTAAAACACACAGAAAACCACAAAATAATATAAATATTATACTCTAATATAAAATATACCGATGAATAAGAGATAATTAACATATAAAATAGTAATACAAAATGGACGTATCAAACACCCAATGTGCATAGGCCAATTGCGCATTCTTTGGCACTGATCAAAGCATGGCACACATCAAAGACCCAATGTGAAATGCACATTGTCTTTGATCCGTGGAAAAGAATTCCCAATTGGGCATTTCTTGCAACGGATCAAATTCACATTGTGTTAGTGATGCCTAGTTGGGCAGTACTAGCACACGTCAAAGACTACGTGTAGGCGCAAATCGACATGGAAATAACACTACAAAACAGATCTACCACTACATGACTAAGCAAAAAGCCCCAAGGAGGATGTTCAATAGGTTACCATATGAGGAAGCTTCGGTTTCGATGACGATGACTGTGACGGTGGAGGAGCCGGAGCCGTAGCAGGTGTCGGTGGCGGAGGAGGAGCAGCCGTTGCCGGTGCCGGTGTCGGTGGCGGAGGAGGTGCGAATGCAAACTCTGAAAACGGGTATTGGTTCGGGGAGGGGCATAGGCCGATGATCGAATCCCCCCGACGCTCCCAGCGGCGGGCTACTAGGTCCGGCAATGGCCGCAACCGCCGCATGGGAAAACCCTATCCCCCCATTCTCCCCGACGTATGGTTGCGCGTCTGCGGGGCCACCATCTGTCGCACCGCTGCTGCTTCCATGGCAGCCCCGTTTGGCCGATGCGAGTGGCCAGAGTGGGGACTGGGGACTGGGGGTTAAGCCGCGTCTCCCACGCTTCCCCATGCGTGCAACCCACTACCCAGTTTTAGTTTTGGAGCGTTTCGCTCTGACCGGCTCTACGAATACGGCCAATTCTGTTCCTAGAGGATACGAGGATATGACCATGGGGGTTCGTTGAAATTGCTGGGCTGCCGAGCGTCTCGTGCAGGTTACCGATCACTGGGCCGGTGCACCACCCCGCGGGCCTGGTTGCCTCGTGTGGAGGCTACCAAACGCGCGACCGGGCCTGCCCGTTCGTGGCAATGGGGCCCCATTCCCCGAACCCCGGTGGTTAATTCACCTATTAGGGGACGGTGATGGAGGCGATTTGATCACCGTGGGGATGTTATCGGGAACAAATTGGTATCCAGCGGGTAACCGGGGATGGAGCCAGTACATCGATCCCCATACCCACTCCCCGTTAATTAACTGGTAGTAGTATGACATGTGGGACCAATGTACCAAACATACATATATATACGTGAAGGTGAAACCCTAGACGGCCCACGCCCACACCCTCCCTCTTCTCAGCCGCCACCCACGCCCCCAGAAATTTTTCTCGCTCTTGCATCCTTGCTACTCCAAGTCCAAACAGGTGAGAAAAATATGAGCTTTGGATTTTTCTGTGACAATTATATGTGCATATGTGCTAATATAGTGATGTTTAATTGGGTATTGTATGCATGTATAGTGTACTTGATGATTTATGCTTGTTGTCTTTGATGATTTATGGAATTGTGCTTGCTGGATATAGAAAGTGATGTTTTTCATTAGTTATACTTGCTGATTAGGTCATATAGAGATGTTTTCTAATTTCTATGATACATAGAGATGATTTAATGATGAATGCTTGCTGTTTATACTTGTTGTTTATACTTGCTGGTTATACATAGAGATGATTTAATGTTACATAGAGATTTTTTGGGGATATGCTGTCCATTTTTTACATCGTGGCCTCGTGGGGAACCGATGGTTATTTGCTACCCGATGTGGAACGGTTATGGTACAACAACTATCCCGCGAGTCTTAACGGGATGAGGATGGTAAGATTTTTGTTATATGGGGATGGTTATGGTTGAGCAATACCCAGTGGTTAGTGTCCCCGTTGCCAAATGAATCCGTTGGTCAGGCAGAAGCAGATGAGTCCACTAGAAAAAGGCGGTAAGCAGAGGAGGGGTGCTGGAGCTCCGCCGGCAACAACCAGCCGACCACAAGCGGTGCGGCCACTCTGGCGACCACAGACAGCTACTCCGAGCTCCAGGTAACCCATTCCTCTCTCTCTGTCTTTCCTCTGTTTTTCCCCTCGACTCGACATGTGCACAAGACTGACCGGTGGACCCAGCAGACAGGGCTCGGATATAGCAGGGGCAGGTTGTTCGAGACGCAACACGAGCACAAAGGGGCTGGAGAGTGGAGCCTGGAGGAGGCGGCTCTCCAAAACCCCAAGTCCCGCGTGACCAGCGCCCTCTTCCCCGGAGCGACGGATTGCCCCAGGTTCGCCCACCCGCTAACCCCCTCCCTCTCCGGTGTGTTCCTCCGTTAATTTCGTGCGTGCTTCTTCGGCTCCTGATGCGGTTCCGCCGTTTCTCGGAGAATTAGCAGTTTCGATTTTTGCCGTGGGCAGAAATTCTGGACCAGGGGTTAGGGTTTTACTTGATTTCCAGTAGATTGCCGGGCGATTCATGTTTTCTCGTCCTAGTAGCTGGTGCTCAGTTCCGAGATGCGAGGTAGCTGTTTTGTGGGGGCGGGAGGTTGGGATGGAATAGGGAGTCCGATTCTTCTTGGGCTTTGGATTTGGTTCCTGAGGAAACTGTGCGACGGAGATTATTTTTGGGTAGTGCTGAAGGCTTGCAGTTGGCTTGTGAGAACCGAGATGTAAGGGGTTGGAGGGGGTTTATGGGTACTGCGCAGCAGCGCCACTTGGAGGCGTGAGAGAGGCGAGGTTTTGGAAGGCAAGGGGATGCGCGGTAATCTTCGTAGAATGCGACAACACGTGCTTCAAGATATATTTGATGAGAAGTAACCACGCCATTTTTTTGGAAGTATCGTTGCGGCTGTAACGCGGCATGCTTGTCGCCGCGCTTTGCGGTGTCTGTGAATTTTGCGGCTGTAATGTGGCAGGCTTGTCGCTGCGCTTTGCGGTGGCTGTGAATTTTGCGGCTGTAACGCGGCAGGCTTGTCGCTGCGCTTTGCCGTGGCTGTGAATTTTGTCTGTTAGTATACTTGATGCGTTAACTGTTCTCTCTGAAGTTAACGTTCACTGCCTCATCGCGGCACATAGTTCACGTCGAACGCCAGTAGGTCTCTGTGTTTGTGGTTAATATATTTGAGCATCCCTTACTATTTTCTTCTTCTGGGAACCGCCAGCGTAAATTAATACTACCTCCGATCCGAAAAATCTGTCGGAAGAAAACAACCTACCGCACACAATTACTTAGCTAAGCTGGCGACATATTTTTCGGATCGGAGGGAGTAACTCATAACTATACCTTGTGCTGGCTGGAAAAGGTTCTGAATTAGGAAAGTTAGAAGATGTTAACATAAACGTGAAGGGTGACCACAGAACATTGTAGAGGGATAGCATGAAGTAAATAAGTACTCATTCGGTCTCTTGGCCCTCAAGTTCTTAGATCCTGCCAAGTACGAACATCAGAACTTTCTTCTGCCCATTCCCTTGCCACTGGGTCATCAAAATGTCTCTGGTGAACACCCCAGTCCTCCTCCCACTGAAGCACACATCTTGAAGGAATTTGTCTCTCATCGTCCGTGCGTCCTTCTCCACTCTACTGGATTGGTTTGGTTTGATACCTTTTGTTGGTGAAGAAATTCAACTTGCTTGGGTTGTTCGTAGGGATTCTTTCTGGGATGGGTACTTCAATCCATTCAATTTGTTTTGGATCTCAACTCACCACGTGCCTCATTAAGGCCGTCCCATAGCGTTGATAGATGCGAGAGATATGATTTTCTGGAAGGGTTTTAAGGAGATTGTTTTGCAATATTAGTAGATGCGATTATACGTGTCTCTAGATGTATTTGGTGACAAGCAACTGACCCATTTGGGGCAGTACGATGTACGTTATTGCTGCTCTGTCGTGATGTTGAAGTGGCAGCTCATAACTTTTGATGTGTAAACGGTTCTCTGATGGTCGTGTTCCTTACACCTCATGGTCCTGGTAGGATGCTCTTAGGTTTGTTTGTTGCTTGTTATTGTGTAATATTTGGGTTGAGCACGGAAAAATCAGTTCTGAGCTACTCTCATTTGTTTGCTAATATTTGCTGTACTTGCAGTTACAGTCTTGAGATCGCATTGGGTGCCTACTACCACATCCGATATGAGACCGCTTAACAGCAAAAACTGTGAGGTGCCTTCCCATGGCCGTCAGAACTGTGGAGACCAAGCTTTTCATGGAAAATGTCAAAGCTGCGATGGTGTTGGAAAACCGTCTCATTCTAGAGAGAATGGCGTCTCCCTGAAAGAACACTGTGGAACATGCAGTATTAATTCTGATCATGATGATGCTTTATTAGTAGATGGGACGAAAGGTTCTCTAGCAAGTTCAGGAGATATTGACAGTGCAGGTTGTGGTCATAATGGTTGTCTGCATGGCAAGAATGGAAGTTGCATGGCCTGTGATGATCACGAGTCTGATATAGAACAAGGTGGACATACCCTGGAAGATCTGTTTCTCTTTAACGATGAAGAGGAGGATGATGTTGACTGGGAACCTTCTGCTCGCCTTGTTGAGAACAGATGGTTTTGCTTGAACTGTACGGTGCCAAACTTGGATGAGGTTACACATTGCCAGGTAAGATCTTTTTCTTTTTTGTGATCAGTCGGCCATATAGCTAGTTTCAAACTTTATCAGCGTATATCCAGTCATATGTTTGACATGTGTCTACTTGGTTCTTTTTCTCATACCCTAGAATTGCCATGAGCTTAAGGGATCTGAGGTAGCTGGATATGATGATTTCAAAACTCAAATTGCACAGGCAGCTTTGGTATCTGCTAACTCAGGTGCTGTTTCCACTTGTATCTCTTTCTGTTACTTCCTACTTCATATCATCAAGTATCAAATGTCGTTATGCATATAACTGATTTCAGTGTTCTCTTTCACAAACTTATCTGAGTACGCTGATAACCTATTACTAGAATCTGTCACTGCCTTTGATACTAGATCATGAACACATCTTCTTTCCATATGAAAGTTCACAATTCCCTTCCAAAATCTTTCCTGTCTAAATCATGATTATTGTAAGGGTTAATACAACAACACTGACTAATAATGTTACTTAGGGTATTTCAACGTGGCTGAAAACACTGCAGGAGATGTAAACATGAAAACAAGGATGGACCAGGGGCAGGGGTGTTCAACAACGGTTTTCACAACTGTTGAAAACTGGACACTGTTACGTATTATATTTTTTGAACTAACTAATAAGGTCTGATTTGCCGGAGAGTAATGCGCTAATGCAAAACTGAGTTACCAGTCTACACGGCCCAACTCAATTCTGGACACCCCTAACGAGGGGTGTGTTTGGTTTGTTCCCAAGCAAACCATACAATAGATTTGGCTAGCCCAAATGTTGGCGAAGGTTCTGTTACCCGTGTCTTGGCCAATGTTGGCAAGAAAATAGACCGGGAATGGGCAAGCCAAAATTTTGGCAGCCATCAAATCAATGCTGGCAAATTTCTCTTGCCGAGTTTGAAGTCTAGGGAAGTTTAAACTTTATCTAAAGATCCGCCTTTCTCATACTAAAGCTATCTAAGTCCTGGAATTGTTTCGAACGTGCCATGGAATACTTACATGATCAGACTGAGAAACCAGAATCTAAGTTCTAACAGAGCAAAAGATCCCTAGTAAACCTTATTTACAGAGACCAGTGCAAACTATGAAGTAGCATCCCTAGGCTCAGCTAAACAAAGCAAAGAAAAATAAGAAACATATTATGCTTGACTTTCTGTTTGAGGGCATGCAACGTTACGGATTGAGTTAGTGACATATTTACTGTTTTGTCACAAAGACTTTCCAAGTTAGCATCATTTGATCCATGGACCTGATTACCGACTCGTTTACACTTCAGAAGATTCCCCATCCCTATCTCATTTTTCCAAATATGTGGTCGACCGGCCAGCTGTGTCTTCCTCCCCAGGCTGTAAAAATTACCTTTGATTCTGAAGCCTCCTCTTTAATATCGTACAACTACCGCGGACAAGATTGTGAAACATTGGAATGTTGATAGAGTTGGAGGTGGAAAGTTGTGACACTCACACATTGACGGAATGTACTCAAGCTTAGCACAGTAGTTTAGAGCAATTGGGTGTATGCAGCTGCATCAGTTTTTCATGTCCCTGTGTGTATTAAAAGACTTCTCAACTGGTCACACTGATTATGCAGCATCGCCACCGGTATCAACAGCTATTGGCTTTGATGAAAGAATGTTGCTCCACAGCGAGGCAAGCAATGAACTTCTTATTCATGTAATTTGAGCAAGTATATTGCATGATATAGTGTTCCTACATAGGCATGAATGATTGGCATAAATATTTTATTGCTCTTAGTTGCAGTGTTATTGAACTTTTGCATTTGATTGCTTGTGCCCAGGAGATGCATGTTCTGCAGCACATTTAAGAAACAAAACATATTGAACTTTTGCATTTGATTGCTTGTGCCCAGGAGATGCTTGTTCTGCAGCACATTTAAGAAACAAAACATATAAGTTTGTCCAATTGAATGATTTATTGCCTTCAAACATATCAGGTTGCAATAATTATAGCACAAAACTAGTTTCGTATGAGAAGTTTTATGTGGTCCTGTTTTTTGTCCTCATCTGTATTTTCTGTCAGAATCTGCCATCTGTTAATTTCTATTGAACTGACATCTCATATTTGTATCTTATCAGATGGAAATTAAACCAAATCCACATCCAGAAAGACCTGACCGTCTTCGTGCAATTGCTGCTAGTCTGGCTGCTGCAGGTGCACACTGAAGATTAGTTTAATTTTTTAGTACAGTTACCCAGTTTTGTGTATTCAGAAAAAGCTACTGCAGAAAAGAATCATGCGTACAAGTTCTGTGATTGTTCTTTATGCAAATAATAATTTTACCTTTATGATTTGATGACAGTCTCTTCTCACAGGCATATTGTGGGGTGTATAATCCTGCACAGAACAAAATCACTGATTGTTGATATTGTACTGTAGCATATACATATAGCACGATATCCTCCTAATCATAGTAATTAAACTGGCTTGATGAACCAACTTTTGTATTACACTGCTTGTCAAGTAAACAATAATCATAATTTCCAATATTTCAGGAATATTTCCCTCCAAATGCGCCTTAGTACCTCCTCGAGAAATCACTAAGGAGGAACTCCTAATGGTAAGAGTCCGATAACAAAAAGTTGTTTTACAGATCAATTAGTTTTGCTGCCATGTGTTACCCCTGTTTACATTGTTTATTTCATAGTCTTCTCGATAAACCTCATATTAAAACTGTGGTAAATTTAGGTCCATACTTCAGATCACGTTGAAAGCATCGAGCAGACAAAGAACATGCTTTACAGGTACTATTTGCTTAGTAAGAAGCTAGAAATGCCGTTGTATACAGTCTTTAGTTTTATATTTTACCTTTTGTTCTGAATATAATAGATACATGATCGCATGTTTTGGTTTTTTGTTAGCTTAGCATTCCTAGAAAGCTTCCATTGTTATAAACTAATAATATTATCCTGGGTCCATGTGTAGTTACTTCACTTCGGATACTTACGCAAATGGACACTCAGCATGTGCTGCAAAACTTGCAGCAGGCCTATGTGCTGATCTTGCTAGTTTGATACTGTCTGGGCGTGTCCGCAATGGCTTTGCACTGGTACTTTCTGATGATCTCATGTATTAACATTTTCATCTCACTTTTTTGTGCAGTGTACCATTATGCACCTGAGAATTATTTGTTAATCTGCTTTGTATTTCTGTGGTACATGATGCTGACCATGTGTTGTGTCCTTGTCTACCGGAGCGCAGGTGAGACCTCCTGGGCACCATGCTGGGGTAAAACAAGCCATGGGCTTTTGTCTTCACAACAATGCAGCAGTGGCAGCATTAGCTGCACAAAGAGCAGGTGCCAAGAAAGTCTTGATAGTTGACTGGGTAATGCTAGTTACAAGCTTGCATTTAAATACGCATCATTAAATTTTGTTGGCATTTACCAAAAAGCACTTGTAAAGTTGTAATATATCTATTTTAGTGTAAATAGATAGAAAAGAACGTTTACCAATCTCATCACTAGATTTCTTAAATGCTACTGCAGGATGTGCACCATGGAAATGGCACACAGGAGATATTTGAAGGGGACAAATCAGTGAGTTTCAACTAATCATCTTTATTTAGCTGTGTTTATAATGTCTCTCTGCTCATCCTTTTTCAGCGAAACTGCTACTACAATAAGCATGCTGATTTCCAAATTTGCAGTTCTTATATGTATATATTTATTTCTTCAGGTTTTATATATATCATTACATCGCCATGAGGATGGCAGCTTCTACCCCGGAACTGGAGCAGCACACGAGGTGGCTATCTTTGAAGTGTTGGAATAATTCACCAATAGAACTGAATGAATTTATGGCCTGAGCTGAATATGTATAAGGAACGATACACATGTAATCCACGATTCAACTTTTCATGTCTACTTATTAGTGACATGCCCTGACAGGTTGATGAATCTAACAGCTTAGGGTCTGAGTTTGAATACTTTGTCATAAATTAGCTCTGAGTACTATTTAGGATGATGAATCTAACATCTTAGGGCCTGAGTTTAAATACTATATCCTACACTAGCTTTGAGTATTATTTAGGATGATGCATTTTTAGCATATATTTGCAGTAGTTCATTTTTGCTACTATACAGCTCTGCTGTATCCAGTTAGACCCAATAATCCATTGTAACCAAATTTGGGATCAATGTTGTGTTTGTTTTACAGTTAACATTGACATAGCTCCTTGTAATTAAATTTTGATCCTAGATGTGTAAACTTGCATCTCATTTGTGGCACGCATATCACTTCAGGTGGGAGTTCTAGATGGTGAAGGATTCTCAGTCAATATACCTTGGAGCTGTGGAGGTGTAGGAGACAATGACTACATATTTGCTTTTCAGCATGTGGTGCTTCCAATTGGTATGATAGAAGAGTGATATTAAGATATGTGCTAGTTAGTCTGATTAAGTTTCTAACAGTAGACGTTTCTTAACCCATGCTATTCTTATTTTTTAATTAGTATTTTCTCGTCTTGACATTCTAGATCCTTAATAGAAAAGATAAGTAACACATGCATTCACCACAATGGTATGAAGATTTGTTGTTTAATATACTGTGGCACTATTTTTTTTAAAGCATGTCACCCTACCGCACCTTTTTCTAAAAACACACATTATTTGTTTCAAAATTTCCTTTATTTTATGCACATACTTTCATGGTCACCTTTCTTTGTGATATTCCCCAATCCACATTGCTTTTTTTTTACATTGATGTTTATGCCTGCACTGCATATTCTCATTTTAGTGTTTTTTCCTGTACGAGTGCAGCTGCAAAATTTGCCCCAGACATCACCATTATATCTGCAGGGTTTGATGCAGCAAGGGGTGATCCTCTGGGTTGTTGTGATGTAAGATTTTCTCTTAATTTTAGTTGCTCAATTCGAAAACGCACCTGTTGTTTCCCCTTTTTGTGTATGTCTTCTGTTACACAACTGTGATTATACTGGGGCAGATTTGTACCTTCATGGTGGAAATAGATGTCAAGGCTTCAGACTATGCAAAACATTTTCTCTTAGAACATTGCTGACCTCTTATATTAACATTTTGTAGAAAATTATTTGTTTTTGGTTTCCTCACTTGTAGAAGCTAGATTAACCACATCGGTCATTTTTGTACTTATTTGGGATCATGTTAATCCACCACACTTTGTCAATAGGTCTTAGGCTTATATACAACTGTTGCTTCTTTAGGGAGATCACTGGCATGAAATGTGAGATGTATTTAGTTTATTTTATCATATTTAGTGGTTAGTACTAGAGCTTACTCAAATAAGAAACTGATAGCATTACTTATCAAAGGGTGGATTGAAACCCAGTTGTAACTTTCAGTCCTCAGCTTTTGGTATTATTCCTTTATACTTGTGTGCTACTTGGGTCCTTTGGAGGCTCAGGTGCTTCATTTTTTTTTTTGCCAATGCACCCCAAATCATGCCAATCCTTATTTAACCTGCTCATTTATAGGTTACTCCTGCTGGATACTCTCGGATGACGTCCATGTTAAATGCTTGCTCAGAAGGAAAATTGTTGATTATACTTGAGGGAGGGTAAGTACCCTATTCTTTTTTTTGAACTTACGAAGATAAATGAATAGTGAAAGGTAGACAAGACCTTGAATTTAGAACTTACGAAGATAAATGAATAGTGAAAGGTACACAAGACCTTGAATTTGAAATTTAGAACTTCTACACTGTAAGCTGGACACCAGAACCCGTGTCACCATTGTGCTCATGTATTTTTGTAGCATTAGTGTTTTGTACTACCTGTGTCACAATGGAACGGAGTGAGTATATGACATGCAAAATATCTGACATCATGAGAATGTGTATATCTGTTCCCTCTAATGTAGTGCCGCAGATGTAGATTTGTGATATGTAAACTTCTACACTGTAAGCTGTGCACCAAACCCTGTGTCACCATTGTGCTATTTTTCTGTGCGTTTGTGCTCTGTATATGGCATGTAAAATATCTGACATCATGAGAATGTGCATCTCTGTTGTAGCCAGAGTTATAATCTCGGGCTGTTATGGACACTAATATGACATCACATGAGATGATATCCTGGATGCTTCATGTACTTGTATTGGGATGTTGGGGACACTAATATGCATAGTATCATGCTTAGATTTGAACTTCTGTTTGCCTGTTTTTTTTTTTCCCGATTTGTCTCTCAAATAATTAAACTCGATGTTGTATTTGAGAAGTCCACATCAATACTTATGGATTGTCTGCGTTCTTGTCCTATCATCAATGCGCAGATACAATCTTCGGTCTATATCCTCATCGGCTACTGAAGTTGTCAAGGTTTGTATTCTTCGCAATACAATCTATTTCTTGTAAGATGGGCTGTATGAATATCACAAACATGTTTAATTTGAATCAGCTCTTTTAGTTTCATCCATTATCTTTATTATTCATCAACAAATCAAAAAACCTGTGTGTGTATATGACATCAAAAGTTCCAAAGCTGTATTTTTGTATTTGGTTCAGTATTTGTTTGCTTTTATTGTTTAGGCTGACTAGAATACGAAGAATAAATGGGATGCTGAATGTTGTGATTACTTGCATCGGATATTGTGATTGTAGAACGCGTGCTTAAAACTAGAGATCTGCTTTAATCGTTACAACTGAGAGAGTAATCATGGTTACTAGGTTATCATATGTAAATTGATCCTGACAATACTTTGACACATGCAGGTCCTACTTGGCGATAGTCCAAGTCATGGTACAGGTGCAACTGCACCATCAGAGGAGGGCATGCAGACTGTTTTACAAGTTCTGGAGATTCAACAAAAATATTGGCCAGTTTTGATTCCAATCTTTGCTTCACTCCAGGCGCAGCAGGTGGCGACTTCCAAATATGGTAATGAAAAGGCAACCAACAACGAAGTTCCATTTTTACCCTCCAACCCTAGTATTGAATTTGTAGTCAACCTTCCCAAGAACTGTGGGGGTATCATTACATGCTGGTTGTGTTAATCTCCTTTAGCAGATATTTGATCGTGTTGGTCTCTATAAGCATATGTTGATCTTGCAAGCCTGATTCCTACTCCCAGATTATTTTATTTCTGCACATGCAATAGAGCTATTTGTGGATTGATAGATCACCTTGCTTTTGTCTAGTTAATGGGGAGAACAAGCTGAAGAGAAGGATGCTTGTGGCAAGACAAGGGCCCGTGTGGTGGAAATGGGGAAGCAAACGGCTCTTGTACGAAGTACTGTTCGAGGGACTCGGTCCAAGAAAGAGCAAGGCAAAAAGAAAATGAAGATCGCCTGATGAAACAAAACCGCCCGATTTGCTGTTCTTCATGGCATCGGTAGTGTAGCTTGTTGATTGGGGTTACAAAAGCAGATTAGCTTGCATACACAGGGCCATTTTTCTGATTGAACGGTGGTCGTCGTCATTGATGATTTTAGACGAAGTTTGACAGCAGTCCTGTTATGTAGACATGTGTTAGTTATTCTAGCAGTCCATCGTATGATGCTGTGGGAAACACTACACAATCTAGAGTTTTGTAGTGTGGATCTTAACCCGGACATCAGTGAGCTAGCCTGATCGGATTTGACATTTCCATGCCCACTAAAGTTCCATGAATGTCACCTTGATCAGAAGTTGCCACGTTAGAGATTGCTTGGTCTGAGTTGAATCCGACTCTTCCTCTCTCTCTAATTTAGGGTTTCCATGCACTTAAACTTGAATCCAAGGCGGGCCAAGAAAAATCCCATACCCATCGCACTCAATTCTATCTTCACCTTTTGGTTCTCTATGTTCAGTAACTCTTGGCACCTACCATCCATCACGACCCAAAGTGATTCCTGCCTCTGGAATCCCATCCATCACGACCCAAAGTGATTCCTGCCTCTGGAATCGTCATTGTCCCTTTGTAGATGAACTAAATCCAAATACCCATTCTGAAAAACAGAACATATAAATTTAGTTTAAAAGTCAAAACTCACTAATTAATTTAGTTAAAAGTATAGATTACTAAGCTTGACCAAATATGGTAGAAGAAAATATCGAGAAACGTAAAAAATATGGAATAAGTACACTATAAAAATATATTTTATGGTGGACCTATTGATATTAATTTGGTATTGTATACGTTCTTCATTCTGTCTATAAAAGTGATCAAAATTAGAAGTTGATTTTAAAATAAATTTATACTTCTTATTTTTTTTGGAGTGAAGGAAGTACGTAGATCCCATGCTTATCACACTTGGTCCGTATATTTTCCAATAGATAGATTATATGCAGTAGCTGCACTATAAGATCAAGATGTGGAGGAAATGTGGGCGAGATATCGCTAGGCACTAAAATATCTAATTGAAGGATTATAGGATTTTTTTGCACTAAATTTGGTAGAAAAATTTCGTTGCCCTTTACGGCCTCTTTGGTTCACTTGGTTCCAAAGCTGCAAAACATGGAAAAATCATAGGCAATTGGATGCCATGGAAATACCAACAACCAATAAAATCAAAGGAATATATTATATGCCTAAAGATAGTTTGAGTGCATATGTGTAAGCACAAGAACTTTCCTTAAGTTACCATAGTTGTGATAAAATCAAAGTATCTCCAAGGTTTCCTTTTGTACTAGCGGTACCAGGCCAAAGGGCAACCATTCTCTGCCATAAACCCCACCGCAGGGAAGGCAGCGCCTCCACCTTCACCCAACCCCCTCGAGGCCTGAGGGACTCCTCTTCACGGTTGGGGTTTAACTCCTCCACTAATTCGTGAGCCGTCCTTCCCCTCCGATTCCATTTCCACCCACTCCCCCGGCACCTCGATTGCAAATCCCATTCGTCTCCGACCCTCTTCAATCGCTCCTACCACGAGGCCGATTGGTACTCTCGGCGCGAGGATTGGGGCTCGTTTTTCTCTTCTCTATCGGCGGTGAGGCGGCGGGGTGTCGATCGAAGCCGAGCCGAGCCGCAATGCCGACTGCGACGCCGGCGCCGACGCCCAAGGCGGTGATCCACCAGAGGTACGGCGCCAAAGCCGTCTACAGGGCGGAGGAGGTGCGGGAGGCCGTTGACGGCGGCTGCCCAGGCCTCGCTCTGCCGCAGGGCACCAGGTGCGTCTACCGCGGCCACCTCGACCTCGCCGGGGTGCTCAGCGTCTCCACCCCGGGGACCTTCGTCAGGAAGAAGGACGCCGAGCAGGCCGCCGCGCAGATGGCCATCGACAAGGTATTGCTGCGGTTACGGCTCGTGGCGGCGTGCGATTCTGGTTGCTATTATGTGTTTAACGATTTAGGTTTCGAAATTAGCCACCCCTGGCGCTGATTGATGGTGTTTTAGGTTTAGAGGCGTGTCTATAAGACTGATGCCAGACAGTAAAAGTTGCAGTCTTATCTGAAAAGAGGGACAAGGTCCCCCAGTCGCAGTTCTCTAGATTCAATTGTTTCTTTGTGGCATGAAGCGCCCCTATTTGGTTTGGGCAGCAGCGGTATTCTATTTTTATTTTAGACACGAAAATCCGGCTTATGAGTCCAGTAGCGCAGTCTGGAGATTCTACCCTTCTTTGTCAATGAGCTGTGTTGCCAATCTTTCTTTACCCTTTCTAGTTTCTACTGATATCAATCATCATAACCCATGATCAGGAACTTCAGTGAGAAAGGTGCACAATTGCCTATCTCCGTTGTGTAGATAGGTTAGCTAGCTATTTGGCATGTATACCATAGTTTTATGATGTGAAATGTTCACTATGCACCAGTACTGATCACCATTTGTTTTTTATATTTTAGCTTGGTATTCAGCCCACAGCTAATGTTCCCAGTACACCCGAAGAAGCTTGGCAAGAACTTATTGGTCGCATATCTTACTTTTTCACAGATGAGGTCAGTAGTTTTCCCTGATCTTGGTATTTATTTTTTTGTCAAAGTTTAAGAGTTACTCCCTTCGTTCCACAATGTAAGCCTTTGTAGAAGGCTAGTTTAGCTTACTAGAAAGGCTTACATTATGGAACGGAAGTTATTTACAAATGTAAGTCCATGGCAAGAAAAAGGTAGATTGATATTAATGGTTTTTACCATTTTAGAGGGACACTTCATGGCAATTGGCTGGGTTGTATCTGTTGTTGTAATGCGTAATTATAACTACACCTTCCGTTCACTTTTATAAGGCATTTTAATTTTGGCCACATACATTCTAAAATGAGTGATTCTAGATTCATTTTGTACATAGATTCACTCATTTTACTATATATGTGGTCAAAATTGAAACAATAAGTAGTGTGCCTTATAAAACTGAACGGAAGGAGTATCATTCATCTTTTCGTATGAAAAAATGTGCACCCTTACTGAGCGAATATGTAGTTTATGGTTATCTGCGATAAAAAACACACCGATAGAACATACTGTTAAATTTTCCTTTGGCGCTTTCGTATTTGTCTTTCGCAGTCTCTCCCTACTCTGCAACAACATCCCATCATGTTCTAACACATGTTTCATATGATTATCTAGATATAGGTCTCAAAGTATGAATCATTATCCCTATGAATATTACTAGAAGTTAACTGAAGCAGGTGTTTATTTATGCATGATATCTTTCTGAGTTTCAATTATTCAATTTCCTTTCGGATTAGTATCTACCTACTCTAACATGGCCATACTTCTATAATTCGTTCTAGAACTTCCCCGCATCATCTCATCCTCTGGTTGGACACCTGAGCGTGACACTCAGAAGAACTGGGGATCTCCTTGGAAGAATACCTATTTCAGCTATTGTTGCGTGCGATGTGAAGGTCCATTCATTGTGTAAAGTTATTGACCCTAAGGCAGAAATTGATCCTCTCTTGGTTTTTTCAATGATCTATAACGCTGCCAAAAAATGTACTGGTGTGTCTGTCAGTGATAGCAACTTCTGGATTCAGAGCCAAAGGCCTTATTCCCCTGAGGCTGTTGATTTGGCTCTTCAGCACTGGTCTGGTATTTCAGATCCCATAAGAGTAGAAGCAGTTCTTGTTCCTTGTGTGATGGAGGATGAGCCTAAGACGTTAAGCTTTAATCTATCAGAGAATGAACATTACATGGTTGATATAGCATCAAAGCTCTCTGCCACTGATCCCTCCCATGTCCTTGTCTCAAGGTCAGTAAAAGGCATTGATTTCTAAAGTCCTGGCTTCTAATCCTTTACTGTAATTTGGTTGTGCTGACAATTTAAAGCATTTGTCTTATTGCAGAACAGTTGGCAAAACGTCCTCTGAGATAAGGTTTTATTTGCCAGCTCCAAATGTACAGTTGGTTTCTGATTTATCAAGCAATGTGGCTGGTTGTCGTGGAGATGGAAATATGAACTGCGTAATAAATAAGCGAGCTTCCTACATTTCTGGTCAAACTATTTATGGAGATGCAATATTGGCAAATGTTGGATACACAAGGAGAGATACAGAACTTCAAGCTGAAAATGTCACTCTATGCACCTATTACAGGTAGCAGCCTGTTCACAATTTCACTGATGCTATGTGTTTGCAGCAAGAATGTAACCTGAATAAGTGATACAACAACTAAATAAATTGTAGGGTATTACTCATTTCGCTGTAGAAAATGGTTATCTGCTCTGTTTTTATTTATTGTGATCTACTTATCTTCAGTTTTTTGGACTGCGTTTCTCTGTTGTTTATTGGGAACTGATCTTTCTCACCTTAGTTTCTATTTGATTTCTGTAACATGCTTTTGGATCCTCAGGATTCTTCTGGGTAAATTGCCTGATGGAAGCTACAAGATTTCCAAGGACTCGATTCTTGTGGCGGAGCTTCCATGCGTTTATTCTCGTACTAATTGGAAAGGCCCCTCTCCAAGAGATCTCATTTGTTCATTCTGTCGCCTCCAGAGGCTATCAGAGCCCCATTTCACCATCAATAGGGTAAGTGCATCCTGTAATGTCCTAGGATCAGCTGTGTGCTCTGAAGAGATGGGATCGGCAAAAACAGCTACAGGTAGTCAGTGCGCAAATGATGGAAGGATTGACAAGGAAAACCCAGATGTGTACAATTGTCATGTCAAAATATATTCAAAGAAGCGGGAACTTTTACTAGAGTATTCCACAGATGATAAATGTAGCAAGGAATCTGATGCTATTCAGAATTCTGCATTGAAGGTCTTGATTTGGTTCAATCATTATTTTAAGCAACTGAACACGGACGTGGAGAAACTATATCTTCCTAAGAGCACTGATGGCTTCATAATATATCCAAATATTTTTTTACAAGAATTTGCGATGTGCTTATCTGCCTATGGCAAGAACAGTGGTGGTGATTCAAGAACGTGCAGCACAGTGGGACTGTTTTCTGTGGATACATCACATCAGCAGCTTGAAAACAGTGCATTTTTAACAGACATTGATGGCCAAGATTCTGGTGTTTGTCCATCCCATGGATCATTGACTTGCATAAGCTATAGTGTCTACTTGGTTATGAAGGACACAAGAAAGAAATATCTCCTCGAAGTCAATAATGAGTTTGAGTTTGAGATAGGGGCTGGGGCTGTTAGGAATCAGCTTGAATCGTGTGTAACTCAGCTGTCAGTTAATCAAAGTGCATGCTTTGTAGATGAACTGTCTCATAGGGATTTGATCCTGGCTGCAGCTAGTGAGCTGTCACCTGACCTTTCCAAGATATCTAGAGGTGAGCTACCAATAAGAAGGGCTCAATCTGATAATTTCCTATAATTGTTCAAATTTGGCTTTAACATAATTCCCATGTTTTATACATCCTTGCAGACAGCTGCATCTTGGAGTTCTCTGTAAAGGTTTTGCAAGTAACTGAACCTTTGGAAGATAGAATGGAGAAGGCTTTGTTCAGTCCTCCTTTATCGAAACAAAGGGTTGAATTTGCTGTTCGGCACATCAACCAGCTGCATGCTACAACATTGGTGCATTTTATTCTCATCCTAGTTTTCTATTTGTGAAGTATTGATTTTTTTTTACTGTAAAAAGCTGTATTTTTCAGGTTGATTTTGGCTGTGGATCTGGTAGTCTTCTCGACTCACTGTTAGAGCATCCAACAACCCTTGAAAAGATTGTTGGTGTTGATATTTCTCGAAAAGGTCTTACAAGAGCGGCAAAGGTACATAACATATAGTCTAATAACTGCTCACTCTCAGTGTATCCTTTGAACCATTTTTCTTTTCCAGTGATTGATATTTGGATGTGTTTCACCTCTGTCGAAATTGCAGAGCCTTCATCAGAAGCTTAGCAAGAAATTATTGACGCAGACTAGTGTTCCAACCTGCTTTGCTTTATCATGGATCAGTAACAGACTTTGATTCTCGAATATATGGTTTTGACATCGGCACCTGTCTTGAGGTAGCTGATTACTCCTTTTGAACTGTTTGTTACTCCTGCTCATTTAGTTTTATTGCAAAAAGCGTGACACTTGGTTTTGTTCTAGAATGACTTTAGGCATGAGTTGTTAAGTTCATGATGTGGATTTGGTCTGGAATTATTGTAGGGCTCACCGTGTGAGTGAGTTCCTGATGCGTTTGTAAGACAACTTGCCTGAAGGGTGCACATTTGTGGTTTGTAACCTATGTTACAGAAATGTCTTGGCATGATTGTGATCCAAGCTGTGAACTTGGTAGCTATATATTAGTGATCCATTGGAATGCTCACATGGTTTTCTTTTGTACTCCCTCCGTTCCAAATTAGATGACTCCCACTTAGATGTATCTAGACATATTTTAATACTAGATACATCTATTTGAGAGTCATCTAATATGGAACGGAGGGAGTACTTCTCTGGGGTGTTGGTTTTGTTTAGGAATTGTCTAGACTGACATATGTAAACTGCAGGTGATTGAGCACGTGGAGGAGGATGAAGCGAGTTTATTTGGCAGCGTTGTCTTGAGTTCATTCAGTCCGGCAGTGCTCATTGTTTCTACGCCCAACTATGAATACAACCCTATCCTCCAGAGGTCAGCTATGCCCAACAAGGAAGAGGAGCCAGAAGAAAACACGGGACCCTGCAAGTTCCGCAACCATGACCACAAGTTCGAGTGGACAAGGGCCCAGTTCCAGCACTGGGCTACTGGCCTCGCAGCGAGCCACGGCTACAGCGTTGAGTTCAGTGGCGTTGGCGGCTCGGGTGAGGAACCCGGCTACGCTTCTCAGATTGCTGTCTTCAGAAGAATGGCGCGAGTTCACGACAAAGCATCCCAGACCAAGGATGATCCGCAACAACCTTATGAGGTTCTCTGGGAGTGGGGTAACGCATCATTACCGTCTAACTGAGTTTGGTGTAGGAAATACATCTGACTCCTCACCGTGCTCCAGACCGAGGTGATGAGACTGGTTGTTACTAACTTGTCAGTCTGAAACTCCACGTAGATTGTGTCGTTGGGTATTTAGCATGTCAATGAACATTCATCCTTAGTTGTGTTGAACAAAGTAGTTGTGGTAACTCTGAACCGATCCATTGCGATGGTTTTAATCTCTGTTAAAATCTGAATATTCTGTTATGAGCAAAATGATTATTTGTTGCAGCGTGCTTTACCATAAAATAGGTACGGTGTCTCTTTACACAGAATGGCCAGATATTCATATGTTAACAAATTATTTATATGAACATAAAAGTAGCGCGCCAAAGCATCGCTCCATAGTTGAGTGCTACTAGGAATCAAACCACGAAAAAAATTATAATTTGAATGTTGTTATGCTATGATGAAAGACCTTGGCCCCGTTATTGTAGCGTAGGTATTCCGCGGAGATGTATGATGGATAATACCATTGATGCATTGAAAAATTAATGTCGCCTATTCGCCGCTCTGTCCTCTGAATCGAATGGACAAACATTGGCATCAAAAGAAAAACAGAAACATTTGTGCTTTCATCGTTTTCCTTGCACTTTTTTTTATGAATCAAAACCCCTGGTTCCGTGAGGAAATAGTTGCTATTGTCTTACAAATTGATCTGTTTTTCGGGGAGAAGTTCGTGCGGAATTATGGTTCGAAAAAAAGTTCGTGTGGAATTGTTAATTCTCATAGATCGGACTTACGAAAAATGGGTCTTGCAGTCTGTCGTCCTAACGTCAAAAAACTTGTACTGCAGTACGCTCGCCGCCGTCTCCATGCAGTTCGAACAGCCTCCGTCCGCCCGGCGCGCCCCCACCTTCTACGCGCGCCCCGACGCGGACGCGCGGCAGCTCCTCGGCGCGCTCCTTCCGCGGCGCGCGGCCACCACCCGCCACGTCCAGCAGGCACACGCCCGCCTCGCCGTCCTCGGCCTCGCCACCGCGCGCTTCCTCCCGCACCTCCTCGCCGCCCTCCCCCGCCCCCCGCACGCGCCGCCGATCGACGACGCCTCCTCCTACTACCCGCTCTCCTTGTTCCGCCGCTCCAACTCCTCCTCCGCCTTCGCGTCCAACCACCTCCTCCGCGTGCTCCCGCATCCACTCCCGCTCCGCCTCTTCCCCGGCCTCCCGCGCCGCAACCCGCACTCCTTCACCTTCCTCCTTGCCTCCCTCTCCAATCACCTCGACGCCGCTCACGCCAGCGGCCCAGCCTCCTCCTTCCTGGGCTCCCACGTCCACGCGCTGGCCGTCAAGGCGGGCGCGTCTGGCGATCTCTACGTGCGGAACGCGCTTACACACTTTTATGGCGTCTGCGGCGATGTGGTGGCGATGCGGATGATGTTCGACGAGCTGCCGTGCGTGCGAGACGTGGTGACCTCGAATGCGGTCCTTGCCGGGTACGTCCGAGCAGGCATGCTGAGGGCCGCACGGCAGATGTTTGAGGAAATGCCCATGAGAGACGAGGTTTCTTGGAGCACGGTGATGAGCGGGCATGTGAAGGAAGGGGAGTTGGACGTGGCCCTGCAGGTGTTTAAGGATATGGTGGAGAAGAGGGTGAGGGTGAATGAGGCTGCGGTGGTGACGGCATTGTCCGCCTCTGCACAGCTGGGGTTGCTTCAACTTGGGAGGTTTGTACACGAGGTTGTCCGTAGAGAAGGGATGCCCGTCAGTGTGAATGTAGGGGCTGCCATGGTGGATATGTATGCCAAGTGCGGTTGTGTGGCAGTGGCGAGGGAAGTTTTCGATGGAATGCCGAGGAGGGATGTGTTTGCATGGAACGCCATGATTTGTGGGCTTGCTGCTCATGGGTTGGGACGGGATGCAGTGCAACTCTTTCAACGCTTTCTCGATGATGGTTTGTGCCCAACGAACATCACATTTGTTGGGGTGCTGAATGCCTGCAGCCGCTCTGGCCTTGTTGCCGAGGGGCGGCAATATTTTAAATTGATGGCAAACAAATATAGCATTGAGCCAGAAATGGAGCATTACGGCTGCATAGTTGATCTTCTGGGTCGTGCTGGTCTTGTTTCAGAAGCTATTGAATTGATCGAAGGAATGTCTATTGCACCTGACCCAGTTCTCTGGGGCACTGTACTCTCGGCTTGCAAGACACATGGCCTCGTGGACTTGGGGATCAAGGTTGGCAACAAGCTAATTGAATTGGAGCCAGCTCATGATGGCCACTATGTCCTCCTTGCAAGTATATACGCAAAGGCAAAGAAATGGGATGAAGTCAGGGAAGTCAGGAAATTGATGTCTAGTCGGGGTACCAGCAAGTCAGCTGGCTGGAGCTTGATGGAGGCACAAGGAAACGTGCATAAGTTTCTTGTAGGGGACATAGAACACAGGGATTCAGTTCAGATATATAACATGCTTGACATGATTAACAGAAGGTTGGCAGATGCAGGGTATGTACCAGACGTGTCATCTGTATTGCATGACATTGGAGATGAAGAGAAGGTGCATGCAATCAAGGTACACAGTGAACGGCTGGCAATTGCTTATGCGTTCATAGTCACGGAAGTTAGCAGCCCTATCCGTATTGTTAAGAACCTCCAGGTGTGTGGTGATTGTCATGAATTCAGTAAGATGGTGACAAAGGTTTTCAATAGGGAGATTATTGTGAGAGATGGTAGTAGGTTCCATCATATGAAAGAAGGGAGGTGTTCTTGCCTTGACTATTGGTAGTTAATTGGCCGACTGTTTTTTGTTGTTGTTAATTAACCCCGTTGAATTTATCATTTTGCTGGAGCCAAAGAGTTGCTGGCTGACAGAAATGTTCCAGTTTCCAGCAAATCCCAGTTCATGTGACATAGGTGGCTGCTGCTCAAGCCTTCAGCGGGTAAGTCATATATTTTATCGATGTATTTAAGTTTACAATCAATTTATCCTGATAGTATTAACATATTTCTTGGAAAAAGAATCCGCATTCATTTATCCTTCTTTATTGTACCCCCAGGGTGCTTCGTTACTGCCGATGAATATCCTGCATGATGATAGTTTCTAACCATCTCTTACGGCAAGAGGTACCTTCAGCTCAAGCCTCAAGGTATCACAAAAGGCTGCATTCTCTTGATGATATGAGGCTAATAACAAATTTTAATCCAACAAAAGACAAGTAGCAAACAGCATGTACAGAAGATCAAACATAACCTACAAAATCCAGATCAGATGGTCCTCCTTAGATCTTAACTATGCTTTTGACAAAGTTTTCTGCTCTAGCTTTCGCCAGACTTCCTGATGTATCCTTGTGCGGATATCTGGAGAGCTATTACTCGCTCTATGAGTTTCGCATACGTAACATGCCTTTACATGACAAGAAAGAATCTATTTCCATGTCCCATCATGCAGATAGATCAATGAAACTCGAATCAGAAACTGAATATTCGCAGTACAATTTTATGTATATAATGGAACATGTCTAGTGTATCAAATTCAGTATAGCTCCCCTACTCTACAGAGTTACAACTTACAACTGAACAAGAAATTTACAAGCTGATGGATGCATGATATGAAAAATGATGCTAACACATCAATTTGTAAATTTATTTCTAAAATCATCAGAGTAAATACAATTTGAATTTACTACAGCATGATCCTGAAGTTGTAAGAAACAGTTATAGTTATTCTTGAAAGTTCTTTCACCTATTCAATACCTGTGATAATAATAGAAAGAACTCTTATGACAAAAGGTAAATGTTGAATTTTATTGTTTTAAGTTTCATATTTAATTATTTATAAGCATATGGCTCATTTGTGCCAATGTTCTGTATGTTTTACCTCTGTTCTGCCTATTGCACATGCAACTTCTTTCTCTACACAATTTGAATTTTATAGTGAATTTGGCAAGTCTGCTGCAAAAAAGAGATCTTCGAAGCATGGGAAGCAAAAGATGCCAATATGCTATGGTTAGGTTTGGGGCATCGATTGACAGTCCGAAAGAACATTGGGGGCTTAAAAAATGCCTAAAGGGGGATATTTCATTTTTGGTCAGAACAATATAGCTTAGGGAAAGAACATTGGGGGCTTAAAAAAGTGATTCTCATCCATGCACATGCCGTTTAAGCTGATGGAGCACATGTGGTCAAGTTACTGAATCCCACAGATATAATGCCATATGCAAAGCCTATCTGGCTATTGGCAAATGCTACCTCTGTTCCAAAAATGTAAGCCTTTTTAGCAAGCTAAACTAGTTTGTTAAAAAGGCTTATATTTTGGAACGGAGGGAGTAAGTAATAACAGCTGACTCTATTCGTCTCCCTCTTTGTACGCAGAACTGTAGGAAGCTCTTCCACACAAGAACTGTATTTGTTGAGAAGATGGTACCTTGTTAAGGTTCACCCAGCTCTCGCCTCTACGCGAGCCTTCTTGGTTTTCACTGGAGGAGTCGACCGAGTGGGTGTCACCCGCAAAACTTCCGCGGGAGCGGTCAGGGTCGACGAGGTGGCGTCTCCGGAGGACTCGCCTGGGGGTGCCTCCAGCTGAGGATCTTCATGTCTCTCCTCATCCTTGGCGGAGTCGACGTGCACCTCGGGAGTGCCACCGCGCTTTCGCGAAGCATTTGGAGGCTGCTCCACCTCTTGGTCCTCTGAGTGGGCTCCGGGCACCGATGACTCCGATGCCTCGCTCATGGATGCGGCGCCTTGCTCGGGTTGAGAGGGGTAGTATGTAAGGACGATGTGCTCCTGCAAATGAGGGTCGATCGACACACTCGATTACTAAAAGGACTTCAAGACAAATTCAAGGAAACAAGACGAGTTACCTCATTAAGGTGCTTGACATCTCTGTAAGGAGGGCCTCCTAGCACACGATTCCTCGGTTGTCAACGAGTTGATCGCTCGGACACACCACTCCAACTCATTGGTGGCGAGATCTTCCTTTTGAGTTCGAGTCGGTCATGTGCTCCCTCGTACGTCCACATGGAGTGGACTCTCGCCGTCCTGGAGCGGTAGGATCCATCTCCTAAGAAAGGTGGAGATGAGATGTATGCTGCTCACATCGTTGTTCGGAGTCTTCTAGAGAGCTGCAAACTTGGCCAGAAGATTGGCGGATTCCGCCTCCTCAACAATTGACAACTTGTGCTTTCAGGATTTCCTCTTCACGGTGGCATGCACCTCGGAGCCACCTGGTTTGTCGCGGATGTAAAACCACTTTTTGTGCCAGTCTTGGACGGAGTCACTCTTGCAGATATGAAGTACTCAGATGTCTATACGCGCATGGATGCTGACTCCTCCGACTGTGAAGCTCTGGCCGCCTTGCCCTTGCCGCTTGAGGAAGAAGGGGTGCTTCCACAAGCCCCAGCGTGGGTTCACGCCCAATTAGCACTCGCACAAGGTGATGAAACACACAATGTGGAGGATGCTATTGGGCGTGAGGTGATGAAGTTGCAGCCCGTAGGCAAACAACAGCCCACGGAAGAAAGGGTGAACGGGGGAGAGAGAATCCTCGGTTCACAAAATCTACAAACATCACCTGCTCCCCGGGTTCGAGACACGGGATTGCCTCATCAACATCGAGGCTCACCTTCCCGGAATCCTCGGTCGTGAGCAAGCGGTCCCTCTCCTCGGGGCGGCGAGGTTGTGCTTGGTGACATTGAATTTCGTCCAACCCCCATTCTTCTTCAACGCGGCGGTACTGAATGCGAAGGCGATGTTCTTGTCTTTCCCCCATGGCTTTGGGGGAGGGATCTCCGCAGGATCCCACGAACAAGCAGAGCGGCGCCTGAGCTCGAATTGTGACAATGGCGAAGTGCGCGTGAGGTAGAAGAAGGACAATGGTGGGCATGGAAGATGAGGCAGCGTTGCCTCCCCATCCTTGCCTTATATGGAGTGGTTGTAGCTAATCAGGGCCGTTGGTTGTGAGTTGTGTCAACGTGGCTTGCATGCGCCTCGACACTGGCGACGAGGGAGTGAACCGTCGCCCCTCAGTTAAGGGCATGTATAGTGGTTTCAACGATGAGTGTCTATAAGGCTACTCCACGTCACGTATAGACGTCTTATGACACAGCTCATACAACAAGAGGTCCATTTAGCTATCTGTAACTACCAAATCGTGGGAGGGCATCGCGGATCCAACCTGACGCACTACAGACGACCCTTTATGTACAATGGCAAACAGCTAGCCGGTAAGTAGAGATTTTTGCGCTTATAGACCGTCGTTATTTTTACAGACGGACTGGACCAATTTTCGATCTCTCTCTCCCCCCACGTAATCTAAATTCCTATGTGTACTACCTTACAGACAGCTGACTAGATATCATTGTACATGCCCTAATCCGCCCGCGCGAGAATCAAGGAGGCCACCGTCGTGCCCTGATTTCCGGGCATCGTCACATCCCATCGAGTGTTCGGAGAAGAGTTTGGGTGTGTCGTGACGTCGTCTATGATTTCATTGACACCGGCACGCTCTGTCCGGCCTGGCGCGGAGTCGACCATATTCGTTCACACCTGCAATTGCGAGACCCAAGTCAGAATACTTCCTTGGATGAGTTAGGGCGTGTTGGCTACTCCGCACCCCAAAGACACAACAAAGCTGTAAACTTCAATAGCACGAGTCCTCAAAGAGTCGACTAAGGCAACCATGCCTAGTACCAGCGAGTAAGGTACATAGTCGAGTAGGAGACAACCTCCTCGGCAACCTAGATCGCCCCGTGAACAAGTCTGTCGGCACGGGAACCGCACTGGATGCGCTATGCTGTTATTTTTGTGCTTACGACGCGATGGAAGATCCTAACGGACACGTGATACCTGTAAAATATATCTACTTGAAGGTTTCATGCTTCTTGTATGTCTTTGTCATTTGTTTTTATATTAAGTTTTGTGATTTATTTGAACTAACCTATTAAGGGTTGAAAAAGTGCACAAGTTGTTGTTTTACAACTTTGATGTGTAGGAATAACTTAGAAATTGGCAACAAAAAAAAACACAAAATGAGTCTTGTTGGAGGTGGACTATGACTTTCCTGAAATTTGTCCACCTCTACAGATTTTAGAGGTTGTCGAGACATTGTAGTAGAATTCATGATAGAGACGTGGGGGGAACGTGGTTGTATGACGATCAAGGACACCAAAGTTACCCAGGTTCGGTACGTCGCAACTAGGCGGCGTTCCTACTCCTGCAATCTCACTAATCAGGTCTGAAGCTTGAAGTATACAAAATACAAAGTGAGTTGGTTTAGCTACTCGATGAGGATCAACTTCTCGGCGAGTTGGCTTCTAGCTAATTGATCCTCTCTTTCTTCTCTCCCGTCCAGCTTTATATAATAGCCGAGTTAGGGCTTACAGAAAGGGAAACCTAGAAGACTACGGTAAGTTCTAACTTGGAAGGCAAGAATCCGCCTTCTACTCCAAACCGTACCATGTCGGCCATTGTCCGGGTTCTTCCAAACTCCGGCTTCCGTGCGTCAGCTTACTGGGCCGCCTAATGGATCGTAATCCATTACCATTCAGGCCACCCTGGTAATCCGGCACTTCAGGACACTATCTGATATACCCCTAGTTGGTATATATCCGACAGTAGCCCCAAGAAGGATTGAGACTCCAATTCGCCTTCTTTTGTCAATTTTGCATTATTTCCGAGAAATATTGGCTCCTTGTCTCGATTCTTCTTTTCTTTAAATCATGCTTTAACGCGAAACTCCGATTTCGGGAAATCCGGCCTTTTCTTCCACGAGTCTTCGTGGAGAAGGAACTTCTATGCCAGCGATAAAATCATGCTGACGCCAGGGACGTTTGGATTTCGAGTGTGAAACCCTGAAACGTATCTCTGACAGATTCTCGCGGGAAACGAGGAGATAGCAATAATCACCTGTCGCCTCATTTCCCGGATTTTCCGGCGAGTGACACGCGTTGAAGATCTAACGGTCCAAAGAGCCGTTGCAACGTATCTTAAAGGTTTTCCGGCTATAAATAGCCTACCTCGAGCCCTCCGGCGACCCTTCTGCACTCACTCCGCCTCCCAGCCCCCAAGCGCTACTGCACCCGTGCCAAGGTTCACTCAGAGCGAGCAGAGCTCACGCACGTCCGCGCCGTTCCTGGAACTTCTCCTTCGGGAGCTCGAGAACCTCACCGCGCCGCCCGCGAATGGACTCCAGCAACTCACCACGCGCGGCGAAAAAGCTCTTGGTCTCCGTTGAGATCGACGAGATCATCAATGCCATGGATCCACAACTCGATTCCCCGAGCCGCCCGCCAGCGCACCGGAGAAGAACTCTGGCGACCAGTCCCGCGAGGAAACGCCTCTGGCGGCCGAGATCCTGGCCACCTCTTCCTCTGCGTCGCCTTCGCCGTCCGCTCCTGAAACGGCAGAGGGGAAAATCCTCCTCGTCGGGGAGGAGCTTGCCGCAGCAACCGCCGCCACCACAGCCGAAGACGAGGGCGAGCTCTCCGGCAACTGGAGCCGATGCAACTTGACCCCTTCTCTTCTTCTGACAATGGAGAAGGAGGGGTTGATTGTGAAAGGGAAATGGCGGCATGAGGAAGACGAGTCCGAGCCCTCGCCCAGAGCCGGGGAACGAGTCCTCCTTACCTCGCACATCTCTAGAGGTATGGGAATTCCGCCTTCCAGCTTCTTCCTCGAAGTCCTTAGTCATTATAACATCCAACCCCACAACCTGCCACCAAATTCTATTCTTTATCTAGCCGGCTTCCAGGCCCTTTTCGAAGGGTATTTAGGAATAGCTCCTAGGCTAGACTTTTGGCAGTATTGCTTTGGGATTAAGCGAAACCCCTCAGAGTGCGCTCTCCCAGCTTGCGGAACCATATCTTTCACCCTGCGTAGATTCAGCGAAGTTTGGTTCCCCAAGATAAAAACGTCGAAATCCGTCAAATTTTGGACGGGTTCCTTTTTCTACCACCAAGATATCCCGTTTCCTGGAAAGGAAACAGGGGGTTCCACCTTTCGTCAATGCTGCCGCCAATCCCCAGGAAAACTGGGTTGTGGAGGCAGTTCAGACTCTTCCACCAGATCTTCTTAGGATCAAGCGGCGCATTGCCAAGCTTGTTTCCGCCTTTCCGCCTCTTACCGGTATGGACACAGTTCTATGCTGGTTAGAAAGGCGGATTCAGCCTTTGGCCAATCATGGTCCCCGTCTTATGTGTGAATACACGGGGACCAAAGACGCGATGCGGACAACAAACAAATCTTTCTGGAAAAAGATTTGAGAAAGCGCGTCAATCAATTGGTCGCAACTCGCGACCAATACTAGGAAAGTCGGCCAATGTACACGGCGACAAACCCCACCCCAAAGGTATGGTTTGTTCATTTTGGGTTTTTGATTTAGCGTTTCTTCATTGTCGGATTTTTAACTCAAACTTTGTCCTTTTTTTACAGCTTGCCGATCTTCCTGAGAAGGATCTTGCATCCGACGTTGAGTTAGACGCCATGCGTGCTAACTTCGCAGGTGCGAGGAAACGCAAGAAGCCTTCTGCCACTCAAGAAGTGATCGACCTTGACGGAATTCCCGTCGCTACCTGCAGGTTAGACATCCGGGTTTATTTGTTTTCTCGGAAATTTATTCCTTTGTCTCGGAATTCTGATTTCTCGGATTTTTTCTTTCTAGCCTGGCTCCAACAACACTGAAGCCAAAAAGGCTGAGGAAACTTAAGTCTGTTGCCCAGAGAGGGTCACAGCCTTCTCCTGCAGCTGCTCCCGACACTCCGGTCGCAACTACGGAGGAAAATGCTGCTGCTAGGGAAGAAGAGCCCTTGCAGTCCAGCTAGCCCATTGCGTCCGAGATGGACGCGAGGGAAAGGGCGGCACGAGAGACGGGTGGAACTTCTCACGCTGCTGAGGAAACGCCCATTCCGTCTTTCGACAAAGATCTCAAGGTAAAAGAGGAACCATTTGATGAACTCGGATATATTCGTCCGTGGGCTAGCAAGTTCTTCGCACCAGCGCCTCTCATCCGTCCTTGGCCGCAAGGCGGACTAATTGTAAGAAATAACTTCGTATTTTCACCTCGGCAGGTCATCCAGGACGGCCTCGCAACGTCGGGATTCTTTTTTTCAGATTATGCAAAAGAATTCAACGAAAACCTGGCGAACTTAACCAGGATGAGCCAGGTAATATCTATAGCCCCCAAGTAATAAGTTGAATGTATACTTTCTACTTAATACTTTTTTCATTGTTATGCTTGTTTTGAACTAAAGCATTCTTTCTTTCCCGTGTTTCAGCAAACTGCCAAAAATATCAACGTGGAGGTTTTCAACAAGCTTTCCATCAAGAATAAGGAGGTTAAAACCCTTCTCAAAATTCTTGAAGATAAGGATGCAGAACTGGCATCTACTCAGCAGTAGCTGAGTGAAATAGCCGGTAAGAAATTTCTCTCTGCTTTTGATTCGCAATTTTTTCTAAGTATTTTTCCGAGTTTAATAACTCTTCTTTTTACTTACTTTTCAGCTTTTGTGGCGAAAGCCAAACAAGTTGCTGAAGATGCCGGCAATGCCGAAAATCTCCGCCGCGAAAACCTGGATCTTCACAAGCTCAATGTGAAGATGCAGCAGGAACTGGAGGCCAGCCAACTGGCTCTTGGCATTGCCGAGTCTAAGGCCTCCAATCAAGCTGCCAAGGACAAGGCCATCATCCGAGATCTGGAGAATGCCTTGAACCAGCGCCTAGAGGAAGGCACTGAGATGGACCGGATCCTCGGTGAGTATTTTGTCCTTTACCGGATTTTCCATGTTTCATCTTCCTCTGTTTTCTCTAACACTTTTGTGTTTTTTACTGAAACAGGATATAGCCCTCTTACCCGGATTGAAAAAAATCCGGGCTTTCGGGAAGGTATTCACCGCGATCAAGGATGCGGGGATGTTGCTGGTCAACAAATGCCTTCCTTCCAGGACTGGGGAGTTCTCGGAAGTTGAAAAACTTCCGGAAGCCATCGTGGAGGTGGCGGAGTCCAGGGAGTCTATTCTCCGCTCCGCGGCACATGGTGGTGCACGCATGGCTCTTGGGCTCATGCGCATGCACTACCCAACTGCCAAATCTTGGCGTGTGGCGTCCGGCATCCCCCAAGGATACACGGAGGCTCAGAGAGCCAGCATCTTTGATGAAATCAAAGGTCACGCCACCAAGATTGCCAACATGGTGAACATCTCCACCTTCTACCCGGAGAAAGCTATTCCGGAAACTCCCGAGGAATCCAGCGGCGAAGACGACGAGTCGGATGCCTGAAGGAGCTGCCTGGTCCTGGGTAGAAATAGGGAAATATAAGCATTACTATTCTTACAATGTAAAGTTATTGTAATGCTTTCTAATCTTTTGTATAAACAAGTACTCCGCTTTTGCAGTTATATTATTAATCTTTGCAAGTTTTCCAGGTTTTTATTCCTTTATCTTCCAAGTTCTCTGGTTTATATGTCTTAACTGTACTTAGTGTTTGAAATGGCTCGATAGTACTTAATCTTCATGCCAAGTGACTAGGTGTAACCAATTAGCCGAAACTCGAAAACATGGATCATACTAAAGGCATTTTTACTTACTAGCTCGAGTGACCCAACATAAAAAACAATTAGATAATACTTAGAGAACAACAAGGAGTTTTGAATGAAACTCAGGCACGCAGGCACAATCTGGATTTCCTTATGCCATTTCTAGGCTGAAAATCATTTAGTTTTTAACACGAGCACGCAGGCACAATTCGGGTTAACATTGAGTATTTTGACAGATCATTGGGAAATAGATAAGACAGATTTATGCTTTATACTAGAATAAACATGTAAAAACGTAGATGTATGAATTCCGACAACTTTATTTCATGATCTCAAAGATGTTTACATAGAGATTGAACTAAGTGTAGAAGGGACGTAACTGCTGGATGCTCTAGGGTCTTTTGGTCTCCCCTAGTTCGTCATCTATCTTTCTCTTTCTTTTGCGATTCGGTCTGTTGGGATCATCTTTCGTGTCCCGAATATCTACAAGATAGTATGATCCATTTTTCATAGCCTTGCTACTGACAAACGGTGCTTCCCAAACTGAAGCTAACTTGTGCTTTCTTTCGTGCACCAATCTTAGCACTAAGTCACCTTCTTTGAAAGAACGATGTCTGATTTTCCGACTATGGTAACGTCGTAATCCTTGCTGATAAATGGCAGATCTTTCAAGCACAAGTTCTCGTTCTTCTTCTAAGAGATCGACGGCATCCTGTCGTGCACTTTCGGCATCCGAGTCATCGAAAGCTTGCACTCTTGGGCTATCATGGATCATGTCCGTAGGAAGCACTGCTTCTGCACCGTAAACTAGGGGAAACGGGATTTGCCCTGTTGACCTGTTTGGCGTCGTTCGAATACTCCAAAGCACGGAAGGTAACCCTTCCACCCATGCTCCAGCTGCTCTATGAAGAGGAGATTCGAGTCTTGGGCGTATTCCCTGCAGGATTGAGCTATTCATTTTTTCAACCTGTCCATTGGATTGCGAGTGTGCCACAGATGCAAGATATAGGCGTATTCCCGTTTGTCGGCAATATTTTGCCAACTCTCCAATAGAGAAATTTTTCCTATTGTCGGTAATTATGCTGTGTGGAACGTCGTATCTCATGACTACGTCAATGATGAAATTTCTGACAGTTACACCGTCAAGCTTTTTGACGGGTTTTGCCTCCACCCACTTGGTATACTTATCTACTGCAACGAGTAGATGTGTAAGTCCACCTCTTGCAGTTTTGAATGGTCCCATCATATCTAGCCCCCAGACCGCAAATTGCCATGTAATAGGGATAGTTTTGAGTGCTTGGGCTGGCATATTCGTCTGTCTGGCGTAATACTAACATCTGGCACATGTATTGACTATGTGTTCGGCATCTGTCTTGGCTGTTAGACAGAAAAACCCTACACAAAATGCTTTCTTAACTATGCTTTTTGATTGAGCATGATGTCCGCAATCTCCTGCATGGATTTCTTGCAGAATTTCTCGGCCTTCTTCTGGCGAAATACATCGCAGAAAAATTCCGGTAGTGCTGCGTTTATACAGGCAACCATTGATTACTGTGTATCCTTTGCATCGACGTTTTATTTGTCTTTGCAAGACCTCGTCTGCTCCATCGGGTACTTCTGATCTATTAAGAAGATTAAATATGGAATTGTCCAATCCGGGTTAACGAACATGACTTCAATTGACTCGGAAACGAGAGGATAATCGACATCTCCACCTTTTATCGATGGTTCATACAAATGCTGGACAAACACACCTGGTGGTAGGGTTTTCACTCTTTCCGAGCCCATGCGGGCTAATGCATCTGCGTTCCAATTTTCTTCCCTTTTGACGTGAAGTACTTCAAATCCCAGGAAGCAAATAGCAAACTCGTCCACCGTTCTCCGATATTCGGCCATGATGGGGCTTTTGGCGTCCCATGTTTGGTTGAGCTGATGTTGTACCAAATCTGAGTCACCATAACATAGGATGCGTTTGACACCTATTTCTTTTGCAATATGCAAGCCATGAAGCAAAGCTTCATATTCTGCCACTTTGTTGCTGGCGTTGAAGTGTATGTGTAATACATACTCCATAGTGTCTCCCTTTGGGGATTTAAGGACTACACCAGCTCCAGCGCCTTCCTTCATCTTGAATCCATCAAAGTGCATAACCCAGTATTCCGACTCTGGCATTGGTGTGTTTTCCATTGCTTCTGTCCAATCAATGACGAAATCTGCCAACGCCTGGGATTTTATTGCCATCCGGGGTTGGTACTTAATATCGAACGCAACCACCTCGATGCCCCATTTGGCTACTCGGCCTGTTGCGTCCGCATTGTTGATTATATCCCCTAGTGGTGCTTTACATACCACTGTTATGGAATGTCCATGGAAATAATGACAGAGTTTTCGTGATGCGAAAAATACGCCATATGCCAGTTTTTTATAGTGTGGGTACCTTTGTTTGGACTCGGAAAAAACTTCACTTACATAATATACTGGATGTTGATCTGGTATGCTTTGCTCGTCTTTCCGCCTTTCCACAACTATCACTGCGCTGATAACCCTGTTTGTTGTTGTAAGATACAGTAAAATGGGTTCTTTGTCGTTTGGTGATGCCAAAATCGGAGGTTTCATCAAGGTTTCTTTTAACTGGGTCAATGCGGCATCTGCCTCTTCTGTCCACACAAATTTGTTGGATTTCTTCAACAATTTGTATAATAGCAGAGCTTTATCTCCTAGCCGGCTTATGAACCTGCTGAGGCGGCTGCAGAACCCGTCAATCTTTGTACATCTTTTAAGCACGTAGGCCTTGAGATGTTTAGGATTGCCTTGATCTTTTCCGGGTTTACTTCTATTCCTCTATGAGAAACGATGAAACCCAGAAGTTTTCCTGAGGGAACCCCGAATACGCACTTTAATGGATTCAACTTCATTTTGTAAGTGCGCAAATTTTTGAAGGTTTCTCGCAAATCTTCAAGGAGTGTGTCCTTTTCCTTGGAAACGACAACAATGTTGTCCACGTAAACGTGAATATTTTTGCCAATCTGACTATGCAAACATCGTTGCATGCAACGCTGGTAGGTTGCACCTGCGTTCTTCAGGCCAAAAGGCATGGTTATGTAATAGTATGTTCCATACGGGGTTATGAAGGAGGTTTTGATTTGGTCTTCTTCCTTCATACGTATTTGATGGTACCCGGAATAAGCATCCAAAAAACATAAAAGCTCATAGCCAGCAGTGGCATCTATTATTTGATTGATTCGCGGTAACGTGAATCTATCTTTTGGTCATAATTTGTTCAAGCCGGTGTAGTCTATACACATCCTAAGAACGGTACTATCTTTCTTAGGGACTAATACTGGGTTTGCAGACCATTCAGTATGTATAACTTCCCGGATAAAATCAGCTGCTAATAGCCGGATAATCTCCTTGCCAATAGCCTTCCGCCTTCTTCCGTCAAATCGACGGAGACCTTGTTTGACGGGCTTAGATCATGGAATCACCTTGAGTTGGTGCTCAGCAAGTTCCCTGGGTACGCCTGGCATGTCCGCAGGACACCATGCAAAAATATCCCAGTTCTCACAGAGGAACTTGATGAGCTCGCTTTCCTATTTTTTAGTCATCCCAGTTCCCACTACGACAAACTTTGTCGGATCTTTGGGATCTAAGATAACCTGTCTTGCATTCTCGGAAGCTTTGAAGCTATCCGCCGGCTTCCGGCTTTCTTTTCCTTCCGGCATTTCTGTCGGCGATACTTCTTTCGCCAGCTGCTTCAGTTCCTCCTTTGCTATCACTTTTTCTGCGCAAAGGGCGTTTTCTTTTTCCAGCTCGTTTGCCAATTTGAAGTCTCCCTTTATGGTGATCGCTCCTCCTTTTGGTCCTGGCATCTTCATCTTGTTATAGATATAACATGATTTTGCCATGAATTTCGCGAAAGCTGGACGTCCGAGTATTGCGTGATACACACTTTCGAACGGCACAACCTCGAAAGAAACGTTTTCCTGTCGGAAATGTTCTTTCTCTCCAAAGGTTACGTCTAGGGAAATTTCTCCTAGGGATCGTGCTTGCCTGCCAGGAACGATGCCGTGAAAACGTATGTTGCTATGATTGAGCTGGGTCTCGGAGATTCGCAAATGCTTCAGTGTATCCAGGTACATTATATTGATGTTGGATCCTCCATCCATGAGCACTCTTTTTAGCCTAGTGTTTTGAACAATAGGACTTACAACTAGAGCTTGTGTGCCGGGTTCTGGGATGTTTCCGGGATGATCAGACCGATCCCAGGTAATTGGTGTATTCGAGTACTTCAAGAATTTCGGGGTTGGTGGGACAACCACGTTTATTTCTCGAAGTGTCCTCTTTGCCACTTTTGCTGAGGGGGTTGCCAGGAAAGTTAGATTGCATTCTCCATCAACTCTTAGAAACTTAGGCTCGCCTTTTCGGTGTTTGATAGGGATATCATAGAGGTCCATGAGGTTTATTCCTGCTTGAGTTGGAAAGAAATATTAAGCCTCACTATTGTTCATTATAAGGTGAATTCTTTCCTAGTAATAAATATTGTTTGTCTTCATGAGAGCTTTGTACTACCTAAATCCATGCACTTATCATATTTTCAGGTTTGTTGATAACACAAGCATGAGTGGAGATGATCATAAAGAGGACTTGAGCATGGATGAAGATGGACATGAAGAGGAGTTGGAAAACAAGTGCTACAAGGATGAAAACAAAGAATAACAATTGTTATTCCTGGAATAACAAGGAATAACAATTGTTATTTGATGAATAACAAGGGGAGGGTGCCTCCAAGAGTTTAAATGCGCCATGTAGAAGTCTATTATTAATATGCATGGTTTGTATACCATCATAGGCCGCTAAGAACTCTCCCGGATGATCCCTGATGCCAATGCAACAGCTAGCAACCCCAAGGATATTCTCAACTCCACACTCTTGCACAAGTAATCCACCGACTACAAGTGGTCCTGTACCGTCTTATTCCCAGTGGAACAACAGGTAACATGTAAAGTTTGTAGATGAACTTCCATAGGAAGGCTTACAAGTTGTTTCAATCTAGAGGTCTAGGATTTATGATTTAACGTAGTCTACCCTATCTAATTCGCCCAAGGGGTATATATGAGGGGGTATGGTGCGGCCACAAGTGGAATTGCGCAAGAACCCAACCCCAACTCGAATAGGACCCACTTTGGAGTATGTTTGGACTTTGGACTCGGCCCCAACTGATACAAACCGACCCATCATTAATGGGTGCGGCCTATGATGGTATACAAACCATGCCTATTAATAATAGGACTTCTAGATGGCGCATTTAAACTCTTGGAGGCGCCCTCCCCTTGTTATTCATCAAATAACAATTGTTATTCCTTGTTATTCCAGGAATAACAATTGTTATTCTTTGTTTTCATCCTTGTAGCACTTGTTTTCCAGCTCCTCTTCATGTCCATCTTCATCCATGCTCAGCTCCTCTTTATGATCATCTCCACTCATGCTTGTGTTATCAACAAACCTGAGAATATGATAAGTGCATGGATTTAGGTAGTATAAAGCTCTCATGAAGACAAACAATATTTATTACTAGGAAAGAATTCACCTTATAATGAACAATAGTGAGGCTTAATATTTCCTTCCAACTCAAGCAGGAATAAACCTCATGGACCTCTATGATATCCCTATCAGTGTTGTTCCTGGAATTTTTCATCAGTGTCCGATTCACTGTCTTCTTTTTCAGCTTCTGGCTTTTGCTTGGAAAATTTCCTCTTGGAACTCTTCCCTTTGCTTCCAGATCCTGCACTGCCTTTCATATGCTTGTTGAGCCGACATTGTGTGTTAGTATGGGTTGGTTTGCCAAATTGCGAATGGTGGACACAGTTTTCCGACTTAATTCTTTCCCACTCTTCTTTTGTGTAGGAGATAGGTTCTGTGCTTCTTCCTTTCCATTTGCTCCCATTTTCCTTTCCAAAGGCTATGTTGACCTCTTTGGGCTTTTGATGTGCCTCTGGAGTGGCTTTTTTCTCAGAATGAGGGGCTTTTTTTTTGGCTTGAATCAAAGCGTCTATATTTCCACCTCTCGCTCTGATGTCATCTTCGGCTGCTGCGTGCTCATTTGAGGTTGTAAGCATAGATCTGAGATCTTTGTGCTTTTTTGAACCAATCATGAACGGCACGAGTCCGGGTTTTAAGCCATTGACTAAAGCATGCATTGCTTGTACGTCAGTTACTCCAGACCAGTTGTTCTTCATTGCAATCCATCTTGAGATAAAGTCCACGTATGGCTCACCTTCAAAGCGGGTGCAGCGGCTTAGCTGGTTGATACTGTTGGGGCATTAGTAAGTTCCCCGAAAATGCTGAGTAAAAACTCTAGCCATATCATCCCAGCTGTCTACGGTTCTTGACGGAAGCCCGTTAATCTAATCTCTGGCTCCATCCAATAACATTAGGGGGAGGAATTTTACTGCCTCTAGATCTGTCCCATTGTTAATCTGGACGGATGTGTAATAGTTTGAGAGCCAGGTATGCGGGTTTGTACTGCCGGTATATTTTTGATATGTTGGACCAACTTTGGCGAAGCCAGAATGTAGAGTTATTCTTCGGATCCTGTCAGTGAAACACTTAGGTCCGAAGTATAGATCATCTCTTTCCGCTCTGTCAGCGTGTGCAGAGTATCTACCGGCTGAATGCATAGAAGGGGATCTGCTCCTTTATTTTCCATTGTTGCGCGAACGCGCTTTTCCGGGACTGTCTCTATTTCCTCCGTTATCGCGTCCTTTGGAATAAGGTGGAGTTCTACTCCTGTGTCTTTCCTTATTCCTAGGAGGAGTACGGGATCTCTCACGCCTGTGAGGAATGTCATGTCTTCCGGCTTTTTCAGCAGGGCGTCTCGGAGGCGGCATTGCTTTTCCGTCTTTCCGGTTTTGTTCTTCCAGATCTCGGGGATTAAATCCGCCTTTCGGCAGATGGGATCCGGTTCTGGACGCTGCATCCTTGTTATCTGGATCTTTCTTGTCCTTTCTCGGATCTCCTTTCTTATCTTTTGAGTTGTTTGAATCTCCAGGTTCTTCAGGTCCAGGTGCTCCAGCGGCGCATGTGGTTGTTTTGCATAGGGCCGAGTCATCGGGCAACTTCCCTGATTTTGCCTGCCCTCGCTGTTGCTGTTGTAATGCCTTTCCTAAGAAAGCATACACCCCTTGAAGCTTTTCGCCATTGGAGTTCATATCATTGTTGAGGATGACGAACGCGGCTTCCGCGTTTTCTGCTGCGGTTTTGTATATAGGTTCGCCCCTGGCATCAGTGTTGTTTACTTGCTTTTGCCAGGCCGGGTTTTGGAACCGTTCCTTTGGCGGCAGTACTTACGGTCTTGCGATTCCGGGTAATCGTGTAGGTTTTATGCCATATCTATTCCTTCTCTCGTACTCCTCGATTTCTTCCTGCTGTAACTTAATGTCAGCCTGGGTTTTTTGGAGATTTTATCGAGTTATGAATAGATGTTGTTGTTGCCTTTGGAGAGCTTGTCTCCTAGCTTCCAGCACTTCAGGGGGTTCGTGAGGTCCCACTGGTGTTTGAAGTAAATCCCGTTCATCTTGTTCTGACATTGGCGGAACAGAGATTTCCTTCGCTTTCTTCTCCGCAGGCTTAACTCCGCTTCCTCCTCCTACTTCCAGCTTTTCGTTGGCGGGATCTGCCAGTTTTTTCTTCCGGAGTTTGTATTGGAGTTTCTTGGAAGCCTTGTGTTTTTTCTTGGAAGAGGGAGGTTTTTTACCAGGTTCATCCTCTGTCAATTCCTTGACATCGGGATATGTTGGAGTGGTTTCACCATCCTCTCTTTCCTCATCTGGCAGAGGTGTTTTAGGGCTTTCCTGACTTCAGCATCCGTGTTTTCAGCCGGTTTTGCCATAAGTACTTCATGGAATCCCTCTTGAAGAGATTTGACCTTTATTTCGAAGGCATCTTCGTCTTCATCTTCGGAATCGAGTTCATCTGATCCGGGTTCTGATTCCAATCTCGCCTTAGTGGCGGCTAGTACGGAATCAGCTTCTGAGTTCGTCGTCATATTGACGGATGTCGGATCTTCCACCTCTATTGTGGGGTTGTTTTCTTCTGCCTCTTCCATGGGATTGCTTTCATCCGTGTTTTCGGCGATCTCTAATTGCACTATACCGATAAAGTGCGACTCAGCAGAATATCGGCGATCTGAGCAAAATCCGGCGTCATAGTCTTCTTCGACTGGGTATAGGGCGGGTGGGATAAATTTGCTTCCACCACAGAATCCCATTACCTCTGCAGTTAATCCGATAAAAATGTTTGCAGATCCAATCGGTAAAACGCAGGCACTTACCAGATGATTCCGTGATGGCATGTATGATCCGTTGTCGAGGAAGCGCCCGACGTCGTTGTCGAATTCCAGGCTTCCGACAGTTATGGTACTGCCAATTCCGCTCAGTATCCCCGATCGAAACATAACGCCTAACGTCGCTGGCCCCACAGTGGGTGCCAACTGTCGAGACATCGTAGTAGAATTCATAGACGGGGGTGCCATGAGACTACTAATAGAGACGTGGGGGGAACGTGGTAGTATGACGATCAAGGACACCAAAGTTACCCAGGTTCGGTACGTCGAAACTAGGCGGCGTTCCTACTCCTGAAATCTCACTAATCAGGGCTGAAGCCTGAAGTATACAAAGTACAAAGTGAGTTGGTTTAGCTACTCGACGAGGATCAACTTCTCGGCGAGCTAGCTAATTGATCCTCTCTTTCTTCTCTCCTGTCCAGCTTTATATAATAGCCGAGTTAGGGCTTACAGAAAGGGAAACCTAGAAGACTACAGGTAAGTTCTAACTTGGAAGGCAATAATCCGCCTTCTACTCCAAACCGTACCACGTGGGCCGTGGTCCGGGTTCTTCTAGACCCAGGCTTCCGTGCATCAGCTTACTGGGCCGCCTAATGGACCGTAATCCATTACCATTCAGGCCACCCTGGTAATCCGACACTTTAGGACACTATCTGATATACCCCTAGTTGGTATATATCCGACATAGGTCGTCAGTTTGAGTCCTAAAGACGATGTCAACTGGAAATAAAAATAAATGGAGAAATGTTGAAAATTTCCATAGCTTTATTTTATGGCAAAAATCCAGCCCGATAGGATTTCGGATGGGAGTTGTGGACCCGTTTTACTGGAGGAACAATATGTTGGAGGTATTTCCCTAGAAAATAATATTCAGTTATTATTCTATCTCCAAGTTCAGAATTAAGTTTATGTCATCATGCTACAACCGCTATAGAACTTGAAAAGTGAGTTTTTAAAGGAAAATCTTTGTACCGATGTGAAGACATAAACAAACAAGAGTTCCTAATCTTGCCTTTAAGATGAACTTATGGTTTGTGATAAGATTATATTTTCCCGATCATGGACTTGGATGAAAGTCTAGCAAAACATAAGAGTTTATTGTTAGCGTAACAATAGTACTGAACTGACCCAAGTGTATGTTGTTGCTAAAAGAGAGTAAACAATCATTATGTGTTTTAGCAAATGCATATGAAGTTAACATTGACTATAATTCCTATACTATGAGAATATCTAGTGACCGCATGATTCGAAAGTTATACTTTGGATATCATCAACCATCTTGCTGTAACTGGGGATTATAACGGTGATGTATGGGTATGACCTAGAAAGTGTAATAGAACTGAGATCGTTCAAGACTAGTACTTCAATCCTCTAAATGATAGAGATATACATTCTCTAGGCCCTCTTAGTACCACCGATTACAAATCTTCTGGCCAGACACGATGTCATCGGGGATATGGATGAGAAAAGAGAACGATATCGGTAAACGAGTTATATGTGTTATGATCAAAGAGTTTAATAAGACTAGATCACATAGTCTCACCTCGTGATATCGTTGATATCGTGAAGTTAAGGGAATAAGGGAAATGAGTAACTTATAAGGTCTCCTCTTTCTTTGGGAACACACAGAAGATATCATGGACGTCCACGGTCCCGCTGTTGGTTATTGTTCGGTAGGTACCCGAACATGTATGTGTTATCGAGTCTTTACGTGTCACACACTTAAGCCGTGCCAACCTTTTATTGAGATAAATAATATGTTGTTATTGGTTTTATGAATATTAGATGTTGTTACGATATCACATAAACAAGTCTATTGTCAATCGGAGTGGTTTTGGTGAAGTTACTTAAGAGAGAAATTATCCCGGTGTTAGTCAGAATTTATATGAGATGCAACGGAGGACATGAGATGTCCTAAGGTGTTAGAAATATGGTTCTAACATTGTTAGATAATATCGATGATTTTATCTATAGGGGTAAAATGGTTTCGTAGGAGTTTCGGAGACTTTCCAAATAAGGAAGAAGTGTCGGGAGGGGTAGATTTCCCCCTCATAGCCGAACCCTATTTTAGGGGGATGCGAGGTGGGCCCTACTGGTTTCACAAGTTGGTACTCATCGTCCCGATATTTTTCTGGATTTTATTGAAGAGAAAAGGATAAAAAACGGGGAAAAAGAAAAAAAAGGAAGGGAGAGTCCGAGATTGGCTAGGAGGCATGGTCCGACCACCACCTCCTAGTCTATTTAGGACTCCTCTCTCCCTCTTTTGGCAAGTCTCTCCTCCCTCCCACTATATAAAGCACCCAAGGCTCATAGCAAAACACAAAATTCTCTCTCTCTCTAGTAGAATTAGAGGATCTAATTAGAGATCTTCTAATTGAATTAGAGCCTCTTCTAATTGGATTTTGGGTTATACTCTCCTGATTAGACCTAACTCTAATTAGCTCTTCTCTCTCATGTGTTGAGAATTTCTAGATTCATAATAGCTCTAATCAGAGTTGATTAGAGCTACCAATTAGGAACGCCGCAAGGCTGTCTCTCTTCGTCGGTGTTGAATCCTGGAGGGTGGAGCGCTGACGGGTTGACACGAGGGTACGCGTGCACACCATAAGAGGGATTAAACGTGTGATCCTTGACGAGGGAAGACTTAGCAACATGCTTGCAATTAGGCCTAGTTGTGAGGATATACGATTGTTCAGAACTCTTCTACGACTACATCATATCCGCTGCCCTGTGAGTCGTGATCCTGATCCTCGCATGTATGGACATGCGTCGCTATCTGCATAGTGATCTTGGCAGACTACGCAGGGAAAAAAAGTCTAAAGCGTAGACCAGCAAGAATTGGTGATGTGATTGAGTCAAACTCTTACCAAACTTGATGTACTCGGTCAAGCCACGACTTCTGAGTCTCATGGGCATGGTCGGACCCAGAGGGTGGGCCGGGTGGGCCATGGCCCACCCAGAATTCTTAGAAAAATTGACCCCCTCCATGAAAAAATGGAATAGGTTTGGCCCATTTACACTTGCCATCGATTGACTTTGTACGTGGACTGGACGTGAGCCACCGCGATAGTTTTGGCCTTCACAAAAGGCAGCCGAACCGTGGAGCTCGACTCATCTAGGGCGCGTTTGGTAGCCTGCCAGTGGCAGGCTGAGCAGGGCCAGGCCCAGCGGAAATGGCCCCTCAGCCATGTTGTACATGTTGTTAGGTACCATGCATGACAGAATTTTTCCCGGGACGAAGTCAATGAACATGTTGTTTGGTTACATGTTTTGCAGCCTCTAATGCAACTGTGTGTGTGTTTGGTTGCATGCAAACTGGCACTATGCTTACCTTTTCTCTTCTTGGGTGATATTACCCAATGACCACATAACTAGACACACATTGCAATCAGGTAAAAGCATAGCATATTAGTGAATAGAGTTCATCATGACCATAGTACCAGGAATGATCCACCACGAGGGGACAAAGAACGCCTCGTGATGCATCAAAGAGTTCATCGGCGGAGGGGTTAATATATACCACCTCCCAAAATATACAGACCAGTCATAAATATAGTTCTACCGGATAGGAATTGGAGGTACCCAGTGGTTACGCAGATAGTTCTTGAGCCACGCCCTTCGTGCACCATTGTTCATCTTGGCATACCTGATGTGCTCATCTTCGTGGTCAGCAAGGAAGTTCATAGCCTGAATCAGGGAGACCGGAGCATATAGATTAGAAGTTTGCACCTTCGTCCTCGTGTACATTGTTATCATTTGATCATAGTTGACTATAGGCTTGTTGATCAGCTCCTCGTCCTTTGCGTACGTCTAAGATTGAAATAACGGAGTGTTAGTGATATGAGTGATGCAAGAGTAAGAAGAAGGGAACATAGTTTTTACTAGGATAACCAATCTTACCTGGAGGTGTGGAATCAATGTGAGTTCATCCATCTTGATGGTGCAGCTATGTTCATGCCACACTGCTCCTCTAGTCTCCATAAGCTGGGTAACCCTAACCCACCTGGATTTCCACTTTCTCAGATGGTTGTAAATCTGAGTGTTGCTCACCTTCAGACCCGTGAAGTCAAGAACGTCGTTGCTAACCCTAGTAATGTACTCCTCTTTTGGTCCTCTGTCTACCTTGGCACCCTCTCTCACAAGCTCAACAACCCTATTCAGAACAAACAGTGATAGAGGAGGTGACCATGTCATAGTCTTCTTCTGAGAAGGTGACCATGTCATAGTCTTCCAGTGAGGACAAGATTCAGCGGTAGGCACTTCATCAGTTGCCACTTTTATATGAACTGAATTCAAGGGGACTACATCGATAGCCTCATCCTTTAGAGGTGGATCGACAATCTCTTTGTTCAGAGGTGCATTCACAACCTCTTTGTTCAGATGCATCTTCTGAGGAACTTGAATCAGAGGATGCTCCATTGAAATCATAGCGACTCGATCAAGAGGCACTACATTCTCATCCTGTATCTGCAGTGTCATGTCATATAACACTTGCAGATGGAGTGTTTTTCAGCCACTGATTTCACATTCAGGTCAGGGAGCTCGTTCTTAGAAAAGTGTTGGAGAGGGACTCTCTTCTTAGGGGTTGACAGATCAAGAACATCAATGGGTATGTTTTTGGAGCGCACAAAGGGGGCATACAGATCAGGTGAGGGAGGTGCAATGACGACCTAACAGGAATCATGAAGAGACTATGGTAAGCAACATGGTAAATCATGGATCCTCACCAGACTATGATACACACACAGGAGACAAGCAATCCTATCTTTCAAGTCTACCACAGATCTACACTATGCACATGGATTATGCGGACAGAAGGATCTCGGGGGGACTTACAAATGGAGGATGCGTCACACAGTTTGGGAATGAGTAGGTGTAACATCCCAAGTATGAAAAACACCATTACAATGCTTGCTCCTTGTTAATTTATGTTTTGCATCATGTCATCATAAGCATTGCATTTGTTTTCACTTGTTTTTCCATTTGAATTTCAAACCAAATTTCAAACCTTTGGTTCACACTTGGTCTGTTACAATTTTTCAAATGAAACATTCAAATCAAACCATCCAGTTGTTTCCAATAAACTTGAAATTCCAAACTTTAAACTTGCTTAAGTTTCAATAAGTCAATTATTGCAAATTTCACTCAAATCCATTTGAATTTCAAACAGCAATAAAATTTTAAAATTTTGGAAAACAAAAAATTGCACAGCTGGGCTTTTGCAATAAATAACTAATAAAAATTATCACCAAAATTATTCAACCCTAAAACCCTATCCTTTTCCCTCTTTTCTTCCTACACAAAATAGGGTGAACAAAAAAAAAATAGAAACAGAAACAGCAAAAAAAAAAAAAAGAAGGGGAGGGCAGGCCAGCCCAATTGGGCCAGCCCACCATACACCCCACGAGCCCAGGCGCCCCACCTCCTTGTCGTCTTCCTCCTCTGTACGGAGACAGAGGAGGAGCGACCTCCCCCACCGAGCAGAGCACCTGCTCCCCCCTCCTCCTCCTATTTCTACCCCTTCTCCCCTCCAAACCCTAGCCCTCTCACCCTTCTTCCTCCTCCAGCCGCCGTCGCCTCCTTTCTTCCCTCTTCCTTCCCCTTTCTCCTCTGTTCTTTCTGTAACTCCCCCATGGCCTCCATTACCGGTTCTTGAAGCTCCAACCGCCGCCGCTACGCTCGCCGTCGAGGCTCCCTCTCCCCGGGAACGGAACCGGGAGGGTTCCCTCTCCCCTTTTGCCGAAGGGAGCGAGGCCCGGGAGGCCGCCGTTCGCCGCCGCCAAGCCGCCGTCGACCGCCGTCTTTCTCTGTCGCTGCGCCACCGACCGCCTCTCCTTCCCTGTACTGCTCTTCGACAGGCCCACGGTGAGCACGCCCACGCCCATCTCCCCCTCTCCCCACTCTCCTCCTCTCTGCCCCGCGGGCGAGCGCCCACGCGCGGCAGCAGCCGCGGCGAGCAGGCCGCCGTCCGCCGTTCCTCCCCGATCTTCGCTCGGGTAACTGAACCTTGTTCAGTTTCGTCAGTCTATCCGGGAGTCTTACCACAAAAACCCGCGCGAGCAGTATCCATCAACAACCCGAGCATCACCCCACTGGTAACACCCCGTGCGCGCACGCCCAGCAGCCCCGGGTTCGAATCCCCCCTTAGGCAGAAAGCCACCCCCTTTTTTCCTCCTTTTTTCTTTTATTTCTCGAATTCCAGAAAAACAGATCTGAGCCTTTAATTGTAAAATAAATAACAAATTGAATATTGCTCCAATTTCAATGATTCAAGTTTCTGTGGATTCAGAATCTTGTGCTCTTTCTGTTAATGTCAAAGTTGCAACATGTTTCTGTAATAATTTTTGCACTAAATAATTAATTACAGAAAATGCAATAAAAATTTGAAACTTTGGAATTTCATAACTTGAGTTCTGTTCATCCAATTTGAGCAAACTTGGGCTCTAAAAATTTGTCTTAACAAACTCTACACATTGGTATTTTATTTGGTCACAATTGAGTTAAATTTGAACATGTTTCCCTCTGTTTACTAAAAGGGGCAGAATAAAAATGACTATGAAAAATTGCATAATAAATTCAATAATGATCCAAAAATTATGTTTAATAGCTCAAAATGTTCAGTGAAACATTTGCTACATGTTTTCAACCTTTTCAATACAATTTGTTTACTGTTTTTCCTAATTAAAAGTGGTGCAATAATTCAATGCTTTAATTAAACCTTTTAAATTGCAAAATTCATAACTTGGGCAATTCAAATCCAATTCCAACATGTAAAATATGTTTTCCATGCAAAATTGAATAATCTTTCCAAATATAAACTTTGTTTTCTGTTTTGAATAAATTAAATTGCTGAAAACAACTGTTTCTTATTTAATGCATTTAAAATTGTCAAATTAATAACTTGCTCATTTTAATTCCTTTTTCAACAAATGAAATATGTATTCCATCTAAAATTTTGTGTTCTTTCCAAATATGAATTTTGTTATCTGCTTTGAACAATTAAAATGGGTGAAAACAACAAATTCTTGTGTAACTCATTTAAGAAGCCAAATTTCATAACTTAATAAATAAAATTCCAAACTCGGTAAACAACATATCAAATTGAAGCTATTGTTGTTTTCTTATTGTTTTCCTCATCCATGCATCATTATAATCAACTTTCACATGATGGTTATTTGTAGATCATTTAATTCAACCTTAATTCATGGGATTTTCTATATGCAACCCAAATTGCATATGGTCCCAGTTAATTATGTTACCATGTCAACTAGCTTATCTTTGATGCATCAATTAAATTGTCATGCATCATCCCATGTTTGTGCATTATGCCATGTTATTGATTGTTCGTCTCTCTTCGTTGTTTGTTTGCTTCTTCCCGAATAGACGACGACGTTGAGACAGACGAGGTTTACGACACTACTTCAGAGGAGTTAGCCCAGTACAAGGCTACTGAGTTTGCAGGAAAGTATTCACTCACCTGAACCATTGTGTCCTTTCCACACTGGATACCTATACTTTCCGTTGTCTAATCTGCTAGCCCTAAGATTCGTTGCTTGTGTTCCGATCCCATCACATGTTATCCTGTAACCCTGATATAGCCTATCCTCCACACCTATAACCCCGTTGCTTGTTGCCTGTGTCTTACTAGCATGCTTAGGGTTGTTTATGCTCGAGTCTGTTGTCCGTTATTTCTGTTACCATATATATTATGTTCTGGGGGCTCGATGTTTAAACAACAACCTGTTAATGTTTGAGGTAATGCTAATTTGATGATAGGCACCGGCAGGAGGCCGGGTATGGTTTTGAGGCCTGCTAGTGTCGAACTCAGGAAAAGTTCTTGTCCTCTGGATCCATGTTGAGCGCGCTAACCGCATGTTGGAAGCGTGTATGGGCGCCCCCCGCAACTCTGATTTGATTCGCATCTCGTCCAAATCGCCACACTTAAAGCGGGCTTTCCATTTGATGCACGCATATGCAGGTACGAACCCTCGGCGCCAGGGTGGAACTTTTGTAGTCGGAATTTAGGGCGGCGTGGTCTTCCAGTGCTATGAGGGTCCCCCTTTTCTTCGTGGGGGCTCGATTAGCCGCGCACGCACAGCACGTGGTTCTTTGGGCTTGATGCGAAGAAGAGTTGGGTTGTGTTGAGTGTTTCGCTTGGTTGGTTTGATCCCCGTCTGGCGGGATATTCTTACGTGTACGGCCAAATTGGCGCACCCCTGCAGGGTTAAATCTTCTCGAGAAGCCGTGTTGTCCGCGGTTATGGATGACTTGGTGATAGGGCTGGCTAACAAGGATTAGACAACTTACACCTAATTAATAATAATTTGACTAGTAATAGGCTTAATGACACAATAACTGGAACCTTCATTAATTCAACTGTGTGAGTTATCCTCGGATTGCTTCTTTGGATAAGGGGCGAGATCCAGGATGGGTTTGTTTGAGGTTAGTGGTAGTTGGTTCCGATACGCTATCTTATCCCCTTCTTTTAGCTGGATGTTGTAGCATGTCTCTGTAGTTGGTTAGAGCAGCCCGCTGCCGCATCTTTGTATCACCTATCTTCCGTTGAACCCAAAGCCTCTGTACTTGGTGTTGCCGGGTACACTTTGGTATCTTGTGCGTCTTGCTTGCCAGTACTCGTCTGTACTGACCCCTTTGGGGATGCGTGTTCTGCAGACTACGTTTCCGAGGATCCCCATGGTGTCTACTACGTGGAGTATGACGAGGCTGCTGACGAGTAGATAGCGGACCCGGGCAGGATCCGAGACATCGTGGATGGGCTCCGTCTTTTCGTTTCCGGCTGTGATGTAATGATGACTTGTTGGGACATGTGTCCTCTGGATGATTGTATTTGCTATCTCTGCTCTAGTGAGAGCTATTTGCCACTTATTTCTATTTCTTTGTGTCTTAGAGATTTGTTGTGATATCACTTGTTCAAATGCCGTTGACGTACCATGTGTGTATGTTATGAAGTATGTCAATGGAAGTAGTCGGATTTCTATGGGATGGTTTACGCAGACGATGAATAGTAGAGGATAGTTGTCACACGTTTACGTGTTGGCCTACTCATATTGAGATGCGGGTGCCAGTATGCCCCGTAAGCCATTTATCTACTGTTTAGCGGGCTGTGAGTATCCTCTAGAAGTCCGGGTGCGACAAATGGTATCAGAGCCTGTCTGCCTGTAGGATCCCTCTTACTGGTCGCAGTTGAGTCTAGAAACTATTTTGTAGCTATATAGGAAAAATGAAACGTGAGAGTAGGAATTCTGTTCTTTTATTTCTTTCCCCACCCACCCTCCCTTTTTCTGGTAAGGAAGTGCAACGTTGTTTTCTCTTCTCGTCTAAACTTTCAAGTTAGGATTTCACGTATCCTGGTTTCTCTAGGATGGTTATATCTACTAGACCATAGGAATGGAGGTGGTTGTGACATGATTTATCATGTTGCCTACTCACGATTGAGAACGGAGGCACATAAGCCCCGGAAGCAGATCCTCTATTCCTTAAGCAGTAGATGTTGATCCTTTAGAAGCCCGGATGGGTTTTCCGTAGTACCTCAGGAGTGTTTGGTCTCGTGTTTCCCGAATGTTGCTTCGATATCCTGTTCTTCTCAACATCCTTTTTGTCCGTTGAAACCTTGTTGTTGCTTGCCACTTCAGTTCTTCTACCGGCGTCTAATCAAAACTTCCCCGATCATCTGCAGATGGATCTCAGGTTCTACCCGCAGGTGGTTCGTATGACTCGTTGCGAGAGCACTGCCGGTTATCCGGAGATGCTGAGAGACATGGTCACTTTTCCGGGGTTCCGTTGGGCACCAGAGTACCAGGTCTACGAGCAGCAGCGAGAGTTTGAGCAGACCTACTACCAGGCTATCGTCTACATTCTGTCAGATGATGGCATGAGCGTAGTCCACCGCTACGAGGCAGTGGGTTCCACAGTGGATATGGCTGTGCAGCAGGCAGCTTATGTGAGCCTCACCGTCCTTCGTGCTGACTACTGGGGATTTGACGATTCTATCTATCGCCATATCCCCCGTGGTTACATCACTTTAGAGGGAGCTCACTTCACTCTCTATGACAACTTGGATGTTTACGAGCATGATACCTCCAGGCTGCACACCACCGCTCAGTTTGTGAGACACAGTGACGCAGTTGCCCGCACACTATCTCAGGAATTGGCTTCAGTCAGAGAGCAACTTTATCTTGCCTTGACTCGTCTGGCGACTTACACCACAGACTTTGTTGTAGACGAGCGCTTTGCACGTTTCGATCAGCCAGTTGGGCGTCGTCTGCCAGATGCTGGAGGTTACGAGCCGATCAGAGGTCCACTCCTTAACCTTGGTGCTGGTTACACTGGGATTCCCCGCTTTGGAGCACAGGGAGTCGACGCTATGTACTTCACCACGCCTAGAGTCGGTCTCAGACCACGTCAGATCTACGTGGATCGTCGTTCCACCTACTTTCGTGGGCGTGCTCCTCACCGTACCTCTCGCCGTACTCCTAGCCGCCGTCCTGCGTGATGAGCATGGGAGTACCGATGTATCCATTCTTAGCTATGTTTAGTTATCCTTTGGCATTCGAACCATTTATGGTGTATTGGATATTCTGATGTATTTGAACATGTGATGGTGAACCTTGTGGTTGTCTATTCATGCGTCGGAATAATCTCTCTTTCGGTTTCCAAGTCTATCCTTTTCTATTGTTGTGCTAGAATGCATTTCCATTCAGGATGCCGCCAACAAGGAACAACACGCCTGAGCCACCGCCAATCGCGGAGCTGTTGACTCAGATGACCCAAGTCATGACGCAGATGGCCCAGTTCCAGGCTAATCAGCACATCAACCAGACAGCTCCACGAGTCAGCATCAAGGAGTTTCTCAGTCTGGGCCCAAGAGCTTTCGTGGCCACACGCGAGCCTCTGGACGCTGATGACTGGATCCGTGAGATAGCTAAGGCTCTGGAGATTGCTCACGTGGCTGAAGAAGACAAGGTCAAGTATGCCTCCTATCTGCTGAAGGGTCAGGCAGCTACTTGGTGGGAGAACTTCCAGGCCATGAGAACTGGGATGCCAGTCACGTGGGATTGTTTCAAGGAAGCCTTCCTGAAGCACCACATTCCAGATGGTCTCATGGAAAGAATGCGTGAAGAGTTTTGCTCTCTCAAGCAGGGCAAGTTGGACGTCATCGGGTATCAGAGTGAGTTCAATCGCCTCGCTCGGTACGCTGGAGATGAGGTGTCCACTGAAGCTAAGAAGATGGCAAGGTTCCGCAGAGGTTTTAACCCGGAACTCAAGTATGCCCTAACCAATGTCAAGGCCAACATCTTCGAGGATCTCGTTAACACCGCGCTCAATGAAGAAAATGGGCGCAAGGCGTTCGAGGAGTCTCGCAAGCACTCGCGTGAGGGTGGTTCCTCCTCCAACATGACCACCCCTCCGCAGAAGCGCCGCATCTGGGTGCCAAATGGTGCTGTCACTCGGGCTCCATACGCCCAAACTTCTCCAGGCTTCGCTCCCCGCCCACCCAACCCTGCTCAGATGCATGATCAAAGGGCTTCGATGGGGCAGCCAAGGCCAGGGCCTCCTCGTGTCGTCACTTGCTACAAGTGCAAGCAGACGGGGCACTACGCCGACAAGTGCACGCAGAGGCAGCTACCTCCACCACCACCTCGTCCTAACACAAACCAGGCAATGGTGCGCGCTCCCCCGCCTAAGGCCTTCAACTCCAACAACAGGCCTGTCGGGAGGACCGCAAGGGTGAATCATGTCAAGATCGACAAAGCTGAGGAAGCTCCTGACGTCGTTCTCGGTACATTTCCCGTAAACTCTATTCCAGCTAAAGTGTTGTTTGATACCGGAGCATCACATTCTTTCGTGTCAAAGATCTTTGCGACAGCAATTAAACTCCCTTTTGTTGGTTTGGGTTCCCCGCTAGTGGTCAACTCCCCTGGAGAAACTATGCAAACGTCCAAGATCAGTCACAAAAATCAAATTCTAATTGGAGGCCACATATTCCTTGCTTCCCTCATACTGCTTGGCAATTCTGACATTGATGTCATTCTTGGTATGGATTGGCTGAAGGCCAATAAAGCAAGGATTGACTGTGCTCAAAAGTCAATAACTCTGTCCCACACTTCTGGCCAGATAATCTATTCTCCACATGAATCAAGTTCCATTCAACTGTGCACCCTCGATGCAAAACCTCTACCTTCACTTGAAAATGTTCCGGCGGTTTGCGAATTCCCTGACGTCTTTCCAGAAGAGTTGCCAGGAATGCCTCCGGACAGAGCAGTTGAGTTCGTGATCGAACTTGAACCAGGTACTGCTCCAATCTCTAAGCAACTCTACAAGATAGGAACTCCCGAGTTGAAGTTGTTGAAGGAACAAATTGATATGTACATGGAAAAAGGTTACATTCAACCTAGTTCCTCGGCTTGGGGTTGCCCAACTCTGTTCGTTGCGAAGAAGGATCACACAAAGAGACTCGTTGTTGACTATCGTCCTCTTAACGAGAAAACCATCAAAAACAAGTATCCAATTCCTCGTATCGATGACCTTTTTGACCAACTTGCTGGAGCCTCAATATTCTCTAAGTTGGACTTGAGAATGGGTTACCATCAAATAAAGATCAGAAAAGAGGATATTCCAAAGACAGCCTTCACCACTCGCTACGGTCTATATGAATTCACCGTCATGTCCTTTGGTCTCACCAATGCACCGGCGACCTTCTCTCGACTCATGAATTCTGTCTTCCATGAATACCTCGACAAGTTCGTTGTGGTATATCTTGATGACATTCTTGTCTACTCAAAATCCGAGGAAGAACATGAAGAACATCTTCGTCTAACTCTCATGAAGATTCGCGAGCATCGTCTCTATGCAAAATTCTCCAAATGTGAGTTCTGGATTTCAGAAGTTGCTTACCTTGGTCATGTCATCTCTGCCAAGGGCATAGCCATTGATCCAGAAAAGGTTAAAGCAATTGTTGATTGGAAACCTCCAAAGACGGTGAAGCAAGTAAGAAGTTTTCTTGGCTTGGCTAGTTATTGCCGTCGTTTCGTCCAAAACTTCTCCAAGATTGCCAAACCTCTCACTGACCTCACAAAGAAGGACAAGAAGTTCGTTTGGTCTCCACAATGTGATGAAAGTTTCAATCTCCTGAAGACTAAACTCACTTCTACACCAGTTCTGGTTGGCCCAGATCCTTCCAAACCTTTCCAAATATTCTGTGATGCTTCTCTCCAAGGTCTAGGTGCAGTTCTTATGCAAGAACGTCAAGTTGTGGCTTATGCTTCACGTCAGTTGAACGCACATGAGCCCAATTATCCCACTCATGACCTTGAACTTGCAGCAGTTGTGTTTGCCCTCAAGAAATGGAGACAATACTTGTTGGGTAATCGCACTGAAATCTTTTCCGATCATAAGAGTCTGAAGTATATCTTCACTCAACCAGATCTAAACCTCAGACAAAGGAGATGGATTGAAAAGATCAAAGACTTTAATCTTACCATTTCTTACACTCCAGGCAAGGCTAATGTTATGGCCGATGCTCTCAGTCGCAAGTCGTATTGCAATAATCTCATGATCATGGAAAGCCAACCTCCTCTTCATGAAGAATTCCAGAAGCTCAACCTTGGTCTTGTTCCTCAAGGCTATCTTGCAAACTTGACAGCCAGTCCAAATCTCGAGGACAAGATTCGTTCTGAACAACTTCGTGATGCTGAAATCAAGAAGATTGTAGAGCACATCAAAGCAGGCAATGAGAAATTTGAGTGCTTCTCAATTGATGACAAGGGAACTGTGTTCTTCGAAGGACGCATTGCAGTCCCTCAGATTCAAAGTCTCAAAGATGTCATTCTCAAGGAGGCTCATGAAACTCCTCTCTCCATACACCCTAGAAGTACAAAGATGTACCAGGATCTCAAGACACTGTATTGGTGGCCTAGCATGAAACGTGAAATTGCTCAATACGTTTCTGAATGCGACGTTTGTCAACGTGTTAAGGCAGTTCATCAGAAAACAGCCGGTCTTCTCCAACCTCTGAAAATCCCTGAATGGAAGTGGGACATGATTGAAATGGACTTCGTCACTGGTTTTCCAAAGTCCAAGAGGGGCAACGATGCAATCTTCGTTGTCATTGATCGACTCACTAAAGTCGCTCACTTCTTTCCTGTCAAAGAGACAATCTCAGCTAGTCAGTTAGCAGAGCTCTACACAGCAAAGATTGTTCCCCTTCATGGTGTTCCATTGGAAATAAGCTCAGACCATGGAAGCATCTTCACTTCTCATTTCTGGAAAAGTTTTCAAGAAGCCTTGGGCACCAAACTTCTGTTCAGCACAGCCTATCACCCTCAGTCTCAAGGGCAAGTCGAAAGAGTCAATCAGATTCTCGAGGATATGCTCAGAGCATGTGGTCTCTCTTTTGGCATGAAATGGGAGGAATGTCTTCCATATGCTGAATTCTCCTACAACAACAGCTTCCAGGAAAGCCTAGGCATGGCACCATTTGAGGCTCTCTATGGCCGCAGATGCAGGAGTCCAATCAATTGGTCTGGAGCTAGTGAACGTAACTCTTAGGCCCTGACATTGTTAACGAGGCCGAAGAGAAAGTTCGCATCATTCGTGACAATCTCAAGATTGCTCAGTCTCGTCAGAAAAGCTACTATGACAGCAAGCACAGGGACATGGTCTATGCAGCTGGAGACAAAGCATATCTCTGTGTAACTCCCCTCAGAGGCACTCATCGTTTTGGTGTCAAAGGAAAGCTTGCACCAAGATATATTGGTCCTTTCAACATTCTCTCAAGGCGTGCAGAAAATGCCTATCGTATTGAACTTCCAGAAAAGCTATCAAAGGTGCACGATGTGTTTCACGTGTCACAGCTCAAGAGGTGCTTCAAAGATCCAGGTCGTGCGGTTGATCATGATTCCACTGATCTGCAAGAAGACCTCTCTTATGAAGAGCATCCTGTTCGCATTCTCGATGAGACCGAGCGCAAAACTCGCAACAAGAGCACCAAGTTCTTAAAAGTGCAGTGGTCTCATCATTCCGATAAAGAGGCAACGTGGGAGACCGAAGAGGATCTTCGCAAGAAGTATCCGGACCTTTTCTCTTCTCAGTAGGAATCTCGGGGCGCGATTCTTCAAGGGGGGGGGGCGTTTTGTAACATCCCAAGTATGAAAAACACCATTACAATGCTTGATCCTTGTTAATTTATGTTTTGCATCATGTCATCATAATCATTGCATTTGTTTTCACTTGTTTTTCCATTTGAATTTCAAACCAAATTTCAAACCTTTGGTTCACACTTGGTCTGTTACAATTTTTTAAATGAAACATTCAAATCAAACCATCCAGTTGTTTCCAATAAACTTGAAATTCCAAACTTTAAACTTGCTTAAGTTTCAATAAGTCAATTATTGCAAATTTCACTCAAATCCATTTGAATTTCAAACATCAATAAAATTTTAAAATTTTGGAAAACAAAAAATTGCACAGCTGGGCTTTTGCAATAAATAACTAATAAAAATTATCACCAAAATTATTCAACCCTAAAACCCTATCCTTTTCCCTCTTTTCTTCCTACACAAAATAGGGTGAACAAAAAAAAATAGAAACAGAAACAGCAAAAAAAAAGAAAAGAAGAAGGGGAGGGCAGGCCAGCCCACCACACACCCCACGAGCCCAGGCGCCCCACCTCCTTGTCGTCTTCCTCCTCTGTACGGAGACAGAGGAGGAGCGACCTCCCCCACCGAGCAGAGCACCTGCTCCCCCTCCTCCTCCTATTTCTACCCCTTCTCCCCTCCAAACCCTAGCACTCTCACCCTTCTTCCTCCTCCAGCCGCCGTCGCCTCCTTTCTTCCCCTTTCTCCTCTGTTCTTTCTGTAACTCCCCCATGGCCTCCATTACCGGTTCTTGAAGCTCCAACCGCCGCCGCTACGCTCGCCGTCGAGGCTCCCTCTCCCCGGGAACGGAACCGGGAGGGTTCCCTCTCCCCTTTTGCCGAAGGGAGCGAGGCCCGGGAGGCTGCCGTTCGCCGCCGCCAAGCCGCCGTCTTTCTCTGTCGCTGCGCCACCGACCGCCTCTCCTTCCCTGTACTGCTCTTCGACAGGCCCACGGTGAGCACGCCCATGCCCATATCCCCCTCTCCCCACTCTCCTCCTCTCTGCCCCGCGGGCGAGCGCCCACGCGCGGCAGCAGCCGCGGCGAGCAGGCCACCGTCCGCCGTTCCTCCCCGATCTTCGCTCGGGTAACTGAACCTTGTTCAGTTTCGTCAGTCTATCCGGGAGCCTTACCACAAAAACCCGCGCGAGCAGTATCCATCAACAACCCGAGCATCACCCCACTGGTAACACCCCGTGCGCGCACGCCCAGCAGCCCCGGGTTCGAATCCCCCCTTAGGCAGAAAGCCACCCCCTTTTTTCCTCCTTTTTTCTTTTATTTCTCGAATTCCAGAAAAACAGATCTGAGCCTTTAATTGTAAAATCAATAACAAATTGAATATTGCTCCAATTTCAATGATTCAAGTTTCTGTGGATTCAGAATCTTGTGCTCTTTCTGTTAATGTCAAAGTTGCAACATGTTTCTGTAATAATGTTTGCACTAAATAATTAATTACAGAAAATGCAATAAAAATTTGAAACTTTGGAATTTCATAACTTGAGTTATGTTCATCCAATTTGAGCAAACTTGGGCTCTAAAAATTTGTATTAACAATCTCTACACATTGGTATTTTATTTGGTCACAATTGAATTAAATTTGAACACGTTTCCCTCTGTTTACTAAAAGGGGCAGAATAAAAATGACTATGAAAAATTGCATAATAAATTCAATAATGATCCAAAAATTATGTTTAATAGCTCAAAATGTTCAGTGAAACATTTGCTACATGTTTTCAACCTTTTCAATACAATTTGTTTACTGTTTTTCCTAATTAAAAGTGGTGCAATAATTCAATGCTTTAATTAAACCTTTTAAATTGCAAAATTCATAACTTGGGAAATTCAAATCCAATTCCAACATGTAAAATATGTTTTCCATGCAAAATTGAATAAGCTTTCCTAATATAACCTTTGTTTTCTGTTTTGAATAAATTAAATTGCTGAAAACAACTGTTTCTTATTTAATGCATTTAAAATTGTCAAATTAATAACTTGCTCATTTTAATTCCTTTTTCAACAAATGAAATATGTATTCCATCTAAAATTTTGTGTTCTTTCCAAATATGAATTTTGTTATCTGCTTTGAACAATTAAAATGGGTGAAAACAACAAATGCTTGTGTAACTCATTTAAGAAGCCAAATTTCATAACTTAATAAATAAAATTCCAAACTCGGTAAACAACATATCAAATTGAAGCTATTGTTGTTTTATTATTGTTTTCCTCATCCATGCATCATTATAATCAACTTTCACATGATGGTTATTTGTAGATCATTTAATTCAATCTTAATTCATGGGATTTTCTATATGCAACCCAAATTGCATATGGTCCCATTTAATTATGTTACCATGTCAACTAGCTTATCTTTGATGCATCAATTAAATTGTCATGCATCATCCCATGTTTGTGCATTATGCCATGTTATTGATTGTTCGTCTCTCTTCGTTGTTTGTTTGCTTCTTCCCGAATAGACGACGACGTTGAGACAGACGAGGTTTACGACACTACTTCAGAGGAGTTAGCCCAGTACAAGGCTACTGAGTTTGCAGGCAAGTATTCACTCACCTGAACCATTGTGTCCTTTCCACACTGGATACCGATACTTTCCGTTGTCTAATCTGCTAGCCCTAAGATTCGTTGCTTGTGTTCTGATCCCATCACATGTTATCCTGTAACCCTGATATAGCCTATCCTCCACACCTATAACCCCGTTGCTTGTTGCCTGTGTCTTACTAGCATGCTTAGGCTTGTTTATGCTCGAGTCTGTTGTCCGTTATTTCTATTACCATATATATTATGTTCTGGGGGCTCGATGTTTAAACAACAACCTGTTAATGTTTGAGGTAATGCTAATTTGATGACAAGGCACCGACAGGAGGCCGGGTATGGTTTTGAGGCCTGCTAGTGTCGAACTCAGGAAAAGTTCTTGTCCTCTGGATCCATGTTGAGCGCGCTAACCGCATGTGGGAAGCGTGTATGGGCGCCCCCCGCAACTCTGATTCGATTCGCATCTCGTCCAAATCGCCACACTTAGTTCGGGCTTTCCATTTGATGCACGCATATGCAGGTACGAACCCTCGGCGCCAGGGTGGAACTTTTGTAGTCGGCATTTAGGGCGGCGTGGTCTTCCAGTGCTATGAGGGTCCCCCTTTTCTTCGTGGGGGCTCGATTAGCCGCGCACGCACAGCACGTGGTTCTTTGGGCTTGATGCGAAGAAGAGTTGGGTTGTGTTGAGTGTTTCGCTTGGTGGGTTTGATCCCCGTCTAGCGGGATATTCTTACGTGTACGGACAAATTGGTGCACCCCTGCAGGGTTAAATCTTCTCGAGAAGCCGTGTTGTCCGCTGTTATGGATGACTTGGTGATAGGGCTGGCTAACAAGGATTAGACAACTTACACCTAATTAATAATAATTTGACTAGTAATAGGCTTAATGACACAATAACTGGAACCTTCATTAATTCAACTGTGTGAGTTATCCTCGGATTGCTTCTTTGGATAAGGGGCGAGATCCAGGATGGGTTTGTTTAAGGTTAGTGGTAGTTGGTTCCGATACGCTATCTTATCCCCTTCTTTTAGCCGGATGTTGTAGCATGTCTCTGTAGTTGGTTAGAGCAGCCCGCTGCCGCATCTTTGTATCACCTATCTTCCGTTGAACCCAAAGCCTCTGTACTTGGTGTTGCCGGGTACACTTTGGTATCTTGTGCGTCTTGCTTGCCAGTACTCGTCTGTACTGACCCCTTTGGGGCTGCGTGTTCTGCAGACTACATTTTCGAGGATCCCCATGGTGGCTACTACGTGGAGTATGACGAGGCTGCTGACGAGTAGATAGCGGACCCAGGCAGGATCCGAGACATCGTGGATGGGCTCCGTCTTTTCGTTTCCGGCCTCTTATGCCTATTTGGATCTTGTCTGTACTCAAACACTTTGGATGCTTCCGCTGTGATGTAATGATGACTTGTTGGGACATGTGTCCTCTGGATGATTGTATTTGCTATCTCTGCTCTAGTGAGAGCTATTTGCCACTTATTTCTATTTCTTTGTGTCTTAGAGATTTGTTGTGATATCACTTGTTCAAATGCCGTTGACGTACCATGTGTGTATGTTATGAAGTACGTCAATGGAAGTAGTCTGATTTCTATGGGATGGTTTACGCAGACGATGAATAGTAGAGGATGGTTGTCACACGTTTACGTGTTGGCCTACTCATATTGAGATGCGGGTGCCGGTATGCCCCGTAAGCCATTTATCTACTGTTTAGCGGGCTGTGAGTATCCTCTAGAAGTCCGGGTGCGACAGTAGGGACCCGACTGACCGACAATGATCAACGCCGTCCCTATCGGTGTCGCCCTCTTCTGCACCGGAGTCAATGCAGATCCAGCCATGTCTTCGAGCGCGTGAGTTTGTGAGTGAAAATGGAGTTTTTGGTTTTGGGGGTGAGCCGGTCAGTGTAAATACGGTGGTCGATTTTTGGCGTGTGGTGCCGGAAATCCTTCCGCCGCATTTTCTCCGCTCGCGCCATCTCTGCTCTGCAGCAGCTCGCACGCCACGTTCCTCTTCCTCGCGCCTACGCATCCTGTCTCTAGAGAAACCGCCGATTCGGCCATTCCCAACGGGCCTAGCCCAGCGTGCTTTAAAGTTCATGCGGGCCAAAGATTCTCCTTGCATGCAACCAAACGTGTTGCCTGGCTTTGCACCCAGCGGGCCTGGTCGGGGGGCATGCAGGCTACCAAACGCGCCCTATGTGTGCCATGGCCATGGCGACTACGACACTTCCCTAGCTTCGTGATGTGCTCCTGCGTTGGATCCCCTCCCTTGATGGTCTACCCTTCCCCATCCTGGGGCTCCCCTGTCGTTGGCCCGCCCTCGCCCCCTTTCCTCCGGCCCTCCCTGCCATGGGGCTCTTACCCGCGGGCGGCCTCCGCCCGCCCGACTAAGCTGCTAGGGCCAGGCGACCAGCCGCCTCTACTTCTACGCTCGTGTGCATCAGGCTATCGGCCGCCTAATCTTCCTAGAAGGTATACTGGATTTTGCTATCCCCTGATGCAATCATGGAATTGAGTCAATTGACTATGCAGAATTGAATGGAAAGCTTCGATTTGCTATTTATATTCTATAATTGATCGATTTTGTCTCTATAAATAGCAACCAATTGATTGTATATGTTGTTTATACTTTGTCTTGTAATTGTAGAATGCACTTATGAAGAGGGGTATCATTATTGCCTCTCTTTTTTGGGAACATGAAGCAACGAAGGGGTGGTACATGATGAAAACTTTGAAGATAGTGGGATTTTGTTGGCGTGAATTGAGCCCGGACCTCCGATCGAATACGATTCTAGGATTGAGAGTGAGACTGAAATGGAAGACCCAACACCAAATCCACCATCACCCCAACAACCCTCTGCAAGGTCATATGATTCTCACTTCGTTCCGCATGATCCAGGGGAAAGGATTCTTATTTCAAGATATGATGTGAATGATCAAGGTGATGTTCGAAGGGGATATGTCTTGAGAGGTCCATGCCACCCATATAAGCATAATTTCCAAACAAGAAAATATATGGTAAAAACCGACACTTCACTTGCGTTTGGTTTATGAATTACAATTGGCTAGAATATAGTATAAAAAGGGGTGCATCGTTTTCCTTTGTATATTATTTATTCAAAGGAAGATCCAATGGAGGGCCCGGAGGAGATGCCTTTGTTATAGATGGTTATAGAGATTGGAAAAGACCTGAAGAATTTAAGAAACATATGGGTGGTGTTTTTAGAATTCAAAACCAAGCTCAAGAGAAGTAAAACTTATTTGTTACACCCAACACCAAAATTGATAATGTTATGGTGAAGGTGTGTAAGAAGGATCTACTTCTTTACAAGTCTAGACTTACTTATTCTCTTAGATGTTTGAGGGTTTTTTTCGAAGCAAGGATTGGCATGTTGTGGACATGATGAGAGTGAAGAGTCAACCGATAGAGGGAATTTTATTGAACTTCTAAAATGGCTTGCTGAAAATAATGAAGAAGGTGACAAGATTGTTTTGAAGAATGCTCCCAGAATTTCCATCTTGAATAGCCCAAATATACAACATGACATAATTGAATGTTGTGCGATAAAAACTACAAGTGACGTGGGGGTACCCGAGAGACCCCCCCACGTTGGGCCTACCGGGTGCAACCCATCAGGGAGTACCTCAAGAAAGTCTTTAGGCTTCCGAACTAGAGCCCACTACGAATTCAAGATGAACTAAGTTCGGGTAGAGAAGAACCGATTCGGTATCGAGTCCTACACGTGTACAACCCTCGAGACCAGCCCCCTATATAAAGTACGGGAGGGATCATAGAACAGAACAAGCAACCCTAGAACATAGTTGCGCCAGATCAGATCTGTGTGACACCCTGTAATTTGTTTCACCCCATCGAAATAAGAGCAATAAGGCGGGCAGTAACCCGTCTAGCTGAATATTCTACTAGTGTCTTTCCCTTACGAAACCCTAGGTCCCTAACAATGGGGATTTTTGAGGTACCATTCTCTTCATTGGCACCATCTGTGGGACTCTAGGGCACTGGACTCATCGATCTGGCTGGACTCGATTCGTTTCGGGTCCGTTGACTACACAACGGGTCATATTACATCATTGATATGCGTGATAATGATAAGTCGCTGATGTCTACACACGCTTCTGTTCTTGTAGATAGTGTTGGGCCTCCAAGTGTAGAGATTTGTAGAACAGCAACAAGTTTCCCTTAAGCGGATCACTTAAGGTTTATCGAACTCAGGGAGGTAGAGGTCAAAGATATCCTTATCAAGGAACCCTGCAATTACGATACAAGAAGTCGCTTGTGTACCCAACACACCTAATACAATTTTCAGTTGTATAGGTGCACTAATTCGGCAAAGAGATAGTGAAATACAAGTAATATGGATGATTATAAGTGATAGTAGCAATCTGAAATAAAAATGGCAGCAACCAAACATGTAGCAGAACTGATTGTAAATGGTGTTTCAATGCTTAGAAACAAGGCCTAGGGATCATAATTTCACTAGTGGACACTCTCAACAATAATAACATAATTGAATTCATAAATATCAACTCTTCACTATGCTACTCCGAACCACTCTCCGGTCGGATAACAAACACCAATCATTGCGTATGGATATAAGAGCACTCCTTAGAGTTCACATTTCCCCATCCAGGTAACCCCCATGATATCACCATGAGACCTAGATGGTTCCAAACAAACACCACAATTTCATAGGGTCATCCAACACAAAATATAAATATCATGCTAAACCACAAAGTGCACGCACTGTCACCTTTACACCGTGGTCAAAGTGTCTACAAAAATCTCGTAACAAAACCACTTGAGTAGCATAATAGATGAAGAGTAACATCTACTTTTTCAACTATATTACAAAGCTCATGATCACATAAAGATCACATCATGGGAGAGAGAGAGAGATGAGACACATAGCTACCAGTAGAGCCCTCAGCCCGGGGGAGAACTACTCCCTTATCATGGGAGACAGCAACGACGATAAAGATGGTGGTGAAGTCTTGGCATCATCAGTGTCATTATCTACTCCAGTTGGCGGTTCTTGAGTTTCAGGTTCTGGAACATATGTACACTCCAATTGAGCCAATGCGTCATTGGTATCATCTGGTTCATATAGTGGACATGGAGGCATTGAAACAGAAGGAGTTACGGTTTGTGGCACGCTAGAGGAAGATGCAGTGGACTGGACAGAAAGCTGGCTCCTCCGAGGCGCTTGGCGCACAACACACATAACCCGAGGAACAAAAGCCGATTTATGATCTCCAGAAGAGACAAAGTCGGAACAAGCCTGGAACCGACACTATTTCTCGATCTTCGTGAAGTCCTTCTTCTAATATTTTCTCCCGTCAACCCGGTACCGAGGGAACCTGACAACAAGTAGATCCAGATTCATTTCTGGGTGATAGGCTTTGGCGAGCGACAAAACCTTGATGGCTCTGCGGCGACAAGCTGAAACCTTGTGTTCTTCAATCCATTGTGGTACATTAGCAAGTTCAACAATAAACTCATGCAGCCTCTTGGGAGCAATTTCCCAATCCCTGACAGCCTTGATGCATTCACCCCCTCCAACATACAATTGCTAGATTAGGGTGAAAATGGCTTTCAGCTTCATGTCAGGGAGTTGTAGATTGTTGGAGTGCATTCTACCTGGAAAATAAAGGGAGAGCCACATTATAAACTAGATTACAAATGATAATATGGAGATGAACCAGAAAAATGCGAGCTTACCAAAGACACTGGTTGTGATTTCATTGAGCAAATCTTTGACCTTGGCAAAGATGCTCTGGGTTTCCTCCAGTTCTTTCTCAGCCTTTTCATCCCTAGCAATAAGGGCCTTCTCCCGGTTCTCAAATTCATGTTGCATAACAGACATATTTTTGGCAGTTATACCAACAGTTTCTTCTAATTCAGTTTACAACTTTCTGGCCTCTTTAGTTTTTATGGACTCTTGAGCCAGCAAGTTTTTCAGATTCGAAATCTCTTTTTGAGAAACAGATCCTGCAAAGGATGAACAGATAAAAATTCAATTATGGAGTTTTACAAGTTTATAGACTGATAATCAGTTAACAAGTATTAATAAGTCCCAAGTTACCACATGCAAAGATAACCCGACGTTTGGGGGATACATTATTTCAGTCTATGGGTAAGATGGAAACAATTTAATTCCCAAGTTGTTGCGGGCATGCAACCCGGCACTTCGGGGCTACACAAGTTGATATTTTATACAGTTTTCGATAACTCGGGTTTAGTTCCTGTTCACAATAAACTTATAAACCAGTACTTGGGGGCTACACTTCAATCTCAAGGATATTAAAGGAAATCTTTAAAGTTTATATTCGAAATATAACCTGAAAGATTGAGTGCTAAAGGTTATGTATATATTTTACTTCATATTTGTTCTGCAGCATGGCAATAATACCATCTTCACGGAGCTGGCTCTGAGAAAGTTCATGAACCAAAGCTTCAAGTTTTGTCCCTCAAGAGAGAGCATGCTGGAAGAAGTAGCTTTTGGTCCAGAGGTTGGCTTCACATCTTCTAGAATCAAGGACAAAATTGTGGAAGTGCCAGCTTTTTCCACAGTTTGTGAGCCAGTAATCACAACGTCTGGATCATGGAAGGCAGAATTATGAACCGGCTCGGGAATCACTGGGTCCACATCCATTCTTGTGTTTGGTGCAGAATCATCAACATCTTTATGAACCAGCAATGGAGCAGCCGGTTCATCCATAGTTCCTTTAGGAGCATTTTTCTCTAAGGTACTAGCTGGAGCGGTGACTGAAATCGGAGTTTCCTTAGTCATAGCTTGAGTCCTTCAGAGTAACGAGAGCAAGGTTATAAACCGGAAAAGGTATAAACATCACAATCAAGGTTAGAAGAACAAGAACCGTCTTATCCTGAGTTGATTGAGAAATAATTAGTATCACTAAAGTGGGAAGTGCCGGAATTCGGCAAATCTGTATGATAGGTATGACTTAGTGATACGTCTCCAGCGTATCTATAATTTCTGATGCTCCATGATGATATTATGCCAATTGCAACATGTTTTCTCCCTTCTTTATAGCACTTTTACACGTTTTCCGGGACTAACCTATTAATAGGATGCCAAGTGACAGTTCCTTGTTTTCTGCTGTTTTTAGTTTCAGAAAAGTTGTTCTAGAAATATTCTGGAATTGGAAAATTCGAAAGAAGTCTTAGAAGTCCCGGAAGCTTCCATAAGTCCCGAAGAGCCCCAGAGGGGGGCCACAGGGTGGCCACACCATGGGGTGGCGCGGGTCCCCCTGGCCGCGCCACCTGGTGGTGTGGGGCCCCGAGATCTCCACCGCCTTTGCCCTTTCTCCTATTTATACTCCCCTGAGGGAAAACCCTAAGGACATCGACCTTTTCCATAAAATACATTCGTAGCTCCGCCGCCGCCACCGACAAGTTTCGGAGGACAGATCTCTGTTCTGGCACCCTGCCGGGACGGGGAAGTGCCTCCGAAGCCATTTCCATCGACTCCACCACCATCTCCATCGCCGTTGTTGTCTCCTATGATGAGGAGGGAGTAGTTCTCTCCCGGGGATGAGGGCTCTACCGATAGCTATGTGGTTCATCTCTCTCTCCCATGGTGTGATCTTCATGTGATCGTGAGCTTTGTAATCTAGTTGAATATGTAAGTTGATCTTGATCAGTTATGCTACTCAAGTGGTTTTGTTATCTCCGTAAACACTTTGATCACGGGGTAAAGGTGATAGTGTGTGCACCGTGTGGTTTAGCATGATATTTATATCTTGTGTTGGAAGATGAACCTATGAATTGTGGTGTTTGCGTGGAACCATCAGGGTCCCATGGTGATAGCATGGGGGTTACTTGGTTGGGAAAGTGCTTACTCTGAGGAGTGTCGTTAAAGCCCTACGCAATTATTGGTGTTTGTTATTCGACCAGAGAGTGGTTCGGAGTAGCATAGTGAAGAAATGATATTTATGCATTCAATTATGTTTTCATTGTTGAGAGGTGTCCTCTAGTGAAAGTAGGAGCCCTAGGCCTTATTTCCAAGCATTGAAACACCGTTTTCAGCCTGTTCTGCTACATGTTTGCTTGCTGCCATATTTATTTAAGATTGCTATCATCACTTATTATCATCCATATTACTTGCATTTTACCCTCTCTTCGCCGAACTTGTGCACCTATACAACTGACAATTGTATTAGGTGTGTTGGGGACACAAGAGACTTCTTGTATCTTGATTGCAGAGTTGCTTGAGAGGGATATCTTTGACCTCTACCTCCCTGAGTTCGACAAACCTTGGGTAATCCACTTAAGGGAAACTTGCTGCTGTTCTACAAACCTCTGCACTTGGAGGCCCAACACTGTCTACAAGAATAGAAGCGTGTGTAGACACCAAGCTCTTTTCTGGCGCTGTTGACGGGGAGGTAAGGTAAAAGGTTCTCACATCCTGGGGTGTGAGTGCTCGAAGTTATTTCCTTTAGATCCTGCAATTATATCTTTTTGTTTCTTGTTTTTATTTTCACTAGTTAGGCTTAATGGAAAACAACAAAAATAGTAGAGAGCTTTATAATATTTATCTTGAGTTAGGACATGAAGTGTTCTAAGAGAAGAATAAAAAACCTATGGAACTTTATTTACATGCTAATAGGAATGTTATTAGTATGAATGCTTTGAACACTATTATTTCTAATTCTATGTAAAAGTCTAAGCTTGGGGAAGCTAGTTTATATGAAAATGGTCTTTTTAGTTCCCCAAGCACGAAGGAGAAATTTTGCTTTGATGATGAGCCTATGCCTGTTACATATAGTAGTGATCGTGATTGGGAAGAGCACACTACTTTTGATATTGAAAATGATGATATAGAAGCTCTAAACTTGTGGATGATGTGTTTGAAAATCCTTTTTCTACTGATGGTTTGATACATCTCCTCCTAGTAAAAATGATGATATGTTTACAAATGAAAACATTTTGGAGGATAACTATTCTATTGCTTATGATGATATTATTCTTCCTATATATGATGATTACAATGATAAATATGATATTTTCAGTCCACCTACTATTGAGGAGAAAATTAATTATGATTGCAAAATGCCTCCTATGTTTGATTATTATGGTGATGAGAATAATAATGATAGCTATTTTGTTGAATTTGCTCCCACTACTATCAATAATAATGGCTATGCTTATGTGGAGAGTAATAATTCTTTTATGCATGTGGCTCATGATAAGGATGTTTTATGTGATAGTTATATTGTTAATTTCATTCATGATGATACTTAAAGTTATTATGAGAGAGGGAAACATGGTTTTATGCATCTCAACAATATTAAGTTTTCCCTCTTTATGTTGAAATTTTTTATGTTGCAATTATTTTGTCTTCCTATGCTAGTCACTTTGTGCTTCGTTGACTTGTTATTATAAAAGATTCTTTCTCATAGGAAGTGGGTTAGACTTAAATGTGTTTTATATTTTCTATTTGATTCTCTCTTATTGTGCTTCAACTCTTATTCTTATGTGAGCATCTTTTAAAAATCATTGTGCCTAGCTAAAAGGCATTAAAGAAAAGCGCCATCGGGAGACAACCAATTTTATTTCTCTGTTTTCATTCAGTTTTCCTTTGTTTTCTTTTGTGTGCTTTGCACCTGGGTGTTGTCTATTTCCTTAGCAACCCCTCTGTAGATTTTCTTTTGTGTTTTTGTTGATCCAACTAAAGCTTTTCGGATTTCTGCGCAGGAAACAGATTTCTGTTGTCCACTTTTAAATACGTATAAAATCACAGAAAATTCAAAATGATCTGATCTTTTTTGTGCTTAATCCTGGTCTATATACGCAACTTTTCTTAGTTTACCACTTTTTGATTTGAGCAACATAATATTTTCTAAAAAGTCTATCTTTACCTGCTGTTCTGTTTTGACAGATTTCTGCCAATTATTGCATTTGCATCTTAATCTCTTTACTTTGGTGTTCTTTTGAGAAAAAGAGTTATAAAATAAGGTGTGACAGTATCTAATGTGTTTTTTAGTGCTAGTCTTGTGTTGAAACTTAACCATGTGAATTTATTATTTCGATTGCACAAACGTTGCTAATGAAGATTGTGAGAAGTTTGGTGTGAAGGAAGATTTCAAGGGTCGAGAGAAGAGGATGATATGACGTGATCAAGAAGAGTAAAAAGCCTAAGATCGGGGATGCCCCGGAGGTACATCCCAGAAAATTCCAAGAAGACTTAAGCTTCTAAGCTTGGGTATGCCCAAGGCATCCCCTTCTTCATCAACAATTTATCAGGTCACTTCTAGTGAAACTATATTTTTATTCAGTCACATCTTATGTGCTTTACTTGGAGCATCTTTTATTTTTGTTTTCAGTTTTTTTGGTTTTCTTTGCTGTAATAATTAGTTGGATCCTATCATACTTGTGTGGGAGAGAGACACGCTCCGTTTTCATTGCTTAGAACACTCTAGTTTTCATTCTTATTGTTCTATGAGTGTTCACTTTTTGCTAGTACTGCGTTAGCCATTGTTTTCATGCATCTCTTATTCAGAGCTGTTAGTTTTAGTAGTGTTATGTGAGTACTCTCATGTTTTATTGCTGTAGCATGTAGAGAATTTTTGTTAAAGCATATCTTGTATGGTGCTTGTTGGGAAAAGAAACTGCTGCTTGAAGTAGAATTTTTAACGGAGCACGTAGAAGCTTGTATAGACTGTGGCTAGAACTTTTTCATGTCATGATAAATTTTATTTTAGTTTTAAAGCCTTGTGGTTATTGAGTAGCATGAATAGCCTCAAATAGCTGAGAGTGTTTAATGTTCCATTGAAAGATTCATGAGTTGTTCTTGTCATAGTAAAGCATAAATTTATGGTATTCTCTTTCGAATGTTTTATTTGGTTGACTTGGCGCATGCTCAAACCATGTTTATGACTATGAACCAGTCACGAATAGCCTCCATGACCATTTATGTTTTGAACTTTTGATATCGCTTATGCTTTCACTAATGATGTTTATGTCGCCATGCATGATTATGGCTCTTATGCTATCTTGATTTGTCGCTCCCAGTGTTTTGCTTGTCTCCACCTGTACCGAGTATGAGCTCTACTCGTACATCCAACTCCCTAAAACCAAAGTTTTCCCATTGTGTCCACCATACCTACCTACATGTGGTATTTAACTGCCACTCCAAGTAAATTGCTCATGTGCCACCTTTAAAACTTTCAAAATTACTCTTGTGTTGTGTTCTTGTTTTTGCTCATGAGAACGTCAATAGAGAATTTTATCTCACTTTTTTATTGGATTTCACACCCTGGACTAGTGTCTTCATCCTCTTATCCAAATGATAGAAGAGCTGGCAGTGGGGTGCCCAGCCCCAAACTAATGCAAACAAATTCTCTTCACTATTTTTTCCCCTGATTTATCAGTCAAAGCATAGTTGTGTAAACAAAAGAGAAACAGGGATGACCTTCTACCCAGATGTGTCCTTCATATGGGAGCCGCTCTTGTGAATCTAGTTGGCTTGTGACATACTGTATTTTCTGCTTACCATTCGTTGACATTAGTATACACCTCTCCTAAAATATATAGACTCCTCCATGGTATGTAATTGTTGGCAGGCACCCGAGGATTCGGTTAGCCATAGTTTATTAAAGATGGATGGGAGGAGTGTCAAACTTTTAACACCTCTGTTTAATAAAATAAAAAGCTCTAGCACATGAGTGATCCCTCCCTCCCTCCGCGAAGGGCCTTTCTTTTACTTTTATGTTGAGTCTTCATCTTCTAACTTTATGCACAATTGAGAGAGCATTTTTGCCATTCTGAGTTTTATGTGCATTTCCCATAAACATCAATAATTGATTCATGATGTCCTATTGTTTTATCTCCAATTATTTGCTCTAGTATTTCCCATGAACTTTGAAGGTGTCCTGGCATTTATGTTTTGCCCCACTCTTAAATACTAGCGAAATACCACTTTGTCATGCTTTCTTTATACTTGAAACAAATGTAAACCTTTCAATGCATTGTTATTCATGATCTTTTATTTGAGTTACTTCTCATGATTCAAAGTGATTGCTATGCTTTATTATTACAGTTCTATTTATCATGTTTGTGTTTAAAGTTCTATGATCTCATCTTACATATGCTTTTACATTATGATGATCAAGTTTATGTTAGTAGCATGTCACCTCGGAAATTATTGTGTTTTATCGTTTACCTACTCGAGGATGAGTAGGAACTAAGCTTGGGGATGCTTGATATGTCTCCAACATATCTATAATTTCTTGTGCTCCATGATGATATTATGCCAATTGCTACATGTTTTCTCCCTTCTTTATAGCATTTTTACATGTTTTCCGAGACTAACCTATTAACAAGATGCCAAGTGTCAGTTCCCTGTTTTCTGTTGTTTTTTGTTTCAGAAAAGTTGTTCTAGAAATATTCTCGTAATTGAAAAATTCGAAAGCCAGAAGTCTTAGAAGTCCTGGAAGCTTCCAGAAGTCCCGATGAGCCCAGAGGGGGGCCACAGGGTGGCCACACCATGGGGTGGCGCGGGTCCCCCTGGCTGCGTCACCTGGTGGTGTGAGGCCCCCAGAGCTCCACCGCCTTTGCCCTTTCGCCTATTTATACTCCCCCGAGGGAAAACCCTAAGGACATCGACCGTTTCCACAAAATACATTCGTAGCTTCGCCGCCGCCACCGAGAAGTTTCGGGGGACAGATGTCTGTTCTGGCACCCTGCCGGGACGGGGAAGTGCCCCGAAAGCCATCTCCATCGAATCCACCGCCATCTCCATCATCGTTGATGTCTCCTATGATGAGGATGGAGTATTTCTCCCCCGGGGTTGAGGGCTCTACCGGTAGCTATGTGGTTCATCTCTCTCTCCCATGGTATGATCTTTATGTGATCATGAGCTTTGTAATCTAGTTGAATATGTAGATTGATTTTCATCTGTTAGGCTACTCAAGTGGTTTTTTATCTCCGTAAACACTTTGATCACGGGGTAAAGGTGATAGTGTGTGCATCGTGTGGTTTAGCATGATATTTATATCTTGTGTTGGAAGATGAACCTATGAAATTTTGGTGTTTGCGTGGAACCATCTGGGTCCCATGGTGATAGGATGGGGGTTACTTGGTTGGGAAAGTGCTTACTCTGAGGAGTGTTGTTAAAGCCCTATGCAATGATTGGTGTTTGTTATTCGACCGGAGAGGGGTTCGGAGTAGCATAGTGAAGAAATGATATTTATGCATTCAATTATGTTTTAATTGTTGAGAGGTGTCCTCTAGTGAAAGTAGGAGCCCTAGGCCTTATTTCCAAGCATTGAAACACCGTTTTCAGCCTGTTCTGCTACATGTTTGCTTGCTTCCATATTTATTTCAGATTGCTATCATCACTTATCATCATCCATATTACTTTCATTTTACTCTCTCTTCGCCAAACTAGTGCACCTATACAACTGACAATTGTATTAGGTGTGTTGGGACACAAGAGACTTCTTGTATCTTGATTGAAGGGTTGCTTGAGAGGTATATATTTGACCTCTACCTCCCTGAGTTCGATAAACCTTGGGTAATCCACTTAAGGGAAACTTGCTGCTGGTCTACAAATCTGCACTTGGAGGCCCAACACTGTCTACAAGAATAGAAGCGTGCGTAGACATCACTTAGCCTAGGAAGGATTTTCCTGCCAAAGGATGGGATGCTATAGGGGAATGTGTATGCTTTGAGACCCGGCGAGAAGAAGTTTTGTCAAGCAAACCTGCTTCCAAGTCACTGGAGCCAGAGCTCCGGGTTCTCCTCTTCTTGCTGGTGTCTTCATCGTCCCTCGTTTTCTTTAGATATGAGGACGGATTCAAAAGTGGTTTTGAGAGTCTAGATAAAGACACCTTTGCTAAGGCATGCCGGGTCCTCTTTTTAGTCACAAGGGACTCTTTGTTAAAATATGTGTTGGAACTAGTAACATGGGTAGCAGGGTTGAGATCCGAAATTTCTTGATCCAGGGTATCCTGAGCCGGCCCTCTTTGCTCCAAAGAGGTGTCACCCTGCTCATCCTACGAAGAACCAGCATCAGCAAACTGATTATGCAAGCGACCAAGAGAATCTAATTCAGAAACCTCTTCCTCTTCATCGCCTTGCTCTCCATCCTCATTAACCTCTGGTGATGTTGGCGGTTCCTATGTGGTGATCCAAAAAGAGTCTGAGGCCTATAAACCTGAAAAATACCGGGTTAGGATTATTGGATCTCCAAATTCACAAGACAAAAATAGTTCATATGAAGAATAAAATTAACTTACGGAAGGAGTCGGGTTCACTGTGGAGAAAACTAAAAGACCCACGTCAAGGAGCTGGTCCCTCTTTACACCAACTAACTCTTTGAGCATCCTTATCATATCAGTTTTGGAAGGAAGGACGGAAGAATATCTCATAGTATCGTAAGAAGAACCAGTGTACTGATAAAAGAGCCGGTTCCTAGTACTAAGAGGTTGGATTTGCTAGTTTACCCAAGTCTCGGTCAGATCTAATCCGGTTAACCTGTGCACAATCAAAGATTTGACACACTTGAGAAGATGGACAATTTTGGCACGAGACGCCGGTCAACATAGGAGTTCATGGTGTTAGTATAAACCAGACGCTCGGGACGATGACCCGGCAAAGGAGGCTCACCCAATGGAGATGTGTTTTTACAATAGAAAAAGGATTTTTGTGAAAGTTTGGGGTGACTGGCTAGAGGGATGCTCGGGTAAACTGTATCTTTCCGCCTCGGGAAAGGTACGCCCCCATAGTGAATATGTTCATCCCCAGCAACTTCCAGGTGCTTGTTACAGTAAAACATACTCCGGGAATAAATCTAGGTTAGGTTCAACTTGAAGGTAATCTTCGCGGAGAACTACAAAGTTACTGACATTGAGAATGGAGTTGGGGGAAAATCCTGAGGGTGTAACCCGTAGAAAGACATGAGACAACGGGAAAAATGAGACCCGGGAGGACATAAACCCCAAAGAATATGAGCCTAAAAAATGATTGCCTCACTCGGCCCAGGCGTAGGCCGGATCTCGTCTCCTGGCGCGCCCCAAGAGATATCATCCAGCAGCAAGCCGGAGTCTTGCATCTCCTGGAGCCGACCGACTATGATCTCTGATTTACACCAGTTCACCTACATCTCTTTTTTGCTTCTAGAGGAAGAACTGGAGATGTCTCCGGTTTTCTTTTTGTTTCCGGTTCCAGCGCCTTTGCTCGCCATAGTTTTCTCTTTCACCATCAACTCCTCAACGACGGCAATCCTCCGGTGGCGGCGGTGCGCGAGCTTACTTCGAGCTCCTAGGCGGTGCTGGAGGTTGTAGACGAAGTGGAGGGATAGGGGACGGAATGACGCAAGGGGTACCCCCTCTCACTATTTATAACGGGGGGCTAAACCGTAGGGTTTAGTAGTAATTTTGCAAAAAGGTCCCTAGAGATCAAAGTATTTCAAGATTATGTGGCAGATTGGATCTACAATCTGCGGATATGAAATTCCTCGATTTGGCGCATTAAATACGCGGAGAAAATTACGGGATAAACTGAAGATTTGTTTGGTTCCTCGAATCTTGGAGATAAACTCGCAAACATAACTGCCAGTTTATACCTAGACGGTTTAAAATTTGTAAGTAAAGAGCAAGAAAGGAGAAAAAATGGGATGTTCATCAAATCAAGATCAAGACCTAGATTTTTTCTCCAAGAGAGCAAGGTTATGTTTATTTTTCTTTCAGGAGCTTAATACGAACGAAGTAAGCCACGACTCAGCGTACACGTTAACCTGGGGGGCTAATGTTGGGGGAATGGATAAAGGGATGCCTCAGAGTGCTCCCCCATGAACCGTACGTGAAGGTGTCCGGTATATAGATGAAGTTCCGATTCATCCCTGCGAGGAAGGAGAACCAGATTAGAAGCTCGGAGACCCGGCGGCCCAACGGAGGGGTCGCGCCGAAGGTAACCCGGCCTAAAGCTCAACAAAGCCATGGTTATGAAGCAGCCTGGACGGAGGGAGGAGGACCCAGAAGGATGGCCCAGAACCGGCAAAGCAGTCCAGATCATGCTCCGCCAACCCGGAACCGAAGGTGAACCGGCAGAGGACTTGAAGGCCGGATGTAGCTATGACTCCGAGAGCGGGCATAACCCGGATTCTTCTGTAACCTCGGGAACTCGTCTATTATATAAAACGAGTTCCTAGGACGTAGAATGATAATTTCTAGTTCATAGCAATAGCACTCGGGACATCATAAGCCGAAATCGCCCCCTGTAATCGAGGTCTTGAATCATCAATAGTAAAGAATCAGGAGTAGGTTTTACACTCAATAGAGGGGCCGAACCTAGGTAAACTCGCTTTCCTTGTTTCTACCATAACCCTTTCGATACTTTGCTTAGAAGCTATGTCCTCACAATATAGTTCTCGCACGAGGATATTTGTCATGACAACACCACGACAAATCCCTGGGTCCCTAACCATGGGGATTGTTGAGGTACCATCCTCTTCATTGGCGTCGTCCATGGGAATCTGGGAGCGCTGGACTCATCGATCTGGCAGGACTCAATTCGTTTCGGGTATGTCGACTTCATCAAGCACTTACCGGCATCGCGTCTAGTATTTGACTCTCTCAACAAGAGCATCAAAATCACGTTCGGTGACCTGAACTTCCACACGAGTCGCACGGGAGTACTACGCCTGCAGGACTCCCCTCGTATTTAAGCGGCAGAGTCCATCACGCCAGCAGCGGAAACCCTACCACTACAACTCGAAGAGGAGCAAGATTCCAAGCACCCCAGCTTCGTTGACTCCTACCTCCACTTTGCCGTGATGGTCAGACGATCCAAGCACTCCACCTCAAACAGCAAGAGCGATAACGAGGATCTGACCGACCAAAGAAAAACAGCTGATGCAACTGATGATGGGACTACTTGAGATGGCGACGAACTCGAGGAAGATGCGCCAAAGTCCCCACCACCTAAAGGTAAAGACCCTAGTGACGACGGCGATGAAATTGATGGGCCCGCTCGATCATTAATTTTGGTTCCATAGCCAAAAAACAAGAAAAACAAGGAAGGCCACCCCACGATCCATGTGTCGGCTGAGACAATAGAGCTGGTCATGACCCTGGTCGAGCAAGGACGCCCCCTCCTGAAGGATGCCACCTAATACAAGTGGGAGGCCTACCTATACATGCTTAGCAGGCAGGGAAAGAAATTTAACATGATCCAAAAGACCTAGACAACGCGTGTCATGCAGGAACAGGCGCAGTCAAAGTCGTAGGCGAAGGAGTCCACAAACCACCCGCGCCCAAGGGAAGATCCCACACCAGCAACATGACAGCTGACACCATGGGAAGGGGACTCTTAGGGCACTAGACCCCGACCACCACCCGAAGAAACCCAACCCTCCGGAGAAAATAGTGCACATGACTCCGCAAGAGAGGCTCCTACAGGTGTAGATGTACATGATGTTGATCAAACCAATGTGAGGCGACCCTCACAGAGAGGTCCATGAAGAGATACTGCAAGGTCTTAACATCGCGAGTGTGGAGTTAGGAGAGAAATTTGTCCCTCGAGCAACAGTCGTTCCAGTGGGTCCAGCGCCTGACAAAGGCAAAACCGGCCCGCGCGCCACACTATGAGGAGGATATGAAGGAAGCGCGCAAAAGAGTCGCGCAAAACAAAGTAGGCAAGATACAGAGAGAGCGAGCCGTAGAAGAAACGCAACTGCGAGCTAACAGGACCCGAGCAGAACACTCAGGACACAGTTCACCCGACTCGGACGAGGAAGAACTCTGCGGACCACCCTGCTTCACCCGCGAGATTCGCCAGGCCAGGAATTCAAAGCGATTCATGCTGATAGCTGCAACCCAAAAATACGACGGTGTCCAGGAACCCGAGGCTTGGTTGGATGACTACCTGACTGCCGTTAGGTTCCAAAAGGGAAACCGAACAATAGTAATGCAGTACATTCAATTGCATCTCGTGGGAGCCGCACGAAACGGGCTGAAGAGCCGACCCAAGAATAGCTATAGATGTTGGGAATGATTTGAGTTCATTTTCATCCAAATCTTAAAGTACACTTGCAAATGACCAGTAAAAGTCGGGCAATTGAAGCCATGCAGACAACGAGTAGACAAGAACAACCGCAGATACATATAGTGATGGACTATCGTAAATAAGAGTGCGGAGGACATCTCAGAGGACATAGATTTTTCCAGAATCAGAGATGGACTCCGCCGAATGGACCTAAAAGAATACATTTGCCGAATCCACGTCAAAATGGTGAGTGACCTCATGGAGATAGCCAACAGTTGGGCCGAGGGAGAGGAGTCAGCGCATAGCGCCCACCCTTCTTCACCTGAAGAAGATAACATGGAAATCTCATACGCGAACGAGGGGGCAAAAGATACACATGCGACTCAGGACGACGAAGGATGCGCAAAAACCGTGTTTTTGACGAGATGGAAACCGAGATGGTGGCTGCATAATTTCTTGGGAGTCGCCGCAACGACTACCGCAGGCAGGCACACGAACTAGTACGAGAGCAGGAATGCGGGCGCGGGAAACAACAGAAGAGATAGAGGCAACCACGAAAGATCCGCGCAGATGGACTACCACCCATGTTAATCGAGCAACAACTCGAGTGATCCTGTCCAAATCACATGTACACGAACGACAATGGCGTCCGAAGATCGAGTCACAAGTTGAAAGACTGTCACGGGTTCCAACTCCTCATGGAAGCATCATATAGGAAACAAAGAGAAGCACAACTGGTGGGTTTCCCCTATGTGCCAGGAGTAGTAGCAGTAGGTGCTCCACCACCCCCTCCGATGGCAATAGGTGCACCACCCCTACCACCACCTCCAGTGCAGCAACCACCCAAGGCCCAGCAGGTGGCAGAAGTGCATCACCAATATAGGATGGGTTGCCCAAAGTAGGAGAGGTACCCAGAAGCAAAAGGAAAAGTGTACATGGTACAGAAAGTTACACCATCCAGGAAGAGCCACAAACTCATCACCAGGCAGGTGAACCTAGCTGAGACATTGATGTGCGTGTAACACACGTTCGTTGGGAGATCCCAAGAGGAAGGTATGAAGATCACAGTAAAAAGTTTCCCTCAGAAAGAAACCAAGGTTGAATCGACCAGTAGGAGAAAGAAATCACTTCCGAAGGTTGATGCAGCTGATGTGGCAGGGCGCATTACCGGTTCAAAAGCAACATGGAACTTACCCAACACAATCGAATCAGTTTGCCCCAACGAAGCACTGAGGTTGTCAATCTCACCGGTTTTGCTGAACACAAAGACGTACCGTGTCGAAAATAACATTTTTTTTTGCTGTAGATGAAAGAGAAAAGTGATGGCAGTAGGAAAATAGTAGTAATAGTATGAAAACAAAGATTTCAGTGGGTGTATTATCAGTATGAGGAAAATAGACCGGGGTCCACAACTCACTAGTGGTGTCTGTCCAAAAAAATAGAAAACGTGCTGGGTAAACAAATTACAGCTTTGCAATTGACATATATAAAGGTTGCACCGTAGTGCATATGCATGACATGATGATTACTATGTGATTCATGCGGGCATTACAACAAGATACATAGACCGTCATCCAACTACATCTATGACTAATAATCCACCCTCAGAATGTCATCCGAGCAAACCTTGGGTATTAAGTTGCAAGCAACATATAATCACAGTAAGCAAAGTGTGTCGCGTTTCTCCCTAATGGCAACAACACATCCCCCATCCGTCACGTTTTTGTCACTCGAGCACAGGTGCAAAGGAGTCATGAACCCACTATCAAGCATAAATACTCCCTCTTGGAGTCACTAGCATCTACTTGGCTAGAGCATCTAATAACAACAGAGAGGATGCAAGATCATAAATAACATACACATGAAAAGAACATGATAGATTGATAATCATGAGACATAGAATTCAATATTCATCGGATCCCAGCAAACACAACATGTAGCATTACAATAAGATGATATTGATCATGTAGGGAAGCTCACAAGATCTAAACATGAGGCATAAATAGAACCATCTAGCTACTGCTATGGACCCGTAGTCTAAGGATGAACTACTCACGCATCATTCTGGAGGCGGGCATGGTGGTGTAGATCCCTCCGGTGATGATTCCCCCTCCCGGCAAGGTATCGGGGAGAGCTCCAAAACCCTCCCAAACTAGGGTTGACGATGACGGCGGTTGCAGATGTTTTCATGGAAAAGGCTATGTTATTTAGGGTTAACCCTTCAGGGACAATATATAGGCGAGAGGGCAACGTCGGTGGGCAAGCAGGAGGGCCACACCACCCCTGGGCGCGGCCAGGGGGAGCCCACCCATGGTGTGGGTCCCCTTTGGCTCCCCTCCGCGTCTCCTCCGGACTCCGTGTGCGCGAAGACTTTCTAAGACTTCCGGTTTGGAATCGTCCGATTCCGAGAATATTTCGAGAAGAACTTTTCTGAAACTAAAAACAGCAGAAAATAAGAACTATTTCTATGGCATCTTGTCAATAGGTTAGTCCCAGGAAATCGATAAAAATGGCATAAAGTGTAAAGGAAACATGTAAAATATGACATGAAAACAACATGGAACATCATAAATTATGGATACGTTTATGATGTATCAACATCCCCAAGCTTATTTCCTACTCGTCCTCGAGTAGGTAAACGATAAAAACAAATAATTAATGAGGTGACATGCTACCAACATAAACTTGATCATCATAGTAATGTAAAGCATGTAAAGTAGGATCAAATGAATAAAGGCTGTGATTTATAGTTGATATCAAATAGAATAATGTATAAACCATTAGGAATAACAAAGTAGAACTTTTCAATGAATCAATACTAAAATACAATCAACCGTGCAAGGCTTATTAAAGATGATTTAAGATTCAAGAACAACAATATAATCATCCAAGGCATCAAAATCTCGCAACAACGCCTTTTAGGATCAAGTCAAGTGACAAAAATATGCACGTAGGAAAATCGTTAAAATATGCGTGCACTCGAAACAAGCAAGCGTTATGTGTTGGTCCCTGGCACCAGGATGTTATGGATAAAATAACATTATGGGGGGTTTGGATGGTCAATAGAAGAAAGTCTCACACAACTGAAAGTGATCATTAGACAAGAGGAAGTCTTATAATCAAAGTTATGCAAGTAGTGATTGCCACACAACGGATGCACATAGAGCTATAAATGTATGAAAGCTCTCCAATGGAACTAGTGGGGGTGCATCCAACTTGATTGCTCACGAGGACCTAGAGCTCTTTTGAGGAGGCTCACAATTGGAATATACAAGCCAAGTTCTATAATGTAAGTTCCTCATATAGTTATGCAAGTCATAATATGAAAAATCTCTCCAAACCGAAGTAATGATGCTAACCAGGCACAAGTGTGGAATAAATGATAGTAGTGTTGCCCCTCTCTCTTTTGCCCTTTTTCTCGGGCTTTTTGTCTCTTTTTCATTTTTTTTGATATATAACCTCACTGGTAGGGGTAACACTCTATTTTACAATGAATCATCACACTTTTAGTACTCATAACTCAAACTAAAATATCTCCGATGTAAATAAAAATAAATGCTCTTGCCAGTGTAGCAGTATGCAAAATAACAATGAAGCATGACAAGTAACATAATGATGATGGATGTTGTATGTCAATATATCTCGGAATGGCTATGGAAATGCCATGGTAGGTAGGTATGGTGGCTGTTTTGAGGAAGATAAATTTTGGCTTATGTGTCTAAGAACAAAGTTCTCCCACGGGTTTGGATGCACTGGCAAAGTTTGCACCAACTCTCAATGTGAGAATGAGCAATGCACAGTACCAAAGAGGCTAGCAAATGTGGATGGTGGAAGTGCCAGAAAACCGTAACATGGAACTCACATGTTAAAAGATTACAACTAAAATTATGGTCTTACAGGGAATAATGAAAATCACTCCAAGAGGGTCCATGGCAGTGACAAGTCACTGTTAGCTACCCAGATCGCAGCACGTAACAAAAAGCCATTAGGATTGCTATCAGAAGAGGAAGTCATATATCATTATCCCATTGAAAGTGCACTAGGGTCAACTAGAGGGGGGTGAATAGGTGACCTACAAATTTTAATTCTTTTTCACTTTTAATGGGGGCTTTGGGAAAGTAAAAGCTTGGTTATCTAGATGTGCAACTAAGTGAACACCCTAAGTGACAAGCAACGAGTAGCAACGGAAATAAAGGTACGACACAAGATAACAACAAGTGGAAAACACGGATACAAGGACATGTTTCCCGTAGTTCCTTCTTGAAAGAAGTACATCTACGTTGGAGAGGTGGGGAGCCACCTAGGCGCTCCTCAATAGCACGGATGTGCACACCTTATTCTCCTTGATCTTCTCCGGTGAGGGAGATTCTCGTTTCCACTATGAGGTCGACTTGAAGGCGTTGACCAAACCTTTACAAGGGGTTGAGGCTACTCCACAAGTGAGATGGAGGCTCTCAACAATCGGAAGCTTATTGCTACAAGGTGGAAGCTACAAGCACTAGGGTTTCCCTTGGATGACAAGGCAACCAAGAGATTACAAGATCCCAAGAGTTATGGTGTGGGAACACACTTTTTGGCTTGGTGGAAAGGTAGATCTAGTCCTCCTCCATGAGATCCTTGAAGGGCATCGAGTTTGGTTGGAGGAGGAGGGAGATCGGGGCGTTTTGAGCTCTACAACAATGGAGGAGAGAGAGAGGAATGGACGAGCTACCTATCTAGAGGAAGAAGACAGCTATTTATAGGCTCCACCGAATTCTGACCGTTGCAGTCTGCCAGGGCCGTAATATTCCGGTGTTAGCACCAGAAATTTCTGGTCTGACCTGGCCGGAATTTTGAATAGTCCGGGGGGCGGATCTTTGAAATATCCGGGGGCGGAAATTTCCGCCCCAACATTCCGCCCCCATCTCTGCGCGCGGGCACCAGTACATGATGAAAAACTGCTAAGGACCAGGGCCGGATTTTTGAATAATCCGGGGGCGGATATTTGAATAATCCGGGCCCGGAATTTTCCGGGCAATATTCCGCCCCCATCTCTGTGCGCGGGCATCTGAGGAAACTCCAATTTCTGCTAAGTACCATAGGGCCGGATATTTGCACAGGAAATTTCCGGGGCAAATTTCTGCCCCAGCTTCTGTGCGCGGGCAGTGGGAGAAAAACTTGATCGTTTTGTAGATGCCAGAAAGGCCAGAATATTCCGGTGCCAGGGCCGGATATTCCGCCCCATAAGCACCGAAATTTCCGGTGTAGTCACTGAAAAATCCGGTGGCAATAATTCAAGAATGCAGAACTCCTCTTTGATCTTTTTATAAGAGTATATCAATAATCATCTGAGAGATCAACTGCACAGACTAAAACAACATTGCTAGATAGTTGATACCCGCGTTGTTATCATCACCAAAATCATTAGAGGGATCATGAGCTTTCAATCTCCCCCTTTTTGGTGAGTCATGACAACACGGGTATTTGCAAGGGAATAAACTAAGAATGCATGATATGAAAAGTAGAACACCACAGATAACATATATAGGAGACATGCCTCCTAATAATAATAGTTCACACAAGCAAACCAACGAAGTTCGAAAAGACGCACGAAACGATAAAAGGGACAACAAAGAACGAAACCCACCCTAGCAAATCCCCACGATCATCTAGATCTTCTCCCCCTTTGGCTTCAGGACACCAAAAAGAGAAAAGAGAATGCTACGTCCCATAGAGCAAACTCTAGGCCTGGGTGTCGTCTTCTTCTTCTTCGTCCTCACTAGCAGATGCAATGTACTCATCATCATCCACTCCGAGATCCCAGTCAACGTCGCGGTTGTTCCAATTCTTGTATGGAATCCTGTCAGGAGGAGGAGCTGGCACATTGGGAACCTTGAGGGCAGTCATGATGGTGCGCTGGTTCTCCAGGATGTTGCGGCGCTCAACATAGGCATTGTAGTTCTCCTTGTGGATTCACACATTCATGCACATCACCTTCTCAATAGCACGAACAAGCCATGAGCGCTTCTTGGTGCCAGGGGGAGGAGGACGCATGCGAGGATCACGGTGACCCTGGCCTGTGGCACCAACATCATGTGCAGCCTGCTGAGTGTGGGCGACCTTCTTGTACAGAGTGACATCCTTGTGCTCTTCACAGTCCAGCTCTAGGTCCTCACGGAGTTCAGAGGGATAACGAGACTTGATGAGCTTCATGACGCAAGGAACATACGGGGGCACTTTGCGGTGGAAGAGAGCAAAGTGGATCTCATTGAAGATGAAATACATCACATCAATTTTGTGGGCCTCCGTGTCAGTCATGTCACCCTCAGTGAAAGTCAGGTAGGCGTGGTACATGAGGTTGACCAAGCCACCACGAATAGCATCATTATTTCCCGCACTCGGGGCAATAGTCTCCCTGAACATACGCAGCAGGATGTCATAGATGGGAAAGAGTCCTTTTGCCGAGCCAATCACACCAGTAGAACCATACAGCTCAGCCAGTCTGTTCTTCTCATACTCCATCCCGTGAACATGCATGCGATGACCCTGAGGAGTATTAAGACCAGCAAAGGGATACCCGAGCTCAGCAGCAAAATCATGAAAGTTGGCGGTGACCAAATGAGGGCCAGACATACAAGACATCGCAATATCCTCAGACTCATCAAAGACCAGTGTGGAGAAGAACTGCTGGATGAAAGTGACATCGTAGGAGCATTTGGTCTCCATGAGGTGACGCAGACCAAGAAGTTCAGCCAGCTGGACGGAGTTGTTGAAGTAGGCTGGATTGGCAGCCAGATGAGCAAAGTTAATAAACTTCATGGGACACACTTGCTTGCTCATCACAGTGTACACTTTCTTGAATAGGGTCTCCTGCTCTACGTGCCAGAAGCAAGAATCGATGGTGGGGTCTTGAGGACCCTCTGTGTACCAGGCCTTGGCCTCCATGCCTTAAACTCAGTGATGGACATGGTGGCCAAGTTTAGAGCTGACTTCCCCTGCTGCTTGCCAGCTTTGCGAGCAGCCCTGGACGCGTCACGTTGATGCTCATATTCTCTCTCAGCACCCCTCGCACGCCGGCGAGTCTCATTCTCATCAACAAGAGTCCCCTCAGCATCTTCCCTCAGGTGACGGAGCCGCTTGCGTGAGCTAGTCAACTTGGAAGGCCTAGAGCTTGAACCATCTGCGAGAAAAGCAGGGAAAAATGCAAAGAAAAACAAACAAAAAGAGCATCAACAATGGGGGCTCACGACTCGTAGAAATGGAAACAATAGATCTCAGTTCGAGATTGAGTGCAGGCCGGAAATTCCGGTATCTGGTGCGGAAATTCCGGGTGGCGGAAATTCCGGCCACAGGTGAAATTTCCGGGGGGCGGAAATTCCAGTCCTGGGGCGGAAATTTCCGGCCTTCAGAATTTTCAAAACCAGATCCAAATCTGGGGCCTGCAATGAATCTAAAACGACGAAAGTGTGCAATGAGAAGAATCCTAGGGGATAGATGACACTAGTATGTGATGTTCTTCTCAAAAACACAAGGAATATCAACGGGCATGAGATCAAATCAACTAATAACCCGAGATTGCGGAGAAAACGAAGCACATACCGGGATCCAAGAGGGAGGAAAGGATGTGCAGTCTCTTGATCCGCAAAGGGCAATTAGAGGATGTGGAGGGGAGGCAAAAGGGCCTCCCGGAGGTCTCGGAGGCGGCGCCTGCGTCTGGAGGCGGAGTGGAGGCAAAGGGAGGGAGAGCAATCTGGAACTGCCCCCTCCCGTCGCCTTTATATAGCCCCAGCCAAGCACACCGGATTATTCCGGTATTAAGGTCGGAATATTCCAGGGGGCGGAGATTTTAGGCTGGAATATTCCGCCCAAATATCCGGTGTGCCTTCTGTGAGCGGGCACGCTGGATATTTGGGTGAATATTCGAGTCAATCTCGAACCCCGGAAATTTCTGGGGCTTAAGGCACGGAATATTCCGGGCCACCGGATATTTGCCCCGGAAATTTCCGCTCAAATTTCCAGGGTGCCTTCTGTGAGCGGGCACTCTGGAATTGAGGAAAATTTCTGGGGAAAATGTCTGGGGGCCGGAATTTCTGGGGTTCCCATGCCTTCCGAGAATTTGTGGAAGATGGAACAAGACGTGAGCCTCCAAAATTAGAACCAAAGACAACAAACACACAAACACGAACGAAAAATCAAACAACACAATTACAAGGAAAAGTTGGTGGCCGAAGCCACCGTGTTTGAGTGATACCAAGGAGTCGCGAAGATGTATCTTGGAATCAAAAGTACGACTCACGCTTTAAGCACAGTAAGTCACGAAATGACTAGATATGCATGACACTTTGGTTGTTTTGTGCATGATAGGTGGAGTATTGGTTCATGAGTTGAACTACGCTCCCCCTATGTCCATGCCTACATCTAAACTTGATAGCACATATAGTGAAGGTACTTATGCAAGGGTTCAAGAGAAGTTGGACGCATCGATAACATTTAGTTCATTCCTCAAACCCCTAAATCTTGGTTCATCAAGGGCCTTCATGAAGATATCCGCGAGTTGATCCTTGGTTGGCACATAGGAGAGGTCAATATCACCCTTCTCAACATGATCCCGAATGAAATGATGGCGTATCTCAATGTGCTTCGTCTTGGAGTGAAGAACGGGATTGTAGGCGATCTTGATGGGACTCTCATTGTCGCACAAGAGGGGAATTTTGTCGAAGTCGATGCCATAATCTCTCAATGTTTGCCGCATCCAAAGTAACTGAGCACAACAACTCGCCGCGGAGATGTATTCGGCTTCGGTGGTAGAGAGAGCAATGCAATTTTGCTTCTTGGAAGACCAACATACCAATGAGCGGCCAAGAAATTGACAACCTCCGGATGTAGATTTCCTATCCGTCTTCTCTCCCGCATAGTCCGCATTCGAATACCCAATGAGCTGAAAGCTTGAACCTTTGGGATACCAAAGACCGAAGTTTGGGGTATGAACTAAATATCGAAAGATGCGCTTAACCGCTTCAAAATGACTTTGTCTCGGAGAGGATTGAAACCTTGCACATTTACCTACGCTATACATAATATCGGGTCTAGATGCACAAAGGTAGAGCAAAGAGCCAATCATGGAGCGGTATACCTTTTGATCTACCTCTTTACCATTCGGGTCGGGTTTCAAGTCAATAGTCGTGGACATGGGAGTCTTCATAGGTTTGGCATCATGCATGTTCAAGCGCTTGAGCATGTCTTGAGTATACTTGGCTTGCTTGATGAATGTGCCTTCGGGGTGTTGCTTGATCTCAAAGCCAAGAAAATACTCTAACTCTCCCATCATAGACATCTCGAATTTATCCGTCATAAGCTTGCAAAACTCATCATTAAATGCGATGTTAGTAGAACCAAAGATGATATCATCCACATAGAGTTGGCATATGAACAAGTCACCTCCAACCCTTTTGGTGAAAAGGGTGGGATCGATTAAACCAACATAGAACCCACGATCTACTAAAAACTCTTTAAGGTGCTCGTACCATGCACGGGGAGCTTGTTTAAGTCCATAGAGTGCCTTATCGAGTTTGTAGACGTGATCGGGGTGGTTGGGATCCTCGAAACCCAGAGGTTGCTTGACATAGACCAACTCGTGGATGGGACCATTCAAAAATGCACTTTTAACATCCATTTGTTGCAATTTAAAGTTGTGATGAGAGGCATATGCAAGTAAGATGCGAATAGATTCAAGACGAGCTACAGGAGCGAATTTTTCACCGAAATCGACACCTTCGACTTTAGAGAAGCCTTGAGCAACCAATCTAGCCTTGTTGCGAATGACGATGCCGTCCTTGTCTTGCTTGTTCTTGAAGACCCACTTGGTGCCGATGACGTTCTTGCAATCTTTGGGTCTTGGCCCCAACTTCCACACCTTGTTATGCTCGAAGTTGTTGAGTTCTTCGTGCATAGCTTCAATCCAATATTGATCTTCAAGAGCTTCATAAACCTTCTTTGGCTCAATGTGAGAGACGAAAGCATGAGCCTTGCTAAAATCCGCTAATTGCCTTCTTGTGACGACCCTTCCACGAACTTGTCCAAGAATCATGTCCTCCGTGTGACCGGCACAAGCAAGATTATCTAGCCTTCTATTTGCCCTACGAGCTAGCATCTCCTCCAAAGTTTCCTTGGATAGCACTTGATCATCACCTTCATCATAGGAGCCTTGTCCACCTTGATTTTGTTCATCAACGGGAGGTGGATCCCTCATGTGTCGAGTTGTATCATCACCATGTATATCTTGTTCTTGTTCTTCATTGTGAGCTTGGCCTTCATCATGAGCTTGGCCTTGATTGTTAGCTTGGCCTTGTGGTGAAACATGAGGGCTTGGTGCATCTTGTTGGGTAGCTTGAGTATCAATGGATGTAGTCAATGGCTCCACTTGAGTAGAGCATAGTCCTTCTCCCTCCGTCATCTGGTAACCCTCAATGGGGATTATTTCACCAATCCCCATTCTTCTTATGACGATGGGAGGAATTGCATCTCCTACAATACCATGATCTATACGGCCCCCTTGGGACCCATTATCCTCATCAAACACCACGTCTATAGCTTCTTCAACTTGCCCCGGTGGACTTGTTGTAGACTCTATAGGCGTGAGCGTTCGTGGCATAGCCAACAAAGATACCCTCATAATATTTAGTCTCGAACTTTGACAAGCGTTTCCCTCTCTTGCGAATGAAGCACTTGCATCCAAAGACCTTGAAGTATGAAACATCCGGCTTCTTGCCCGTGAGAATCTCATAAGGGGTCTTGTCCAAGATCTTGCGGAGATACAATCGGTTGCTAGCGTGACAAGCGGTGGAGACGGCTCGGCCCAAAAATTATAAGGAGAAGAGAACTCCGCAATCATGGTTCGAGCCGCATCCATAAGAGTCCGATTCTTTCTCTCCGCCACACCATTTTGTTGAGGGGTGTAGGGAGTGGAATATTGATGAGCAATTCCTTCCTCGCTAAGAAATCCCTCCACGGTGTAGTTCTTGAACTCGGAGCCATTATCACTTCGGATAGCCATGATTCTTGTATTATGTTGGCGCTCCACCAAAGTGATGAACTCGATGACCCGCTTTTGAGTCTCACTCTTCCTCTTGAAGAAGTACACCCAACAATATCGTGAATAGTCATCCACAATCACCAAGCAATACTTCTTGCCTCCAAGACTATCATATGATAGAGGACCAAAGAGGTCGAAGTGAATGAGCTCGAGGATTCTTGAGGTGGTGATGTTTGTCTTGGTTGGGTGAGCTTCTCCATGTTGTTTTCCAAGAACGCAAGAGCTACACACACGATCTTTGGCAAACTTAGCATTTGTTAGTCCTAGAACATGATTGCCACTTTGTAGGTCATGCAACGTCCTCATATTGGTGTGGGATAACCGGAGATGTCATAGCCAACCCACATCAACTTTAGCCATTAGGCATGTCGCGGCACACGTGTCTCCTTTAGAGAAGTCCACTACATACATGTCGTTCTCGACATGCCCAAAAAAGGCTACTTTAAGAGTTGTTTCCCAAGTGACAATCACATTCTCTTTATTAAAGAACGAGGTAAAACCACTTTTATCAAGTTGAAGAACCGATATGAGATTATAGCCAAGGGACTCAACAAGAAGAACATTCTCAATTGACAAGTCATTTGAGATTGCTACCTTGCCTCGTCCCAATACCTTTAGTTCGGAGTTATCACCAATAGTGACGCAATTGAGATGAGGTAATGGAGGATGTAGATCACTCATTGCGTCATTGCTTCCGGTCATATGTTGGTATGCACCACTATCCACCGTCCATTTGCTCGAACCGGAAGCACTCCCCTACAAAAGATTAGTGTCTTGATTTAGGTACCCATTGTTGAATGGGTCCTCTTTTGTTAGCGACAAGGGTCTTTGGAACCCAAATACTCCAATGATAATCATCACCATATGAAGTACCAACATAGTTAGCATACACATGACCATCTCTAAATTTCATAAGAACATAAGATGGGCTGTATTTTCCGGCAAAGTCATTATGAGTGGTGCTCCCCCTAGAGGTGTCACCACCCTCAATGGTGTTGGTCTCGTTTTCCTTGGCCGCCTCTCCCTTTTTCACAAACCTTACTTCTTGTGAGGAAGAGGTGACCTTCTTCTTGTTCTTCTTCTTGTACTTCTTGTTTGACTTGGCTACATAGCCAAGTCCCTCCTTTCCATTTGTGACTTGTTGAGGGGTCACATCATTGAGATTCTTCTCACTCCCTACAAGATTAGTTGCACTACACAAGATGATAGGCAATGTATTCATGCAAGTAGATTAGGATGACATAGCTTGCTTTTTTGATTGTTGAGCTAGGAGATTGTCACGAGACTTGGTTAGCTTGTCATGAATTTCTTTAAGAGACATGAGCTCCTTTTTTAGTTTTTCATGACTAGCAACTAATTCCCCGTGAACAATTCCTAGCTTCAACTCTTCATGTTCAAGAGTTTTAATTATAGCAAGAGATTGTGTGTTATCATTCCTAAGTTTAGAGACACTCATGGCAATGTTTTATTCAAGACTAGACAATTTCTCCTCAAGAGATGCACGAATGGAACGCTCATTTTCAAGAGCCTTTTCTAGCTCTTTGTCATTGCAAGAGTGACATACATGGCTTTCTAAGGTCATGATAATTTCCTGTAACATCCCTGATTTTTGGAAAACTCAAAAATCACAAAAATTTGAAACTTTTTGTTTTCATGTTTAGTAAGTCACCAAAAACCAAATGAGAAGCAAGAAACAAAAGAAAACAATACATATTTCAATGATATTAGAACAAAGAATCCAATATACCTCTATTCCATAAACCCTAAAGTCATTTCAAAATAAATATTTCTACATAAAGAAAATATTTCTTCTTAAGCTAACCCTTACACCAAAAACATGTTTTCAACCCAATTATGATCTTGAAAATATTTTTGATATATAAAAACTAGAGAATTGTTATCTCTAATATTTTTCTTCTTATCTCTAAAAAGGGTTTCACTATTATTGAAAACCCCAAAATAGATATAAGTTGGATCCTTATTTTCCAAGTGTTATGTCAATCAACAAAATAATATAGTGCTATAGAAATAAATTGTTTATGAAAACAAGTAATATTACTTTGAAAATAGTTTATGGCAACATTACTCAATTATTTATAGCCCTTAATAAAGTTCTAGGCCTTAAAAGTATTTGAGGAGAATAAAATTATTAATAATAACTTTTAGTTGTTATTCCAAGTTTTAAACATAAAGGTGTGAAAATAAAATGCATTGCTTGATAATAACATAAAAGAGGGTTTTGAAAACAATATTATGACTTGTGGTTTTATTCTAAAAATTATTGATCAACAATATTAATTAATTGATATGAACTAATTAAATAACATTAAGTTACTATTAGTAAATCCTTCATATTCTAAAATTATAAAATGTAAAAATGATTTAAAATGGATTTACAAAAATAATATATGACATGTAAAATGTCTCTGAAATTTTATTTAGACAATAACATCAATTTATTAATTTCTAAATTTTAAAATAACCTTAAAGTATTATTAGTGTTTTATTTATATTTCAAAATAGAAAATTGTGAAAACAAGATGAAATGACTTTTAAAAATATGTTCAACATTTAGAATGCCACTGAAATTATAATAGACCAATAACTTTGATTTATAAATTTTTAAATTAAAAATCACATTAAGTCACTATTAAGGAATTATTCAAATTTCCAAAATTTCAAAAATAAAATATGTTGATTTGTTTTCAAAAATGGTATTGTTAGAAAGTATTTCAAATATTATGAATTTAGAATTTTGTTCCATGTTGATTTGATTATTTAAACAGAAGATATAAATTAAATAAGAAAACAGAAATAAAAAGAAAAAGAAAAAGGGGTGATGACGTCATGATGACGTCATCGTCATCAAGCTCCTGTGTTTCTCTTTCTTACCGAAACTGAAGAAATCAATTCAATTGATTCGTGCGTTTCTTCGTCTCATTAATTTCCCCGAGCCCAGCACCTTAAAGCCCTTCTCTCCCTCTCTATTTCCCCTCTGGATCCACCCCTTCTCTTACCTCCAGGCTCTAGCAATAGCTCACCGGAGTTCATGCTGCCCGCCGGCCGTTTTCATCGATTTCGACCACCGTAGCCATCCTCTCCTCCTCCTTTTCGCCCCATTATCTTTCCCTTCTACCCGCGCATCCATCTGAGGTTTTTCCTTGGCTTTTTGTGCAGCTAGGAGCTTGCACCGTGCTCACCGGAGCGTCGCCGGTGCCCGGGAAGATTTGTTTGCATCGCGCCATCGACTGGAGGTTCGCGAGCACGCACCGTCCTCTCCATCGTCCTCGCTGTGTTCCCCCGCACCTCCCCGTGGTCTTCATCGAGCTCGAGCACCTCTGGAGCGCCGCCGCCGTCCATTCCCGAGCGTGGCGCCGCCGTCCCTCCATTTCCGGCAAGAAATTCCGGTGACAGAGGTAAACCCTAGCCCCTAGCCGTTAGATCCAAATCGGACGCGTCCTGTTAATTCACTTAACGAATCGGTATCAACGAATCACAGACAGCCACGTAGCCAGCCCAGTTGGCAACGCCCAACTTGTTATCTGTCGCCCACTGCGGTGCGTAGCAGGCCCAAGCCCAGTTCCTAACCATCGCCCGGCGCGACAGATAACCCATTTTCGGCCCAGCCTGTCTTTGGATTTTATTCCGAATAAAAATAGAATGGAATTTTTGCAGAAAAGCCCCTGCATCTTAGATCTATCATAACTTTTTATCCACACATCCAAATTCAACCAACTTGGACTTTTTGAAATCACCAGAATATGTAGAATCTTTTAGCACTGTCCAAATTCAAATTTGACAAAGTTAAAATTGTTCAAATTCAAATATGCTTGTTTGATGAAATTTGGCATAATTCAAATTCTACAAATCCAAAAATTGCAAATAAAATATATTTGGAAACCTTAGAATGTGTGCTTTCATATCCTCTGTCCCAAAATAATATTTGAACAAATTAAAATTGAATTTAAATTAAGTTGTCTATTTGAGTATTTTTGACATAGATTAATTTCTATAAATAATTTCAATTTAGTTCCTTTTGCAAATTTGTTCCATTTGACAACCTTGAACCAGAAACAACCTTGCCCAACCATTTTGGACACCCTTGGACCATGACAATGTATTTTAGCCAAAAATCCATCATAGTAGTCCATCTAGTTATTATGTCTTAGATTTTGTTTCTATTTCTTTCTACCAATGTTTGTTGTGGCCATTTTTGGACCCAAGACCAAGTCCCTAAAATTACCAAGTAGTGAACCTCAAACACTAGCACCCTAGTATTCTATCTACTTCTCCATTCCCCTATTCTTGCTTCAAGAAATCATCAAGATTAGCAAAATGGAGATCAAGACTCAAGCACAAGAAGAAAACTTCATTCTCAACTTAGTGGAAACATGAAGAGCTACAAGGAAGATCAATGAAGAAGTTTTGAAGAAAAGACTTGTACTCACACCTAGAAGAAAACTCAAGAAGTACAAGTGTGAAGAAATTTAGAAGAAAACCTCTCCCTCTCTCTTTCTATCCTTCTTCTTAAATTTTTCTTTCAAATTAACTTAGTGGTATTTGTGCCCATCCCATACCCAAACCAATTAGTGAATTCAAAACCATGAAGATTTATCAAGTACAAGATAAGCTTCACAACAAGGAGTAAACTACAATATAAGCATGAAGATGAACTTCAAGAAGACAAGTATGGGAAGACTTGGAGCCATCCATATAGGTTGAAGAATAACAAGTTATTTTTGTCCAACCATTGACCCAAATGGAAAATCCAAGACTTAGTAATATTTTCCCTTTGAGGATGAAGTTAGTAGACCTACCCTAACCACAATGGAAAATACTAACAAAGTCACTCAGATATTTTTGAAGGTGAATATGACCAAGTATTTGCATGTATTACTTTAGTTGAAGAAGTAATATGTTTATTCTTAGTGAACTCTTGGAACTTCCTCGACAAGTATGTTTATAATAAAGTTATTTTCTACAAACTCAACCTAGTCCTTCCCAAGTAAACCATTGGAATTTCCTTAACAATGTATTGAACCATTAGAGAATGAATCTTTCAACTCAAAACTAGACCTTGTCCTAGCCCACTAGGTTAAACTCCTTTGGCTATGTTATTGCTTTGTATGATCTCTTCACTTGTATGTTTGCTTGATAGAATGATTGTTTATTTTGTTATTGTGTTGTCAATGAATAGATTGTACGGAGAGCAACGATCTTTTGTGAAGAGAGTGTGATATCTTCACCAACTTCAACAAGGCAAGTAACACATCATTCAACTACCCATTATTTTCTATATGCATTAGTTGATTTTTAGTAGTATGCATGATAGGAAGTTTTACTAAGTTATATTATGCTATGCTATATCCTAGTAGTGTGTAGCCATCCCTTTTATCCTTGTTATTTATATTCTTAGAACTTGATAGATGCTATGCAATGTGACAAATGAGTTTTACTTGATGTTGTGGAAAAATCTAAGTAACAACTTCAATGAACCACCTGGGTGGATTTGGTTGTTTGGCTGATGAGAGTTGAGTGTCTCCCCGAGGGGTTGTTCACTTGAGGAATGCCACCCAGGAACAAAGTGATTATGATGTTCCCCAAGTTTAGATTGCTTCTAGTGCAGCCTTTAGTCATATGGGCTCTGTCTTGATCAACTAAGTTGTGAGGGTTCAGCCTGGGCTTGACAAGCAGATGTAGCATAATTATAGGTGGAACGGGTCTTGCCATTGGGTTGAATTCTTGCTTCTGAAAGATCTCGTCTCGATTCTTCTCCTTTCCTTAATGCACTCAGGGTGTATAGGATGTTTGGGTTGAGTTGGGTCTGAAGGTGAAAGTGCACAAGCTCTGCAGAGTCAACAAACTAAGATCTTAGCCGTGTTCCCGGTTATGGACAACTATGAGCAGCTGGACAAGGAAGGACGGAAGAATCACATCACCATTTTCAATAAGTAAAATTTTGACCAACTGAAGAGTATTGTGGTACTTGGATTTCAGTCCAATGATGCCACCCTTTTGAAAAGAAAAGCTTGTTTTACAAAAGTGATAGGAGAAAACTGGCTTTATGCAAAAACTTAGCCAAAACTCCACTCAGCCAAATAAGCATGTAGTATTAGTCTTGCCATTTATATCCACCAAAGTGTTACTTGCCAATACATTAAATTGTATTGACTCCCTTGTGGCTGCATATTCCATATTGCAGATATTTCTGAAGACGAGTGAGGATTTCGTTTAGGATCTCGAGACTATCGCCAACATGTTTTGCCTGTGGCACATGAAGAAGATGGGCTCAATGTTGTACTATGTTTTCCGCTGTGTTTCTTTGTTTTATGCTAGTCTTCTAAGACTATGCAAGTTGTAATACTATTTTGTAAAGACTGGATCATGCGATGTAATAGAATTTTATGCATTTGCATGATATTTCATTTTGTACTGTGGTGCTAGCAATTGATCCAGGGACTAGCACAATAACACAGGTATTCCATCTTTATTAAAAGTTGGGATGCTACAAAATGGTATCAGAGCATTGTGTTGCCTGTAGAATTCGAGACCCTTAGGTTTGGAATCCATTTTTGATCATGTTATTATCTCCTTAGAGTATTTTGGATCCTAGCGGCATAGTGAGATGAAGCGGCCCGGACAACTTTACGTGTCCACGGACACGAGACCGTTCCCTGATTGGCTAGCGGGTGCCAGTATCTCTCACTATAGTGAATATCCAATTTGCAAAAAGTTGTTAATAACCCCTTGATCACCCTAGGATTGAATTTTTTTTATATGTTTAAACTTTCTATAAACAAAACAATCATCTTAATTCTTCTCATATCCTCTCATCTATTATTCACCTTCAAAATTTTCTAGATGACCTACCTCTTCAATACCATCAAGACAAGATTGTTGATGACCATACCAAGAAGTGCAAAGAGTATTTTCACCACATGAAGCCCTACACTCAAGATTTTTGAAGAATTTGAAGAAAAACATAGACTTCCCAACAATCAAGAACACCTCAAGACATGGAGAGAAGAATATGAAGAAAAGCTCAAGAAGATATAGGTGAGACCACCAATCTAGTTACTTGGTTAGAACAACGTTAACGATTAGTGTATTGATCATACCAATGAGTGTGGTATGACAATATTAGTTTGTTTTCAAAAAAAAAAACTATGTTGTTTGGTGTGATGAATGTGTTGCTATATGTTTGTTATGTGTTGTTTGTAAGATGAGTTTTCCTTGATCTGCTATTCTGGATAAGAACCTTCCTTAGCCATCTTTCTAAATCTCTACTCATCCCTACTAGACCAAGCCCAACACCATACTCATTCACCAACCATATCGAGAACCATTTGGAATCATACAACCTTTACCCTATTGATACACAAGCTATCCCATTTGAGGAATGCTAGTATCAAATTTCTTTCTTCTGTGTGAAGGAACAATCACATCCATGATCAATGCCAACTGCCTAATAAGGATCAAGCTAACCTTGGAGCTATCAAGCAATGTGAGTTTTCTTACCATGAGAGTTTCCTTAGAAATAGCATGGTGTTTGCCTTCAAGTATGACAACAACAGGATGAAAGATTTCCAAGGACATCAAAAGATCAAGTTGATAGGAACCCAAAGACTTTTGTTTGACCCAAAGAGTGACCCCTCAGTGTCAAAGGTAGTTCAACAGACCTATGTTGGTCTACACCTCTACCTCAAAGGAAAGTTCTACTCAAGCCTATCTCAAATCAATCTACACTCTAATATAATGAAAATAGACTACCCACAAAAGTTTCTTTTAAGGGTGGTAGCCCACCCAGTTGTTTTGGAATCCAGTTACCCAATTTTTTTTCTTTCTATCCTTCCCAAATCTCGGGACGAGATTTCTTTTAAGGGTGGTAGTCTGTAACATCCCTGATTTTTGGAAAACTCAAAAATCACAAAAATTTGAAACTTTTTGTTTTCATGTTTAGTAAGTCACCAAAAACCAAATGAGAAGCAAGAAACAAAAGAAAACAATACATATTTCAATGATATTAGAACAAAGAATCCAATATACCTCTATTCCATAAACCCTAAAGTCATTTCAAAATAAATATTTCTACATAAAGAAAATATTTCTTCTTAAGCTAACCCTTACACCAAAAACATGTTTTCAACCCAATTATGATCTTGAAAATATTTTTGATATATAAAAACTAGAGAATTGTTATCTCTAATATTTTTCTTCTTATCTCTAAAAAGGGTTTCACTATTATTGAAAACCCCAAAATAGATATAAGTTGGATCCTTATTTTCCAAGTGTTATGTCAATCAACAAAATAATATAGTGCTATAGAAATAAATTGTTTATGAAAACAAGTAATATTACTTTGAAAATAGTTTATGGCAACATTACTCAATTATTTATAGCCCTTAATAAAGTTCTAGGCCTTAAAAGTATTTGAGGAGAATAAAATTATTAATAATAACTTTTAGTTGTTATTCCAAGTTTTAAACATAAAGGTGTGAAAATAAAATGCATTGCTTGATAATAACATAAAAGAGGGTTTTGAAAACAATATTATGACTTGTGGTTTTATTCTAAAAATTATTGATCAACAATATTAATTAATTGATATGAACTAATTAAATAACATTAAGTTACTATTAGTAAATCCTTCATATTCTAAAATTATAAAATGTAAAAATGATTTAAAATGGATTTACAAAAATAATATATGACATGTAAAATGTCTCTGAAATTTTATTTAGACAATAACATCAATTTATTAATTTCTTAATTTTAAAATAACCTTAAAGTATTATTAGTGTTTTATTTATATTTCAAAATAGAAAATTGTGAAAACAAGATGAAATGACTTTTAAAAATATGTTTCAACATTTAGAATGCCACTGAAATTATAATAGACCAATAACTTTGATTTATAAATTTTTAAATTAAAAATCACATTAAGTCACTATTAAGGAATTATTCAAATTTCCAAAATTTCAAAAATAAAATATGTTGATTTGTTTTCAAAAATGGTATTGTTAGAAAGTATTTCAAATATTGTGAATTTAGAATTTTGTTCCATGTTGATTTGATTATTTAAACAGAAGATATAAATTAAATAAGAAAACAGAAATAAAAAGAAAAAGGGGTGATGACGTCATGATGACGTCATCGTCATCAAGCTCCTGCGTTTCTCTTTCTTACCGAAACTGAAGAAATCAATTCAATTGATTCGTGCGTTTCTTCGTCTCATTAATTTCCCCGAGCCCAGCACCTTAAAGCCCTTCTCTCCCTCTCTATTTCCCCTCTGGATCCACCCCTTCTCTTACCTCCAGGCTCTAGCAATAGCTCACCGGAGTTCATGCTGCCCGCCGGCCGTTTTCATCGATTTCGACCACCGTAGCCATCCTCTCCTCCTCCTTTTCGCCCCATTATCTTTCCCTTCTACCCGCGCATCCATCTGAGGTTTTTCCTTGGCTTTTTGTGCAGCTAGGAGCTTGCACCGTGCTCACCGGAGCGTCGCCGGTGCCCGGGAAGATTTGTTTGCATCGCGCCATCGACTGGAGGTTCGCGAGCACGCACCGTCCTCTCCATCGTCCTCGCTGTGTTCCCCCGCACCTCCCCGTGGTCTTCATCGAGCTCGAGCACCTCTGGAGCGCCGCCGCCGTCCATTCCCGAGCGTGGCGCCGCCGTCCCTCCATTTCCGGCGAGAAATTCCGGTGACAGAGGTAAACCCTAGCCCCTAGCCGTTAGATCCAAATCGGACGCGTCCTGTTAATTCACTTAACGAATCGGTATCCACGAATCACACACAGCCACGTAGCCAGCCCAGTTGGCAACGCCCAACTTGTTATCTGTCGCCCACTGCGGTGCGTAGCATGCCCAAGACCAGTTCCTAACCATCGCCCCGCGCGACAGATAACCCATTTTCGGCCCAGCCTGTCTTTGGATTTTATTCCGAATAAAAATAGAATGGAATTTTTGCAGAAAAGCCCCTGCATCTTAGATCTATCATAACTTTTTATCCACACATCCAAATTCAACCAACTTGGACTTTTTGAAATCACCAGAATATGTAGAATCTTTTAGCACTATCCAAATTCAAATTTGACAAAGTTAAAATTGTTCAAATTCAAATATGCTTGTTTGATGAAATTTGGCATAATTCAAATTCTACAAATCCAAAAATTGCAAATAAAATATATTTGGAAACCTTAGAATGTGTGCTTTCATATCCTCTGTCCCAAAATAATATTTGAACAAATTAAAATTGAATTTAAAATTAAGTTGTCTATTTGAGTATTTTTGACATAGATTAATTTCTATAAATAATTTCAATATAGTTCCTTTTGCAAATTTGTTCCATTTGACAACCTTGAACCAGAAACAACCTTGCCCAACCATTTTGGACACCCTTGGACCATGACCGTGTATTTTAGCCAAAAATCCATCATAGTAGTCCATCTAGTTATTATGTCTTAGATTTTGTTTCTATTTCTTTCTACCAATGTTTGTTGTGGCCATTTTTGGACCCAAGACCAAGTCCCTAAAATTACCAAGTAGTGAACCTCAAACACTAGCACCCTAGTATTTTATCTACTTCTCCATTCCCCTATTCTTGCTTCAAGAAATCATCAAGATTAGCAAAATGGAGATCAAGACTCAAGCACAAGAAGAAAACTTCATTCTCAACTTAGTGGAAACATGAAGAGCTACAAGGAAGATCAATGAAGAAGTTTTGAAGAAAAGACTTGTACTCCACACCTAGAAGAAAACTCAAGAAGTACAAGTGTGAAGAAATTTAGAAGAAAACCTCTCCCTCTCTCTTTCTATCCTTCTTCTTAAATTTTTCTTTCAAATTAACTTAGTGGTATTTGTGCCCATCCCATACCCAAACCAATTAGTGAATTCAAAACCATGAAGATTTATCAAGTACAAGATAAGCTTCACAACAAGGAGTAAACTACAATATAAGCATGAAGATGAACTTCAAGAAGACAAGTATGGGAAGACTTGGAGCCATCCATATAGGTTGAAGAATAACAAGTTATTTTTGTCCAACCATTGACCCAAATGGAAAATCCAAGACTTAGTAATATTTTCCCTTTGAGGATGAAGTTAGTAGACCTACCCTAACCACAATGGAAAATACTAACAAAGTCACTCAGATATTTTTGAAGGTGAATATGACCAAGTATTTGAATGTATTACTTTAGTTGAAGAAGTAATATGTTTATTCTTAGTGAACTCTTGGAACTTCCTCGACAAGTATGTTTATAATAAAGTTATTTTCTACAAACTCAACCTAGTCCTTCCCAAGTAAACCATTGGAATTTCCTTAACAATGTATTGAACCATTAGAGAATGAATCTTTCAACTCAAAACTAGACCTTGTCCTAGCCCACTAGGTTAAACTCCTTTGGCTATGTTATTGCTTTGTATGATCTCTTCACTTGTATGTTTGCTTGATAGAATGATTGTTTATTTTGTTATTGTGTTGTCAATGAATAGATTGTACGGAGAGCAACGATCTTTTGTGAAGAGAGTGTGATATCTTCACCAACTTCAACAAGGCAAGTAACACATCATTCAACTACCCATTATTTTCTTTATGCATTAGTTGATTTTTAGTAGTATGCATGATAGGAAGTTTTACTAAGTTATATTATGCTATGCTATATCCTAGTAGTGTGTAGCCATCCCTTTTATCCTTGTTATTTATATTCTTAGAACTTGATAGATGCTATGCAATGTGACAAATGAGTTTTACTTGATGTTGTGGAAAAATTCTAAGTAACAACTTCAATGAACCACGTGGGTGGATTTGGTTGTTTTGGCTGATGAGAGTTGAGTGTCTCCCCGAGGGGTTGTTCACTTGAGGAATGCCACCCAGGAACAAAGTGATTATGATGTTCCCCAAGTTTAGATTGCTTCCAGTGCAGCCTTTAGTCATATGGGCTCTGTCTTGATCAACTAAGTTGTGAGGGTTCAGCCTGGGCTTGACAAGCAGATGTAGCATAATTATAGGTGGAACGGGTCTTGCCATTGGGTTGAATTCTTGCTTCTGAAAGATCTCGTCTCGATTCTTCTCCTTTCCTTAATGCACTCAGGGTGTATAGGATGTTCGGGTTGAGTTGGGTCTGAAGGTGAAAGTGCACAAGCTCTGCAGAGTCAACAAACTAAGATCTTAGCCGTGTTCCCGGTTATGGACAACTATGAGCAGCTGGACAAGGAAGGACGGAAGAATCACATCACCATTTTCAATAAGTAAAATTTTGACCAACTGAAGAGTATTGTGGTACTTGGATTTCAGTCCAATGATGCCACCCTTTTGAAAAGAAAAGCTTGTTTTACAAAAGTGATAGGAGAAAACTGGCTTTATGCAAAAACTTAGCCAAAACTCCACTCAGCCAAATAAGCATGTAGTATTAGTCTTGCCATTTATATCCACCAAAGTGTTACTTGCCAATACATTAAATTGTATTGACTCCCTTGTGGCTGCATATTCCATATTGCATATATTTCTGAAGACGAGTGAGGATTTCGTTTAGGATCTCGAGACTATCGCCAACATGTTTTGCCTGTGGCACATGAAGAAGATGGGCTGAATGTTGTACTATGTTTTCCGCTGTATTTCTTTGTTTTCTGCTAGTCTTCTAAGACTATGCAAGTTGTAATACTATTTTGTAAAGACTGGATCATGCGATGTAATAGAATTTGATGCATTTGCATGATATTTCATTTTGTACTGTGGTGCTAGCAATTGATCCAGGGACTAGCACAATAACACAGGTATTCCATCTTTATTAAAAGTTGGGATGCTACATTTCCTCCTTTTCATCTACAAGAGAGTTAGCCTCATCAAGTTGCCGTAAGAGGGCATTTACTTTCTCCTTAGTCTCACCTTTGAGGCTAGCTAGCCAAATGCCTAACTCTTTGGCCTCACTATCCTCCTCACAAACATTCTCAACACAATCCAATAATGAAGGAGGGTTAATGTCAATGGTCTTAGAGTTAGGAGAGCATACCGAAGTGGCTTTTGCCATAAGACATGTAGGTCGAGTAGCCACAATCTCATTGGGGGATTCAAATAGAGAAATCGATGAAGATGACGCGGTGGCAACGGCGACGTGGGCCACTCCTACAACTTCATCTTCTTCTTCATCTCCGGAGATATAGGTTTCTAGAACCGCCCCTTCTTGAACGTAGAGGTCCCTTGGCACTCTTCTAGCGAAGTTCTTGTTTTGTGGAGCCTTGGCCTTGTTTTTGCGAACAAGCTTGCCTTCATTTTCTTCTCTTGGCTCAAAGGAGCACTCCTTCACGAAATGGTTTGCGCTACCACAGTTGTAACATGTCCCTGGGCGCTCCCCCTTCTTCTTGTAGTTCTTGTTTCGTGGAGGTATTGGAGAGCCGTCCTTGTGAGCTTCTCATCTCTTCCAATATCCATGCATAGCGAGAGCAATGCACTTATGAGCTCCCGTATAGGTGTCTTCATAGTCTTCTTCATCATCATGTTCTTCTTCACTTTCATCAAATCGAGCCATTGCCTTTGACTTCAATGCAAGGTTGGGAGACTTTCCCATCCCTCTAGAGCGAGCTAGAGCATCATCCGCACTCTTGTGTGATAGAGAGATGGCGATGAACTCACTAAGAACACCAATGGAGTTGAGAGTGTTGTAGTCCGCTCTTGTCCGAATACTAGTGGAGATATTCTTCTCAAAGGGTGTGATGGCCTTGACAAATTTCCTCTTTATCTACTCATCGGAGATCTCTTCCTTTCCAAAGTCTCTCAATTGGTTGGCGAGAGTGACAACTCTTCTATAGAGCTCTTCGGGAGTCTCATCCTCTTGCATGACGAAGTTCTCGGAGTTGTCGATGGCCACATCATACTTGGAAGATTGAATGCTAGCATTTCCTTGAAACAAGGTGTCAAATTTATCCCAAGCTTCCTTGGCGGTCTTGCAACCACGAATGTGAGTGAGATGCTCCCTTGGGAGAGCGTTATGGATAATAACGAGAGCAGTTTTGTTGAGTTGAGATTCCACATCCTCCCTTGGAGTCAAGTTGCTCGGGTCATGCGAATGAAATCCATGAATCACACTCCTCCACAATGCGGTGCACGATCCAGAAATATGGGACTTCATTTCAAACTTCCAAGAAGAGAATTCGTTAGTGTTAAGCATGGGAGGAAGTCCAACATTAAGAATGTGTGGCATGGAAACAATTGGGTGAATGGTGTCATAATTTTGAGGAGGTGGGACTTGTGCGTGGACCCCAGAACCATTAGCCGTTTGAGACTTGGATCCACCGGAACTCTCCTTTGCCTTGGCTTTAGCCTTTTGTGTGGCTTTAGCCTTAGCTTTGGCAATGTTCTCCTCGACTTGGGAATCGTCAGGAATCGTCTCCTCTTCCGAACTATCCTCATCGGTGACATGGGGAGAGTTCGATGGCCCCTTAGGTCTACCCATCATGTTCTCCGACATCTTCTTGATGGAGGAAACCTCCGAGCCTACACTAGAGCTAACCTTGGACAATTGGGTTTGGATAGTACAAACCGTTGTCTCTAGGTTAGCTATAGTGTCGGCCATTTCGGAGAGCTCCTCCTTAGAAGATTCGGGATCATCTCCGTTGACCATGGTACTCTTAGGGGGTTAATCCCGATAAAAGAGCCGAGGCTCTGATACCAATTGAAAGTGCACTAGGGTCAACTAGAGGGGGGTGAATATGTGACCTGCAAATTTTAATTCTTTTTCACTTTTAATGGGGGCTTTGGGAAAGTAAAAGCTTGGTTATCTAGATGTGCAACTAAGTGAACACCCTAAGTGACAAGCAACGAGTAGCAACGGAAATAAAGGTACGGCACAAGATAACAACAAGTGAAAAACATGGAGACAAAGATATGTTTCCCGTAGTTCCTTCTTGAAAGAAGTACGTCTACGTTGGAGAGGTGGGGAGCCACCTAGGCGCTCCTCAATAGCACGGATGTGCACACCTTATTCTCCTTGAGCTTCTCCGGTGAGGGAGATTCTCGTTTCCACTACGAGGTCGACTTGAAGGCGTTGACCAAACCTTTACAAGGGGTTGAGGCTACTCCACAAGTGAGATGAAGGCTCTCAACAATCGGAAGCTTCTTGCTACAAGGTGGAAGCTACAAGCACTAGGGTTTCCCTTGGATGACAAGGCAACCAAGAGATTACAATATCCCAAGAGTTATGGTGTGGGAACACACTTTTTGGCTTGGTGGAAAGGTAGATCTAGTCCTCCTCCATGAGATCCTTGAAGGGCATCGAGTTTGGTTGGAGGAGGAGGGAGATCGGGGCGTTTTGAGCTCTACAACAATGGAGGAGAGAGAGGAATGGACGAGCTACCTATCTATAGGAAGAAGACAACTATTTATAGGCTCCACCAAATTCTGACCGTTGCAGTCTGCTAGGGCCAGAATATTCCGGTGTTAGCACCGGAAATTTCCGGTCTGACCTGGCCGGAATTTTGAATAGTCCGGGGGGGGCGGATCTTTGAAATATCCGGGGGCGGAAATTTCCGCCCCCATCTCTGCGCGCGGGGATCAGTACATGATGAAAAACTGCTAAGGACCAGGGGCCGGATTTTTGAATAATCCGGGGGCGGATATTTGAATAATCTGGGCCCGGAATTTTCCGGGCAATATTCCGCTCCCATCTCTGTGCGCGGGCATCTGAGGAAACTCCAATTTCTGCTAAGTACCAGAGGGTCGTATATTTGCACCGTAAATTTCCGGGGAAAATTTCCGCCCCAGCTTCTGTGCGCGGGCAGTGGGAGAAAAACTTGATCGTTTTGTAGATGCCAGAAAGGCCGGAATATTCCGGTGCCAGGGCCGGATATTCCGCCCCATAAGCACCGGAATTTTCGGTGTAGTCACTGAAAAATCCGGTGGCAATAATTCAAGAATGCATAACTCCTCTTTGATCTTTTTATAAGAGTATATCAATAATCATCTGAGAGATGAGCTGCACAGACTAAAACAACATTGTTAGATAGTTTATACCCGCGTTGTTATCATCACCAAAATCATTAGAGGGATCATGAGCTTTCACCCATCAACCGTTTATCTTAGTGTGGCATAGTTTCAAGCTTTTTGACTAACCATTAATTGTTTTTACTCTACTAAACCAGCAAGTTTACCATTAAGAACATTAATATCTCAAAACAACAGCAAATAATCAAGTGAAACAGTTTAGTAATCTACTAGAATATGCAAGCTTTTCGTTATACCATCTACCACATGTAGCATTTTCTACCAATCACCAAACAATAAAAAAAATATCCAAGAGATATAGCAATGAAACAAGAGAGTACTAACACAACTCTACTAAAACTAACAACTCTGAATAAGAGACGCTTGAAAAAACATGAGCTAAAAGGGAATTCAACAGCTAGAAGAAAAAATAAGAATACGAGCATAACGAGTATTCATAAGAAAAAGAAGAGCGTGTCTCTCTCCCAAACAAAGAATGCTAGGTTCCAACAATATTATTGTAGCAAGGAAAACCAATTAAAATAAAAGAAACAAAAAACAGACGCTCCGAGTAAAATTCATATGACGTGACCGAATAAAAATATAGTTTCACTAGAAGTGACCTGATAAATTGTTGATGAAGAACGGGATGCCTTGGGCATCCCCCAAGCTTAGACGCTTGAGTCCCCTTATAATTTTCTGGGATGAACCATGGGGGAATCCCCAAGCTTTGGCTTTGCACTCTTCTTCATCACATTATATCACCCTCTTCTCTTGACACTTGAAAACTTCCTTCACACCACACCCAATGTAATTCGCATTAGAGGGTTAGTGCACAAAAAAAAATTCACAAGTTATGTAAGGACACAAGAATTATTGATACTTTTAAACATTAGATACAGACATTGATGTTTTGTGAAGCAAAGAAATCCACTCGACATAGTAAAAGAGAGAATGCAAGTAAAAATGCAGAATCTGTCAAAACCAGAAAAGTATGTAAAGACGAATTATTTCAGGGCACTTACGTTGCTCAGATCGAAAAACGTAAAGAACAAAAAGGTTTTGGAATTATCTGAGGTATAAGCACAAAACAATTTAGGTCATTTTGATCTTTCTGTGAATTATGTGATTTTTTACGATGGACAGTAGAAATCTGTTTCCTGCGCAGAAATCCAAAACCAACTCAAACTTTCGCTAGACACTTTACTTGGCACAACTAATACATGAAAATAAAGATACAAAGAAGTTTCTACTGAAGTATGCAACCCCTTGACTCAAAGAAAACAGAGAAAAATAATACAAAAATAAAACCATGGGTTATCTCCCAAGAAGTGCTTTTCTTTAACGCCTTTTAGCTAGGCCGAGAAAAATAGAATCAAGTGGTTTCAAGTGAAGAAGCATAAAAATCAATAATTTTCTGCACAACACCACTTGTAACAATTGGTACTTTAGGTACCCCTGAAGATGACTCAACATGCAAATCACTTTTAGCTTCACTAAAAGTTTTATTGATTTTAATCACGTTAAGGGATTTTGGTTTAGGTACCTTGGGGACATACATAATTTTTTCTCTTTTACCATAAATTTTTTATCCCTCTTAAACTTAAGAGAATAAAAAGTTATTCCCCCTGAGACGTAAACCCTAAACATATTCCACTTCGTCCCGAAAAACACCCGAGGTTTTTGTCATCGTCATCCCGAGATCGGGAGGGTTGTGGAGCTCTCCCTGGCACCCTGTCGGGAGGGAAATTCGTCACCGGTAGGGTCTACACCACCATGACCTCCTCCGAAGTGATGCATGAGTAGTTCATCCCTGGACTGCGGGTCCATAGAAGTAGCTATATGGTTGTTCTCTCCACTTTGTACCTCATGTTTAGATCTTGTGAGCTACCTAACATGATAAGATCATCTTAATGTAATGCTACATGTTGTGTTTGTTGGGATATGATGAGTGTTGAATGTTATGTCTTCTGATTATCAATCTATCATGTTATCTTCATGCATATGTTATTTATGATCTTGCATGCTCTTCATTATTAGTAGATTCTCTGGCCAAGTAGATGCTAGTAACTCCAAGAGGGAGTATTTATGCTCGACAGTGGGTTCATGCCTCCTTTGCATCTGTGCTTGAGTGACAGAAACGTGACGGATGGAGGATGTGCTGTTGCCATTAGGGATAAAACAACACAACTTTGTCTAAGGATGATGTTATTGTTTACATTACACACTTTTCTTACTGTGATTATTTGTTGCTTGCAACTTAATACCCAACGTTTGTTCGGATGATATTCGGAGGGTGGATTATTAGTCATAGATGCAGTTTGATGACGGTCTATGTATTTTGTTGTAATGCCCGCATGAATCACATAGTAATCTTTATGTCTTGCATATGCACTACGGTGCAGCCTTCATTTCTATTAATTGCTGAGCTGTTATTTGTTCACCACACATGTTATTTGTCTTTCACCGAGAGACACCACTAGTGAACTCTGGACCCCGGTCCTTTTTCCTCAAACTTATAAAACACCTACTGCTTTCATACTGTTCCTACTGTTTTCCACACCATAAGTTTAACCTCTTTGTGTTCAGCAAAACCAGTGAGATTGCAACCTCACTACTTCGTTGGAACAAAGTGATTTGATTGTGTCGTGTAGGTTCCACGTTGCTGCTGAACCGGTAGTGCGCCCTACCACCTTAGCCGCATCAATCTTCATAGATTGCTTGTCCTCCTACTGGTCGATTCAACCTTGGTTTCTTTTCTGAGGGAAAACTTGTTGCTGCACTCTTCACAGCCTTTCTCTTGGGGTTTACCAACGAGGGCGTCTACGACACGCCATCGGTGTCCTGGAATTTATGTTTTTCCCCACTTTTAAGGACAAGCAAGATATCACTTTCCTATGCTTTCTTTATGCTCAAAACAAACGTATAACTTTCAAGTGGATTATTATTCATGATCTTTTATTTGTGTTGCTTTTCATGATGCAAAATGATTGCTAAATTTCATTGTTAGAATTATATGTATTATGCCTATGTTTAAAGTACTACGATCTTAGCTTACATATGCTTTTACAATTAAGATAATCAAGTTTATGTTGGTAGCATGTCACCTCAGAAATTATTTGTTTTTATTGTTTTACCTACTCGAGGACGAGTAGGAATTAAGATTGGGGATGCTTGATACGTCTCAAACGTATATATAATTTCTGATGTTCCATGTTGTTTTCATGCCATATGCTACATGTTTTCTATACACTTTATGTCATTTTTATGAATTTCCTGGGACTAACCTATTAACAAGATGTCACAGAGCCAGTTCCTGTTTTCTGCTGTTTTTTGTTTCAGAAAATATGTTATGGAAATATTATCGGTATTGGACGAAACAAAATACCAGGGTCTTAGAAATCTGTCACGTACATGGAGTCCAGAGGGGATCCAGAGGGGGGCCCTGGGCTGGCCACACCATAGGGTGGCATGGCACCCCCTTGACCGCGCCACCAGGTGGTGTGGGCCCCCTGGCCACACACCGACATTTCCCTCTCGCCTATTTAAGCTCCTCCTTAGGTTAACCCTAAATACGAGAGCCTCCATCCATGAAAAGTTATGTATCCGTCATCATCGTCAACCCTAGTTCGAGAGGGTTCTGAAGCTCTCCCCGGCACCCTGCCGGGAGGGGGAAACATCCCCGGAGGGCTGTTCATCACCATGCCTGCCTCCGTAGTGATGCGTGAGTAGTTCATCCTTAGACTACGGGTCCATAGCAGTAGCTAGATGGTTATATTATCCTCTTTATGCCTCTTGTTTAGATCGTGTGAGCCGCCTAACATGATCAAGATCATCTTATTGTAATGCTACATGTTGTGTTTGTTGGGATCCAATGAATATTGAATGCTAGGTCCAGTGATTATCAATCTATCATGTTTATGTTATTTATGATCTTGTATGCTTTCTGTTACTAGTAGATGCCCTCGACAAGTTGATACTTTTAACTCCAAGAAGGAGTATTTATGCTCGATAGTGGGTTCATGCCTCCCTGATACGTCCATTTTTCATCACCGTTTTATATTTTTATTTGCTGTTATTCATCAATATATTTCATGTTATGCTGCACTACTTATGTTATTTTATGTTATTTTGCATGTTTCATAATTTTTGGAGAATAAACACCGGGACTAGAAATCTGATGGAAAAAAGCATCGTCGAGATACCCTATTTCAGAAGATCAGAAGAAGAGGGGGGACACAGGATATGTCTTAGAAGTCCAGATGAGATAGCCAGCCACAACGAGATCCAGAGGGGGGCCACCATGGTCCCACACCATGGGGTGGCTCCCCCCCCCTTTTTGAAGCTTTATAACGGTAGGAAAGGCTCCTACTGCTTCTTTATTAAAACGAGAGGGGATTACAGAATTTACAGGATATACAAGCAGGGGAAGCCCCTGTAGAAGAACTACTTAGAGGTTTATTAAAAAAGACTTAATAAAGGGGTGGAGAGAGGACTTAGTCATATGATAAAGCATAATGAAATCGTCCTTGAATCTTTCTCTCCAAGAAGACAAGGAGGGTGGAAAACCTTCAAAGAGAAACTTGTTTCTCTCCTTCCAAATGCTCCAGCAAGCAGTCATTATTACTTCCATAAACATTGGTTTATTCCAAACATCCTTAGCTTGAGAGATCATAAGGAGTCTATCACCAGCATTCGACCAATGAATGTCAAGGCAATTCCAACAACTCAGACTGAAGTGGCATCTAAAAAACAGGTGTTCTAGGGTCTCTTAGTATCCATATCACACATAAAACAATTGAAATCATCTCCAATGTTAAAGTGACGACGGCATAGCATATTTCTTGTGTTTAGTCTGTCAGACAACAGCAGCCAGGCAAAGAACTTCAGCTTTGGAGTCAATTTAGATTTCCAGAGCCAGAGAAAGGATTGATGGGCATGAAATTCCTGAAGCAAAACTTATAGAACTTGGTGCAAGAACAGTTTTTATCCCCCCAAATAAAAACCCAATTATCCTTATCAAAATTCGAGGTCATCACGATATGAGAGGATGCTTGCTGAATATCTATGAGTTCTGCCAGAGCCGGAGGGGATAGTGGAATATTAAAAAGGTAACCTATATCACCAGAAATCAAGAAATTTTGAACTGAAATATCCTCAATTCTGGCAAAAGAAAAGGATCTCGTATGTGATTGTGAAAGTTCTGAATTTAGCCACCGGTCCTTCCAAAAAAGTACACTAGAACCCGAAAAAAATTCTGCGGTGGTGATACCTCTGTATTGGTTTACTTTGAATGCATCACGCCACCAAAAGGAGTCGCGGGGTTGCAAAGCGTGTGGGACTTTCCCTATGTAGAAAGTATTCCAAAGCAATTGGACCCAAGGTGTGGCATCCTTAGCATAGAATTTATTCAAGAACTTAAGGAGCAAAGCCTCATTTTGGATTCTCAAATCTAGGACCCCCATACCACCCTTATTCTTTGGCTTGCAAACCTCCCTCCAAGCAATAAGAGAATTTCATTTCTCGTTGTCACCATCTTTCTTATTCCACAAACAGTGCCTTCTAATTTTTTCAATATGATCAACAATCTTAGCTGGTAATTTGAGAGATCCCATATTGAACATAGCAATTGATGTCAGTCGAGAGTTAATAAGAGTAATTCTCCCACTATATGCCATCATCATGTAGTTAGAAGATAATTTCCTTTCAATTCTATCAACTAGGGGAATTAAATCTTGGACAGAAGGTCTAGTAGTTCCCATAGGAAGCCCAAGGTATGTGAAAGGAAGTTTCCCAATAATACAAACCAAAGAATCTGCCAGAGACTGAGCCTCATTAAGATCCATGTTCAAAGTAATCATGGCTGATTTATGAAAGTTAATGTGTAAGCCAGTGGATGAAGCATACTTATGGAGAATATCTTTCATAATGAGAATCTGGGAAGAACAGGCAGGCAAGACAATAATGGTATCATCTGCATATTGAACCACATGATAATCCAAGCCAAAATTAGGAGAGAGAGGAGCCTTGAGGAGACCATCTGTAAAAGCTTTGTTGATAGCTAACTAAAGAAGATCTGCAGCTAGCACAAAGATAAGAGGTGAGAGGGGATCCACCTGCCTAACTCCTCTCTTACAATGAAATTGTCTGCCGGGGGTACCATTCAACAAAACTGAGGACATGCCAGAGTCAAAAATCAGTTTTATCTAGTTGAGCCATCTAGCAGCAAAACCGATTTTCTCTATTATTTTGATCATAGCAGAATGGTCAATCCAGCTTGAGGACAATTATCTATTGTTTGGAAGTTTCACATTGGTGAATAAACTCAAAAGCCCCAACTAGGCAATCTTGAATTGATCTCCCTTTGAGAAAGCCATATTGATTTTTGTGCACTATCTTAAGTACAACTCTTTGAAGCCTATTTGCTAGAAGCTTAGTCAGAATTTCGAGGCAACAATTGAGCAGAGTGATTGGTCTGAAATCAGTAATAGTGGAGGGGGAACCGGTTTTAGGAACAAGAGTGATAAAACCCTTATTGATATGCTCAATATTCAAATTCCCCTCACAGAAGTCAAAACATAACTTATAAATGTCTTTCTTAATGATATGCCAAGAGAATTTGAGGAATTATCCATTGAAACCGTTAGGGCCAGGGGGCTTATCAGTCGGCATACCACAAACCACATCATCAATTTCTTTCTCTGTGAAAGGGATCGAAAGGTCCTCAAGGCAAGGAACAGGCGTGATCGTAGAGTCCAAATCAAAAAGCATAGGAGGTGAACAAGAGGTACCCAGACTGTCCTTGAAAGCAGTATAAATAACATTTTCTTTTCCAATATGCAAGACACCCTCAGATCCATCAGGTAAAATCAGTTTCGAGATGGAATTACGTCTGAATCTGTCTGAAGCCATAGAGTGGAAGAACTTGGTGTTTTCATCACCTAATTTTGTCCAATGGATTGTACACCGTTTCTTCCAGTACTTATTTTGATAACCAAGCAACCGAAGAAGATGGGCTTTCTGTATTTTTCGAAAATTAGCTTCAGGAATGGACAAGCATCGCTGATCTTCCAGAATATCCAAGTTTAACATTGATGTATTAGTGTTATCAATACACAGTTTCAGTTTTGAAATATTTTTGCTCCAATGTTTCAATTATGAACGTAATATTTTGAATTTAACACAGAGAATAGCAGCACTATTATTTTTGTGGGTGAGTCTATGCCAAATTAAATCCACAATTTCCAAGAAGCCAGGGTGAGTTTTCCCATAATTTTCAAAACGAAAAATTCTGGTTCTAGAAATATTGGTTTGAATAGTGATCACACATGGAAAATGGTCAGAGGTGGGCTTCCCTTGGGTATGAACCAAGTCTCCCCCCCCCCTTGGTCGCGCCGCCAGGTAGTGTGGACACACTGGCCCACCTCTGATCGACTCCGTTCGCGTACTTGACCCTGAGGGAACCCTAAGCCCCAGACTATCATCGAAGAATTATTCCTCCGCCGCCTCAGGGCGGAAAACACCCGAGAGAGAAAAGCTCTCTGGCGGGGATAAATCTGTCGGGAAAATTCCTCCCCGGAGAGGGAAAATCATCGCCATCGTCACCGTCATCACTCCATGCATCATCAAGATCTTCATCGTCATCATCATCACCACCAGCACCATCACCCTCATCATCCATCGTCATCCCGTTGTAACAATTAGGGGCCTCTATCGTTGTTTTACATTAGATCTCTCTCCCGGTGTGGATTACATGTTAGTAGTTGATGCTTGTGAGATTTATCGGTGTTAGCACTTTATGACCAGATTTTTATTATCCATTGTATCACCTCTGATTATGATCCATATGATGGCTTGTGAGTAGTTCATTTAGTTCTTGAGGACATGGGAAAAGTCATGGTGTTAGTAGTGAAGTTATGTTGAAGTAATATCTCGTGGTTCAGTATTTAAGTTGTGGTGCTATTCTTCTAATGGTGTCATGTGAACGTCGACTACATGATACTTCACCTTTATGGACCTAGGAGGATGCATTTAGTATTTATCTACTAATAATTGTGGGGTTGCCGGAGTGACAGAAACCTAAACCCCCGTTAGGAAACCAATGCACGAGGGAGCGTAGAATCCCTGAGTTTTAAGGATGTGGTTAGTTTTATCTTAATTACTTTCTTGTATTTGCGAATGCTTATGGTGGGTATAATCACAAGTATGTATTAGTCCTAGTTGGGCGGTGCATTAGCATAGGTTCACCCACACAACACTTCACGAACCAATGGATATTAATCGACCGTAACGAAGCGAAAGAACTTGACGAAATTCCCATGTGTCCTCGAGAATGTTTGGTAGTCATAAGTAACACAACCGGCTTGTCCTTTGCTCTCAAAACGATTGGGACACTCGCTGCAATATTATTTACTGCACTTTATTTATTCGCACTTTATTTATCTACTATATCGAAAACATCCAAAAACCCGTTTGCTAGTTTTTATAGTGAATCCTTTATCCAACCTGCTTGTTAACGCCTTTTGCTCCTCGTTGGGTTTGACACTCTTATTTATTGAAAGTACTACGATACACCCCCTATAATTGTGGGTCATCAAGACTATTTTCTGGCGCCGTTGTCGGGGAGTGAAGCGCTATTGGTAAGTGGAATTGGTAAGAGAAACTTTTACTGTAAGTGTTGTTTTTATTTTTTGTCTGCTATTTTATTTCATTATGGATAACACTTTTGACTCCCTGTTTAGAGGTACTACTACTATCACTGCTAGGGTAGTTGGTAACCCGTTATCTGCTGAATTAGATCCTTATAGAATACCTATGAAAATTGTTGGACGTTTTACGGATAACTGCTATTACGGTGATGGAACTGTCCATCCCAATGATCATTTGCTCTTTATACATGAATTATGCGAGTTATTCAGGTGTGCAGGTATTACAATGGATCAATTTAAAAGGAAACTATTTTCTTTATCGCTGAAAGGAAGAGCTGTTGAATGGTTCAAATTACTGAAGACTGGTGAATCTATTGGATGGGAGGAAATTGTCCATCTCTTTTATTCTAAATTTTATCCTCCTAGTGAGATTCATAAAGACCGGAATCAAATCTATAATTTCTGGCCTCATGATTGAGAGAGTATTTCCCACGCGTGGGGGAGAATGAAGTTATTAATGCTCAAATGTCTCGTTCATGAACTCCCGCGTATTATTGTTGTCAATAATTTTTATGCAAGGCTTTCTCTTCGTGATAAGGATTTATTGGATGCTTCTTGTTCTGTATCCTTCACACGTATGAATGAAGAAGCTAAATGGGATCTTCTTGACCGTATTCAAGAAAACACTGAAGGATGGGAGAACGACAAAGGTAGAAGGTCAGGTATAAATTATGATTATGAATGCATTAAATCTTTTATGGGAACTAATGATTTCTATGATGTTAGTGATGTTTGTGGTCTTGATTCTCAAATATTTGCAAACTTTCTTAAAGCCTTTGCCTCATATCTTGATATTTCTAAAAAGAATTATCACAAGTACCATGCACCTTATAAAGATATTGTTTCTGCTAGTAATATAGAAGTGCATGATGTTAATCCTGCTGTTCCCGAGCCCTATGTTGAAAAAATGCCTTTCCCTGTTGAGGTGAAAGAACACTCTATGGTGGCTAGTGTGGTTAATAAGACTAATAAGAAATCTATTGAACCTGGTGAACAAATAACAGTTGAACCTGCTGTAGCAGTAGTAAAAGATCGTGTTTGTGGAAATGTAGAGGATGAACACATTGTCTTCTGTGAGGATGTTTCTAATATTGTTTCACATCCTCATGGACCTAAGAAAACTAGTATTCTTGTGCTTTCTGTTAAGATTGGTGATCATTGGTATTATGGTTTGTGTGATATTGGTGCTAGTTCTAGTGCTATACCTTATGAGCTTTATAGATAAATTATGCATGAAATCGGTTCTTGTGAGCTTAAAGATATTGATGTGGTTATTCAGCTTGCTAATAGAGAAACTATTTTTTCGATTAGAGAGATGTGGAAGTTTTATGTGGTAAAACTAAATATCCCACTGATTTTCTAGTACTTGGAAAGGCTGCTAGTAAGACTTGTCCTATTATTTTTGCTAGACCTTTCTTGAACACTTGTGGTGCTATTATAGATTGTAAAAGAGAGAAGATTTTGACTAAATTTGATGGAAAATCTCATGAGTTCAATTTCTCCAAATTTGCTAGAGAACCTTATGAATCTAAATTACCTTATGAGAATTTTAAAGTTCAACAACTTGCTTCTATTGCTCTTGCTCCTAACAATGCTTTGTAGCAATATATGGAGGACCACGATAGTGAGGTATTTATGGAAGAGAGAAATGAGATTGAAGGTATTCTCCTTCGTCAACAAGTGATATTGAAACATAATTTACCTGTGGAAGACTTGGGTACCACATTGCCACCCAAGGATGATCATGTCTTTGATTTAAAACCTTTGCCTCATGATCTTAAATATGCTTATATTGATGATAAGAAAATATATCATGTTATTATTAGTGCTAAACTTTCAGGTGAAGAAGAGAAAAGATCATTGGGAATTCTGAAGAAACACCGTGGAGCTATTGGATATACTCTTGATGATTTGAAGGGAATTTCTCCTACTATATGTTAGCATTCTCTTAATATTGAACCTAATGCAAAGCCAGTTGTTGAAAATCAATGCCGTTTGATTCCTAAGATGAAGGAAGTGGTAAGAAATGAGGTATTAAAACTTCTTGATGTTGGTATTATTTTTCCTACTGCTAATAGTAGATGAGTGAGCCATGTGCATTGTGTCCCTAAGAAAGGAGGAATGACTGTTGTACCTAATAAGAACAATGAGCTCATTCCACAAAGAGTAGTAGTTGGTTATAGAATGTGCATTGATTTTAGAAAGGTTAATAAAGTTACTAAGAAATATCATTATACTTTACCCGTTATTGATCAAATACTTGCGAGGTTGTCTAAGAAAACTCATTTTTGCTTTCTTGATGGTTATTCTGGGTTTTCTCAAATTGCTGTTGGGAAGCAAGATCAAGAGAAAACAACCTTTACTTGTCCTTATGGTACTTATGCTTATAGACGTATGCCTTTTGGTTTGTGTAATGCTCCTGCTACTTTTCAAAGATGCATGTCTGCTATTTTCATGGTTTTTGTGAAGAAATTGTGGAAGTATTCATCGATGATTTCTCCATCTATGGAACTTCTTTTGATAAATTTTTTCACAACCTTGACAAAGTTTTGTAGAGATGTGAGGAAACTAATCTTGTTCATAATTGGGAGAAATGCTACTTTATGGTTAATGAAGGAATTGTTCTTGGACATAAAATTTCTAAAAGAGGTATTGAAGTTGACAAAGCTAAAGTGGAAGCCATAGAGAAAATGCCCTGCCCTAGGGATGTTAAAGGTATTCGTAGTGTTCTTGGTCATGCTGGTTTCTCTAGGAGTTTTATTAAAGATTTCTCTAAAATATCAAAGCCTCTTACTAATCTTCTTCAAACAGATGTACCATTTGTTTTTCATGATGATTGTAGGGAAGCCTTTGAAACTTTAAAGAAGGCTTTAACTACTGCTCCTATTGTGCAAGTGCTTGATTGGAATTTACCTTTTGAAATTATGTGTGATGCTAGTAATTTTGCTGTAGGTGGTGATCTTAGACAACAAATAGATAAGAAGTTGAATTTATTCATTATGCTAGTAAGACTCTTGATGCTGCTCAAAAGAATTATGCTACTACTGAAAAAGAGAGTTGTAGTTTTGCATGTGATAAGTTTAGGCCTTATATTGTTAACTCAAAGGTTACTATTCATACTGGTCATGTTGCTATTAGATACCTTATGGAAAAGAAATATGCTAAGCCTAGGCTTATTAGATGGGTGTTGCTCTCACAAGAGTTTAATTTACATATTGTGGATAGGAAGGATGCTCAAAATCATGTTGCTGATAACTTGTCTAGATTGGAAAATGTTACTTTTGACTTTATTCCTGTTAATGGTAGTTTTCCAAATGAACAATTGGCCGCAATAAAGGTAAAACCCCAAGATAGTCCATGGTGTGCTGATTATGCTAACTTTATTGTTTCAAAGTATTTTCCTCCAACATTTACAACTCGACAAAGAAGAAAATTCTTCTATGATTTGAGGCATTATTTTTGGGATGACCCACATTTATATAAAGAAGGAGTAGATGGTATTATGAGAAGAGGTGTTCCAGATCATGAACAACGTGAAATATTGAAGAAGTGCCATAGTAGTGCTTATGCAGGACATCACGCTGGAGATAGAACCGCACAGAAGGTTCTACAACTAGGTTTCTATTGGCCTACTCTCTTTAAAGATGCACATAAATTTATTTTATCTTGTGATGAATGTCGAAGAGTAGGAAATATTTCTAGACGTAATGAAATGCCTATGAGTTATTCTCTTGTTATTGAACCTTTTGATTGTTGGGGATTTGACTTTATGGGTCCCTTTCCTCCTTCAAATAGCTATACACATATACTCGTTGATGTTGATTATGTTACTAAGTGGGTAGAAGCTATACCTACAAAAAGTGGTGATGGTGAGACCTCTTTAAAAATGCTTAAAGATGTTATTTTCCCTAGGTTTGGTGTGCCTAGATATATTATGACTGATGGAGGTTCTCATTTTATTCATGGTAGTTTTAGAAAAACCCTTGATAAATATGATGCTAATCATAGAATTGCCTCAGCTTATCATCCTCAAACCAGTGGGCAAGTAGAGTTATCAAATTGTAACATCCCTGATTTTTGGAAAGTTCAAAAATCAAAAAAATTTAAAACTTTTTATTTTCTATTAAAGCAAGCCATCAAAAACCAAATAAAATTCAAACACAAAGTAAACATTAATTTTTTTCCAATGCTATTGGAATGGATAATCCAAATACCTCTGTTTTATAAAAACCTAAATCCTCAAAACAAATAACCATCCAAATAAACTCTTTTCCCTATTTGCAAACCTTAAAAATATAAATTGGTTTCTTTAAAGAAGTTGTTTTCCATTTTGTTTAATCCAAATATTATACCAAGTAGTAACAATAAAGTGTTTATATAAGTTGTTTTTGCTTATGAAAACAAGTAAAAGACCTTAGAAAACAATAGTGGCATTTGAGACTTCTCTCTGATTTTTTTTATTAAACCCCAATTCAAAATAACAATTACTTTCTAATTATAAAATGACAAAAGTTGCTATTCGGGTTTACCCCCTATTCTAAAATATAAAATTATGAAAATAAGATGTAATGACTTTCAGAAATAAGTTTTCAACATATAGTATGTCATTGAGATTTTATTTGACTAATAATTATATTTTATAATTTTCTAAATTAAAAATCACATTAAGTTACTATTAAAGAATTATTCAATTTTCAAAATTCAAAATTTGTTTTGTGTTGGAAACAACACAATTAGGTTTTATTTTGATATATATTTTAATTAAAAGTATCTAGAAATTTGAATGAGCATAATTGGGTTCATAAAACATAAATTATTAATCTTTTGTTTAAATCAGGAAAAGAAGAAGGAAAAAAAGAAAAACAGCACACAAAAAAGGAGCAACACAGGTCAGCCCCACTGGGCTAAGCCCACTCCCTCTCCCTCTCCCCGTCGCACGCGCGCGGCTGTCGGCGGCCCAGGAAAACGATCCCAACAGTAGCAGCCCACCTCCTCCCATTCTCTCCCTCACAGGTGGTTCCCGTGTGTGACTTCATAGATTATGCCACCTTCCTTCTTCCTCCCGCCTGTGAATCTCGTCGGAATTTCCCCTCCGGCGCAATTACCGGACCGACCACCTCTTTCGTTCCCCCTTTGGCCTATAAATAGCCAATGGCTCCCTCTCTTTCCCCTCTATTTCTCGTGCACATAGCGCCGGCAGAACGCTCCAATTCCTCGCCGGAATTGTAACCCTATCCGCCACGGGTGAGAACACCGCCGTCACCTGAGGCCACGTGAGTCGCATCTGAGCACGCCATCTTCTTCCCCTAACCTATCTTCCATCCCCTGATAAATCTTTTGTCCGCAGGTGCACCACAGAGGGCAAGGGATCTCACCGGAGTTGTCCCGCCTCCCCTGCAACAGGATCTTCACCGTGCCGTCGACTGGGTCCGTCACAGAGCGTGTCGTTGCCTCCATCCTACTCCCATTGTCGTGTTGCGCCTCCCGAGCATCTTCTTGAGCCCTAAAGAGCACCGAAGGACTGTCTCCGTCGAAACTTCGGTGCCACGCGCCACCTGGTCGCCATCTCCGGCCAGTTCGCGCCGCCGTTGTAAGGCCTTCTCTCCGTGTCTGCTGGATCTTGATCCCACAGTCCTTTTTAGTCCACTTAACCTTGTAGCAGATTTAGATCTGAGCTGTCCCACACCCCTTCGATCCAACGGCCGTGACCATAGATCCGGCCGAAACGGTACGGTCCAATCAGATTGCTCCCTTCAATATCACACGAATTGCCCTTTTTCTTTCAAAAGAATAGTCCCTGTAAATTTTGCAGAAAAGCCCCTAAAACTTTGAACCCTCATAACTTTTTAACCATAAGTCCAAATTGAAAAAAAAAACTTGAACTGATTCAAATCCCCTGGATCTGTAGAATCTTGTACCGCTGTTCAAATTCAAATTTGACAAAATTAAATTGGTTCAAATTTAAATATGCTTGTTTGATGAATTTTGGCATAATACAAAATCTACAAATCCAAAAATTGCAAATAAAATATATTTGGAAACCTTAGGATGTGTACTTTCATATCCTATGTTCCAAAATAAATTTTTTACAAGTTATTTTGGAATTTAGAATTAAGTGTTATATTTTTGTATCTTTGACATAGGTTTAATTCTATAAATATTAGAACATACTTCCTTTTGCAAAATTTATGCTTTTGGTAGCCTTGAACAAGAGACACCATTGCATAACCTTTGTGGACACCCTTGGACCATGACCATGTGTTTTGACCAAAAACCCAACATAGTGATTCATCCTCTTTACCATGTCTTAGAAATTGTTTATATCCTTTTCACCTTGTTGTGGTGGTTAATTGAGAGCTAAGCCCAACTCCTTAGTTTGTGCCAATCACATATAATACCAAGTAGTGAACCTTAGTTTTCTATCTACTCCCCCACTGGTCCTTTCATGCTTCAAGAAATCATCAAGTTAGCACAATGGAGAACAAGACAAAAGCACAAGAAGAAAACTTCATTTTCAATTTGGTGGCAACATGAAAAGCTACAAGGAAGATCAATGAAGAAATTTTGAAGAAAAGACTTGGACTCCACAATTTGAAGAAACTCAAGGAAGTACAAGTGTGAAGAAATTCAGAAGAAAACATCTCCCTCTCTCTTTCTATCTTTCTTCTTCCTTTCTTTCTTTTCTATTTGACTTAGTGGTATTTGTGCCCATACCATACGCAAACCAATTAGTGAAGTGAAAGCCATGAAGAATCTATCAAGAACAAGAGAAGAATCCATCCAACGAACCAGTCTAGAATAGAAGCATGAAGATGATCTTCAAGAATATAAGCATATGAAGACTTGGAGCAATCCATACAAGTTGAAGATTAACAAGATGTTTTTTTCCAACCATAGACACCAAATGGAAAATCACAAGACTTTATCTTGTTATCTATATTGTTATGAAGTTAGTTGAACCTAGACCTACCCTAAACCAAAATGGAAGGACTAACTTAGATCACCCAAATGTCTTGATGAAATGACTAAGTGTTACACATTGTTATGTGTTACTTTAGTTGAACTTGGTTAACTCTTGGAACTTCCTCGAGAAGTATGGTTATAATAAAGTTAGTTTTCTAGAAACTCAACATAGTCCATCCCAAATTAAACCCTTGGAAACTCCTTAGAATGTATTGAACCATTAGAGAATGAATCTTTTCAAAATCAAACCTTGACCTTGTCCTAACCAACTTGGTTAAAACCCTTTTGATATGTTAGTTGCTCTGTATGTTTTCTACACTTGTATGTTTGTTTCATAGGATGCTTGTTTATTTTGTTATTGTGTTTTGAATGAATAGATTGTACGGAGAGCAGCGATCTTTTGTGAAGAGAGTGTGGTATCTTCACCAACTTCAACAAGGCAAGTAACACACCATTCAACTGCCCATTATTTTCTATATGCATTAGTTTATTTTGAGTAGTATGCATGATAGGAAATTTTTACTAAGTTATATTATGCTATGCTATATCCTAGTAGTGTGTATCCATCCTTATACCTTGTTATTTTGAAGCCTTGGTACTTAGTTGATGCTTAGCCTCGCTACAAAAATTGTTTTACTTGATGTTGTGGAAAATACTAAGTATAAACTACAATGAACCACCTGGGTGGATTTGGTTGTTTTGCTGATGAGAGTTGAGTATCTCCCTGAGGGGTGTTCACTTGAGGAATACCACCCAGGAACAAAGTGATTATGATGTTCCCCAAGTTTAGATTGCTTCCAGTGCAACCTTTGGTCATATGGGCTCTATCTTAGTTGATTAAGTTGTGTGGACTCTACATGTGGCTTCATGATATCCCACAAGTATATGGGATCGTGTGTAGCCTTTTCGATAAGTAAGAGTGTCGAACCGAACGAGGAGCTAAAGGTAGGATAAATATTCTCTCAAGTTTAATCAACCACTCATACAACTCTACACACACTAAACATTTGCATTATCTAGGAAATAAAACTAGAGCAATAATACGGGTATGAGAGATAGCTTTGCAAGATAATAAGTACAATAAAGTAAATGTTAGTGCTGAATCAATAAAATATACTAAGTAACCATAAACTAACAGTATCATGAGTGTGGAAAAGTGGTCGTAATTGTGGTGGCTTTGTCCAAGATTAATTAGTGAAGATATCGGGTTCATTGTCTTCGATGCAGTTTTCTATATGGGAGAGGCAAAGCTAACAAACTCTCACTATCCAATGATTTCAAGTACTTATTATTGGAAATCTAGCAAACATCCGTAACTACTAGAAGATACATTAAGGTAAAAATACCCAACCATATCCTTAAGTTAATGGTCATTTTACTCTCATACGTGCAACTAACCGGTTTGAGTCCTTAGGTTTCTGTCACTTCGGCAGAACTACGCCCCTTCCTTTGAACATACTAATGAACCTATGGTGTAGATCCAAGCACGCACAAATATAATGGACACCAAAGGACAATACCATATCAACATACAACTCTAATGAACCAAAGACATTCAACCAAGCAATCAAAGGACAAATAAACTACACAAACATGACATAGATCATAGGATAGATATTATAGCATCAAACACCATGTTTACATAGGACGGTACAGAGGTTTGTGGGAGTATGAACCACTGAATACAAGGAGGAGATGATTATGGAGGTGTTGGTGAAGGTGGCATCATGGCGGAGAGGATGGAGAAGGGGCAGCACGTGAGGTGTAGGGCGGCGTCGGCAGCCGTCGGCGGCGCATGGGGCTCCTCCTGCGCCGGCCGGCTATCATGGGGGAACGCATCCCCTTATACCCCTTACTCCATGGATTCTTGGTTCTATAGATGAGCCCTCCCCCATGGAGATGAGACCATGGGGGAGGCAAAATTCGTGGCTTTTGGTGGCTGCCCAAGAATTAGGGTTTTCCTCTCCTTATATATGATGGGACAATGCTCCCCGACCCTCCGATGGATGGCCCCTTGATCCAAAGGCTCTTGGGAACCTCTAGAACCTTCCTAGGGACTCCTCTTAGCCCCAAAGTCGTGGCTTGGCCGAATCCATCAAATATGGTAAGAGTTGGACTCAATCCCGTCAACGATTCTCGTAATCCCGTAATCAGATATATATCCTCCAGTAAAATGGGTTCACAGGTCACATACAAACTCGGATTGGGCTGTTCTTGGGATTAAATGAAAGGTATGGAAATATCCAACAACTTTTTAGGCAATTTGATATTCGGTTGACATTGTCTTTGGGGGTAAAACTGATGATCTCTAAAAACTGTTGGTGGACAGATTTCAGGAAAGTCAGAGTCCTTTTCCAACAAGTCTGCTTTTGTGTTTTCTTGTTAATTCCTACACATCAAAGAGTAAAACAACAACATTGTGAACTATTGCAACTATTAATAGGTTAGTCCAAAAAAATCATAAACTTTATATAAAAACAAGTGTCAAAAGCATAATATTAGCATGAAACAATAAAAAATTATAGATACGTTATGGACGTATCAACATCCCCCAGCTTAATTCCTGCTCATCCTCGAGTAGGTAAATGATAATAAAGTAATTTTTTATTTTAAATGCTATGATCAGGTCCTTAACTATTGCATGATCAATGGATAGTAAAACTTAGCAATCATGTTACCTAATGAAAAGTATCAAGGAACTAGGAGCTCATAGCATGAAATTTATAAATATCAACAAGATTGTAATGATCATAATAAAGCATGGTAGCGTGGTATCTCTCTTGCCCTTAATATGGGGAGCAACATAAATGCTAGGGCACCTCTGAAGTTCAAGAGAATACTAGAAATAAAAAATATCAAAGATACAAGTATCAAAGTTATACCACAATTAACCCTGTCCTGGGACAAACACATTACACTAAGAATGGCAATTATGCTCTCGGGAAAGTGCTCAAAGAACATAGTGGAGACTCATCCTATAAGTACAAGATTGGCCCTTCGTAGAGGGAAGCAGGGATTAACTCATGTGCTAGAGCTTTTATTTTATTAAACAGAGGTATTAAAAGTTTGACACTCCTCCCATCCATCTTACACAAACCATGTCACCGAATCCTAGGGTGCCTGCCAATAAATCACTACCATGGATGAGTGTCTATATTTTAAGAGAGGTGTATGCTAGTGTCAACGAATGGTAAACAGAAAATACAGTACGTCACTAGCCAACTAGATTTCACAAGAGCGGCTCCCATATGAAGGACGCATCTGGGTAGAAGGTCATCCCTCTTTCTCTTTTGTTTACACAATTATGCTTTGACTGATAAATCAGGGGCAAAAATAGTGAAGAGAATTGTTTGCATTAATTTGGGGTTGGGCACCCCGCTGCCAGCTCTTCTATCAATTGGATAAGCGGATGAAGCCACTAGCCCAGGGTGTGAAATCCAATCAACAAGTGAGATAAAGATTCTCTATTTACGTCCTCATGAGCAAAAACAAGAACACAAAACAGGAGTAATTTTGAAAGTTTTAAAGGTAGCACATGAGCAATTTACTTTGGAGTGGAAGTTAAATACCACATGGGAGTTTATAGTGGACTCTGTGAAATAACATGGTTTTGAGGGATTTGGAGGGACGAGTAGAGCTCATAGTCAGTGCAAGTGAAGGCTAGCAATAGATAGGGAAGCAACAATCAAGAGAGCAATAATTACCATAATCATGTTTGCGACAAAGTAAAATTAACCGAGGCATAAAATTGATACTAGAACTCTAAGGCAAAATAAATCATCGAGGCTTATTTACTTTTTGTTTTCAGTCTTAGCATGTGTAAGCATGTGCCAAGTCGATTGAAATGAAACAGAAAGAGGAGGATACCACAATGCCATACCCTACTATGAATAGGACAATGAATGTTAAGATCAAAATGACATAATATACACTATTAGCAAGTTGAAACTAACCATAAGAAAACATAAACTACTAAACAATATCATTTGCACATCATTTTTAAGTTTACTAAACTTTGAACCACCTCTCTAAACATGAGATAAATAAAAGATATGACGATCAATTTATTAATATAACTAGTGTTTGATGCTAAGACAACTAAATAGCAAGATATAGACGCTCCAAGTTTATTCAAGTTTCTATGTTGCTCGAAAAACAAAGTTTAAAGGTTTGCAAACCGAGGGGTTGTTGATGAAGAGGGTTGCGGAGACATCCCAAAGATTATGAATTTGGCCATTCTTCAATATTTCTCTATTTTTTGTTCCTTCATTCTCTGTGAAAAATCTTCAACACAAAAAACTTTCCCCTTCTTTTCTGCGGTTAGACATTAGTGCAATAGATAATATTTCCAAAGTTCTTCTGTTAAAACAAATCAAATTTTGTTTTAGAGTTACACAAAAGTTTCTTAAGTGGCCAAATTCTAAATAAAAGGTAAGATCCAAGAGGACTCAAATGAAAACGTAAAAGAGGCCACTATTGCAACAAAATTCAGAATCTGTTTAGAAAAACAACATCTATAAAACATAATTTTTAGGTGCACTTAAAAATGTGAGAAATTCTTTCCAATTTTTGTGCATGAAGAGGATTAGGTGATACATGATCTGTAAAAATTTCGTGACATTTCGAGTTTCCGGTAAAATATGAAAAATCGCGCAGTGGCCGGTAGATGTTGAAAACAGAAAAGCCATTTTTTACATATGTATCAACTAAGCCAAATGGGTAAAACTTGGTAATTTAGTTTTGATAAACTAAGATACCAGAGGCTAAACAAGATCTAACATTCTAGCTACATAAAGGGAAACAAAATAAAACTTAAAGCAAAAAATAAATGACGCTACAAAAATAACACATAATATATGAAGTAATAAAAATATAGTGTCTTGAAAGAGGACCTGATATTTTTGTTGATGAAGAAGGGGATGCCATGGGCATCCCCAAGCTTTGACGCTTGTACTTCTTGGATATATCGTGGGGTGACATGGGAATCCCCAATCTTTAGATTTTGTCTATCCTTCATCTTCTCGTATCATTTTTCTCTCTCTACACTTGAAAACTCACTCCATACAAAACTTCACACAATTTTCATTAGCAAAGTTAGTGTAACCAAAATAGTAAATCCACTTTGGTTCAGTTTCAGCAGAAGTCTAACACCCATTAAAACATTAGCTACTTTCACAACTTCTTTTAAAACTCTTCCCCTCAAAAGAACATCAAAAGAAAAAGATTAAGAGGCAAATGCATATATTGGCAGAAATCTGTCAAAACAGAACAACATGTAAACATCGATTTTTTCGAAAATCTTATGTTCATCAAATCAAAAAGTTCAAAATTAATGAAAGTTGTATAACAACCTGGGGCATATCACAAAATGTTTCAGATCAATTCGATGTTCTGGCTGAAAGAAATAATTTTTTGTCGGCGGCACATAATCTGTTTTAGGATAGCAACTTCCCCAAATCTTACTTCCTCCCTATTAGAGTCTATTCTTGGCACAAAAATAAAATAAAAAGGATAAGAAGAGATTGCTACAGAGGTAACAACTTTCAAGACTCAAAGAAAACAAAATAAACTGAAAGAAACAACACGAAAATGGAATAAAACATGGGTTACCTCCCAAGAAGTGCTTTTCTTGAATGCCTTTTAGCTAGGCATGGAAAAAGGAGTGATGCCAGCTTTGATGATCGCATATTCTTGAATATTTAATTGAGGTGCACTCGGGTGTTCCCAAGATTGATCTTTTTCTCTTCTCATTTATCTCGTATCACCGTTTCTATTGGATCTTAAATACTACATTCACATAAAACTTGACAAAAACTCATTAGTAGGGTTAGTACTCATTAACTAAAATCCACTCATGTTAAAGTTTTGACAAGTTTAAATTAAGATTACCCACTGTATACTAACCAATTTATAACATTTATCGATCAAATAAAGATTATAAACATTGAGTATAAGCACAATACAAAATAAGCATGACAATCTGCCAAAAGTGAACAGTCTGTAAAGATGACAGTTAACGAGATATCTACGTAGCTCAAATGAAGAAACTCAAAACTAATGAAAGAAAGATAATGATCTCAAATTTAGGCACAAAATGTTTCCAGAAAAGAATAATATTCTGAGATTTATCACGATTTTTTAAGTGAAGCACAAGAAATCTGTCTAAACAGAATCAGTCAGTAAATATCAAATTATTAGACCTATCTACGTACCTCAAATAATAAAAAATACTTTTAATGAAATAAAGATAATAATCATTACTTTGCACTCAAGAAATTTCAGATCAATATCACTTTCTAGTGATTTTAAAATTTTCTACGGTGGAGCCCAAAAAATCTGTTTCTACGGAGCAAAGTGGCAAACTTGCATCATAAACAAACTAGAAGTTATCTATACATTTTATTTTTATGGTAAAAAGGAAAGTGAACAATATATACACAATATATATAAGTTTTTAACTGAAAAGCTTCCATGGAAAGAATTGTTTTGGTTTCATAGGCATGAACACAAGTGTTCAAGGTCGACCCCCACTTAACCATTACTCATCTTTCCAATCACTTTCCTTTTTGAAAACATTTTTAGATACCAGGTACAACTAATTTATTTTGTAATTCGTGTCCCCTATCCATAACTAAAGATAGCAAACAACTTAAAACTGAAAAATAAATCTACTTATAACTGAAAGCAAAATTACTTAGAGACAAAGCAAACAGGTGCACACAAGAATATTCACCCCACGCTATTGCTCCCCGGCAACGGCGCCCGAAAATGTCTTGATATCCCACAAGTATAGGGGATCGTGTGTAGTCTTTTCGATAAGTAAGAGTGTCGAACCCAATGAGGAGCTAAAGGTAGGATAAATATTCTCTCAAGTTGAATCAACCACTGATACAACTCTACACACACTAAACATTTGCATTATCTAGGAAATAAAACTAGATCAATAATACAGGAATAAGAGATAGCTTTGCAAAATAATAAATACAAGAAAATAAATGTTAGTGCTGCAGCAATAAAATATACTAAGTAACCATAAACTAACAGTACCATGAGTGTGGAAAAGTGGTCGTAACTGTGGTGGCTTTGTCCAAGATTAATTAGTGAAGATATCGGGTTCATTGTCTTCGATGCAATTTTCTATATGGGAGAGGCAAAGCTAACGAGATCTAACTATCCAATGATTGCAAGTACTTATGATTGGAACTCTAGAAAACATCCATAACTACTAGAAGATACATTAAGGTAAAAATACCCAACCATAGATTAAGTTAATGGTTCTCTTACTCCCATACGTGCAACTAACCGGTTTGAGTCCTTAGGTTTCTGTCACTCCGGAAGAACTACGCCCCTTCCTTTGCACATACTACTAACCCTATGGTGTTGATCCAAGAGCGCACAAATATAATGGACACCAAATTACAATACCATGTCAACATACAACTCTAATGAACCAAAGACATTCAACCAAGCAATCAAAAGACAAATAAACTACATAAACATTACATAGATCATAGGATAAATATTATAGCATCAAACACTGTGTTTACATAGGATGGTACATAGGTTTGTGGGAGGATGAACCACTGAATAAAAGGAGGAGATGATGATGGGGGTGTTGGTGAAGGCGGCATCATGGCGGAGAGGATGGAGAAGGGGCAGCACGTGAGGTGCAGGGCGGCGCCGGCGGCCGGTGGCGGCGCAGGGGGCTCCTCCTGCGTCGGCCGGCCATCATGGGGGAGCGCTGCCCCTAACCCCCTTACTCCATGGCTTATTCGTGTTGTTGATGAGCCCTCCCCCATGGAGATGAGACCACGGGGAGGCAAAATTCGTGGCTTTTGGTGGATGCCCAAGAATTAGGGTTTTCCTCTCCTTATATGTGATGAGACAATGCTCCCCGGGCCTCCGATGGATGGCGCCTTCATCCAAAGGATCTTGGGAACCTCTAGAACCTTCCTAGGGACTCCTCTCAGCCCCAAAGTCGTGGCTTGGCCGAATCCATCAAATATGGCAAGAGTTGGACTCAATCCCGTCACCGAATCCCGTAATCACGTAATCAGATATATATCCTCCAGTAAAATGGGTCCGCGTGTCGCATAAGAACTCAGATTGGGCTGTGCTTGGGCTTAAATGAAATTGCCAACAACTTTCTAGGCAATTTGATCTTCAGTTGACATTGTCTTTGGGGGTAAAACTGATGATCTCTAAAAACTGTTGGTGGACAGATTTCAGGAAAGTCAGAGTCCTTTTGCAACAAGTCTCCTTTTGTGTTTTCTTGTTAATTCCTACACATCAAAGAGTAAAACAAGAACATTGTGCACTCTTGCAACTTTTAATAGGCTAGTCCAAATAAATCATAAACTTTATATAAAAACAAGTGTCAAAAGCATAATATTAGCATGAAACAATAAAAAAGTATAGATACGTTATGGACGTATCACTTGACAAGAAGATGTAGCAGAATTATAGGTGGAACGGGTCTTGTCGGTTGGTAGTTTTCATGCTTTTTAAAGACCTTGACTCAATTCTCTCCTTTCCTTAATACATTCAGCTTGTATAGGATGTTTGGGTGAAATGAGTACAAAGCTGAAAGTGCACAACCTCTGCAGAGTTAGAAACTAAGATCTTAGCCGTGTCCCCGGTTATGGACAACTATGATCAGCTTGACAAGGATGGACGGAAGAATAACATCACCATTTTCAATAAGTAAAATTTTGACCAAGTGAACAGTCGTTGTGGTGCTTGGATTTTAGTCCAATGACGCCACCCTTTGAAAAGAAAGTATTGTGTTACAAAAGTTAGGAGAAAAACTGGATTTATGCAAACTTAGCCAAAACTCCACTCAGCCAAATAAGCATGTAGTACTAGTCTTGCCATTTATATCAACCATAGTGTTACTTGCCAATACATTAAATTGTATTGACTCCCGTGTGGCTGTATATTCCATCCTACAGATGATTCTGAAGACGAGTGAGGACTTCATTTAGGATCTCGAAACTATCGCCAACATGTTTTGCCTATGGCACATGAAGAAGATGGGCTCAATGTTATTCTATGTTTTCCGTTGTATTACTTTGTTTTCTGCTAGTCTTCTAAGACTATGCAAGTTGTAATATTATTTTGTAAAGACTGGATCATGCAACGTAATAGAATTTGTTGCATTTGCATGATATTTCATTTTGTACTGTGGTGCTAGCAATTGATCCAGGGACTAGCGCACTAACACAGATGTTCTTACATTATTTAAATGTAGGAATGCTACACAAATAGAGAAATTAAATCTATCTTGCAAAAGACTGTTAATAAATCTAGTAAGAATTGGTCAGATAAGTTGAATGATGCTTTATGGGCTTATAGAACTGCTTATAAAAATCCTATGGGTATGTCTCCCTATAAAATGGTTTATGGAAAATCTTTCTACATGCCTTTAGAATTATAACACAAAGCTTATTCGGTAGTGAAAGAACTAAATAACGATTTTAAACTTGCTAGTAAGAAAATAATGCTTGACTTGAATCATTTAGATGAATCCATATGTGAATCTTGCTATTTAAAGAGAAAGTTAAACAATGGCATGATAAAAGAACCCTTAAAATAGAGTTTCATGTTGGTGAGAAATTTCTATTGTATCGGTCTCATATCAGATTTTTGGAAGGAAAACTACTCTCCAGATGGGAAGGAGCTTATATTATTGAAGAAGTGTATCGTTCGGGTGTCCCTCAAAGATAACACTACACAAGTGGTAAATGGGAAAAGACTCAAACATTATATTTCTGGGGATTCCTATGATGAAGATATTGATGTTATTCAAGTAATGACTCTGGAAAAGTTCACCGGAGGGAAGATTCCAGAATCTGCAGAGTCTGTTGTGGAATAGGTAACAATTATGTTAAGAAAAAGTTTGCGGATTACTTTCCAAGTTATAATTTATTGGTTGTTTGGAAAATATGAAAAATACCGAGCTGGCGAGGAGTTGGAGATGGTGCCCGGAGGCACCACACCACCTGGGGGCGCAGGTCCACCCTTGCCGCGCCACCCTATGGTGTGGGCGCCCCGGAGCCCCTCTCCGACTCGTTTTCTACCTGTACTTTTCTTTCGTTACGCATATTTTTGCTATATAACCCCCCCGGGTCCCCCGAGGTCCGTATATCATTTTCTCGTCGTGTTTTTGTTTCGAGTTGTTTCTGCCAGGATCTGTTTTCAGTTTTAGAAGCACCATTGTCTCCACCACCAACAACAAGGGGAAGGGACCGAAGGAAGATGATCTCCAAGACCGGAAGACGAAGAAGGAGATTGATAGTGGAGCTGAAGGAGATGTACAAGAATACTCACAAGTACATCGACACGTCACCGTCGCAAGAATTGGAGTGGTTGCAAAACCGTCCAAGCAAACAGTGAGGACTAACACTGGATGGATGGCCCGACGTCACTTTTTATCCCCAGATATTCCATTTTCAAGTATTAAGAGACCTTTCCATACTTTAATTCATGAATATCAATATATGAGGGTACCCGAGACAAGAATGCCTTCTTGTTGGGATATGGATCGTTCTAGCCGTGCAGATAGAGAAAGATCTCAGCCTAAGGAAGTGTGGGGGAAAATCTAGATGGCTGGAATTCACCGATTGACAAGCATGCAAACCGTATTGATCACAATACGGAGATGATGCGTATGCTTATATTTTTAATTGAAGATCTGAAGAAATCGATTGATAAACTCATCGAGAAGGATTAACCACCACCACCACCACCAAACAATTGATTCGTCATTTGTATTGGCATCCCCTTGGCTTGTTCGAAGCTTGGGGAGTGTTGCGGTATGACCTTTATGTTTCACTCCTTTTTACCTTTTAGTAGGGTCATATCATGAGTAGAGAAAATATCATATAGTATGGTTTGCAGTATGGAAGTGCCACTCCTTAGCTGGTTATCGTTGTATCCCTTGGTTTGAGTTGTCGTAATAAAATATTAATGAGAAGTTTCATCATCTACTCGTTCTACTTTATTTTAGTTTTCAATTTTTGTTATATCATTGATATTATCATTAGTATTGGTATCAATGTTGGAGCTTCAAGATAATCTAGTTGGTTTTTGAAAACTTAGCATTGGTCAGTAGCAACGATACGTTGAGACTTAAGTAGAAAAGAGGGAGTTGAATGTAGATATATTATTCCATGATATTTCTTTCTTGTTAGCTCATAAGCTTAGTATTCTCAAATAAGTTTGTTTGCACCTTCAACGAAGATTGCACGATTGGCTTTATCATATATATTTTTGTTTGTTTTACTTCAATTTGTATGCTTGGTACCCAACCTCGCTAGCCAAAAACCTGTACTGAGAGGGAATGCTTCTCGTGCATCCAAACCTTGAACCCCAAAACCTTGCCATTTGTGTCCACCATACCTACCTATTTGTGGTAATTAACCGCCACTCCAAGTAAATTGCGCATGTGCTACATTTAAAACCTTCAAAATTACTCCTGGTTTGTGTCCCTGTTTTTTCTTATGAGGACGTAAATAGAGAATCTTTATCTCACTTGTTGATTGGATTTCACGCCCTGGATTAGTGGCTTCATCCGCTTATCCAAATTCTAGAAGAGCTGGCAGCGGGGTGCCCAGCCCCAAACTAATAACATAAATTCTCTTCACTATTTTTGCCCCTGATTTATCAGTCAAAGCATAATTGTGTAAACAAAAGAGAAACAGAGATGACCTTCTACACTAGTTGCGTCCTTCATATGGGAGCCGCTCTTGTGAAATCTAGTTGGCTTGTGTCGTACTGTATTTTTCTATTTACCATTCGTTGACATTAGCATACACATCCCAAAATTAGACACTCATCCATGGTTTATGATTGTTGGCAGGCACCCGAGGATTCGGTTAGCCATGGTTTGTGTAAGATGGATGGGAGCAGTGTCAACATTTTATACCTCTGTTTACTAAAATAAAATCTCTAGCACATGAGTGATACATGCTTCCCTCTGTGAAAGGCATGTCTTTTACATTTATGTTGAGTCAGTAAACCTATTTACTTTTGTCTTAAGCAAGCATTTGAGTTGTTGTGATTCATCGAGCTACATGTTGATTTACGCAATCTCGTTCTTTATTCTTCCTTGTTTATACAAATGCTATTATCTGTTTGAATACCACTTTGAAAGTTACCAATGTTTGCAAAGAGACCGTTATAATTGAGCATGATAAACTCAGCAATATAGCTCTAGTATAAAGACTCTGATCGAAAGATAAGTACACTGTTAATTGTTCTCTTACCAAGAACGAAGTTTGCCATTACCAATTTTGATTTACTTTTTGCACCATTATTGTTACTCTGCTTGTTTCAAGTTTGATTATATGAGATGAAGTTGTTTTCTAAAATGACTTGTTCTTTGTTAGATGCAATGCCTCTTGTCCGTATTTTATTTATCGACACCTCACTCCATAAACATGTGGTCATGTTTATTGAGTTCAGTTTTGCTTAGGGACAAGCGGGGTCTAAGCTTGGGGGGAGTTGATACGTGCATTTTGCATCACCGTTTTATATTGTTATTTTCTGTTATTCATCGATACATTTCATGTTATGATGCACTACTTATGTTATTTTATCTTATTTTGCATGTTTCATATTTTTTGGAGAATAAACACCGGGACCACAAATCTGATGGAAAAAAGCACCGTCGAGATAACCTATTTCAGAAGATCAAAAGAAGAGGGGGAGACCGGAGATGTCTTAGAAGTCCAGACGAGGGAGCCAGCCACGAGGAGAGCTAGAGGGGGCCACCAGGGGCCCACACCATGGGGTGGCGCCCCCCTTGGCCGCGCCGCCAAGTGGTGTGGCCACCCTGGCCAACCTCTGATCGACCCCTTTCGCGTAATTGATCCCGAGGGAACCCTAAGCACCAGACTATCATCAAAGAATTATTCTGCCGCCGCCTCGGGGCGGAAAACACCCAAGAGAGAAAAGCTCCCTGGCAGGGAGAAATCCGCCAGGGAAATTCCTCCCCGAAGAGGGGAAACCATCGCCATCGTCACCGTCATCACTCCGGGCATCATCAAGATCGTCATCATCATCATCACCACCACCAGCACCATCACCCTCATCATCCATCGTCATCCCGCTGTAACAATTAGGGGGCCTCTATCGTTGTTTTACATTAGATCTCTCTCCCGATGTGGATTACTTGTTAGTAGTTGATGCTTGTGAGATTTATCGGTGTTAGCACTTTATGACCAGATTGTTATTATCCATTATATCACCTCTGTTTATGATACATATGATGTCTTGTGAGTAGTTCATTTAGTTCTTGAGGACATGGGAGAAGTCATGATGTTAGTACTGAAGTTATGTTGAACTAATATCTCGTGGTTCGGTACTTAAGTTGTGGTGCTATTCTTTTAGTGGTGTCATGTGAACATCGACTACATGATACTTCACCTTTATGGTCCTAGGAGGATGCATTGTGTATTTGGCTACTAATTGTGGGGTTGCAGGAGTGACAGAAACCTAAACCCCCGCTAGGAAACCAATGCACAAGGGAGCATAGAATCCCGGAGTTTTAAGACCGTGGTTAGTTTTATCTTAATTACTTTCTTGTATTTGCGGATGCTTACGAGGGGTATAATCACAAGTATGTATTAGTCCTAGTTGGGCGGTGCATTAGCATAGGTTCACCCACACAACACTTCACGAACAAATGGATATTAATCGACCATAACGAAGCGAAAGCACTTGATGAAATTCCCATGTGTCCTCGAGAATGTTTGGTGGTCATAAGTAACACAACCGGCTTGTCCTTTGCTCTCAAGAGGATTGGGCCACTCGCTGCAATATTATTTACTGCACTTTATTTATTCGTACTTATTTATCTACTATATGAAAAAACTTTAAAAACCCGTTTGCTAGTGTTTACAATGAATTCTCTATCCAACCTGCTTCTCAACACCTTCTGCTCCTCGTTGGGTTCGACACTTTTACTTATCAAAAGTACTATGATACACCCCCTATACTTGTGGGTCATCACTCCCATTCACCAACGCTCGAGTGACAAAAACGTAACGGGTGGGGGATGTGATGTTGCTATTAGGGATAAAACAACAATGTTTTCATTGTTTACATTACATGCTTTACTTAAGGCAATAATATGTTGCTTGCAACTTAATACCCTAGGTTTGATTGGATGACGCTTCGGGGGTGGATTATTAGTCACAGATGCAGTTGGATAACGATCTATGAATTATGTTGTAATGCCCGCATGAATCACATAATAATCGTCATGTCATGCATATGCACTACGTTGCAAACTTTATATTTGTCAATTGCCCAACTGTAATTTGTTTACCTAGCATGTTATCTATCTATTTTGGAGAGACACCACTAGTGAACTTTGGACCCCGGTCCATTCTTTTACACTGATAATACAACCACTACAAACACTATTTTCTTACTGCAATTATTGTTTTCCTCTCATTCACTGCCATCATTGTTCTATTTTCATTACTGCAAAAAAGTACAATTTCCCTCAGTATACATCTAATCCATTGTTTTAGCAAAACCGGTGAGATTGACAACCTCACTGTTTCGTTGGGGCAAAGTACTTTGATTCTATTGTGTAGATTCCACGTTGCTACTGATCCTGGTAGTGCGCCCTGCCAACATCAGCTGTCTTCAACCTTCAGAAGTGATTTGTTTCTCCTACTGGTCGATTCAACCTTGGTTTCTTTTTTAGGGAAAACTAGCTATTGTGCTCTTCATACCTTCATCTTGGGGTTTCCCAACGAGTCCACTCCTTGTGTGAAAAGTGAGGGAAAACCCATCCATACTTCACTTTGTCCTTGTGTGAAAAGTAGAAGTGTTTCAAATTAATGACTTAACCAATATTCCTTTTCCTGTGTTGTCTCTTTTGAAGAAATTTGGTGATGTCTTCTGATACGTCTCAAACGTATCTATAATTTCTCATGTTCCATGTTGTTTTCATGCCATTTGTTACATGTTTTCTATACACTTTATGTCATATTAATGGATTTCCTGGGACTAGCCTATTAACAAGATGCCATAGAGCCAGAACTTGTTTTCTGCTGTTTTTGGTTTCAGAAAAGTTGTTCTGGAAATATTCTTGGAATTGGACAAAACCAAATCCCATGGTCTTAGAAATCTATCACATACACGGAGTCCGGAGGGGACCCGGAGGGGGGCCCCTCGAGCCACCACACCATAGGGTGGCGCGCCCCACCTTGGCCGCGGCACCAGGTGGTGTGCCCCCTGGACACCCACCGACGTTTCCCTTTCGCCTATTTAAGCTCCTCCTCGTGTTAATCCTAAATACCCGAGCCTCCATCCACGAAAAGTTTTGTAGACGCCGTCATCGTCAACCCTAGATCGGGAGGGTTCTGAAGCTCTCCCCGGCACACTACCGGGAGGGGAAATCATCACTGGAGGGCTCTTCATCACCATGCCTCCCTCTGGAGTGATGCGTGAGTAGTTCATCCTTGGACTACGGGTTCATAGAAGTAGCTAGATGGTTGTCTTCGCCTCTTTATGCCACCATATTTAGATCTTGTGAGCTGCCTAACATGATCAAGATCATCTGTTTGTAATGCTACATGTTGTGTTTGCTGGGATCTGATGAATATTGAATGCTATGTCAAGTGATTATAAATCTATCATGTTTATCTTATTTATGATCTTGCATGCTCTCCGTTACTAGTAGATGTTATGGCCAAGTTGATGCTTGTAACTTCAAGAGGGAGTATTTATGATCAATAGTTGGTTCATGCCTCCCTTTCACCTGTGCTCGAGTGACAGAAACGTGACAGGTGGGGGATGTGTTGTTGCCATTAGGGAGAAAACAACAATGTTTTCATTGTTTACATTACACACTTTACTTAAGGCACTAATATGTTGCTTGCAACTTAATACGAGAGGTTTGATTAGATGACTCTCTCATGGTGGATTATTAGTCATAGATGCAGTTGGATAACGGTCTATGAATTATGTTGTAATGCCCGCATGAATCACATAGTAATCATCAAGTTATACATATGCACTACGTTGCAGCCTTTATATTTGTCAATTGCCCAGCTATAATTTGTTTACCCAGCATGTTATCTATCTTTAATGGAGAGACACCACTAATGAACTGTGGACCCAGTCCATTATTTTACACTGATAATACAACCACAATAAACACTATTTTATTTACTGCAATCATTGTTTTCCTCTCATTCGCTGCCATCATTGTTCTCTTTTCATTTACTGCAAACAAGTATTGTTTTCCACAGTATACATCTAATCCTTTGTGTTAGCAAAACCAGTGAGAATGACAACCTCACTGTTTTTTTTGGGACAAAGTATCTTGATTGTGTTGTGCAGATTCCACGTTGTTGCTGGGCCTGGTAGTGCGCCCTGCCAACTTCATCTGTCATCAACCTTCAAAAGTGATTTCTTTCTCCTACTGGCCGATTAAACCTTGGTTTCTTTCTGAGGGAAAACTTGTTGTTGTGCTCTTCATACCATCCTCTTCGGGTCTCCCAACGAGCGTACATCTACGTGCATCAAGCATGTTTTCTGGTGTTGTTGCCCGGGAGGAAGAGGATTTATGCAAGGTGAGTATCTCACCTCCAATCTCTTTACTTTGTTTTTGTTTTCCTTAGTTTATTTTATTTTGTCTTGTTTGCTTCTCTATATCGAAAACACACACAAAATTAGTTCATGTTTAAAGTTGCCTTTATGTCTAGTCCTCTCCCTTTTACTATGTCACTTGAGGAAATGATCTTCACTTTCAAACAAGGGAGTGAGGAGAGTTTTAAATAAGCTTGGTCTAGATTTTTTTATTCCTATTGTAAAATTGAACCTAAAATGGCTCTAAGCATGTTTCTTTGTAGTTTTTACTTTGGTCTTGTTCTTTGCTAAAGATATGCTTTGGATACTGTAGTAGGAGGAGATTTCCATCATTGGGATGTGGATCAAGCTTTTAATGCTATAAAAAAATTACAACCTGCAAATACCCCACTGTTAATGGTATTTCTGCGCAACACAACTGGCACAATGGTATTTCTGCGCAGGAACATGTTTCTTCTATCCACTGTTAAATTCATATAAATTCACAGAAATATCAAAATGACCTGCAAATTTTTGTGCTTAATCCTCAGCTATTTCCGAAACTTTTTCTAGTTTTGAGTTTTTTTATCAGAGCAACGTAAGTGCCTTGAAAAAATTCGTCTTTACGAACTTTTCTGGTTTTGACAGATTCTACCTTTTTTACTTTGCATTCTCTATTTTACTGTGTTGAATGGATTTCTTTGCTCCATAAAACATCAGTGGATGTAGCTAATGTTTAAAAAGTATTATTAATTCTTGTGTCTAAGGAGAACATTTAAGTTTTTGATTGTGCACTAACCCTCTAATGAGAACTTCTTTGAGTTTGATGTGCAGGAAGTTTTCAAGGGTCAAGAGAAGAGGGTGATATAATGTGATCAAGAAGAGTGAAAAGCCTAAGCTTGGGGATGCCCCCATGGATCATCCCAGCAAATTCCAAGAAGACTCAACCGTATAAGCTTGGGGATGCCCAAGGCATGCCCTTGGGCATCTCCTTCTTCATCAGCAACTTATCAGGTCACTTCTAGTGAAACTCTATTTTTGTTCGGTCACATCATATGCACTTTACTTGGAGCGTCTGTTTGTTTTTGTTTTGTTTCATTTCATTTCCCTTGCTGAAATATATTTAGTTGGAACCTAGCACTCTTGTGTGGGAGAGAGACACGCTCCGCTTTTTCTTATGAATACTCATATTCTTCATTTATCATACTCGTATTCTTCGTTCGTATTCTAGCTGCTGCAAATCCTTTTTAGCTCATGTTTTTCATGCATCTATTATTGAGAGATGCTAGTTCCACTAGAGTAGTAGTACTACTCTCTTGTTTCATTGATATATCATTTGGAGAGTTTTTCGTTTAAATAAAAATGATTGGTGTTGGAAAGCAGTATAGTATTTCATGCTTATAACGGTGCAAAAAGAAGCTTGTTTAGACTATGCTACACTTTATCATGGCATGTTAGATGATATTTTAATTTTATGCTTATTAGTTATTATTGTAGCATGACTAGTCTCAAATATCTGAGAGTGCTTAATGTGCCATTCAAAGAATCATGCGTTGTTTTTATCACATTGAAGCATAATATTGTGGTATTCTCCTTTGAATGCTTTATCTCGTTAACTTGGCGCATTCTTACACCATGTTATGACTGCAAACCAGTCACCTCTAGCCTCTATGATCATTTATTTTTTGACTTGTAATACCGTTTATGCTTTTATTAATAATGTTTTGGCCGCTATGCATCATTATGGCCATTATGGCTATCTTAATTTGTCGCTCCCAGTCTTTTGCTAGCCTTCACATGTAGTGAGTATGAGCTCTACTCATTCATCTAACTCCCAAAAACCCAAGTTTGCAAAATGTCCACCATACCTACCTATATTTGGTATTTAATTGCCACTCAAAAGTAAATTTCTCATGTGCTATGATACGTCCAAAACGTATCTACTTTTCTGAACACGTTTGCTATTATTTTCTTCTTATCTTGTGAGATTAGGATGCAACTAACACGGACTAACGATGTTTTCAGCAGAATTACCTTGGTGTCTCGTTTTTGTGTAGAAAATCAACTTTCAGGAAATTGCCCGGAAAAGATCCCGAAGTACTTATTTTACCCGAAGACCCCTGGAGCGAGAATAAGAGCCGGAGGGGGAAAGGAGGGGCCCACACCATAGGGTGGCTCCCCCCCCCCCCCCCGTTGGTTGCGCCACCAGGTGGTGTGGCCACCTCGGTGATGACCCACAAGTATAGGGGATCGCAACAGTCTTCGAGGGAAGTAAAACCCAAATTTATTGATTCGACACAAGGGGATCCAAATAATATTTGTGAGCCTTAACAAGCGAGTTGTCAATTCACCTGCACCTGAAAGTGGGCTTGTTCGCAGTGGTTTATCAGTAGTAACAGTTTTACAGTAGCAGCAGTAGTGAAGTAATAGCAACAGTGGTATGAAAACAACAGCAATAGTGTTTGAAGTAAACTGCGAAATTAAATACTATAGGCATGGGGATAGATGAACGGGCGTTGCATGGATAAGATAGTTCATATAATAATCAAGACATGGGCATTTCAGATAAATAAGATAAAGCATCCAAGCACTAAGTAACCATAGGCATGTGTTTCGTAAATAGTCGTACGTGCTCGCAATGAGAATTTGCACAACATCTATTGTCCTACCAGCCCGTTTTCAGCGGGGCCTCACGGGAACTACTGGTAATTAAGGTGTTCCTTTTAATATAACACAGGAGCAAAGCATTAACACTCTGTGAACACATGTGATCCTCACATCACAGCCATCCCCTCCGGTTGTCCCAATTTCTGTCACTTCGGGGCCTCGGGTTCTGGACAACGATATGTGTAAACAACTTGCAGGTATGATCAAGAAAGAATAATTATCATCACGATTCAATAACATGTTCAGATCTGAGATCATGGCATTCGGGCCCAAAGAGGCAAGCATTAAGCATAACAAGTTGCAACAATGTCAATAGCACTAATAGAAGATACTAGGCACTATGCCCTAACAATCACGACATTATTACATGAACGAACTCATCCAATCCCTACCATCCCCTTCAGCCTGCAGCGGGGGAATTACTCACACATGGATGGGGAAACATGGATGGTCAATGGAGAGGCGTTGGTAATGACGGTGGCGATGATCTCCTCCAATTCCCCGTCTTGGCAGGGTGCCACAACGGAGTTTCTGAACCCCGAAAAAGGATTCACGATGGCGGTGGAGCTACGGACTTCTTTCTGGAAAATATCGACCCCCCCCCCCCCGTTTTTTAGGGTTGAAGGCTATTTGTAGTTGAAAGGGGAGATCGATGGGGGCTCTGGGTGGCCCACACCCCTAGGTGGCGCGACCTACGGGGGGCACGCCATGGGGTGGTGTGGGCCCCCTATGGCTCTTCTCCTGGTCTCCTTCTGGCTCCCGGAGTCTTCTGGTGTTTTAGTACCAATGGGTCTTTTCTGGGCAATTTCCCGAAAGTTGATTTTTCTCCACAAAAATGAGACACCAAGGTAATTCTGCTGAAAATAGCGTCAGTCCGTGTTAGTTGCATTCAAAACACACAAGTTTTGAGGGAAAAAATAGGAAAAGTGTTCGGAAAAGGAGATACGTTTTCGACGTATCAAATCCACCCCAAGCTTAGCTATTGCTTGTTCTCAAGCAAGTCAGTGACAACTGAGTGCGATAAAAGACTTTTATGAACACATTTGTTTCATATGATGTAAATATACTCACTATATGATCAAATACTTAGTTATACTCATGATAAGATACATGCAAGATAATGTCACTTAATAGCTATGCAAACTATGGAGAGATAACAACATATTAATAATAAACAACATGAAGCATAACTATTTGCAAGATTGTAGTATTCATAATAAGGTCTGATAAAGTGGTATCTCGCTTGCCCTTATGTGTGGGGCAAAAAATAAATGTCAGGGCACCTTTGAATTTCAAGGGAAGACTAGAAGTAAAGATATCAAAGATGCAAGTATCAAGATTATACCACAATCAACCGTGCTTTGGGACAAACACATCACACTAAGAATGATAATTATGCTCTCAAGAAAGTGCTCAAAGAATATGGCGGAGACTCAACATAAAAGTAAAAGAAAGGCCCTTCACGGAGGGAAGCAGAGATCACTCATGTGCTAGAGTTTTTATTTTATTAAACAGAGGTATTGAAAAAAAAATTAAGAGAGGTGTATGCTTATGTCAACGAATGGTAAACAAAGAATACAGTACGTCACAAGCCAACTGGATTCACAAGAGTGGCTTCCATTGTGAAGGACGCAACTGGTGTAGAAGGTCATCCCTCTTTCTCTTTTGTTTACACAATTATGCTTTGACTGATAAATCAGGGGCAAAAATAGTGAAGAGAATTTTTTGCATTAATTTGGGGTTGTGCATCCTGCTTCCAGCTCTTCTATCATTTGGATAAGCGGATGAAGCCACTAGTACAGGGTGTGAAATCCAATCAACAAGTGGGATAAAGATTCTCTATTTACGTCCTCATGAGCTAAAACAGGGGCACAAAACAGGAATTATTTTTAGAAGGTTTTAAAGGGAGCACATGAGCAATTTACTTGGAATGGCATTTAAATACCACAGGTAGGTAGGTATGGTGTACACGATGGGAAACTTCGGTTTTTGGGAGTTGATGCACGAGTAGAATTCCATACTCAGTACATGTTGGGGGGAGAATAACCCGGCATGCCCATGCAGAGGAACAAAGACTCGGCTAGAGGAAGTTTACGCGAGACCTTGTAATATGATAATGGGCCGAGTGTCACTGACGGGCCAGCAGTCGTATTGGTAACTCGTCTCAGGAAAAGGGAAGCTCTAGAAGGCCCGAAAGGCGGTCCAAACCATGGAGTCCAAGACTTGGAGGTCACGGAGAGTAATTTAGGGTTACGTGTAGACCCCGAGTAGGGCTCTAGATGTATCTTGTAAGGAAAGTCAGGACACCGGGTGTTATATAAACCGACCCTTATGGAGTAGAAAGGGGATTCGAGTTATTCTAGTTATACGAGAGCAAGTACTTGTAACCCTAGATTGGAGTCTCAGCGACATTGCAGTCCGAGCCTCTAGATCGCCAATCAATATGATCCTAGCTGGAAGTAAGCTATCATCTCCTATGGAGAGGCTGAACCAGGATAAATCTTGTGTCCGATCTGAGCTAAACCCTCTCCCAAACACCAGAGTCGATCTACCCCAACCTAAGTTACCTCCGGTAACATCTGCCGTGACTTTCCCACGACAGTTGGCGCCCACCGTGGGGCCTACGTCCAAAGGTTTTTACATTACGGGAGAAGCTCTGAAAAGCATGAAGAACCTCGTTATCGGCGAGATCATCACCAACCCCGAAGGACAGAAGATCGTCGACGATTTTGGCTGGGGGCTAGAGTCGGACCAGCTGGAAACCGGATCTGTCGTCATGATCGGCCGGGTTAACGTCTTTGTGGGTATGGTACGTACATTTGGTTCAATTTTTGACAATAATGAATATGATTCTGTGTCAGGGGCCCCCACCTGTGTTCAATCGGATGGGGAAGAGTAGATAGGCACGGCAGAACTAGAGAGAGCACCCACCACGAAGAGGGAACAGCCGGAGGAGCCGGCATGGACCCCGCATGGCCGGGTTACTGGAGATGATGACACCTAATCTATCCTGCACCTGCTCAAAGATCGGTATGAAGAAGATAGCTGCGAGGAAGAAGAATATGAATCTTCACCAGGCATTGCGCGCCGAGTTGCGGTCTACACAGCCCCTACGATAAATCTGAATCGGGGTGATTTGTCAGTAGCCGCGGCTGGTGCGGCGCAAGCGCTGGCCCAACAACAGACTCCGATCAATGGAAACCCGGATGGAGCCTGGGTCGATGGTGAGAAGACGTCCGTCACCAGCGAAACAGGGGAAACTGCTCATCACAGGAACATGTTCGGATTTAGGACGAACAGAACGGCTGGTGCGGGAACGTCACACCCACCAAATCCGGCTCTGTTCAGCAACAAATTGATCTTGGATCTCACAGTGTTAGCAATGGTGATAACCCCAGAGAACGCGGCGGCCCGGGCCAGAGACCTGGATGTGGCCCGCCGAGCATTGGAACAACAGAGGAGAGATGTAGAAGCCGAGAAACTACAGATGGTCGTGCGTCAACGTCAGTTGGATGAGTTAGAGGATCGTATACATGCACAAACGACTAGAGCATATAATCAGGGGCATCAGACGAGACTGCTTGCGACAGGCAGAGCCCTACAACCGGCCGTGTTATTCATTACGCCTCAAGACCAGCAAATCCCGATCGTGAATCAAGGAACTGGGAACGCAGGAGCAGCGCTCGGGGGACAACCGATTAACATGCCAGTCGGGTCACCTGCGCTGCCCGCTGGGGCGGCTGGGGGCAATGTTGTGCAACCACCACCATCACGATTTCACACCCCGTCGGGTCACTTCAATAACCCTATGGACAACGTGTACGCCGCAACTTTAGCGCTCGACCGTATTCCACTGGGAGAGTCGCCTCAAGCAATAGAAACCTGGCGGGCTATAGAGATGTTACGCACCGCGGTGGCTCAGCAAGAAAATTACCCAAAAAACAGGAGCGGCATGCACGGGAAGCCGTATATCAGTCGGCAAGAAGGTAATACGAGGAACATTCAGTCGAATTCAGCACGACGAAGGGCAGAGCAACATCAAATGATGCCTCCTCCACTTAGACCAGCAACTCTTGCGGTCTCAGCGGCACAGGTTATCGTGGATAGTTCTCGGGCAAGGCGCGAGGTCCAGGAGTTGGCGCGCCTCCCGCCGCAGCAGCCGTGGCTTCACACGTTTCAAGAATAAGGCCGGTGTCGACAAACTTAGCCGGACCCAAATGCCTATCAGACGCTATCAGGGCCGAGCCTTACCCGGACAAGTTCAAAGAGTCTAGTAAAGTTGTCAACTATGAGCCGACCATGGATCCTGAGACCTGGTTAAGCAGCTATGAGATGGCCATGTCTATTCGCAACGCTTCAGAAAAGCTCCAAGCCAAATTTATGTATCTCATGATGTCTGAAGGAGCAGCTAAACTATGGTTCAATAACTTGCCTGAGAGGTCTATCAATTCGTGGAGTGAGCTTAAGTCGGCTTTCGTCAAGCATTTTCATGGAACTTGCGGGAAATTATACACGATTGACGACTTGGATCGGTGTGTGCAGAGAAAGGGAGAGTCGGCACGCAGCTGGGTGCGTCGAGTCATGGATATACTCCACTCTTCCACCGATATCCAGCCAAAGGATGCGATACAAGCTATGGCGAAAACATGCAGATATACGCCCCTGGTGCAAAAATTGGTACGCATGAAATCCAGCAAACATGTTTTAGAAATTACTATGGGGGAGTTGATGGACGCGTCCAACAAGCATGCCTCCACCGACACCACAGAAGAAGATATTGAGGATAAGAAGGGAAAAGCTAATGTGAGCAGCAATGGAAGAACCGGTAACGGGGCTGCACCGAATAACAATGGGGGTAACAATGGTGGCAATGGAAACAACCAGCACAAACGTCCGTATGAGGGGGGCTCCGAGTTAGTCGTCAATACTGAAGCCGGGTTTGCGAGGCCCAGAGCGGACGGAAACTTCAATGGAGGAAACTTCAACGGGGGAAGTAATTATCAAGGGCCACCGCAGCCGTCTAACCACATAGAAGCCTTCAAGATGCCTTGCCCGCGCCATAGTAGGAATGGCAGGCTGGCTAACCATTCATTGGAGCAATGCGTGGATCTACAAAGGTGAAAAAATGAGGAAATACAGAAGGCGCTGCAAGGCGTAGGCCGGGGAGGAGGGCCGGGTCTGGGTGGAAACCAGGGCAACGGCCCACCCCCCGCAGGCAATGTAGGAGCTGGTAGCGCGGGTAATAACCAGGGTGGTGCAGGCGGTTTTCAGAGTAACCCAAAGCAGCTAGGACAGTATCATGTTCACACCACTGGGACCACCAAGAGGGAAAGGAAGATACTCAAAAGAGCTGTAAACTCGGTTTCTTTGGGTGTTCCAAGATACCTGAGATGGTCAGATCAGGAAGTAACATGGAGTAGAAGGGATCACCCGGAAGCAATAGAACATCCGGGTTTGCTAGCTTTGGTAGTAGCGCCACAGGTCAATGGCTATGAGTTAAAGAAGGTTCTGATGGATGATGGGAGCAGTATCAATATCCTATATTGGGAGACCTTTTTACGTATGGGGCTCAAAGAGTCTCAACTGCAGAAAAGCTCCACAGTTTTTCACGGAATTGTACCAGGACATTCAGCCTGCCCTGAGGGAAATATATCACTGGAGGTTGCTTTTGGAGAATCCAAGGATAATTACAGAGTAGAGTGGCTCACATTCGAGGTGGTGAAATTGTGCAGTCCTTATCACGCACTGTTTGGAAGGCCGGCTTACGCCAAGTTCATGGCAAGACCGTGTTACGTTTACCTACAGTTGAAAATTCTAGGCCCTAAACGGACCATCACTATTCATGGGAGCAGGGCTGTGGCAGCAGAGTGCGATGAGGGAGATCTGGCCCTCGTAGAACAAGCCTGCGCAAAGGAAAAGCTCAGGTATTACAGGTCTCAGGTAGACCCGGAAGATCGAACAACTTTGAAAAAACCAAATACTAGTGATGAGAGAGCTAAGTTTAAACCAGCCCAAGACACAAAGATGGTGGCTTTCATTGAGGGCGACTCTTCCAAGCAGTTCTCCATAGGGTCCAACCTGGATAACAAGGAGGAAGGCGCGCTCATCGAGTTTATCCGTGAGAATTAGGATGTTTTTGCATGGACGCCTAGCGACATGCCGGGTATCCCGACTGAACTCGCTGAGCACATCTTACATGTTGACCCCAAGTCCCGCCCAGTGAAGTAGGGCCTGAGGAAAATGAATGAAGAAAGGCGAAAAGTTATAGGAGCAGAGGTAGCTCGGCTCTTAGCAGCCTACTTTATCATGGAGGTTTTCCACCCCAAGTGGTTGGCTAACCCGGTTTTAGTGTTAAAAAGGAATAATGAGTGGAGAATGTGCATAGATTACACGAGTCTCAACAAGCATTATCCAAAAGATTCATTCTCCCTTCCAAGGATAGACCAGATCATAGATGCGGTGGCGTGAAGTGACTTGTTATGCTTTCTGGATGCCTATTCCGGGTATCATCAGATAAAGCTCAAAGAGGAGGATTGGGAGAAGACGTCGTTCATAACCCCCTTTGGAGCTTTTTGTTACAAAACCATGACCTTTGGATTGAAAAATGCCGGCGCAACATACCAACGGTGCATTCATAAGTGCTTTGAGGATCAGATTGGACGCAATGTCCATGCTTATGTCGATGACGTGGTGATCAAAACAAGGAACACAGAAACGTTCATTGATGACCTAAAAGAGACCTTCAAGAACCTGAGGAGATACAAAATGAAGCTCAACCCAACAAAATGTGTGTTTGGAGTTCCTGCGGGGAAACTACTTGGTTTCATTGTTTCTGAGCGAGGGATCGAGGCTAACCCAGAGAAGATCAAAACTATTCAGAGCCTAAAAAAGTCAGAGGAATTGAAACATGTTCAGAAACTTACAGGATGCGTAGCAGCGCTGAGCCGGTTCATATCTCGGCTCAGAGAAAAGGCAATACCCCTATACCGACTATTGAAGAAAACAAACAATTTTGTATGGGATCAAGAGGCGGATGAGGCGTTTGAAGCTCTCAAGAAGCAGCTATCTGAAGCCCCGGTTTTGGCAGCGCCGGGTCCCAAAGAGCCCATGTTGTTGTATGTTGCGGCCAGGCCTCGAGCAATTAGTGCAGTAGTCGTGGTCGAGCGTAAAGAGGATGGAAAGGATTACCCGGTGCAACGGCCGGTTTATTACGTGAGCGAGGTCTTATCAGAGGCGAAGCAGCGGTATCCGCATTGGCAGAAGCTAGTGTTTGGGGTATTCATGGCCAGTCGGAAACTGAAGCCGTATTTTCAGGAACACCCCATAACGGTGGTAAGTTCCTAACCAATGGAGATATCATAAGAAATTCAGATGCTACAGGTAGGGTAGCCAAGTGGGCCAACGAGATGGGTGATTATCACATCAATTATGAGCCCCAATCTGCGATCAAGTCTCAGGCGCTGGTTGATTTTGTCAATGATTGGACTCAGACAAGCGTGCCCTCGTTAGTGCCAAGTTCAGAATCTTGGGTTATGCATTTCGATGGTTCCAAGCAGTATGAACGATCGGGAGCCGGCGTTGTGCTCACATCGCTAAAAGGAGATAAGTTCCGTTACGTTTTGCAAATTTATTTTGATTGCTCTAACAATGTAGCCGAGTTCGAGGCCTTGTTGCATGGATTGCGTGTAGCAAAGGAGATGAGCATTAAGCGTATAAAGTGCTACGGAGACTCGGATCTTGTGGTACAGCAGGTCTCATGAACGTGGGACAGGAAGGATGCAACGATGGCAGCATACCGCAGAGAGGTGGACAAAGTAGTCGGGTCTTTCTCAGGGTATCATGTGGAGCACATTGACCAGCGTAAGAATGAGGCTGCGGACGCACTGTCGAGACTCAGCTCCCGTCGAGAGCCGGTCCCGCCTAATATTTTCTTGGATGAACTGTGGCAGCCTTCCGTTAAAACCGAGTCAGAAGAAGAGATAGCTCACCAGGACCCAGACTCGGCATTAGTAGCTGCGGTGCGTGCTATTCCAGAATGGACTGAGCCGTTCCTGGCATTTCTACTACGGGGCGAGTTACCACAGCAGGAAGTTGTAGCCCGGCAAATCCAGAGACGGGCAAAAGGTTACTCTATCATTGGCGGTGAGCTTTACAAGAGAAGTGCTGCAGGTGTCGTTTTACGCTGCGTAGCTCCAGAAGAAGGCCGACAAATATTGAAAGAAATTCATGAAGGTGATTGTGGACACCATGCCTCCACAAGATCCCTTGTGGCCAAGGCATATCGACACGGTTTCTTTTGTCTTACGGCTTTAGCAGACGCAGAACGCTTGGTGGCAAGATGTGATGGATGTCATAGGTATGCTCGGCAAACCCATGTGCCGGCTATGGAGCTGCGGACAATTCCTGTAGCATCCCAACTTTTAATAAAGATGGAATACCTGTGTTATTGTGCTAGTCCCTGGATCAATTGCTAGCACCACAGTACAAAATGAAATATCATGCAAATGCATCAAATTCTATTACATCGCATGATCCAGTCTTTACAAAATAGGATTACAACTTGCATAGTCTTAGAAGACTAGCAGAAAACAAAGAAATACAACGTAAAACATAGTACAACATTGAGCCCATCTTCTTCATGTGCCACATGCAAAACATGTTGGCGATAGTCTCGAGATCCTAAGCGAAATCCTCACTCGTCTTCAGAAATATCTGCAATATGGAATATGCAGCCACAAGGGAGTTAATACAATTTAATGTATTGGCAAGTAACACTATGGTGGATATAAATGGCAAGACTAATACTACATGCTTATTTGGCTGAGTGGAGTTTTGGCTAAGTTTGCATAAAGCCAGTTTTCTCCTATCACTTTTGTAAAACAAACTTTTCTTTTCAAAAGGGTGGCAACATTGGATTAAGATCCAAGCACCACAATACTGTTCACTTGTTCAAATTTTACTTATTGAAATTGGTGATGACATTCTTCCGTCATTCCTTGTCCAGTTGCTCATAGTTGTCCATAACCGGGGACACGGCTAAGATCTTAGTTTGTTGACTCTGCAGAGGTTGTGCACTTTCACCCTTTGTCTTCAATTAGCCCAAACATCCTATACACTCGGAGTGCATCATGGAAAGGAGAGAATTGAGACGAGATCTTTCAGAAGAAGAAGTCCAAACCCACCGGCAAGACCGTTCCACCTATAATTTTGCTACATCTGCTAGTCAAGCCTGGGCTAAACTCTCACAACTTAGTTGATCAAGACAGAGCCCATATGTCAAAAGGCTGCACGGAAAGCTACTAAACTTAGAAGGACATAGTAATCTCTTTGTTCCTGGGTGGCCATCCGCAAGTGACAACCTCAAGTGGAATAACCCTTAGATAAGGGCCCTGAGGCAACACTCAACATAAACCAGTCTTACCACTTCCACCCAGGTGGTTCATTCATTATTTATACTTAGAATTTTTCCTCAACATCTAGTAAAACAATTTGTAACATTGCATAGCATCTAATAAATTCTAAGGCTATCAAAATAACAAGGTAAAAGGGATGGCTACACACTACTAGGATAATAGCATAGCATAGTATAACTTAGTAAAATTTCCTATCATGCATGCTACTCAAAATCAACTAATGCATATAGAAAATAATGGGTAGTTGATGGTGTGTTACTTGCCTTGTTGAAGTTGGTGAAGGTATCACACTCTCTTCACAAAGGATCGTTGCTCTCCGTACAATCTACTCATTGAAAACACAATAACAAAATAAACAAACATGCTATCAAGCAAACATACCAGTGAAGAGATCATACAAAGCAATAACATAGCCAAAGGAGTTTAACCTAGTTGGTTAGGACAAGGTCTAGGTTTGAGTTGAAAGATTCATTCTCTAATGGTCTCATACTTGTTAAGGAAATTCCAATGGTTTAATTGGGAAGGACTAGGTTGAGTTTGTAGAAAACTAACTTTATTATAACCATACTTGTCGAGGAAGTTTCCAAGAGTTCACTAAGAATAAACATATTACTTCTTCAACTAAAGTAATACATGCAAACACTTGGTCATATTCACCTTCAAAAATATTTGAGTGACTATGTTAATATTTTCCATTGTGGTTAGGGTAGGTCTACTAACTTCATCATCAAAGGGAAAATATTACTAAGTCTTGGGTTTTCCATTTGGGTCAATGGTTGGGCAAAAACAACTTGTGTGGATGGCTCCAAGTCTTCACATGCTTGTCTTCTTGAAGTTCATCTTCATGCTTCTATTGTAGTTTCCTCCTTGTTGTGAAGCTTCTCTTGTACTTGATAAATCTTCATGATCTTCACTTCACTGCTTGGTTTAGGTATGGGATGGGCACAAATACCACTAAGTTAATTTGAAAGAAAATTTAAGAAGAAGGATAGAAAGAGAGAGGGAGATGCTTTCTTCTGAATTTCTTCACACTTGTACTTCCTTGAGTTTCTTCTAGGTGTGGAGTACAAGTATTTTCTTCAAAACTTCTTCATTGATCTTCCTTGTAGCTCTTCATGTTGCCACCAAGTTGAAAGGAGAAGAATAGAAAAGGGAAGGAAAAAGACTTAGAGAGAAAGGGGGTTAGTCTTCTAGAAGTTTCTCTGGTTTTCTTCTAAGTTCTTCCACTTCTTGGAGATGTTTCTGAAGTTTGTTTTATTTGCTAAGTCCTTCATTGGTCTTCTATCTTCATGTTGAAAAATCTCTAGATGGTTAAGTCCTCCATTGCACTTCATGGTTCTCACAAACCCCAACTTGGTGAAATCTTGAAGCAAGCATGGGGAGACAAAAATTTGATGGAAACATTTGTACTAGTGTTTATTAGGTTCATTTGTTGGCTAAGTATAAGTTGAAACTTTACTAAGGACTTACCTTGGTTTCATATAGCCATACACACATAGAACCACTTAAGCAAAAATATTTCCTAAGTCATTTTTAATATGGTGTGAAACATGTGTGTGATAACTTGGCCTAAATTACATGGGTATGGCTCATATGTCTCCAAAATTCTATGGCGCTGGTTTCTATGGATTAAGGTTGCCATATGGAGCAACATTGTTTAATAAAAATATATTAAAATTATTTATAGAATTTAAACTAAGTCAAATTAGCTTAAATGGCCATATAATTCTAAAATCAATTTTAATCTGTTAAATTTTTATTTTGGGACAGAGGATATGAAAGTACACATCCTAAGGTTTCCAAATATATTTTATTTACAATTTTTGGATTTGTAGAATTTGAATTATGCCAAATTTCATCAAACAAGCATATTTGAATTTGAACAAATTTAAGTTTGTCAAATTTGAATTTGGCCAGTGCCAAAAGATTCTACAGATCCAGGGTATTTCAAAAAGTCCAAGTTTGTTAAGTTTGGGCTTATGGTTGAAAAGTTATGATGGTTTCAAATCTAGGGTTGTTTGTGCAAAACTACCATTCAAAATCTATTCGGTAAAATAACAGAAATGGGGTTGGCCACGTGGCTTCCTATGATTGGCTCGGGCTGCTGACTGTACCACTACGTGGCTGCTGACTGGGATGCTGACTGTATTAAGTCAGTTTGAAACTGGATCGTTGGATCTAGATCCAACGACTGCGTACCCCTTCGGGGACAGTCTAATCTAGGCCGTTGGTCGAATCCTACGGCAGAGAGTGAGGGAGGGGGCTCACCGGAGGAATCCCGTCGGAAAATGGCGCGACGGCGGCTGGCGTTGCGAAAGCTCGACGTTGGAGGCGATGCAGACGGCCTCCGGGCTCCTGGAGGCGACTAGAAGCGGCGGCGCAGCACGAACATGCCGAAGGAGGTGGCGGTGATGCCTCGGGGACCTCTAGGAGACGGCGCGGTGCAGACAAAACCTCGGGTCGACGGCGGGCTTCATTTGCCACTGTCGCGTACGAACTGCTGCGAAACAAAACCACCGAGCGCGTCAGTGCGTGCGCACGGACATGGGGAGAACTAGGAACCATAAAAGGGCGGCGGAGACAGACTACTGTGGCCGGAAACAACCTTTCACGACGGCGGACTAGCACGGCTCCGGCGAGAAATAACGGTGGCTTCGGGTCACCATTCGAGATGGGAGCATAGGGAAAATGGGGAGGATGCCGGGGGCTTTAAGGAGGTGAAAAGGGCAGGGATTTATTGGCGTTAAGTGCCCGAATTTACGCGGTTGAATTCGGCCGTTTCTTCGGCGTGATTTGGGCAGGAGGTTGAAGACGGTGTTGTCACGCATGACGTCATCCCGTGGGACCCGCCTGAAAGAGAGAGAGAGAGGCGCTGGGGCGGGCTGTTGCGTTTCCGGCTGGGCCTGGGCTGTTCGTTGGGCTCCTGCATGCCACTGTGCGGGGGAGAGGGGTGAGGGAGAAAAGGAAGTGGGCTGGGCTGCTCTAGCTTTTTCTCTCTTCTTCCCTTTTTTTTTGTTCTGTTTTCTTTTTCTGATTTATTCAAATAATCATAAATTTTGATTGGAAGGTCCAAATGACCTCAATCAAAATTCTATAGCCTTGTAAAATCTTTCTCTTTCAACATAAAACATTTTTGTTCTGTTTCAACACAATTAAAAACATTATATTTCCTAAACATGATTAAGTAGCTAATAGCCATTTAATGTTATTTCAAAAATTAGGGAAACATTTAATTGAAGTTAGGGTCAATTAAAATTCAAAGACCAACAACATTTAAAGTATTGTTTCATAACTCATTTTCATACCCAGAAAAGATTGTCAAAAACATTTTCTTACTTAATACTTAATGTAATACTTGAAATCTTTATAATTAATTTTGAGCTTCACAAATATTTTCCATAGTCAATAAATGGAGGATGAGTTATTATTGTTAGATAGAAGTTGAAAATATTCATTTGTAAAACAAGTTGTTAGTAAAACAATTTTATATTCTCTATGGTTTCCTACATACTTTGAAATAATAAAACTTATTTTGAAAATTTCTTTGAAGGGTCATGGAGTTAGATACATGTTTGAATTGTTATTTTAAATAACACTGTAATAAAATATAATATTTCCTTTGTGTTAGAGTTTCATTTAGTTTTTGGTGGCATGTATTAATAAGAAAACAAAAGTTTCAATTTTTTGTGATTTTTGGGTTTTCCAAAAATCAGGGGTGTTACAGACTACCACCCTTAAAGAAATCTCGTCCCGAGATTTGGGAAGGCTAGAAAGAAATATTAGGTTTGGGTAACTGGGTTCCAAAACAACTGGATTGGCTACCACCCTTAAAAGAAACTTTTGTGGATAGTCTATTTCCATTAGATTGTAGTGTAGATTGATTTGAGATTTGCTTGAGTAGAAATTTCCTTCATGGTAGAGCTGCAGACCACCATAGTTATGTTGAACTACCTTTTGACACTGAGGGGTCACTCTTTGGGTCAAACAAAAGTCTTTGGTTCACTCTCAACTTGGTCTTTTGATATCCTTGGCAATGTTCCATCTTGTTGTTGTCATCCTTGAAGGAAAACACCATGTTATTTCTAAGAAAAATCTCATGATAGGCAATATATTCCATTGCTTGATTCCTCCAAGGTTGGCTTGATCCTCACCGAAAATAGTACGTTTTCATTAACACTAACATAGGGTCATTATTGTATTCTACCATTCTATGGTTCAGGTTTAACATCGTCGTCTCTCTAATAGGTATGTCACTCAGATTTAACATTCCTCATAGCAAAAGTAAATAATGTGAGTAGTCACCATGGGGGCCAATCCATGTTGCACTCAATCATTACCTTGTACTTGGATTGTTGAATCTTGTTTAATAACACTAGGTCATCTCACTTGTCTAACAGAAAGTTTCCAAATCTGTAAGACAAACTTGAGCTAAACTATCATTTCTCAACTAGTGGGTTGCGTAAAACTCTTATGTAACACAAACTGGATAGTTGTGTTTCTTCATTATTTCTTCTCTTGGTGTGGTTGGCTCTGAAATCTTCATAGCTCGTGCAACTTGGGGTTCAGTTGTATTTCTTCACTTGTTGATTGGCTTGATGCTCCTTATGAGGTAGTTGGCATTGGTCATGGATGTGATTGTTCCTTCACACAGAAGATCAACATCTAGAAATCTATGATATCCTTCAATTGGATGGCTTGAGTCTTGGTAGGATACTGGTTGTAGGATTTATGGGGTGCTCTCATAGTTTGTTGCATACCAAATATCCCCTCACTATGGTTGGTGATTGGGTATAGGATTTGATTTGGCTTAGCATGGATGAGTAGAGATTAGAAGAGAGCTAAAGAAATTCCTACCCCATTCACAGCAGATCAAGGAAACTCATCTTGCAAACAACACACAACAACATATATCAAAACACTCATCACACCAAACAACATGTTTTTTTTTTGAAAATACTAATATTGTCATACCACACACATTAGTATGATCAATATACTAACACGTTAACGTTGTTCTAACAAAGTAACTAGATTGGTGGTCTCATCTATATCTTCTTGAGTTTCTTCAAATTCTTCTCTCACTGTCTTGAGGTGTTCTTGATTGTTGGGAAGTCTATGTTTTTCTTCAAGTTCTTCAATAATCTTGAGTGTAGGTCTTCATGTTGTGAAAATACTTCTTGCACTTCTTGGTATGATCATCAACAATCTTGCCTTGAGGGTATTCAAGAAGTAGGTCATCTAGAAAGTTTGAAGGTGAATAGTAGATGAGAGGATATGAGAAGAAATAAGATGGTTGTTTTGTTTCTAGAAAGTTTGAAAATAGCAAATTTTCAATTCTAGGGTGATCAATGGGTTATTAATAACTTGTTGCAAATTGGATATTTACTATAGTGAGAAGGACAATGCACCCGCAAGCCAATCAGGGAACGGTCTCGTGTCCGTGGACACGTAAAGTTGTCCAGGCCGCTTCATCTCACTATGCCGCTAGGATCCAAAATACTCTAAGGAGATAATAACATGATCAAAAATGGCTTCCAAACCTAAGGGTCTCGAATTCTACAGGCAACACAATGCTCTGATACCATTTTGTAGCATCCCAACTTTTAATAAAGATGCAATACCTGTCTTATTGTGCTAGTCCCTGGATCAATTGCTAGCACCACAGTACAAAATGAAATATCATGCAAATGCATCAAATTCTGTTACATCGCATGATCCAGTCTTTACAAAATAGGATTACAACTTGCATAGTCTTAGAAGACTAGCAGAAAACAAAGAAATACAGCGGAAAACATAGTACAACATTGAGCCCATCTTCTTCATGTGCCACAGGCAAAACATGTTGGTGATAGTCTCGAGATCCTAAACGAAATCCTCACTCGTCTTCAGAAATATCTGCAATATGGAATATGCAGCCACAAGGGAGTTAATACAATTTAATGTATTGGCAAGTAACACTATGGTGGATATAAATGGCAAGACTAATACTACATGCTTATTTGGCTGAGTGGAGTTTTGGCTAAGTTTGCATAAAGCCAGTTTTCTCCTATCACTTTTGTAAAACAAACTTTTCTTTTCAAAAGGGTGGCAACATTGGATTAAGATCCAAGCACCACAATACTGTTCACTTGGTCAAATTTTACTTATTGAAATTGGTGATGAGATTCTTCCGTCATTCCTTGTCCAGTTGCTCATAGTTGTCCATAACCGAGGACACGGCTAAGATCTTAGTTTGTTGACTCTGCAGAGGTTGTGCACTTTCACCCTTTGTCTTCAATTAGCCCAAACATCCTATACACTCGGAGTGCATCATGGAAAGGAGAGAATTGAGACGAGATCTTTCAGAAGAAGAAGTCCAAACCCACCGGCAAGACCGTTCCACCTATAATTTTGCTACATCTGCTAGTCAAGCCTGGGCTGAACTCTCACAACTTAGTTGATCAAGACAGAGCCCATATGTCAAAAGGCTGCACGGAAAGCTACTAAACTTAGAAGGACATAGTAATCTCTTTGTTCCTGGGTGGCCATCCGCAAGTGAAAACCTCAAGTAGAATAACCCTTAGATAAGGGCCCTGAGGCAACACTCAACATAAACCAGTCTTACCACTTCCACCCAGGTGGTTCATTCATTATTTATACTTAGAATTTTTCCTCAACATCTAGTAAAACAATTTGTAACATTGCATAGCATCTAATAAATTCTAAGGCTATCAAAATAACAAGGTAAAAGGGATGGCTACACACTACTAGGATAATAGCATAGCATAGTATAACTTAGTAAAATTTCCTATCATGCATGCTACTCAAAATCAACTAATGCATATAGAAAATAATGGGTAGTTGATGGTGTGTTACTTGCCTTGTTGAAGTTGGTGAAGATATCACACTCTCTTCACAAAGGATCATTGCTCTCCGTACAATCTACTCATTGAAAACACAATAACAAAATAAACAAACATGCTATCAAGCAAACATACCAGTGAAGAGATCATACAAAGCAATGACATAGCCAGAGGAGTTTAACCTAGTTGGTTAGGACAAGGTCTAGGTTTGAGTTGAAAGATTCATTCTCTAATGGTCTCATACTTGTTAAGGAAATTCCAATGGTTTACTTGGGAAGGACTAGGTTGAGTTTGTAGAAAACTAACTTTATTATAACCATACTTGTCGAGGAAGTTTCCAAGAGTTCACTAAGAATAAACATATTACTTCTTCAACTAAAGTAATACATGCAAACACTTGGTCATATTCACCTTCAAAAATATTTGAGTGACTATGTTAGTATTTTCCATTGTGGTTAGGGTAGGTCTACTAACTTCATCATCAAAGGGAAAATATTACTAAGTCTTGGGTTTTCCATTTGGGTCAATGGTTTGGCAAAAACAACTTGTGTGGATGGCTCCAAGTCTTCACATGCTTGTCTTCTTGAAGTTCATCTTCATGCTTCTATTGTAGTTTCCTCCTTGTTGTGAAGCTTCTCTTGTACTTGATAAATCTTCATGATATTCACTTCACTTCTTGGTTTAGGTATGGGATGGGCACAAATATCACTAAGTTAATTTGAAAGAAAATTTAAGAAGAAGGATAGAAAGAGAGAGGGAGATGCTTTCTTCTGAATTTCTTCACACTTGTACTTCCTTGAGTTTCTTCTAGGTGTGGAGTCCAAGTATTTTCTTCAAAACTTCTTCATTGATCTTCCTTGTAGCTCTTCATGTTGCCACCAAGTTGAAAGGAGAAGAATAGAAAAGGGAAGGAAAAAGACTTAGAGAGAAAGGGGGTTAGTCTTCTAGAAGTTTCTCTGGTTTTCTTCTAAGTTCTTCCACTTCTTGGAGATGTTTCTGAAGTTTGTTTTATTTGCTAAGTCCTTCATTGTTCTTCTATCTTCATGTTGAAAAATCTCTAGATGGTTAAGTCCTCCATTGCACTTCATGGTTCTCACAAATCCCAACTTGGTGAAATCTTGAAGCAAGCATGGGGAGACAAAAAGTTGATGGAAACATTTGTACTAGTGTTTATTAGGTTCATTTGTTGGCTAAGTATAAGTCGAAACTTTACTAAGGACTTAGCCTTGGTTTCATATAGCCATACACACATAGAACCACTTAAGCAAAAATATTTCCTTAGTCATTTTTAATATGGTGTGAAACATGTGTGTGATAACTTGGCCTAAATTACATGGGTATGGCTCATATGTGTCCAAAATTCTATGGCACTGGTTTCTATGGATTAAGGTTGCCATTTGGAGCAACATTGTTTAATAAAACATATTAAAATTATTTATAGAATTTAAACTAAGTCAAATTTGCTCAAATGGCCATATAATTCTAAAATCAATTTTAATCTGTTAAATTTTTATTTTGGGACAGAGCATATGAAAGTACACATCCTAAGGTTTCCAAATATATTTTATTTACAATTTTTGGATTTGTAGAATTTGAATTATGCCAAATTTCATCAAACAAGCATATTTGAGTTTGAACAAATTTAAGTTTGTCAAATTTGAATTTGGCTAGTGCCAAAAGATTCTACAGATCCAGGGGATTTCAAAAAGTCCAAGTTTCTTAAGTTTGGGCTTATGGTTGAAAAGTTATGATGGTTTCAAATCTAGGGTTGTTTGTGTAAAACTACCATTTAAAATCTATTCGGTAAAATAACAGAAATGGGGTTGGCCACGTGGCCTCCTATGATTGGCTCGGGCTGCTGACTGTACCACTACGTGGCTGCTGACTGGGATGCTGACTGGATTAAGTCAGTTTGAAACTGGATCGTTGGATCTAGATCCAACGACTGCGTACCCCTTCGGGGACGATCTAATCTAGGCCGTTGGTCGAATCCTACGGCAGAGAGTGAGGGAGGGGGCTCACCGGAGGAATCCCCTCGGAAAATGGCGCGACGGCGGCTGGCGTTGCAAAAGCTCGACGTTGGAGGCGATGCAGACGGCCTCCGGGCTCCTGGAGGCGACTAGAAGCGGCGGCGCAGCACGAACATGCCGAAGGAGGTGGCGGTGATGCCTCGGGGACCTCTAGGAGACGGCGCGGTGCAGACAAAACCTCGGGTCGACGGCGGGCTTCGTTTGCCACTGTCGCGGACGAACTGCTGCGAAACAAAACCACCGAGCGCGTCAGTGCGTGCGCACGAACATGGGGAGAACTAGGAACCATAAAAGGGCGGCGGAGACAGACTACTGTGGCCGGAAACAACCTTTCACGACGGCGGACTAGCACGGCTCCGGCGAGAAATAACGGTGGCTTCGGGTCACCATTCGAGATGGGAGCATAGGGAAAAATGGGGAGGATGTCGGGGGCTTTAAGGGGGTGAAAAAGGGCAGGGATTTATTGGCGTTAAGTGCCCGAATTTACGCGGTTGAATTCGGCCGTTTCTTCGGCGTGATTTGGGCAGGAGGTTGAAGACGGTGTTGTCACGCATGACGTCATCCCGTGGGACCCGCCTGAAAGAGAGAGAGAGAGGCGCTGGGGCGGGCTGTTGCGTTTCCGGCTGGGCCTGGGCTGTTTGTTGGGCTCCTGCATGCCGCTGTGCGGGGGAGAGGGGTGAGGGAGAAAAGGAAGTGGGCTGGGCTGCTCTAGCTTTTTCTCTCTTCTTCCCTTTTTTTTGTTCTGTTTTCTTTTTCTGATTTATTCAAATAATCATAACTTTTGATTGGAAGGTCCAAATGACCTCAATCAAAATTCTATAGCCTTGTAAAATCTTTCTCTTTCAAAATAAAACATTTTTTTTGTTTCAACACACTTAAAAACATTATATTTCCTAAACATGATTAAGTAGCTAATAGCCATTTAATGTTATTTCAAAAATTAGGGAAACATTTAATTGAAGTTAGGGTCAATTAAAATTCAAAGACCAAAAACATTTAAAGTATTGTTTCATAACTCATTTTCATACCCAGAAAAGATTGTCAAAAACATTTTCTTTAATACTTAATGTAATACTTGAAATCTTTATAATTAATTTTGAGCTTCACAAATATTTTCCATAGTCAATAAATGGAGGATGAGTTATTAATGTTAGATAGAAGTTGAAAATATTCATTTGTAAAACAAGTTGTTAGTAAAACAATTTTATATTCTCTATGGTTTCCTACATACTTTGAAATAATAATACTTATTTTGAAAATTTCTTTGAAGGGTCATGGAGTTACATACATGTTTGAATTGTTATTTTAAATAACCCTGTAATAAAATATAATATTTCCTTTGTGTTAGAGTTTCATTTAGTTTTTGGTGGCATGTATTAATAAGAAAACAAAAGTTTCAAATTTTTGTGATTTTTGGGTTTTCCAAAAATCAGGGGTGTTACAATTCCATTCACTTGGACGTTCGCTGTTTGGGGTATAGATATGGTAGGCCCTTTCCACATGTCTCCGTGCAAAAAGACTCATTTACTGGTGGTCGTCGATAAGTTCACAAAGTGGGTTGAGGTCATGCCAATTACGAACTGTGAAGCGGCCACAGCTGTGCAATTCTTGAAGACGATCATATATCGGTTTGGATACCCCCACAGCATAATCACAGACAATGGAACCAATATGTCCTTAGGAGAGATGGAGAAGTTCTGTGAAAACAATGGCATTCGACTTGATGTAGCCTCGGTGGCCCATCCACAAGCCAATGGTTAGGCGGAGAGAGCAAACCAAGAGCTACTTCGTGGGTTAAAACCACGATTACGAGTCCCGTGTCTCCGAGCTGCTGGAGCATGGGTTGAGGAGTTACCCTATGTGGTTTGGGGAATCAATACTACACCTAACAGGTCTACTCAAATGACCCTGTTTTTTATGGTTTATGGTGGAGAGGCGGTCCTCCCAAGTGATATTATCCATGACTCGCCATGAGTGGCGGCTTATGTTGAGGTGGAAAATGAGAAGACCCGGCAGAACGCTGTGGACATGTTAGAAGAACACAGGGAGCAAGTATTGGAACGGTCCGCAATATATCAGCAGGATTTATGGCGATATCATAGCCGCCGGGTCAAGACGCGTGTTTTTCAAGAAGGAGACCTGGTGCTGCGTTTTGGCGCAATCCAAAGAGGGAAAACACAAGTTATCTCCCCGATGGGAGGGTCCGCTCATTATAAGCCGGAATTTTCACAACGGGTCGTATTACCTAGTGGATGCAAGGAAAGAGTCGGACTATGTGAATGACACTACTCAATCCACCTTTTCAATGCAAGAGCGCGAACGACCATGGAACGTGGCCCAGCTGCGCCCTTACTACACTTAGCATAGACTCGGTTTGTAAATTGTATTACACGATGTAACAGGCAGTAGGTTTCAGACGTGCTCTTTTCCTATCCAGGGTACCTACGGGGACTGGAGGGTTTTTAGTGAGGCGGCTTGCTGACCTAACCTTTTCGTATCAATAAAGAAATGGTTAAATCATGATAGTTATTATGTTCCTCAAATTTTGTTAGTTTCCTGCATATTTTTCTGTATTAACTATGTTTTGTATATACTACTTTGTTGTTTCAGTCAAATATGTTTCCCAATAGTAAGGCGTATGATTTAGTGGGTCTAAACTTGCGCATCTTTTCCTTTTTAGTGTTCAAATTATCTGTAAGCCGGAAGAGCAGAAAGCCTACTGTTGCATAGTACACATATGTAGGTCCTGGGGACTGATTGCTTGAATAGCACAGTTGCATACTCAGACCTGGCCACGATGCCATTAGGTTGTGAGGACTGATTACTTGCAATAAGTACAGTTGCAATCTCGTAACCCGGATAATAGAGCCAGATTTTTTCTTGACCTTTTTGGTTTAAGCTTGATGTGACTCGCAACAAAATGGCGGGTTTGCTAACCTATAAATCCAATCAGTCGTGACGCCCATTGGGACTTGCCTGACCCTGTTTTTATTAGAGTTATAGCAACATTGAAAATCCATGCGAAAACCGGCTTATAGCTTCAGAAGGGTCAAAAGGGTCATCTAAACCATAAGTTATGCAGAGCAAAGGCGACAGCCGGAAACTCATTACATATTACGCATAACTTCAAAACGTACAAGCGTACATAGATATCATGAATTTATAAGGGGTGATGTTGCACAGATTAAGCCTTCACCTTCATGTCAATGAAAGTTTGGGACTTGGGGACTTGAGAAAACAAAAAAATTCAAGTCAAGAATCCTTAGACCCAGAGTCCGGGTCTTGGGGACTTGTGAGTAAATTTTTTCACAATCCTAAGACCAAGACTCGGCATCTTTCTCACAAAGCATATAACAGTAAAGTTGTGCAAAAATGGGTTTACAAAGTGCATACCAAAGCGACAACCAGAAAGGTCCTCGAAACCGCAGAAGTTTAAAGTATTACAAGCCTTAGGAAAAATATCAAAAAGTGCACAGACGCACTATCAAATAGCAGTGTTTAAAAGGCATATTACAATGCCCATTGGCCGAATGATTGTTTACCGATAAGAGGGAGTAGCATTACTCGGGCGCTGCAGCCGAGCCATCGTGCGTGCTCTTGGTGGCCGGTTCTTCAGGGGTCCCCTCTGCGCTTTCTTCGTGTCCATGTCCGGCTCACCTGTGGAGGGAGCACGAGCTGGAGGAGGAACTACCAGAGTTGACGAAGTTGGTGCAGTACCGGTCTCGGCCTTTTTCTTGGCAAGCTCCGCCTTGAAGCGAGATAACATGTCAAAGGGCGCAGGAGCTTGGAAGGGAACAGGCTTATCCTCATCATCGAATGGGGCGGTAAGCTTGTTCACGTCAAGATTTTCTGCGATCAAGCTAGCCGAGTGTCAAATCTGGGTGTTGATGGCCTTGAGATCTTTTCCCGAGAATTTGGTACCATCGATCTTGAACTCGGGAAACCCGTCTACAAGCGTTGCCGGCTCAATCTTGGGGTAGTAGGCCTTAGCCAAGGCAAGGCCGCGTATCACGCCAACCCGGCATGCTGAGCGCTTCCAGGCATCAATCCAAGCAGGGACTGTCGAGTATGCTTCAAGCATGTGTTTTACACCATTGTAGTCACCGTCCAACTTCACAGCTTCGAGTGTCCATTTTGTCCCTGCCTCAAATTGCCGGATGACATTCTTGAGTATTTTAAGCTTCTGGAGGTCGTCGTGTTCGCCAGCAACTTCGTTCGGACCTGCAATACAAAAAGGGGAGTAAGATAGTGTGATCCGGGTCAAAACCTCGTAAAATAGGGAAATCCGATTAACACAAAGTGATAGTGGAAAAATAGTTGTGCCTTACCTATGATGGAGTCATAGGTCTTGGTTATGAAAGTTGTGAGTTCCTTGACGAACTCCTCAGTGTTCCGTAGTTTCTTCTTCTGCTTGTTGTATTTCTTGGAGAGATCCTTGAGGTTGGCCTCCAGTTCTTCACGGAGTTTTACCTCGGCTTGCAGGAGTTCATTCGTTTTCGCAAGTACTTCATCAGTACGAGCTACATGAGCCTGAAAATGGCAAAGCAATATCAGTCGGTTTAATGTATAGAAAACAAGTTTTACCGGGTTTCAAATATATTTGCAAGTACCGAGTGACTGAGGACAGTTTACTCGGAACTTGGGGACTAGGATAAATATATACATAACATCAGTTAAACAAACCTGGTGCTCTGCTGCCTCATTTGATTTCAAGGTGCGATACTCCTTCAGTAGCTTGTCAAAATCTTGACCGCTAAGAGTCGGCCTTGAAGAGCCGGCATCCCGATCAGTCGGCGGTGGTGTCATCTTCTGTCCCCCCGCGTCAAATCTGGCGGCGACGGTCTTTGCAGTAGTAGGCCCCCTTTTGGTCCCAAGGTATTCAACCTCGGGATCAATCGGTTGGGGCGCGGGAGGATAAGACTCGGCCGCCGGGTTTGCCTCATTAGCCGTCTCTTCGGCGGGCTGGGGATTAGCGTCACTTTCCGGGTCATCCGCCATCAGGCCTTCGGCGGGGGTTTCGATCGGGTCACTGAGTGTGACCTTGTCTCTAAGGGAAGAAAAGCAATATGTTCAGTGGTTGATAAACTTGCAAAGTGTATGGGACGTAGTCAGATAAGTTATAAGATTTACCCGGTGTTCACGACGAAATCGCTCGGGAGATCGTTGCTTGACCCGGAAGACACTGACAGAGTATTGGAAATTGAGACTCGGAGTTTTCCGGCTAAGGGGTGACTCGGAGTTGGATGTTTTTGAGGAACGTAATTGTGGTAAGATGAAGGAGTACCGGCTCGGCGAGAGGGCGACCGAAGAGGAATTCCGGGGTTGAGGCCCTCGTCACCCGGTGAAGACCGAGTTGCACGTCGTTTGGTTGGAGGAGGTGCAACCTTCTGTGATGATACAATAGTTAGATATTCATTAAGTTTGCACATACCAGCATATGAGTATGGCTCTGTGGTCATGGAGGAGTATGGCACCTTGAACGTAACTCCCCTAGATTTCCTTTTCTTGCTTAACTCGGCTTCAGGTTGTTTGGGCTCGCTTTCTTTAGATTGAGAGGCGGCCTTTTCAGCCGGTGCTTGTGATTGTGGCGTAATGTCAGGAATGAAGGTGGGACGAGAGTCTTGGTCTAGTAAGTCGACAAAATAGTTGTTTAGTAACTCGGAATCACCTTCTTTGTTGTCACTCGGCTCTTCGTCTTCTGAGTTTTCTGAAGGAGGAGGGGTTTCAATCTTCCACCAATCATCAGATTCCTGAGTAAGAACAACAAAGATAAAAGTTAGTATACGTGTGTTTGAAAAATTAACGGGTACATAGGAGATTAGTCGGTTCTTACTGGTGGAGCCGGGTTTGTGCGGGTGAAGGGGGAGGCCCAGAGATGCTCTTGATGACCTCCACCTTCTCAGCCAGAAAGTTCTTCATGGCCTTGTTAATATCGAGGGACGGATATGACTTCTCCGAGTATCAGAGAGAGTCGGTCAAGTGGACCGAGTATTCGCAAAGAAGTTTCTTGCGAATACTACTGGGCTAGATCCTGCAACTGATCCAAGTCTTGATTAGATTCAACCCACAAAGACTGTGGGCTGTTAAGACAGAGAGTTTGAGAAGGAGGGGTTGGATGGCCTGTCTATCGGCCTCTGGAGCGAAGGCGCTCAGATTATCACTAAGAGAAAGGGTTTCAATAGAAAAACCCGGCAGAGGCTTCTCGCCGGGTGATGAAGTGTCTTTGCAATAAAATAAGGTTGTTTGCCAATGCTTCACATGGGTGTGAAGATTAAGAGTCAGCATCAAAGATTTTTTGCGTCTTTGGATGGCCACGCCTCCACAGACAAGGAGGGGACCATCCTGATTTTCGCGGTAAGGTTTGCACTGGAAAAGTTCAAGGAATAATGCGAGATTGGGGGCGATGCAGAGGTACGATTCGTAAAGAACAATGAAATGACAAATATTGAGAATCGAATTTGGGCCTATGTCAAAGACCCGGAGTTTGTAGTGGTGAAGAACCTCACGAAAGAAAGGATGACCCGGGGGACGGAAACCCCGAGTCACGTGCTCGAGAAAGACTATAACTTCACCTTCTTTAGGTGAAGGCCGACTCTCCTCTTCGGGAGCCCTCCATGAGATTTCCGATTGAGGAGGGAGGACCCCAGACTCGGCCAGCTCTTCCAGCTTGTCTTGCGTGACAGTCGACCTGGCCCAGTTGGCCGTGATGGTCTGACTCGGCTTTTGCTTTACAGCAGTAGCCTTGGCCTTAGACTTGGGAGGGGCCTTGGGAGCCATTGGAGTATATCTAGTGAAAAGCGAAAAGGAGAAATAAAATGAGAAAAGGGGTGAATGCGATGAACACGAAGAACGCGAGTTCAAGATCCAGAAATGAAAGCTTAGATCAAAGGAGGTATACCAGGAATCGGCGGCGGAGATGGGGTTTGTTGAACACGGCGCGGCGGTGCAGATCGGCGGGCCGATTCTGGCGAGCTGCGGCGGCGGTGTGCGTGAAGCTTGGTGGTGGAGCTCTAAACTGCGGTCTTGAGCTCCAATGGTGCGGCTCGATGTTGAAGACGAAGCTAGGGGAGATGGCGTTTGTGATTAGGGTTTCACTGTGCCCTGTATTTATAGGCGCGGTGAAAACCCTAGAGTGCAAAGGGTAAAATGGAGAAAATCACGAGATAGGATACTCGGCCCGTTGATTACGGAAACAAGATCGTGAAAGTTATTTTTATACAGACGAGTTATAAATGACCGCCAAAAGAGCCGGTCTCAGAATTATTACTCGGACTAGCCTATGAGGAATATGAAAGTCGGGTTATGAAATGGTCACTATGAAGAGTTGATTTGAGAATTGATACTCGAATTAATACAATGGTTGGGTTATTATATGGACCTCCGAAAGAGCCAGCCTAGCTATAGTTAAAGCAATCTAACCTATAACACTATTGTATGTAAATGTTTATTGTTTTGCAGGGAATAGCATGCGCTTCGTGGTTGGAGGTTTGTCTTATGCTTAAAGTTTGAAGCTGCAAGAAGGGCGCGCCAACCAAGATTCCCAACCTATTCTGGGGACTACTGTTGGGGGGATAATAACCCGGCAGGCCCATGCAGAGGAACAAAGACTCGGCTGGAGGAAGTTTACGCGAGACCTTGTAATATGATAATGGGCCGAGTGTCACTGACAGGCCAGCAGTCGTATTGGTAACTCGTCTCAGGAAAAGGGAAGCTCTAGAAGGCCCGAAAGGCGGTGCAAACCATGGAGTCCAAGACTTGGAGGTCACGGAGAGTTATTTAGGGTTACGTGTAGACCCCGAGTAGGGCTCTAGATGTATCTTGTAAGGAAAGCCAGGAAACCGGGTGTTATATAAACCGGCCCTTATGGCGTAGAAAGGGGATTCGAGTTATTCTAGTTATACGAGAGCAAGTACTTGTAACCCTAGATTGGAGTCTCGGCGACATTGCAGTCCGAGCCTCTAGATCGCCAATCAATATGATCCTAGCTGGAAGTAAGCTATCATCTCCTATGGAGAGGCTGAACCAGGATAAATCTTGTGTCCGGTCTGAGCTAAACCCTCTCCCAAACACCAGAGTCGATCTACCCCAACCTAAGTTACCTCCGGTAACATCTGCCGTGACTTTCCCACGACAGTACATGTGAAGGCTAGCAATAGATAGTGAGCGACAATCAAGAGAGCAACAACTATCATAATCATGTTTGCGACAAAGTAAAATTAACTGAGACATAAAATTGATACTAGAACTCTGGGGCAAAATAAATCATCGAGGCTTATTGACTTTTTGTTTTCAATCTTAGCATGCGTGAGCATGTGCCAAGTCGATTCAAATGAAATAATCTGAGGAGGCTACTACAATGTCATACCCTTCTACGAATAGAACAATGCAAACAAATATTTATATGACAGGTCATTTACCAAACATGAGAGAGCACAAACTATTAAGCAGTCATTAAGTCACGTATATCTTATATGAACAAACTAAGCATGCTCACATAGATGGATATATGTACAAAAATGAAAGCAAATAGAATTCATACCAGCCTCTCACCATAACTTGAATTGTCATAGATCGTCATTATTGTTCTTCACTTGTGGCTTGAATAAAATATATAATGAAAAAAAGTTCCAATGGAATCACGGACGACTGTTGAACTCTGCAACAAACTTTACAAAACAAAAGAACAACAAAAAATATTTTTGAGATTTTCAATTAAAGCACGAGCAAAAGAGAACAAGCAAACAAAGCAAAATCTTTTTGGTTTTTGTCGAAATGAAAAAAGAACAAAAGAAAGCAAGCAAACAAACAAAACAAAATATTTTTGGGTTTTTGAATATTAAAATGCAACTAAAAGATACAGCAAACCAACTAAAGAAACAAATAGAGAGAAACAACAGAAATATTTTTGGTCTTTTTGTGTTTTGGAAAGCAAAAACAAAACAATAAAAACAAAAGAAATGAAAGAAACGAAAACAAGTGAAAAAAACAAAAAGAAGCGAAAGAAACGAAAAGAAGCGAAAACATGGATATACAAAAAAAGATAGAATGTGATATATAGATGAGTGTGATGTCGCGCGTGAAGTATCCCCACTGTGGTGGGTCATCCCTCGCATGGTCGTACTCGGGCGCATAAGATGAATATGATGCAGCAGGTGCATAGTCATAGCCGGGGTGTTGACATGGAATTCCCGTGGTGTCGTAGGGCTGGAAGAAATCACTATCGTTCCCTTCTCCGGCATCCTCCCCTCACTGGGGGAGATTCTCAAGGTATGTTTCCAACTCACGCCCAGAAAGCTCCCATCCTTGCCTGCCATTAAGATCAAACAAAGGGTGTGCATGCAAAAGTACTTCCCTAACAGTTTTAGTAACTCTCCACCTAGATTGTTTGGAGAAAGTTATTTCAAAGGATAAATTGTGCAAGTGAGCATGGGTAGAAAGAAACTTATGTTGAACAATGGAAACCAGATTAAGCCTCTCTATAGGAAATTGCATGTCTAGATGGTGTGGCTCCAAACCATGCAAAGCTAGCAAGCGCGAGGCAATAAGGCCTCCACAAACTCCGCCCTTCTCACGGTTATGTGAGAGACGGTAAGCAATCAAAGCGCCAAAGTTATCATACCTATCATATTTTAAGGCAGCTGCAATAAACGCCAAATCATAAACGGATAGCTTAATGGCAATTTCTAGCTAACACACATTTAGAAATAAAATAGGCAAAGTATCGAATGCTAGGGAGTTGGATTTCTCGAAATTTACCACTCTCCCCTGTGAAGCTTCTGTCTTGGCAAATCTCTCCATATAAATTTAGCAGTGGTTTAGGCTGCCCACTTATCTTCTCACAAGAACCCCACTCTGGTACCTTAATAGCTGCACAAAAAACACTAAAAGGCAGGCTCACAGCTTTATTGTAAATTTTATAGTGGACCATGGGGTTAGTTGAGGACCACTTGAAACGAAAATCCTGCACCACGGACATAGTTAGTTTCACATGTTGGATAGGTTCATTCTCAATGAAACGGTCCAAGCCCGCATTCCGCACAAGAGTGTTGAAGTCCTGCTAAATTCCTGTAATCCGCATAAATTCCTGACACATATAGATTGATGGGAACACTCTCTCTTTGCAGTGCACGAGCATGACCTCATGCAACTCCAACTCATGCTGGTTTAGTTGATAAGCATTGTGATCCATCTCTGAAATTTTTCAACAATCGTCACAAAAAATAATTTCAAGTAACTATAAGGTGGAGACTACCATAGGGACTTATATTAGAGCTAAACATACATCAAAAATACATTATTTCTACTCAAATCAAGCATGCAAACTCACATAAGATGTCACCTACAGTACAAAAATACTCAAGAGATACTTCCCTAAAGAATATTCTACTTGGATCATCGGAGGAGTCACATACCGAAGATCAAACACACTAAATATCGGCACAAATGATGGGTTGAAGAAGGAGATAAAAAATCCAGAGGGAGAACAGCAAGAACACGGGTTCTAGGAAATGTTTTCAGTTTGTGAGGTGAGAGAGAAGACTTTGGCAGGGGAGAGAGTTAGTGGAGGGCCAGGGGGCCACACCATGTGCTAGCGCCACCAGGGGCTGGCCGCGCCACCCTATGGTGTGCCTGACTGGTGGGTCCCCCTGGGGCCTCCCAGGTGCCTTTTTGCCTCATTTTTAACGTAAAAAATTTATCATAAATTTTCTGGAATTTTTCGAGAAACTTTATTTTTCGGACTTTTTCAGAATTTTAATAAATAATAATATTTCTGGAAAACAAAAGTGAAAAGGTGGAAACAAAACAAAAACCAGCACTAATGAGGTTCTATGACACTCTAATGGAAGAATATCCAAAGAAAACAAAGGTGATAGTGGTGAAAACAAAAGTATGGATGGTGAAAACACGCATATCCTCAGAAATCAGAGTGAAAATATCAGGAAAACATGCATCGGGATGGTGGAAAACATGATTGTACTCAAGTAGCAATGTTATAACATAAGTAAACATGGTGAAAACATAATGGGAAAGGTGAAAACATAGTGAAAACATTGTCCTCTTCATTCAAAATCATTTTGTTAACAAGGGTGATCAAGTCTTGTTACCAGAATAATTTTCATATGAAGAAAAACTTTGTTAATCACTAAATAATTATGTTACCTCAACCTTGATAGGCATAGTACCAATCATAATCATTTCATATTCCTTTGGTGGTACTGGAATATGAAAATAAAATTCTCCAATCTTGATGGTCTCAATATTTTCAATTGAATTTAGACCATATTTCTTATTAATCTTCTTGGGAAAATAAACAGTGTGCTCTTTATCATTTACATTAAAAGTAACTTTTCCTTAATTGCAATCAATAACAGCCCCTGCAGTATTAAGAAAAGGTCTTCCAAGAATAATAGACATATTATCATCTTCATGCATTTCCAACACAACGAAGTCAGTTAATATCGGACAACTATTAGCAACTTGAACGGGAACATCCTCACATATACCCACAGGAATAGCAGTAGACTTATCATCCATTTGCAAATATATATCATTTGGTATCAATTTTTCTAGGAGTCTTTTATAGAGAGTAAAAGGCATGACACTAACTCCAGCTCCCAGATCACACAAAGCAATTCTAACATAATTATTTTTAATAGAACACAGAATAGTTGGTATACCAGGATCTCCAAGTTTCTTAGGAACCTTGCCATTAAAAGAGTAATTAGAAAGCATAGTGGAAATATCCTCATTAGGAATCTTCCTTTTGTTAGAGACAATATCTTTCATATATTTTGCATAAGGAGGCAATTTAATAGCATCAGTTAAAGGAATTTGCAAGAACAAAGGTTTCATCCATTCACAAAACTTGTTATAGTGTTCTTCTTCTTTTGATTTGTGTTTCTCATTAGGATAAGGCATTGGTTTTTGTACCCAAGGTTCTCTCTAATTACCATGTTTATTAGCAATAAAATCGTCCTTGTGTACTTTGTATTTTTAGTTTGGTTTTTAGGTTCCTTTTCAATTTCTTCTTTATCAGAAGCATCATTCTTTTCATTACCACTTTCAGCTTCAGCATCAGAAATAGATATACTATTAGGATCTTTAGCAAGTTCAGAGGATTCTATAGCAGTTTTATGTTTCTCCTTCTTTTTCTTCTTAGTATGAATAACATAATTATTAAGTTGCTCAGAATCTTGTTCGATTATTTTAGGATGTCCCTCAGTATATAAAGGATCTTGTGTAGCAATACCACTTCTAGTTCTTATTTCATAAGCATGTTTTTCTTTAGAAGCATTAACTAGCAAACCTTTTTGCACTTTAGCAAGTTGACCAATTTAAGTTTGAACCATTTGAAAATGTTTAACAAGCATTTTAACATCATTAGAGGTTCTTTCTATAATACCTTGCAAATTATCAATAGCTTTAGAGTTTTCCATTAGGTGATTTTGCACTCTCATATTAAAATTATCTTGCTTAATAACATAATTATCAAATTCATCTAAGCATTGATCAGGAGGTTTACTATAGGGAAAATCTCTACTGTCAAAATATTGGAGAGAGTGTACCTCAATGGGTGATGAGTGAGGGATTGGCTTACATAATTCTTCTATAGGTGGAAGATTCTTCACATCTTCAGATTTAATACCCCTCTCTTTAAGAGATTTCTTGGCTTCTCTCATAACTTCATCATTTAATTCAATCATTCCCCTCTTCTTGGGTGTTGGTGTTCGTGTTGATACTGGAGTAGGGGTCGGTTCAGGGTCAACAATAGTCCAATCATCACAGTTTTGGCTTATTTTAGCCATTAATTCCCCAGCTTCTTCTGGAGTTCTATTCCTGAAAACACAACCAGCACAACTATCCAAGTATGTCCTAGATTCAACAGTTAGTCCATTATAGAATATATCAAGAAGTTTATTATCTTCTAGCTTATGCCCAGGTGTAGCCCTAACTAAAGAACATAACCTTGCCCAAGATAGATGCAATTTCTCTCCTTCCAATTGCTTGAAATTAAATATATTTTGTAAAGCGGCATGTTGAGCACTAGCAGGAAAATATTTCTGAAAGAAAGCATTAACCAAACCAATAGGACTATCAATAGATCCGGGATACAGATTATTAAACCAAGTTTTAGCTCCATCTTTTAATGGGAAATGGAATATTTTAGTAACAAAGTAGCTACGTTTCTTAAGATCATCGGAGAATAAACTACTCAAAGAGGATAGCTCATTCATATGTTTCATAGCACTTTCATTTTCAGTACCACAAAAAGATTCTTTCTCAACAATAGATATATAAGATAAATCAAGAAAGAAATCATAATCCTTATCCCTAATATTAATAGGATAAGTGGCAAACTTAGCATCAGGATAATTTATATTTAACAGCACGACTTTCAATAAGACTTATAGCAACACCTTTATCCTTAATCGCATGTATTTCATCAATAAAATCATCATTAATTTCAATATAGTAATCATCAAAATCATCACTAGGATTCTCTCTAAACTCAGGTGAAACAGCAGGAGTAACAAGATTTTTATCAGGAGTTTCAGTGTTTGCAATATTTTTAGCTTTAGCAATAGTAGCATCTAAGAAAGGACCGAGAGAACCACTTTCATGAAGCAGAGTAGAAGCATCATCAAAAGTATCAGAAGTATTTTCAGATTCAGCAGAAGTAGCATGTGTAGCATGTGTATGTGGTGGTGTAAGCAGCTTACTCATAACAGACGGTGAATCAAGAGCAACAGAGGTGTTCATATTTGGACCTCTTCTTGTAGTGGATGGTAATATAGGAACTCTTCCATCACGAGTCTTACCCGTGATGAATGATTGGCAGTAGATAATAGCACTCTCCGGTGAGCTCGCAAATAAAGCTATGCTCCCCGGCAACGGCGCCAAAAAATAGTCTTGATGACCCACAAGTATAGGGATCGCAACAGTCTTCGAGGGAAGGAAAACCCAAATTTATTGATTCGACACAAGGGGAGCCAAAGAATATTTGTGAGCCTTAACAAGTGAGTTGTCAATTCACCTACACCTGAAAGTGGACTTGTTCACGGTGGTTTATCAGTAGTAACAGTTTTATAGTAGCAGCAGTAGTGAAGTAATAGCAGCGGTGGTATGAAAACAACAGCAATAGTGTTTGAAGTAAACAGCGGGATTAAATACTGTAGGCATGGGGATAGATGAACGGGCATTGCATGGATAAGATAGTTCATATAATAATAAAGACATGGGAATTGCAGATAAATAATATAAAGCATCCAAGCACTAAGTAACCATAGGCATGTGTTCCATAAATAGTCGTACGCTGCTCGCAATGAGAACTTGCACAACATCTATTGTTCTACCAGCCTGTTTTCAGCGGGGCCTCAAGGGAACTACTGGTAATTAAGATGTTCCTTTTAATAGAACACCGGAGCAAAGCATTAACACTCTGTGAACACATGTGATCCTCACATCATAGCCATCACCTCTAGTTGTCCCAATTTCTGTCACTTCGGGGCCTCGGGTTTTGGACAACGATATGTGTAAACAACTGGCAGGTATGATCAAGAAAAAATAATTATCATCATGATTCAATAACATGTTCAGATCTGAGATCATGGCACTCGGGCCCAAAGTGGCAAGCATAACAAGTTGCAACAATGTCAATAGCACTAATAGAAGATACTAGGCATTATGCCCTAACAATCACAACATTATTACATGAACGAACTCATCCAATCCCTACCATCCCCTTCAGCCTAAAGCGGGGTAATTACTCACACATGGATGGGGGAAACATGGATGGAAATGGAGAGGCGTTGGTGTTGACGGTGGCGATGATCTCCTACATTTCCCGTCCCGGCAGGGTGCCAGAACGGAGTTTCTGAACCCCAAAAAAGGATTCGCGATGGCGACGGAGCTACGGACTTCTTTCTGGAAAACTATCAACCCCCCCCCCCCCCCCGTGTTTTAGGGTTTAAGGCTATTTATAGTCGAAAGGGGAGACCGAGGGGGGCTCTGAGTGGCCCACACCCCTAGGTGGCGCGGCCTAAGGGGGCGCGCCAGGGGCTGGTGTGGGCCCCCTCTGGCTCTCCTTCTGGCTCCCGGAGTCTTCTGGTGTTTTAGGACCAATGGGATCTTTTCGGCGCAATTTCCCGAAAGTTGATTTTTCTGCAAAAAAACGAGACACCAAGGTAATTCTGCTGAAAACAGCATTAGTTCGTGTTAGTTGCATTCAAAACACCCAAGTTTAGAGGAAAACAATAGGAAAAGTTTTCGGAAAAGGAGATATGTTTTCGACGTATCACTCGGCCACCCCCTCGGGCTCCCCTTTCGACTACATAACCCCCGTGACCTAAAGACCGAGGAGGTTCGTCATATTCTAGAGAAAAACACCAGAGCGCCGCCGCCACCTCAAAACTCAATTCGGGGATCATACGTTCCTGTTCTAGCACCCTGCCAGGACGGGGATTTGAAGGAGATCATCGCCATCGTCATCGCCACCACTTCTCCTTCAACCATCCACGATTCCCCCATCCATGAGTGAGTAATTCCAGCTGTAGGATGAGAGGGATGAAAGGGATTGGATGAGATTGTTAGGGCATGGTGCCTAGTATCTGTTGTTGGTGTTATATATCGTTGTTGCAACTTGTTATGCTTAAAGCTTATCACTAGGGACCGAGTGCGATGATCTCAGATCTGAACACGTTATTGTTTCATGAGTATAATTATGTTTCTTGATCATATATGCAAGTTGTTTACACATGTCATTGTCCGGAACCCGAGGCCCCAAAGTGACAATAATTGGGACAACCAGAGGGGATGGCTATGATGTGAGGATCACATGTGTTCATGGAGTGTTAATTCTTTGCTCCGGTGCTTTATTAAAAGGAGCACCTTAATTACCAGTAGTTTCCCTTGAGGCCCGGCTGCAACGGGCTGGTAGGACAGAAGATGTTGTGCAAGTTTCTCATTGTGAGCATGTACGACTAAATTGGAACACATTCCTATGGTTTGCCTAGTACTTGGACGCTTTATTATTATCTATCTGCAATGACCTGGTTTTGATTATTATATGAACTATCTTATCCATGCAACACCCGTTCATCCATCCCTATGCCTACAATACTTTAATCCTATTGTTTACCACAATTGCTACCGCTGTTAATATTTTACTCATGTTGTTATTTTACTACTCCCACTGCTATAAAACTGTTACTACTGATAAACTGTTGCGAGAAAGTCTACTTTCACGTGCAGCTGAACTGACAACTCATCTGTTAAGGCTTATAAATATTCTTTGGCTCCCCTTGTGTCGAATCAATAAATTTGGGTTTTACTTCCTCCGTAGACTGTTGCGATCCCCTATACTTGTGAGCCATCAAGACTATTTTCTGGCGCCATTGCCGGGGAGCATAGCTTTATTTATTTGCTCACTTGAACGTGATATTGTTCGCTGCAATATTTTCATCATGGGTAAAACTCGTGATGGGAAAGTTCCTATATTACAATCCACTACAAGGAGAGGTACAACTCTGAACACCTCTGTTGCTCTTGATTCACCATCTGTAATGAGTAAGCTTCTTACACCACCACATGCTACACGCACTGCTACTTCTGCTGAGTTTGGAAATGCTTATGATACTTTTGATGATGCTTCTACCGTGCTTGATGATACTGGTTCACTACAATTTCTAGATCTAAACAAATTGAAAAACAGTGAAATTCCTGATGAAAATGCTGGTACACATGTTAATTCACCTGAGTATAGAGAAAGTCCTAGTGATGATCTTCAGGAAACTTACATTGAACTTAATGATGACTTTATTGAAGACGTTCAAGCTACTACTAGTTCAAGTGCTCTTAAGCGTCTTCTTGCAAGATGTGTTGTTAAATATAAACCTTCTCCTGATGCTAAGTTTGCTACATATCCCATACACATTAAAGATAAGGATTATGATTCCTCTCTAGATTTATCTTATATATCCATTGTTGAGAAATAACCTTTTTGTGGTACTGAAAATAAAAGTGTTATGGAACATATGAATGAGCTCTCATCTTTGAGTAGTTTATTTTCTGATGATATTAAAAACGCACTTACTTTGTTGCTAAGATATTCCCTTTCTCATTGAAAGATGAAACTAAAACTTGGTTTAACAATTTTTCACATGGATCTATTGATAGTCCTATTGGTTTGGCTAATGCTTTCTTTCAGAAATATTTTCCTGCTAGTGCTCAACATGCTGCTTTACAAAGAATCTTTAACTTTAAGCAAATTGAAGCAGAGAAAATTCTTGAATCTTGGTCAAGATTTTGTTCTTTACTAAGAGCTAGCCTTGGACATCAATTACCTAAAAACGAGCTCCTGCATATATTTTATAAAGGACTAACTATTGAATATAAGACATACCTGGATAGTTGTGTTGGTTGTGTTGTCAGGAAAAGAACTCCAGAAGAAGCTGATGAATTATTGGCTAATATAAGCAAGAATCATGATGCTTGGACTATACCCAAACCATTACCAACACCAGCACCAACACCAACACCGACACCTAAGAAGAGGGGAATGATTGAATTAAATGATGAAGTGATGAGGGAAGCCAAGAAATCTCTTAAAGAGAGGGGTATTAAATCTGAAGATGTGAAGAATTTACCACATATAGAAGAATTATGTAAGAAAAATCCTCATTCACCCATAGTTGAGGTACACGCTCTTCAACATTTTGATAATAGAGATATTCCCTATTCTAAACCACCTGATCAATGCTTAGATGAATTTTATAATTATCTTGTTAAGACAGATAATTTTAATATGAGAATGCAGAATCATCTAATGGAAAACTCTAGAGCTATTGATAATTTGCATGGTATTATTGAGAGAACCTCTAATGATGTTAAAATGCCTGTCAAACATTTCCATATGGTTCAAACTCAAATTGATCAACTCACTAAGGTGCAAAAAGATTTGCTATCTAATGCTTCTAGAGAAAAACATGTTTATGAAATAATTACTAGAAGTGGTGTTTCTACTCAGTATCCCTTCTATCCTGAAGGACATCCTAAAAGAATTGAACAAGATTCTCAACAACCTAAAATAAATAGTACTTCTTCTAAGAAAAAAAAGAAGAAACATAAAACAGATGTAGAATCTTCTAAACCTGCTAAAGATCTCAATAGTATATATATCTGTGATGCTGAAACTGAAAGTGGTAATGATAAAAGTGATGATTATGATAAAGAATAAACTAAATTTGAACCTCAAAAGAAAACTAAAAATGCAAAGTATAGTAAGGAGGATTTTATTGCTAATAAACGTGGTAATGAGAGAGAACCTTGGGTACAAAAATCAATGCCTTTTCCTAATAAGAAACAAAAATCAAACGAAGAAGAACATTATAACAAGTTTTGTGATTGGATGAAACCTTTATTTTTTTCACCTTTAACTAATGTTATTAAATTGCCTCCTTATTATAAATATATGAAATATATTCTCTCTAACAAAAGGAAAATTCCTAATGAGGAAATTTCCACTTTGCTTGCTAATTACTCTAATAATGGTAAGGTTCCAAGGAAGCTTGGAGATCCTGGTATTCCTGCTATTCCTTGTTCTGTTAAAAATAATTATGTGAGAACTGCTTTATGTGACTTAGGAGCTGGAGTTAGTGTTATGCCTTTTTCTCTCTATAAGAGACCCCCTCTAGAAAAATTGATACCAACTGATATATCTTTGCAAATGGCTGATAAATCTACTGTTATTCCTATTGGTATATGTGAGAATGTTCCTGTTCAAGTAGCTACTAGTTGTTTGATATTAACTGACTTTGTTGTGTTGGAAATGCCTGAAGATGATAATATGTCTATTATTCTTGGGAGACCTTTTCTTAACACTGCAGGGACTATTATTGATTGAAATCAAGGAAAGGTATATGTTAATGGTAAAGAGCACACAGTTTATTTTCCCAAGAAGATTGATAGGAAATATGGCCTAAATTCAATTGAAAATATTGAGACCATCAAGATTGGAGAATTCTATTGTCCTATTCCAATGCCACAAAAATAATATGAAATTGTCATGATTGGAACTATGTCTATCAAAGTTGAGGTAACATAATCATTTAGTGAAAAGCAAAGTTTTACTTCATATAAAAATTGTTTTGGTAACAAGGCTTGATAAACCTTGTTAACAAAGTGATTTTGAATGAAGAGAACAATGTTTCCACTTTCCCCTTTATGTTTTCACCATATTTTCACCATGCTACTTTAGTTTCAATATGTTTTCACCTTTTTGAATCATGTTTTCACCTTGTTTACTATTATTACTCATGTTTTCACCACCCACATTTACGTTTTCACTATGTTTTCCTACGTTTCCACTGGTTATTTGCTTGTTGGAATGTCTTAGAACCAATGTAGCTTTGTTTCTGGTTTTGTTTTCCATCATTCCATAATTGTTTTCCTGTTTTATAATCATTTATTAAATTCTGGAAATTGCTCTAAAATAAAGTTTCTCTAGAAAACTATATTAATTTTTTACGTTAAAAATGGGACAGAGAGGAACCGGGGCCACCCTAGGGGGACCCACCATGCCTGAACACCACCAGGTGGCGCGGGTAAGCCTCTGGGCGCTCCAGCCCATGGCTTGGGCCCCCTGGCCCTCCACCTACTCTCCTCCCTGCCAAACTCTCCACTCTATCACCCAAACTCGAAAACATTCCTGGAACCCAAGCTCTTGCTCTTCTTCGAGAATTTTTGATCTACTTGCTCAGACAGTATTTGTTGCTGAAATTTGGAGCTTTTGCTTTCTGGTATGTGACTCCTTCGATTATCCAAGTAGAATTTTGTTTAGTGGAGTAATTCTTGACTATTTTGGTACTGTAGATGACAGTTTATGTGAGTTTGCATGCTTTATTTGTGTGAAAATAAATTAGTTTTGATGTATGTATAACCCTCTTACAAGTCTCTATAGTACTTTCTATCATATAGTTGCCTGAAATCAATTTTTGTGATGCTTGCTAAAAATTTCAGAAAAGAGGATGCATAACCACACCTTTGGAGAAATCTTTGAGAGTGATGCACCTAGGAGTTCAAGGCCTTCACAACCAGCTACTCTATTGAGACCATCTTACAATGAAAAACTCATTGCACCGAGTATTGACGATGCCGGAGATGATGGAGATGCACATCCATCTACTTTCCCTTGTTATAACTTTTTAAATGATGCGGGAATACTTGAGGATTTCTTGCTGATGGTTGGTAGGGTTGGTCTAACTGATTACATGAATGATGAAAGTCCTCAGTATGCTATATTAACAAAAACTTTTGTTGAGAGCTTTACATTGGAAAACTCTCATTATAACCCATCTATTTCATTCAAACAGTATGATAGGCCTTTCGCTATGTCATTGGCAAGATTTTGCAGCAGCATAGGTATCAGCATGACTGGGACAACAAGGAAGATTCAGGCACGACCCGCCGATTTGCCGGAGCTCTACCGAGGGGTTACAAATGATGATGACCGCGCAGCCCACCACGGCAAGATAAGAAACATTCAGTTCCCCGCCATTAGATACTTTACTTACTATCTTGCTACTAGTGTTCTTGGTAGGGAAAACACTAGTAATATTTCAAACTACCATTTAGCTTTTCTGGCTGCTGCACTTAATAATAATCATAAGTATAACATTGGTTCTTTCATTGCTTGCTGCTTAGCTGCTAGAGGACCCATTTATGGGGGTATTATTGTTACACGTATGCTAACTGCTCTAAACCTTTCTGTCGCTCCCAATGATGTGTTATTAGCTCCACAGAGACTTGATCTTGCTGCCATGAAAACTCATCATTTTGTTACTGCTAATTCTAGTGCTAGAAATCTAGTATATAGAGTTTTATTTACTGATGGAGATGAAAGGGAAGTCCCTTTGCCGCAGCCTGATTTGTTTGATATTCGCAGGGGGCTCCCAAAGGAGGAGCTAGACGAGAAGTTGTGTTTGCTTGGTTTCCATGCGCAGCATGACCCCGAGTATCATGCAGGGCATGATGCGCCCTCCGAGAACTATACCGTGCAGTACACCGGAGCGTTCTTGAGTTCATATCAGGAGGATGGCCCATCCTCGTCGCATTATGGAGGCACCACTTCTTGGCCCTCTTGGGATTGAACTCCACTTAGGCCAAAAGCCTAAGCTTGGGGGGACGTACGCCGATATCACACTCATTGACATATCATGTTTCTCTTGGTTCTTTGTATATCCATGTTTTCGTTTCTTTCGCTTATTTTTGTTTTTGTTGTTTTGCTTTTGCTTTCCAAAACACAAAAGGACCGAAAATATTTCTATTATTTCTCTTCATTTTATTCTTTCGTTCCTTTCATTAGTTGGCTTTACTTTCTAGTTTTGGTTTAATATTCAAAAATCCCAAAATATTTTGCTTCTTTGCTTGTTTCCTTCTATTCTTGTCTTAAATTTGAAAACCCGAAAATATTTGTTGATCTTCTTTGGTTTTGTAAAGTTGCTGTAGAGTTCAATAGTCCTTTGTGACTCCATTTTAGCTTGGTTATCATTCTATATCATTCAATCCACACAAGTGAAGAGCCATAACGACGATTTACGACAATTCAAGTTGTGGTGAGAGGCTGGTATGAACTCTATTTGTTTTCATTTTTGTACATACACTCATCCATGTGGACATGCTTAGTCTGTTCGTGTAAGGTGTATGTTATTTAATGGATTCTTAGTAGTTCATGCTCTCTCATGATCAGTTCCAACTTACTAATAGAAGATAGCATGTCGTATAAATGTTTGCTTGCATTGCTTTATCATAGAAGGGTATGACATTATGGTATCTCCCTCTGAATGTTTCACTTGAATTGAGTTGGCACATGCTCACACATGCATAAGACTGAAAACAAAAGGTCAATTAAGCCTTGATGATTTATTTTGCCTCAGAGTATTTGTATCACTTTTATGCCTATGTTAATTTTTTTTTATCGCAAGTATGATTATGACAGTTCTTGCTATCTTGATTGTCGCTCCTAGTCTGTTGCTAGCCTTCACTGTACTGAGTATGATCTCTACTCGTGCATCCAACTCCCAAAAACCAAAGTTTTCCAAAGGTGTCCACCATACCTACCTACATATGGTATTTAACCGCCACTCCAAGTAAATTTTCATGCGCTACCTTTAAAACCTTCTAAATACTTCTCATTTTGTGACACTGTTTTAGCTCATGAGGAAGTAGTAGTTGGGTTTGTTATCTTCCATACTAATTAAGTACCCCCGACTTGCATGCTTCATCTGCTCGTCATTAATTTTGGAAACAACTGGTTAGACCATTATAACATAAAAAAGCTAAATAAATAAATAGGCACTACTCCATGGTATGAGATTGTTGCCAGGAACCCGAGGATTCGGTTAGCCATGGTTTGCAAAAGCAAGGTGGGGAGGAGTGTCATACTATATAAAGATCATGCTAAAGCTTAAAAAAAAAGAGCATGTTATAAATGCTTAATATAAATAATTCGGAACCGCTCTCAACTTTTTTAGTATGGAAGATAACAAGAACTCTATTACCATTCGTTGACATGAACAGTCACTTCCCAAAATCATCGCACTATGGAGGCACCACTTCTTGGCCCTCTTGGGATTGAACTCCACTTAGGCCAAAAGCCTAAGCTTGGGTGTGGTACGCCGATATCACACTCATTTACATATCATGTTTCTCTCGGTTCTTTGTAAATCCATGTTTTCGTTTCTTTCGCTTATTTTTTGTTTTTATTGTTTTGCTTTTGCTTTCCAAAATGCAAAAGGACCAAAAATAGTTCGGTTGTTTCTCTTCATTTGCTTCTTTAGTTTCTTTTATTAGTTGGCTTTACTTTCTAGTTTCGGTTTAATATTCAAAAATCCAAAAAAAATTGCTTGTTTCCTTCTGTTCTTGTTTTAAATTTGAAAACCCAAAAATATTTGTTGTTCTTCTTTGGTTTTGTAAAGTTGCTGCAGAGTTCAATAGTCCTCTGTGACTCCATTGGAGCTTGGTTATCATTTTATATCATTCAATCCACACAAGTGAAGAGCAATAATGACGATTTACGACAATTCAAGTTGTGGTGAGAGGCTGGTATGAACTCTATTTGTTTTCACTTTTTTAAATACACTCATCCATGTGGACATGCTTAGTTTGTTCATGTAAGGTGTATGTTATTTAATAGATGCTTAGTAGTTCGTGCTCTCTCATGATCAGTTCCAACTTACTAATAGAAGATAGCGTGTCATATAAATGTTTGCTTGCATTGCTTCAGTCATAGAAAGGTATGACATTGTGGTATCTCCCTCTGAATGCTTCACTTGAATTGACTTGGCACATGCTCATGCATGCATAAGACTGAAAACAAAAAGTCAATTAAGCCTCGATGATTTATTTTGCCTCAGTGTATTTGTATAACTTGTATGCCTCTCTTAATTTTGTTTTGTCGCAAGTATGATTATGACAGTTGTTGCTCTCTTGATTATCGCTCCCAGTCTATTGCTAGCTTTCACTTGTAAGGAGTATGATCTCTACTCATGCATCCAACTCCCAAAAACCAAAGTTTTGCAAAGGTGTCCATCATACCTACCTACATATGGTATTTAACAGCCACTCCAAGTAAATTTTCATGCGCTACCTTTAAAACCTTCAAAATACTTCTCATTTTGTGACACTGTTTTAGCTCATGAGGAAATAGTAGTTGGGTTTGTTATATTCCATACTAATTAAGTACCCCGACTTGCATGCTTCATCTGCTCGTCATTAATTTTGCAAAGAGCTGGTTATACCACTATAACATAAAAAGCTAAATAAATAAATAGGCACTCCTCCATGGTATGAGATTGTTGGCAGGCACTCGAGGATTCGGTTAGCCATGGTTTGCGAAAGCAAGGTGGGGAGGAGTGTCATACTATATAAAGAGCATGATAAAGCTTCAGAAAAAGAGCATGCTATAAATGCTTAATATAAATAATTCGGAACCGCTCTCAGCTTGTTTAGTATGGAAGATAACAAGAACTCTATTACCATTCGTTGACATGAACAATCACTTCCCAAAATCATTTTACTTATGTTTTTAATGAAATAAAAAGCTCTAGCACATGTTAATCCCTGCTTCCCTCTGCAAAGGTCCTTTCTTTTACTTTTATGTTGAGTCTTAAACTTCTCACTTTATGCACCTTAATGAGAGCATATCTTCCATTCTTAGTATAATGTGCTTGTCCTAGGACACGGTTGATTTTGGTATAACTTTGATGCTTTTATCTTTCATATATTTACTTCTAGTCTTCACTTGAACCTCAGAGGTGCCCGGCATTTATGTTTTGCTCCATTATTATGGGCAAGCGAGATACCACTTTATCGTATCTTATTATGAACATTGAAAACCTTCAGATTGATATATTTCATGTTGCTTATTATTTGTGTGTTAGTATCTCCTCATGGTTTGCATAAATATTAGGTGACTTCATTTGCATACTTATTATTATGAATTTCCTAAGCACTTGATCATACAGTGAGAATATTTACATAATATGAAACAATATGTGTTCCTAAAAGTTCATTTATCGCACTCAGTTGTTAACTGAATTGCTTGAGGACAAGCAATAAGCTAAGCTTGGGGGAGTTGATACGTCCAAAACGTATCTACTTTTACGAACACTTTTGTTGTTGTTTTCTTCTAAACTTGTGGGTTTTGGATGTAACTAACACGGACTAACACTCTTTTCAGTAGAATTACCTTCTGATGCGGGCGTCTAATGGTTAGCACGCCAGGACAATAAATTAAGATGTATAATGTCTAAGGCCTGCGAGCCGCATGTGTTGGCCGAGCCTGCTAATAGGCCAGTTTGTATCGTGTCGAGTCCAACTAGGTTTAGGTTCGAGTCGGTTTCGGTTTGGGTCTGTCCAAACCGACTAGGGGTTGGCCTCTTATATAAAGAAGCCAACAACTATGGTTGAGGGGGGTTTAGAATTTTGAGAGTTTAGACACGAGTTGTGTATCGCGTGTAGCATCCCTCCGGGGACGGCGCTGCCGTGTATCCAGTTTGAATAGATTTGCGTGAAGGTTCTTGTGTGCATCAAGAATTATCGTGCCGTGGTTTGAGGCGTGGTGATCATCACCCCGTTGCTTGCTGGATTCGTCCCACTTCTTCAGGTTACGTTCATCGCGTGATTGGAAGGATTATTTATCTTGTGTACTCGTTGTGAAAGATCGGCCAAAAACTACGGATCATCACGTTGATCCGTATCATGTGGTATCAGATTTCTGGATTGCTCACGGCGAGTTCTTGCTGATTAATTTACTGATTTTCTTGAGACTAGTTGATCTACAGAGAGGTTGCTACTGAGAAGAAGTTTGTTGTGTTTTGTTTTTGATTTTGCTGGACGAGCTAGAGATTTTCTGCCGGAGGCATCGAGCCGAGACAAAGATTAGATCGTGTTTTGCTAGTAGTTTCCGCCGGCGGCATTGGCGATCTGCTTGAGTTCTGCTGCTACGAGGGTACTGCTACGAGGGTACTGCGTGGATCGTGTAGTTCCTGCCACCACCAAGAGCGAAGGAAGGATCGGAATGGATCAGAACATAAAAGAATAAGGAAAGAGTGATTCCTTTCACGGTCGCGAGGTTCGCTCGATCGCTGAGTTTCCAAGAAAAAAAAAGCAAAGAAGAAAGTCCAGGTTACAAGTACGTATAGGTACGAGAAAGAAAAAGGAAGGAGAGATCAGGATCGGATCGGTTTGCTAGCTATCTAGTTACGTATACTAGAAATTTTCCCATCTATTTGGCTCTGTTTGTCACGGAAAGAATACAGAACCAAATAGTCCATATCAGCTGATACGATTGCCAAGGATTTTGACAAAGAAAAGGAAAGTGCATTAAAACAAGATCCCGCTAGGTTTTTGGATCAGACATATAATCTTTGTACGTGCACTTTTGGGCCTGTTTTTTTTCTGTCACGTACAAATCATCTACGTGGCTGTTGTTTCTCACTTTGGAGCCTATCCGATCGTGATCAAGGAGGACTAGCACCCAGCATAAAAGTTAAACAATGTCTGAGGCAATATTTGATCCATCTGCCGAAATTGCGAGGGCTCATGCACATGCTAATCGTGATTCGGCGCAGTTAGTCAAACCTGCGTGTGATATTTGCAGAACTTGAAGCGACGTTGGATTCTAATAAAAAGAGGTCCAAACAAATGACGACAGTTCAGAGGGATGTTGACAAGGTGGAAGAAGTTGTACCGTTGAGCAGGCTGAATATGCAACTCAAGCGGGCACATACTGATACTTGCACGACCGTTGATAGAGGACAACGATGTAATTTATTTCAAACGCAGTGTATGATCAAAGGCAAGGCGTGCAAACTGATGATCGATGAAGGTACCTGTACCAATGGCATAAGCAAGGCAATGGTAGCGTCATTGGGGTTGTCCACATGGCGTATTCCTGAACCAAATCATCTCGAGTGGTTGAATAGTTGTGGTATGCTGAAGGTTACACATAGAGTGCGAGTGCTATTTACGGTTGGTGAGTATGATGATGAGGTGGAGTGTGATGTGTTTCCATTGGAGGTGTGCGGATTGCTACTTGGGCGTCCATGGCAGTATGATCGCGATGCTATGCATGCTGGGAGATCAAATACATATTCTTTTGTGCATGGTGGTAAACATAGTATATTGAAACGGATGACCGATGAGAAGATCCAATCTGATGTGGTGCTGACTGTGCGCAAGGAAAAAATGCACAAAATGATGCCGCATTCGAGGACAATCAAGATTCAAAAAGAGGTGCATGATGCGGGGAGCATCAAGACACATGTTGATTCAGCTGTGCAGGTAGATGACACGCCTGTTGTGCATGTTGGTGACCAGTCAGTTGAACTCCTACCTCTTATTGGTGACAAGAAGGTTGATGTCGCGTGTTCTACACGTCCAGTTTTTGTCGACAAGGGCGTTCAGACCGAAGATGTTCGTGTTGTTCGTGGTTCGGTGCATGTGGAGGGGCGGGTACTAGACCGCAAAATTGTTAGAGCAACTATGTGGAACGTTGGAGTAGCTATGCGTATGCACACGGGTAAGGATGGACGTGTTCGTCAGTTGTGTGGCCCGGGTATTGCACCTGTACAGGGTCGTGCTCCGAAGATACATCAAAAAATCAAAGAGTCTCCAACAAGCATTGAGAAGAAGAAGGAGGTGGCGCGCCAATTTATTCGTATATGGAGAAGACAGGAGACGCAAAAAACCATGTCAAGTTCAACTAGCAGCGAGGGAGGAGGTGATGTGGTAGGCCGACACAACTTGATGATGGAGACGAGTCGTGAAGATGTGAAGATTCGACGCCACACACGCTGGAGAAGACCTTCCGGCGTTGAGGACAACGCCTTCCTAAGAAGGGGAGGATGATGCGGGCATCTAATGGTTAGCACGCCAGGACAATAAATTACGATGGATAATGTCTAAGGCCTGCGAGCCGCATGTGTTAGCCGAGCCTGCTAATAGGCCGGTTTGTATCGTGTCGAGTCCAACTAGGTTTAGGTTCGAGTCGGTTTCGGTTTGGGTCTGTCCAAACCGACTAGGGGTTGGCCTCTTATATAAAGAAGCCAACAACTAGGGTTGAGGGGGTTCAGAATTTTGAGAGTTTAGACACGAGTTGTGTATCGCGTGTAGCATCCCTCCGGGGACGGCGCTGCCGTGTATCCAGTTTGAATAGATTTGCGTGAAGGTTCTTGTGTGCATCAAGAATTATCGTGTCGTGGTTTGAGGCGTGGTGATCATCACCCCGTTGCTTGCTGGATTCGTCCCACTTCTTCAGGTTACGTTCATCGCGTGATTGGAAGGATTATTTATCTTGTGTACTCGCTGTGAAAGATCGGGAAAAAAGTACGGATCATCATGTTGATCCGTATCACCTTCGTGTCTCGTTTTTCTGCAGAAAATCAACTTTCAGGAAATTACCTGGAAAAGATCTCGAAGTCCTTATTTTACCTGAAGACCCCCGGAGCTAGAAGAATAGCCGGAGGGGGCAAGGAGGGGCCACACCGTAGGGTGGCGTGGCCCCCCCTTGGCCGCGCCACCAGGTGGTGTGGCCACCTCAGCCACCCCCTAGGGCTCCCCTTTCGACTACTTAACCCCCGTGAACTAAAAACCAAGGGGGTCGTCATATTCCAGAGAAAAACACCAGAGCGACGCCGCCACCTCGAAACTCAATTTGGGGATCAAAAGGTCCTGTTCTGGCACCCTGTCGGGAGGGGGATTCGAAGGAGATCATCGCCATCGTCATCGCCACCACTTCTCCATCAACCATCCATGATTCCCCCATCCATGTGTGAGTAATTCCAGCTGTAGAATAAGAGGATTGGAAGGGATTGGATGAGATCGTTCATGTAATAATGCCAGATTATTAGGGTATGGTGCATAGTATCCGTTGTTAGTTGTATATATCGTTGTTGCAACTTGTTATGCTTAATGCTTGTCACTACGGCCCGAGTACCAAGATCTCAGATCTGAACATGTTATTGTTTCATGAGTATAATTATGTTTCTTGATCATATCTGCGAGTTGTTTACACATGTCATTGTCCGGAATCCGAGGCCCCAAAGTGACAATAATTGGAACAACCGGAGGGGATGGCTGTGATGTGAGGATCACATGTGTTCACGGAGTATTAATGCTTCTCTCCGATGCTTTATTAAAAGGACCACCTTAATTACCAGTAGTTTCCCTTGAGGCCCTACTGGAACGGGCTGGTAGGACAGAAGATGTTGTGCAAGTTTCTCACTCCGAGCATGTACGACTAAATTGGAACACATGCCTATGATTTTCTTAGTATTTGGATGCTTTATTATTATCTATCTGTAATGACCATGTTTTTATTATTATATGAACTATCTTATTCATGCAACGCCCGTTCATCCATCCCTATGCCTACAATGCTTTAATCATGTTGTTTCCCACAATTGATACCGTTGTTGCTATTTTACTCCTGCTGTTATTTTACTAGTGCTACTGCTATAAAACTGTTACTACTGATAAACTGTTGCGAGCAAGTCTATTTTCATGTGCAGCTGAACTGACAACTCGTCTGTTAAGGCTTACAAATATTCTTGTCTCCCCTTGTGTCGAATCAATAAATTTGGGTTTTACTTCCCTCGAAGACTATTGCGATCCCCTATACTTGTGGGTCATCATGCTACCTTTAAAACCTTCAAATGATACATGTTTTGTGCTCTGTTTTAGCTCATGAGGACGTAAGTAGACGATCCTTATTTCACTTGTTAATTGGAATTTACACACCCGGACTAGTGGGACATATGCTTATCCAATTCGCTAGAAGAGCTGGCAACGAGGGGGCGCAGCCCAAATTTGGTTACTTTACAATTATCTTCACTTTTCCCCCTTGATTTATCAGTTAAAGCATAATTGTGTAAAACAAAAGAGAAGAGGGATGATCTACTCACCCTAGAAGAAAGAACGTCCTTTAATGTGATCCGCTCTTGTAAAGTCTAGTTAACTTGTGACGTAATGTATTGTTTATTTACCATTCATTGACATCGACATACACCTCTCTACAAAAATGTTTTCAATACCTCTATTTTAATCAAATAAAAACCTCTATCACATGAGTTAATCCCTGCTTCCCTCTGCGAAGGGCGTTTCTTTTACTTTTGTGTTGAGTCTTCATCTTCTAACTTTAGGCACAGTAAAGAGAGAATAGTTATCATTTTGAGTATAATGTGCATCAGTCCCAAAGATTATTATTGATTGATTCATGATATGTTATTACTTGCTCTCAAATTATTTGTATCTAGTCTCCACTTGAAATTTGAAGGTGTCCTTTCATTTATGTTTTGCTCTCCTTTCAAGGACAAGCGGAATACCACTTTGCTATGTTTTCTTTATGCTCGAAACAAACATATACCTTTTCAGTCAATTACTGTTCATGATCTCTTGTTTGTGTTACTTTTCATGTTGCAACATGGTTTCTGAGTTTCATTGTTAGAATTATATCTATCATGCCTATGTTTATAGTACTATGATATCATCTTACAATGCTTTACAATATTGATGATCAAGATTGTGTTGGTAGCATGTCACCTGAGAAATTATTTTCTTTTTGTCGTTTTACCTACTCGAGGACGAGTAGAACTAAGCTTGGGGATGCTTGATACGTATCCAACTTATCTATAATTTCTGATGTTCCATAATTAATATTATGACATTTTCTACATGTTTTCTATATACTTTACATCATTTTTATGGATTTCCTGGGACTAATCTATTAACAAGATGCCATAGTGCTAGTTCGTGTTTTCTGTTGTTTTTGGTTTCAGAAAAGTTGTTCTGGAAATATTCTCGGAACTGGACGAAACAAAATCCTAGGGTCCTATTTTTCTATCACGTACCCGCAGCCCGAAGGGGGCCCGGAGGGGGACAGGGGGGCCACCACACCATAGGGTGGCGTGGCCCCCCCTTGGTCGCGCCACCAGGTGGTGTGCCCCCTGGCCACCCACCGAGCGCCCTTTCGCCTATATAATCTCCTTCTGGAGAAAGCCCTAAATACCCGAGCACCCATCCACGAAAAGTTCAACCGCCGTCATTGTCAACCCTAGTTTGGGAGGGTTCTCAAACTCTTCCCAACACCATGCTGGGAAGGTAAATCATCACCGAAGGCTCTACACCACCATGACTGCCTCGGGAGTGATGCGTGAGTAGTTCGTATTTGGACTACGGGTCCATAGCAGTAGCTAGATGGTTGTCTTGTCCTCTTTATGCCACCATTTTTAGATCTTGGGAGGTGCCTAACATGATTAAGATCATCTATCTATAATTCTACATGTTGTGTTTGCTGGAATCCGGTGAATATTGAATGTTATGTCAAGTTGATTATAGATCTATCTTTGTGATCTTGTATGCTCTCTGTTACTAGTACTGGCCGAGTTGATGCTTGTAACTGTAAGGACCCCAGACCGGCAGTCTGAAACCCTACGTATGCATACATTCACGATCCCAGAAAGATCAATCGTGAACAACATACACAGTTGGCACACAGAAATACATCATCCATTTCACGAATACATAAAGGTATTACACAAATGATCACATGATCAAGTTTAACTCAACTGCCATGAGGGCAGGGAACTTAACAAACACAGCGGAAGACAAATAAAACACAACGTAGTTGAGCCCAAGTCACGCCTTAACCTACAGGCTGCTGACCCGGAGACGATCCTAGTTCGCAAAGCCGTCAACTCCGTACTTCTCTTCATAGATATCCTTTGGAGGCTCCTTCTCCAAATCTGATAAGTAGATACCAGGGGCGAAACCATAATGAGTACATTTGAATGTACTCAGCAAGACATCCATCATGTCACTTACCAAACATGCAAATATGCTTATATGGTGGAATAGGTAGGATATAAATAGGGTTCACTATCAATGGTGTTCATATATGATGACACCACAGTTGCAGTCAGGTTTATCTGTATCTTCGTTGAAGAAGATACTTCAGAAGAAAATAAAATAATATAGTTTTATTTCTCTTGTAGATATCACATGTACAAGAGGTTTTGTAAAACTTTGTTAAAGAATATTTTCTCTTTGCAAAACTTCTTGGAATCAGTTTCCAGAATTCTTGCTTAGAGTAGAAAAGGTTTTCTTTGCAAAACACTTTGTTTTGTATAACAACATCTGGCTTTTCATCATCGACGATACCTCCACGGTATAAGTTTCCACTTCCTTTCCGAACTTCACAAGTTCAACACTTCCATTCCAAAATTTCCCTTTCAAAAACTTCCTTTTTGAAAACATTGACACAATGCTAGCTACATGGCCATTCAACTGTCCATATCCGAGGACGCGGCTTCTTCGAAAAAGTTATACTCTGCAGAGGTGTACACATCCACCAGATCCAGTACACCTCCCGTGAAACACCACGGACTGTAACAACAGTATGTAAACATCAGGTATCTGATCATAACCATCCACTATGTTCAAGCTAGTATATGCCTATCTCTCGATTGAGGTTGTTCTCCCCGGCATCAAGTCCCACCCTGCCTAGCCAGGAGCCTCAATGAATGCATCCGGAGGGAAAATTAATCCCACACTTTATATGCCTCAACATTGGGAGTTTTGACGACATTCGGTTCGAGGGTACGACGCCCCTTATAGCAAGTGAGATAGCACACACTAATAAGAACAAACTTCAAGTTAAGCCCCTTGCCCATATTAGGGTAGGGTGGCAGTACGGTAAAGGTTGTCCGGCGAAGACTAGGTTATGTATCATTTTTGAAAACACCACTTTCTCAAAAATGACCACTCCCACATTCCTCCGGAGAACAAGGATCCGCCTTTTCTCCGGGTTTTTCCGTAAAGCCTTTGTTTCGTAGAATCACAATTTTAGGGTGTCCACTTAGGGACTAATATATTTGATGGTAATAAATACCATATGGTGGCTTATGGGCTTGGTATTACCAAGTTTAACTACTGGCATGATAGTAACCTATAATATAGTATAGTAGTAATTTCCACCTCAAAAATAGTTTTGATAACCAAGTTTTTGTAAAACTTCAGAGGTAAAACATGCATGATAGATAATGATAAGTATTGTATCAGCAAGCATCAGGATGGCTTGCCTGGTATCTCCTTGTGTCCATGTTGTTGGAGTGGCTGGAACTTGAAACAGAGCTTCCCGACACTTCCTTCCTCTTCGTTTTTCTAACGTCGTAAAAAGAGAATAAAGGACACACATTCAGAACCAAACAAGACAAACAAGGCTACAAGTAATACATACAGCAAGCAATCAATAAGTACCACCCAAGTTCTCAATTTTTCCCTTAAGAAAAATTGGCATAAAAACTATAGTTGAAAAGTCTGCTTTTTTCCTAGTGTTTATGTGTGGCCAATTCAATGATTTTTAGTTAAGAACACCATGGACCAGTGGGGTAGAGCACATGTTACTAGACAGTAGGGTGTCACATAAAACACATTTTTATGTCTAAAAACTTCCACAACAATCTCTATGGCTAGCACACATAATTTGCTAAATTACTCAAGTGGTGAAACAAGCTCATGACAACAAGTCAAACCTATTTTTCCACCATGAGGCAAACATACCAGTGGGTGTTCCACTAGCAAATATGATCACCAAGAGGTTAATAAGCCTCTGGTCACTTTTATAAAAGTGCTCAAAACAAACAAACAAGCACCCAAAAACTCCTACTCATACTAGTAGAAAATTTAGGAAAAATACTAGACTAGTTTAGGCTACACTAGTTAATTTTATGCACAAGTGTGCAAGCTAGCAGAGGAAAAATACTCCTCTAACCAGTACCATAAATGCTACTGGATACCACAAAATAACATAAAAAGCATAGCCAGGAAACAAGGAAAAACTATGCTTAAAATGCTACACATGGGAGGATATTAATTCCTAGTCATCCAAGTGTTACTCATGCTTTTATGCTACTTAAGAGGAAACCTATCAGAGGTGAAAACCCTAAGATAATAATGCCACAAGGACATTCCATCCTCTGGTTTCCACACCAAAGATTCATAGTTTTCCCTAGGGTAAAACAAGACAAAAAGCATACATGAATATCCTAGTATGAAATTTAGACTTTAAGCATTGCTATTTAAATCTATTTCAAACACAAGCACCAAGTATCTAGAGGTGCTATAACCAAAATAACAGTACCTAAATGGTACTGGTTTCATGAGAATTAATCTAGCAATAAGCCTAAAAAGCATTTAAAGATCTACTCAAAACATATATAAAAGAAACACATCTAGTGTGGGGGAAATAATGTTTCCACCAAAAATGCAATGACACCAGTGGGTGTTCCACTAGCATATCAAATCATTAAGAGGCCACAAAGCCTCTGGTCATACTTGACAAAAATTAACAAAATGCTAAACTAGCTTCTAGTGCAATAACCATACTAGCAGAAAATAATAGGGTACAAAAATAAGCAAGGTAATGCTACCCATGCTATTGTTTTCACATAAGTGAAAACTCTAGGGATAAAGTACTCATAATAACACCATAAAAATGCTACTGGTCTTATTAACATAACACAAAAATATGTGGCCACAAAACCACAAATGATTATGTCAAAATTCCACACCTGAGGGAATTTTTCCATAACCATTCTCATAGTCATGACAAAGCTAATAGTGCTTTTCTACCAATTCCAATGCAAGATAGCAGAGGTGATAACAACACAAAATAAGTACCAACATGGTACTGAATATAATATCTCATCACAACAATTCAATCACTTGCACACAAATTAATCAATCAAAAATTATATGCAAGTAATAAACTAGAGATAAAAATATGATATTAATATAAATCCTATTTCTTCTCAACTCAAGTCCACACATTCTAACATGATAAAATAGCTAAGTAATACTTATAAAACAAGTTCACACAACTTATACATGCTAGAAAACAATATTGCAACACAAAAATATCATCACACAAATTAATTAACTAAAATGCCAAAATGGCAGAAACAGGTGAAACAAAGATCGGTCCACCAAATTTTCTAGGATGCCCTAAAAATTAAACCCTTCTAGGTTTGGATATCCCTAAACATATACAAGACCATCCAGTTGAGTTTGCATCAAAAATCATTTGTAATTATTTTATAAAAATCACCAAAGTGCTCTCTGGTGTTTTACCAAATTGCATGCCATTTAAAAAATACAATGAATTTGGAAACGAGGTTAAATTATCCTGTTAGGAAATTTCAAGGGCTTTCCAATGCAATTGGCCTCACTTCATTCTGAGTTGTAAAATAAAAATGGTGCTCATTTTGGTGTTTCTGGTAGCTGTTACCAAAACATTTTTCATTTCAAAACCATTCATCCAAATGTAGATCTACAACTTGGAGATGGTTTAGAATTAGTTAAGGTACCACTGTAAATTTTAGTTTGGTCAAATTCATATTTTAGGTTGCCTTTTAGAGCCAAAAGTAAACAGGTACTTTCTCTGCAAAAATAAAATGGAAAAATAAACATCACAGGGGCCAGATCTGCTAAATGGGCCGGCCTAGACGATTTCTACCGCGGCAGATCCCAGCCAAAGCCGCTGACCTGCGGGCCAGTAGGCCACGCGGCAGCCACGCGGGCAAGGCCGGGCCCCACGGTGCAGGTTCAACTGCTCCACACGCGCGCAGTCAACGAGCGCGTGACGCGAGCGCGACGTCAGCACGCCGGCGGGAACGATCTCCGGCGAGCACGATTCCGTTGCTACCGTTCATCATTTTTCGATATCTAAACATCTACGCGATGTACTCGTTGCGGGGAACCACCTAGGCACTACCTCGTTTCCAGGGAAACAACCGGAGATCGGCGGCGACGGCCACGCGCGGCGGCCGGAGAGCCTCCACGGCGCGGCGGCGATTCTGGGCGAGAGGGAGGGGGAAAAGAGACGGGGAGGCTCCCCTGCTCACCACAAACGCGCACGGATGCTCGACGTGGTCGGAGAAGAGTCGTGGCGGCGGCGATTCGTCGCCGGAGTCCGTCGGGTCGGAGAAGGGAACGGGATGGCGCGGCCTCCCTGCGGCGCTTCGGCTCGATTCCTTTTGCACGGAGCATCACCACGACGAGGCGGAGCCGATGAGACACTTGGTGGCCGGCGGCGAGCGCTGCAACTACCGAATCGCCGGCGACCTAGAAGCTAGGGTTTCGGGTAGGCAAAAAAAAAGAGAGAGAGAGGGTGAATGATTGAGGGGGAGAGAGAGGGGGCAGGTAAGAGGTGCACACGGGTCTTTTATCTACCTAGCAACCTTCTAGTCGAAGCAAAGAAGCATGGGCTTCCATGCCTGCTACGTGAGCTACAGGAAGAAGAAGATGACAATGACTAGGATCACAATTTGGTCCCTGCCAACTTTACAAGTAGGTCCTTTTCTCTCTGAAAATGGATGTTTTTCCTAAGCAAACAAAGTCATAATTTGAAATCCCTTTGCCCAAAATTCTTACTAGTTAAGATACACAACATATATGAAAATTGGCTCAAATGAATAAACTTGATAATTCAAAGTTGTTCAAATTTGAATTCTTACATAAATGGACATTGAATTTATTAGACTACTTAGGAGCTTCCAAAAATGATAATTTTTGGCACACATTCCTAATTTGATGTGTTCCTTATGTGGTAGAAAATTCAAGTCATTTTGAGTTACTTCATAGAACAAACTTGTTCAAATTTCAAAAAGGTGCTGTCAAGAAAACAGGGGTTTTTGGCAACTTAAACAATTCAAAAACTTATTCCCTTTTGTTTTTCATCCTTATTTATGATATAGAGCATGTGGTATTTATTTCATGGCATTTGGAAAAAGTTTGTAGAACAAACTTGTTCAAAATCCCAAATGTTGCTGTGGAGAAAAACCATGTTTTCAGGACTTTAATGGATTCAATTTTTGGTATCCTCTTGTGTGTGTTCCTTATTTGATATAAGGAAGCAATGGTATGAATTTCAAATCATTTGAGGAAAGTTTCCAATAGTAACTTGTTTTAGTTTTCTGTTTCTGGAAATATTGGAATTTCTATTTAATAAAGCACTTGGCTTTTCTTTAACAATGCTTTGCCAAAATATTTATGTGACTAGAGATAGCAAGTCAATGCTCTCCAATACCTTTGTTTTTAATCTTGCAAGGTTGGAAAAATATTTGATAATATTTTGGTGAAGCATTTAAGAATGCCTCTTTTTCTGATAATCATCTATGGAAATTTATTAAGTGTTTCATCTTTCTTAATTTGGGTCTTGGAATAATATTCAACAAGTAGTAGGTTCATAAGATAGTTTTTGGAAAAACTCTTTGATCAATATTTACTTTAGAAAATATTGCCAAAGTCATTGGAACAATATGTTGAATATTTTGTTTTCAATTCCTTAGCCATGTAAGATTATATAATTAGTTTGTTTAGTTGCACTCAAACAAATACAACCAAAGTTTAATTGTCACAATCAAAGTTTAATTGTCAAGCAATTAGCAAAACAACTGTGTTATTAGGTATTGCAAAATTGGGATGTGACAGGTCTTCCCCCCTTAAAAAGAATCTCGTCCCCGAGATTCACAAGCGAGGACTAAGGGAGGGCCAACAAACACAATGTTAGTGTTGGAGTGCCGGTGCTTCCCCCCTTTGACTTTTCTTGGGAGGTGGGGTACATCCCTAAATTAGCAAATTTACTTTTAAAAATTTCTCTAGCCATCAATTTACTCAACCACCAAATTTAAAAAAAATTCTGATAACGTCACTACTGCCAACTAGTTCCTTTTAGTGCAGAACTACCTGGAAAAGTACCGTCAATTATTTCATGAGTTTCTAGCTAAATCCCACATATTACATACCACATATGGAGTGGTCTACCACTCTCATAACAAGGTATATAAGAATCTAAGAACATAGCTTGTGGGTGCAAAGGTTAGGTTGCTAAGGTAAAATAAACAGACAGAATAATACCCATGGCAGTGGATATTACTCACCACAAGCAACTATCACTTAAATGTTCATGATTTTAGTTGGATGGTTTAGTGTCATAAGCTACTCTTAAGCACAATCATAACACAAGTATAAACTCATGCTAAGATAAAACATTTAATTAAAATCCAATAAGCAAGCAAACAACACCACAGATGAATAGACTATTTATTCACTAGGTTATTGTTTATTAGAGGTTTTGGAATCCATCAATCATGAACAATTAGCAAACAACCAGTAGCTAAAAACCAATTAATTCAATCATAAAGGTACTCTGAAATACCATCTTTACACAAGATGAAACTCCTATTTCACAGGCATAAAAACAGGACTGCACAAATAACATACTAGTATAAAAAATCTACACCAGCATGCTATAAGAGATAATCATATCCTATAACCATAGAACATGAAACTAAATAATTCATGGAATTATAACAGAAGTAATAACTTCCTAAACATGCTATATCAACACATATACTCATAAAATAAAAAGAGGGTAATACTAGAGCAAAAATCACCATTTTCTAGTGGTGAAACTAGTTTCACTCTAGAGGAGCAAACAATTTCTATCATGATGTTTAAACTTAAACAAGCAAGTCATGAATATAAGTGTACCTAATAACAGTACACAAAACTTACTCATGTTAGTAAGCACAAACATCAAAACAATCCCATGATACAACTATTAAACATGCATAAATTAATTCTAGCAATTTATGTTTTTCTTAAACAAATACTAGCAAACAAGCAAGGTATAACTCACACAACCAGTAGCTATGCAAGTAATGAAAAGTTATCTAAACCTTCTACAAAATCCATACACTCAAATTAAAATCATTCACAAACAATCTACCAATCAAGAGGAATTTATTTTATTTGCGAACAATTTAATTTCAGCACACGATAGTGAAACATTTCTTAACATGATACCCCTAAGGAATATTATGCTAACAAAAGGATCACACCTAAACATATTAGTCTTTACTAATAAGAGATAAACTTCTCACTTTCATAGGTGAGAACAAACAATTATATTTTCCATGGTGGAAAATAGAAATCAAACACATAGTGAAACATGCTATTTTCACACAGGTGTATGGTTGGGGATTTTCATCCTCAAGCCAAAAGGCAATGGGACCAGTGGGCTATGGCCCACTAATACCAAGTAAAAAAAATAGGTACTAAGCCTCTGGTTACTCATGAAAAACTTTGCATACAAGATTAAAATATAAGGCTATTTAATCTAGTGAAACAATACTAGTGCATACTGATAGCAATTCTTACACATGCTTTACTATTAAGAGACATGCAAGCTAACATAGGTACAAGCATCAAAATAACAGTACCTAAATGTTACTTGACTCAAGAACACATAGCACAAAATTTACTAAGAAAGTATACACAGATCTAGCTCTCACAATACTTCCAATTAATAAAACTAGAAGGTAACAAATGCTATTTCATTTTTATTCGAGTTTACAATCATGCACACACTTTCTAGGGTAGATTTATTGTAATGAAACAACATAATAACAAGTCCTAACAACTCCATATAAGTTAGGAAGCAAGATTCAATAAAACACAAATTTATTTCAATCAAAAGCACACAAAGAAACAAGAACAGGAAAACTGTTGTTTCCTAGGTCTATCACAACCATTCCATCGTTCAATTAATTTCTAAACCCCGAATTTCATAGTACCTACAACGTCTATTAAGATTTGGTTTCCAAAATAGATACACCCGATATCTTATTGAGTAGTAAACGAATAAGTCAACATCTTATTTTCTCGTGACTTCTCCTTTTTACCAACTAGATTAAAAGGTGTCTTAAATCACTTAATTCCTTGGTTTAGAAAGAGTTGTCAGTAGTTCGCATGCTTTGGTTAGGTGTCAACCTAAGATTAGGCAAAGCATGTTAGTCTTGTTAGCTTTCAATTTAACCATGTTTGTCCGACAAGATACGACTAGCGTCATCGTACGTCGAACATTGAATTGTGCTCTTTTGATTGGTTTTTGAGGGGGTTGCGCATCATGGCATGTGAAGACTTCTTTTTGCACCTTACTCCAGAGGAGGGAGGTATATAACTTTTAAAAGGGGATTTCTCTTGTTTGGTCTTTTAAAAAGGAACATAAAAAGGTGCGACATTTAGCCAACAGGGCAAAACGAGTCTTTTGCAAACAGACAAAAATAGAGGTTTTGGTCAGTGGTGGTTGGTTTTCTTCACGCCTTTTCTTCTTTGAGGGTTGTCGTTGTTGGAGCTTTATCTGTTGGAGTGCAGCATGGTTAGCAACGCTAGCAGCTCGGGTGGCTTGATGGTCCTCTATTATTAGGCACAAAGGTGCTTTCATTAATTGTGGGGGAGATGGTGGTGGTTCACGACGGGTGGCATTATGAAGCGAAAACAAGTATAAGTCTAAGCAACAAATTCTTGTTTTTGAATACTATACTAACATTTTTGCTTGCAAAAATTTAACACGAGGCGATTCAAAAACAAGAGCGGGGCAATCACAAATTTGCAAAATTTGAGCACCCCACAAACATATAGAAGCCTAGATGAACCAAATTCTACACCACACAATAGCACAAAGTCCTACGGACACACATAAGCAAGCCAAAACACACAAGCAAGGCTCCATTGGAGCTACGTCGGGGGATGATCCAAAATCCTAGAAGTGGCTGAAGAACTATATCTACTTCTGACCATCATCACTGTAGAGCTATGCAATTATTTTGGTCTTCTCGGGACATCGGCAAGTATAAAAGTTTTTGTATGGAAACAAGATAATAGAAGTAATGTTTGATAAAACTTTTAACTGAGAGAGGTAAAACTACGCAACAATCTGTTTTTGAAACCCCAACTATTTTCTGAACAGAAAACTTCAAAGACGAGAGATGTTTCAAAAACAGAGCGGAGCAGTTGCAAACAAGTAAGAAATAAACTCTTAACCGAGAGAGATACCAGCTCTGTAAGGCTCGCCCTTCGAACTACTGTTCAAGGACGCCCTTGATATGCATTTAGAATCTTTTGAAAAGATAATAAGGAGGGAAAATATACTAAAATTCCCTTAGATAAAAATAATGTAGATAGTAAATGGGTTTTTACTCAAAAATACTTTTCTTTCCTATCTGACGTCCATGCTAACTAAGGTCTCCTAAGGTCAGGATGGCTCTGATACCAACTCTGTAAGGACCCCAGACCGGCAGTCTGAAACCCTACGTATGCATACATTCACGATCCCAGAAAGATCAGTCGTGAACAACATACACAGTTGGCACACAGAAATACATCATCCATTTCACGAATACATAAAGGTATTACACAAATGATCACATGATCAAGTTTAACTCAACTGCCATGAGGGCAGGGAACTTAACAAACACAGCGGAAGACAAATAAAACACAACGTAGTTGAGCCCAAGTCACGCCTTAACCTACAGGCTGCTGACCCGGAGACGATCCTAGTTCGCAAAGCCGTCAACTCCGTACTTCTCTTCATAGATATCCTTTGGAGGCTCCTTCTCCAAATCTGATAAGTAGATACCAGGGGCGAAACCATAATGAGTACATTTGAATGTACTCAGCAAGACATCCATCATGTCACTTACCAAACATGCAAATATGCTTATATGGTGGAATAGGTAGGATATAAATAGGGTTCACTATCAATGGTGTTCATATATGATGACACCACAGTTGCAGTCAGGTTTATCTGTATCTTCGTTGAAGAAGATACTTCAGAAGAAAATAAAATAATATAGTTTTATTTCTCTTGTAGATATCACATGTACAAGAGGTTTTGTAAAACTTTGTTAAAGAATATTTTCTCTTTGCAAAACTTCTTGGAATCAGTTTCCAGAATTCTTGCTTAGAGTAGAAAAGGTTTTCTTTGCAAAACACTTTGTTTTGTATAACAACATCTGGCTTTTCATCATCGACGATACCTCCACGGTATAAGTTTCCACTTCCTTTCCGAACTTCACAAGTTCAACACTTCCATTCCAAAATTTCCCTTTCAAAAACTTCCTTTTTGAAAACATTGACACAATGCTAGCTACATGGCCATTCAACTGTCCATATCCGAGGACGCGGCTTCTTCGAAAAAGTTATACTCTGCAGAGGTGTACACATCCACCAGATCCAGTACACCTCCCGTGAAACACCACGGACTGTAACAACAGTATGTAAACATCAGGTATCTGATCATAACCATCCACTATGTTCAAGCTAGTATATGCCTATCTCTCGATTGAGGTTGTTCTCCCCGGCATCAAGTCCCACCCTGCCTAGCCAGGAGCCTCAATGAATGCATCCGGAGGGAAAATTAATCCCACACTTTATATGCCTCAACATTGGGAGTTTTGACGACATTCGGTTCGAGGGTACGACGCCCCTTATAGCAAGTGAGATAGCACACACTAATAAGAACAAACTTCAAGTTAAGCCCCTTGCCCATATTAGGGTAGGGTGGCAGTACGGTAAAGGTTGTCCGGCGAAGACTAGGTTATGTGTCATTTTTGAAAACACCACTTTCTCAAAAATGACCACTCCCACATTCCTCCGGAGAACAAGGATCCGCCTTTTCTCCGGGTTTTTCCGTAAAGCCTTTGTTTCGTAGAATCACAATTTTAGGGTGTCCACTTAGGGACTAATATATTTGATGGTAATAAATACCATATGGTGGCTTATGGGCTTGGTATTACCAAGTTTAACTACTGACATGATAGTAACCTATAATATAGTATAGTAGTAATTTCCACCTCAAAAATAGTTTTGATAACCAAGTTTTTGTAAAACTTCAGAGGTAAAACATGCATGATAGATAATGATAAGTATTGTATCAGTTAGCATCAGGATGGCTTGCCTGGTATCTCCTTGTGTCCCTGTTGTTGGAGTGGCTGGAACTTGAAACAGAGCTTCCCGACACTTCCTTCCTCTTCGTTTTTCCAACGTCGTAAAAAGAGAATAAAGGACACACATTCAGAACCAAACAAGACAAACAAGGCTACAAGTAATACATACAGCAAGCAATCAAGAAGTACCACCCAAGTTCTCAATTTTTCCCTTAAGAAAAATTGGCATAAAAACTATAGTTGAAAAGTCTGCTTTTTTCCTAGTGTTTATGTGTGGCCAATTCAATGATTTTTAGTTAAGAACACCATGGACCAGTGGGGTAGAGCACATGTTACTAGACAGTAGGGTGTCACATAAAACACATTTTTATGTCTAAAAACTTCCACAACAATCTCTATGGCTAGCACACATAATTTGCTAAATTACTCAAGTGGTGAAACAAGCTCATGACAACAAGTCAAACCTATTTTTCCACCATGAGGCAAACATACCAGTGGGTGTTCCACTAGCAAATATGCTCACCAAGAGGTTAATAAGCCTCTGGTCACTTTTATAAAAGTGCTCAAAACAAACAAACAAGCACCCAAAAACTCCTACTCATACTAGTAGAAAATTTAGGAAAAATACTAGACTAGTTTAGGCTACACTAGTTAATTTTATGCACAAGTGTGCAAGCTAGCAGAGGAAAAATACTCCTCTAACCAGTACCATAAATGCTACTGGATACCACAAAATAACATAAAAAGCATAGCCAGGAAACAAGGAAAAACTATGCTTAAAATGCTACACATGTGAGGAGATTAATTCCTAGTCATCCAAGTGTTACTCATGCTTTTATGCTACTTAAGAGGAAACCTATCAGAGGTGAAAACCCTAAGATAATAATGCCACAAGGACATTCCATCCTCTGGTTTCCACACCAAAGATTCATAGTTTTCCCTAGGGTAAAACAAGACAAAAAGCATACATGAATATCCTAGTATGAAATTTAGACTTTAAGCATTGCTATTTAAATCTATTTCAAACACAAGCACCAAGTATCTAGAGGTGCTATAACCAAAATAACAGTACCTAAATGGTACTGGTTTCATGAGAATTAATCTAGCAATAAGCCTAAAAAGCATTTAAAGATCTACTCAAAACATATATAAAAGAAACACATCTAGTGTGGGGGAAATAATGTTTCCACCAAAAATGCAATGACACCAGTGGGTGTTCCACTAGCATATCAAATCATTAAGAGGCCACAAAGCCTCTGGTCATACTTGACAAAAATTAACAAAATGCTAAACTAGCTTCTAGTGCAATAACCATACTAGCAGAAAATAATAGGGTACAAAAATAAGCAAGGTAATGCTACCCATGCTATTGTTTTCACATAAGTGAAAACTCTAGGGATAAAGTACTCATAATAACACCATAAAAATGCTACTGGTCTTATTAACATAACACAAAAATATGTGGCCACAAAACCACAAATGATTATGTCAAAATTCCACACCTGAGGGAATTTTTCCATAACCATTCTCATAGTCATGACAAAGCTAATAGTGCTTTTCTACCAATTCCAATGCAAGATAGCAGAGGTGATAACAACACAAAATAAGTACCAACATGGTACTGAATATAATATCTCATCACAACAATTCAATCACTTGCACACAAATTAATCAATCAAAAATTATATGCAAGTAATAAACTAGAGATAAAAATATGATATTAATATAAATCCTATTTCTTCTCAACTCAAGTCCACACATTCTAACATGATAAAATAGCTAAGTAATACTTATAAAACAAGTTCACACAACTTATACATGCTAGAAAACAATATTGCAACACAAAAATATCATCACACAAATTAATTAACTAAAATGCCAAAATGGCAGAAACAGGTGAAACAAAGATCGGTCCACCAAATTTTCTAGGATGCCCTAAAAATTAAACCCTTCTAGGTTTGGATATCCCTAAACATATACAAGACCATCCAGTTGAGTTTGCATCAAAAATCATTTGTAATTATTTTATAAAAATCACCAAAGTGCTCTCTGGTGTTTTACCAAATTGCATGCCATTTAAAAAATACAATGAATTTGGAAACGAGGTTAAATTATCCTGTTAGGAAATTTCAAGGGCTTTCCAATGCAATTGGCCTCACTTCATTCTGAGTTGTAAAATAAAAATGGTGCTCATTTTGGTGTTTCTGGTAGCTGTTACCAAAACATTTTTCATTTCAAAACCATTCATCCAAATGTAGATCTACAACTTGGAGATGGTTTAGAATTAGTTAAGGTACCACTGTAAATTTTAGTTTGGTCAAATTCATATTTTAGGTTGCCTTTTAGAGCCAAAAGTAAACAGGTACTTTCTCTGCAAAAATAAAATGGAAAAATAAACATCACAGGGGCCAGATCTGCTAAATGGGCCGGCCTAGACGATTTCTACCGCGGCAGATCCCAGCCAAAGCCGCTGACCTGCGGGCCAGTAGGCCACGCGGCAGCCACGCGGGCAAGGCCGGGCCCCACGGTGCAGGTTCAACTGCTCCACACGCGCGCAGTCAACGAGCGCGTGACGCGAGCGCGACGTCAGCACGCCGGCGGGAACGATCTCCGGCGAGCACGATTCCGTTGCTACCGTTCATCATTTTTCGATATCTAAACATCTACGCGATGTACTCGTTGCGGGGAACCACCTAGGCACTACCTCGTTTCCAGGGAAACAACCGGAGATCGGCGGCGACGGCCACGCGCGGCGGCCGGAGAGCCTCCACGGCGCGGCGGCGATTCTGGGCGAGAGGGAGGGGGAAAAGAGACGGGGAGGCTCCCCTGCTCACCACAAACGCGCACGAATGCTCGAGGTGGTCGGAGAAGAGTCGTGGCGGCGGCGATTCGTCGCCGGAGTCCGTCGGGTCGGAGAAGGGAACGGGATGGCGCGGCCTCCCTGCGGCGCTTCGGCTCGATTCCTTTTGCACGGAGCATCACCACGACGAGGCGGAGCCGATGAGACACTTGGTGGCCGGCGGCGAGCGCTGCAACTACCGAATCGCCGGCGACCTAGAAGCTAGGGTTTCGGGTAGGCAAAAAAAAAGAGAGAGAGAGGGTGAATGATTGAGGGGGAGAGAGAGGGGGCAGGTAAGAGGTGCACACGGGTCTTTTATCTACCTAGCAACCTTCTAGTCGAAGCAAAGAATCATGGGCTTCCATGCCTGCTACGTGAGCTACAGGAAGAAGAAGATGACAATGACTAGGATCACAATTTGGTCCCTGCCAACTTTACAAGTAGGTCCTTTTCTCTCTGAAAATGGATGTTTTTTCTAAGCAAACAAAGTCATAATTTGAAATCCCTTTGCCCAAAATTCTTACTAGTTAAGATACACAACATATATGAAAATTGGCTCAAATGAATAAACTTGATAATTCAAAGTTGTTCAAATTTGAATTCTTACATAAATGGACATTGAATTTATTAGACTACTTAGGAGCTTCCAAAAATGATAATTTTTGGCACACATTCCTAATTTGATGTGTTACTTATGTGGTAGAAAATTCAAGTCATTTTGAGTTACTTCATAGAACAAACTTGTTCAAATTTCAAAAAGGTGCTGTCAAGAAAACAGGGGTTTTTGGCAACTTAAACAATTCAAAAACTTATGCCCTTTTGGTTTTCATCCTTATTTATGATATAGAGCATGTGGTATTTATTTCATGGCATTTGGAAAAAGTTTGTAGAACAAACTTGTTCAAAATCCCAAATGTTGCTGTGGAGAAAAACCATGTTTTCAGGACTTTAATGGATTCAATTTTTGGTATCCTCTTGTGTGTGTTCCTTATTTGATATAAGGAAGCAATGGTATGAATTTCAAATCATTTGAGGAAAGTTTCCAATAGTAACTTGTTTTAGTTTTCTGTTTCTGGAAATATTGGAATTTCTATTTAATAAAGCACTTGGCTTTTCTTTAACAATGCTTTGCCAAAATATTTATGTGACTAGAGATAGCAAGTCAATGCTCTCCAATACCTTTGTTTTTAATCTTGCAAGGTTGGAAAAACATTTGATAATATTTTGGTGAAGCATTTAAGAATGCCTCTTTTTCTGATAATCATCTATGGAAATTTATTAAGTGTTTCATCTTTCTTAATTTGGGTCTTGGAATAATATTCAACAAGTAGTAGGTTCATAAGATAGTTTTTGGAAAAACTCTTTGATCAATATTTACTTTAGAAAATATTGCCAAAGTCATTGGAACAATATGTTGAATATTTTGTTTTCAATTCCTTAGCCATGTAAGATTATATAATTAGTTTGTTTAGTTGCACTCAAACAAATACAACCAAAGTTTAATTGTCACAATCAAAGTTTAATTGTCAAGCAATTAGCAAAACAACTGTGTTATTAGGTATTGCAAAATTGGGATGTGACAGTAACTCCAAGAGGGAGTATTTAAACTCGATAGTGGGTTCATGGCTCCCTTATATTTGTGCTCGAGTGACATAAACGTGACGGATGGGGGATGTGTTGTTGTCATTAGGGAGAAAACAACAATGCTTTGTCTAAGGATAATTCTATTGTTTACATTATGCACTTTACTTAATGTAATAATCTGTTATTTGCAACTTAATACCCAAAGTCTGATTGGATTACATTCTGAGGGTGGATTATTAGTCATAGATGCAGTTGGATTGCGGTCTATGTATCATGTTGTAATGCCCAAAAATCTCATAGTAATCATCGTGTCTTGCATATGCATTACGGTGCAGCCTCTCTCTCTGTCAATTGCCCAGCTGTAATTTGTTTACCCAGTATGTTATCTATCTGTTTTGGAGAGACACCACTAATGAACTGACACCGATCCATTCTTTTACACTGATAATACAACCACTCCAAGCACTATTCTTTTAGTGTAATCAATGTTCTCATTTCTTTACTGCAATCAAATATCATTTTCCACATTATACATCTAATCATATGTGTTAGCAAAACCGATGAGATTGACAACCTCACTATTTCGTTGGGGCAAAGTATCTTGGTTGTGTTGTGTGCAGATTCCACATTGTTGTTGAGCCTGGTAGTGCGCCCTGCCAACATCAACTGTCATCAACCTCAGAAGTGATTTCTTTCTCCTACTAGTACGATTAAACATTGGTTTCTTTCTGAGGGAAAACTCGTTGTTGTACTCTTCATAACTTCCTCTTGGGGTCTCCCAACGAACGTGTGTTTACACGCCATCAGACATCAACCCTTGGCGACAACGATGGATGTAGAAGTTCCCCGACTGATACGTCTCAAACATATCTATAATTTTTTATGCTTCATGCTTGTTTTCTTTATGTTTTCCACATGTTTTCATGCATTTTCTAGGACTAGCCTATTAACCCAATGCCAAGTGCCAGTTCCTGTTTATCAGCCTGTGTATTGCAGAAAAGGGCCAAAAATAGAAGTTATCAGAATGACCTAGAATTTTTGAGGAGTTTTTTCTTGTCGGAAGACTCCACAAGCCAGAAGAAGAGCCCTAGGTGGGCCCTAGGGCCAAAAGGGGGTATCAGGCGTGGCCTAACCCCCCATCCGCGCCTGATGGTCACCTCATAAGCTCGGGCACCGCCTCGCGCCACCTCTTCGTCTATAAAATCACACTTGACCTAAAAACCTCAGATACAGAGGTTTTTTTCAGAAACGCGTCCGAGTTGCGCCGCCATCCAAAACCCTAATTAGGGGGACAAAATTCTCTGTTATGGCACTCTGCCGGGACGGGGAAGTGCCTTTGGAGCCATGTTCATCGACGTTGTTGCCTCCTACGATGATGCGGGAGTAGTCCCTCCGTGGGGCGGAGGGCTCGTGCTAGTAGCTATGTGGTTCTCTCTCTCTCTCATGGTGTGATCTTGATTGTGACCGCGAGCTATGTTATTGTAGTTGAATCTATGATGTTTCCCCTTTGTTATGCAGTGGATATTATGTGCTCAATTGGTTTTATCTAGTATAATCTTCCGGAGTCACCTTTGTCCCATAGTGCCACATTGACAGCGCGGATGCCATGTGTGACCCTATGGATCATGGATTAGAGGGATACTTATCATGAACTTTTCTTGTTTTGTTGGATTGAATTATGGGATCATGAGGTTTTTTTATGCTTGTGTTTAGTATAATCTCTATAGTGCCAAGGTGACAATGCAGGTGTTGTGGATGTATTAGAAAGAGATTATTCGAGAGATATGTCACGCCCCAAGACCGGGCCTAGGAGAATGACAGCCGCCGCGCGCCTATAGACCCGAGAGTCTATACACGTGCAAGGCGTAGGAAAGCAGGAATAACCAGCACAGTGGAGCTCGAACAACTCAATTACACTATTTACAAAATTATTTACATTTACAAGAATAATACAAATGTTCTCTACACGTTTCCCACCCAACTGGTCCAGCCTACTCTTCGGACGACGAAGTCCTCCGCTGCGAACTCTGATAAAAACAAGGGGTGCAAGGGTGAGTACGATAAATCATACTCAGCAAACTATTCATACACTTTCATATACGTTGTAAAATACACTAGGTTTTGAAAATACAATTGTTAAGTAGTTAAGCATCTTAAAACTCATGGTGCCACACATGAAGGCAAGGTTCCCTACCCGGGACTCACAGGGGTGAAATTCACACTTTTACACTCTTAAGAGGGGTACTCCGACATCGACAGTCTCGACCAGAACCACACAGGCTCCAGAAGAGCAGAGCTCTTTGACCCCTTCAGACACCGGACACCTTGACCTACTCATGTCGGTCGCTCCTACGGATCCATCACCGACACTTTCCCGAACAAGGGCCGCTCCTCACGGAGAACTCAGTGAGTCCCATACCTGAACTGTGACCGGTACAATATGATCACCTTCGTAACACCAAGTTTTACTTCAGAAAACATCAGTTCATTGTCCATGCGAATACACGTGCTAAGCCCGGTTCGGATCGGTGGCTCCTACGGATCCATCACCGCATAACGACACCAACACCATAACCCCGACATATCCACACATCTCTCGTACCAGTACGGTATCATGCAATTTAAATACAAAGTCCACCTCACAAAATATATGAGAGATGTAGGAAGAGCTTGCCTGACATAACAATCATCTCACAAATAATATGGACGTTGGTCAGCTCCATACAAGCTCATACGCCCGCATTGTGGCTAGAAAAATACCACCAACAAAGATGGAATGCAAGAACCACCACTCGTGGGTTATCTTATGCCAGTGAACTCCGCCACCATCGCCCTCTAGAATCGTTGTTGTGTACTCTCTGTAGTTCAGCAGCGTCTCCCTGTATATTTTATCCTCCTTCCGAAACATATACGCATGCACGCATATATTTCTTTCTTGGTCTACGCTATCTTATTCTCTATCTATCTCACTCTCTGGCTGCTCTCTCTTCTGAGCTTTTCTATCTGCTTTGACTCTCACTCTCTTGATGGATGTTGTGCATTTGAGGCAGAACGTCCATCTATTTATAGCTCATCAGCATCGTCTAAACCAGCTAAAAATCTAGCAGCAGCGCCGTCTGCCTCTTGACCTTTCGAGATGGGGAGAAACGTCTGGATGCTGGCCCTACAACGGAGGCAAAGGTCTTATATACGTGTCTTTCTGCCACCGGCTGACTGCCATGCGCACCTCCACGTTGAAAAGCAAAGGCCAGCTCAGCCACCAATATGCAACCATGTTGCCCAAACATGATTAGGCCGGTGCTAGTGCATCACCCACCAGTGCACGGGCTATAGTCCCCACTATCACTCCTCTCTCCTCCACATCAGCATTTCTCTCTCCTCCACGTCAACATTTATTTTTAAGATTTGAAACATTGGAAATAATGCAAGGAAATTATTTTATTCAACTAAAATTATACCGATTACATAATAATTAATAAAAATTACATAAAATTGAAAAAATTACATAATCTAGGAACGAGCCCACACATGCTCAATCAAATCATGTTGTAGATGTGTATACATCGGCGAGGCCCTCATTTCGTTATCCATCTGAATCCTGGCTGCTAGGCTTGGTGGTGCATTGGTATGTATTGCAGGGCCGACATTGGAATCAACTGTCTCATAGATGTTCTCCAAATTGGTACCACGCTCATCGTCGATGATCATGTTGTGCAGAATGACACATGCACGCATGATCAACCCAAGAGTACGCCTGGAGTAGGAGCGTCCCGGAACTGCTATAATGTTGAACCTAGACTTCAGCACTCCAAATGTACACTCGACATCTTTGCGCCAAGCTGCTTGAGCAGTAGTGAACAGCCGATACTTTTCACTTTGTGGAAGAGTAACACCCTTCATGAACACCGGCCAGGAGGGGTAGATGTCGTCGGCAAGGTAGTAACCCCTGTTGTACTGGTGTCCATTCACCGTGAAGTTCACTACGGGTGCTTCTCCTCTAAGCACATCCGTGAACAATGGCGACTGATTGAGCACATTGATGTCGTTGTTGGACCCGACGACTCCAAAAAAAGGCATGCCAGATCCAACGATCATACGACGCAATGGCTTCTAAGATTATGGTAGCGTGTTTGATGTCTCCCCTTGTGAATTGACCGGCATGCGCAACTGGGCAGTTCCTCCACTGCCAATGCATGCAATCGATGCTCCCTAGCATGCCCGGAAAGCCGCGCTCCTCGGCTTTCGCTAACAGAAGCTGAGTATCCGCGACAGTAGGTCGACGGCAAAACTCTTCCCCGTAACAGTTGATGATGCCCTCACAGAATTCATCTAGACACTGTGACGAAGTTGCTCTAGCTAACTTAAGCCACTCATCTATCGTATCAGCAGCGGCTCCATAAGCTAACATACGCAACGCCGCAGTACACTTTTGTAGGGGAGAAAAACCAGCACGGTTGAGAGCATCAGCTCTTTGGGTGAAATACGGAGAGTATTCACCCAATCTATCCACAATGCGTAGAAAAAGGGATCGCCTCATCCGATACCTTCGCCGGAAGAAGCTCGGAGGATAAGCACAGTTGTCGGCGAAATAGTCGTCGCAGAGCCGATCGTGGGCGCCCAGGCGATCACGCCTGATGAACTCTCGACGGCGTCGCGGCGGTCTTGGCACCGCTTGGAGGTTGCGCATCGCCGCCTCGTACTCCGACTGCATTGCAGCGATCATCTCACCCTCCACTCCGTCGCTCGAATCGCTGCTGCTGAACGAAGACATGGCGTCGAGAGGAGTGGAAATGGAGAGTGGAGGAGCTGAAATGAGTTGTGGAATGAGTGCAGCATATGGGGGGTATTTATAGGGGGGAGGAGATGAAATTTTCGAAATTTTTGCATTTTTTTCGATTTTTTTTCGGGCAGCAACGGTAACACCCAACGGCTAGCTGACGTGGACCAATCAGCTGGCGCCACGTCAGCTAGCCGTTATCTCGGCCCCACTCCCACTATCGCCTCCCCCTACCGTCCCACCATGCCAGCGCACCGCCCCCGCTCCCGCCCCCCTCTCGCCCGCTGTCGCCCCACTCCCGCCCCCCCTCTAGCCCTCACTAGCACGAGCCTTAGCATGATCCAGTCAATTATCTCACACATGCATGCACCATGCAATGCACATATAGGCAGCTCGATGGATGCATCCAATACTACTAGCTAGTAGGTACGATCGGTGCATGCAGTAGTACTATAAGTTAGTACAAACGATGGTTGGCTGGTTGCATTAGCATTAACAATGATCATGCAAAAACAAATTAGATTAGCTTGTCACTATATCCAGTATTTTCTACAAGCACATACTAGCACAATATTTGCTAGAAAGGTAAAAATAACTAGAAGCACAAAAATATTTATCAAGCTTAATAATAATTATATTATTGACTTAATTAATAGGTTAAAATTCCGGCTTATCACAAGATAGGTTGTGGGGTTATCTGGGCGTGAGCGGCGAGCAGGAGGTGGCAGTGGCGCGTCGGCGCCAGCGACACGCATGTGTTCGCCTCCCCGGAGGAAGGCAAAGGACATTTTTTCCATAACCCCTTGGGATCTTTCAGAAATCGCAAATTGGCCCTTATGTTAGTAAAACCGATCCAAAAACAGTTGTTTTCACGGCCTTTTGAAAATATAAATTTTGGTAAAAATTATATTTGGGAACCTCTTTAAATTTGCAACATCACCATCTTTTGTTTTTTTAATTTTGAGCAAGATTTGAATTTTAGACTTAGGTGCTCAATTGAGTGGTTTTTGTTATATTTCTATCAAATTAAATTTTCATTTGTCATTTGGAATGAATTTACTTATTTTGGATTTGTTTCCTATTGTAAAAATCTGTGGTTTGTGGTTTCTATTTTTTATTGTATAGGATTAGCAACATGAAAATATATTGTTGTACTTATTATTTGTGACTAATTATTGTTTCAGTTATTTCTTACCTCACTTGTGGATATCAATTTATGTAAAGGTTTAAACTAGTGTTTTGGATGATTTTAAAAATTCCTATGCAACACCAAAACATTGTCGAACAATATTTCCCTGATTTGATCCCTATGATGATTAAAAAGGTATTCATTTTTTTTGGGGTTTCAAATACATGCCAAACATCATACATTGCCACAATGGTTTTGATTTGTGGCACTTAACAACTAACTCATGTTAAAATATGATCAGATGTCCGTGGATGCATAAATCACAAATGACATGCCTCTGACCAGGTCTTATGGCAAGATAGATGAGTAAATGACGAGAATTGGATCCTTCTTGATTCTATAGCTCATTATGAAGATAATTTTTTTATGAAACCCTCCTTGACAGAAGTTGATGCTTTAGTGTGTGAAAACAACTAGGCAGAACAACTGATGACTATGTTGTCCATGTAGTTTCATCATCCACATGACCAAATTTCTCGCTTCTTGAAGAAGAAATCAGGAGCAAACCAAGTGGCCTCATTCACTGGATGGACTTGTGAACTGCTCTCTTTTCGGACTTGTCCACTCACAAGAATGTGTGGTTCATTCATGCCATCCCAGTTATTGGTGGTGATTATATGGTTTTATGATTTGGCTTTACTTTCTCCTTGGAATTCATATCCTTGGAGTGATACCATAAATCACCATATAACTTTCCCACTTATAACGTTATTATGTTACTTAAGTTATAATGCGATTTATTATTTCCTCATTTTTATTCTTCCCATTATATGGATCGTTGATACGTCATAAATGTATCCTTAATTTCTGATGTTTCATGTTGTTTTCATGCCATTTGCTACATGTTTTCCTTACACTTTTGTCATTTTTATCGATTTCCTGGGACTAACCTATTGACAAGATGCCACGGAGCTAGTTCATGTTTTCTGCTGTTTTTAGTTTCAGACAAGTTGTTATGGAAATATTCTCGGAATTGGAAAATTCGAAGCCCGGAAGTCTTAGAATTCCCGAAGGTTCCACGGAGTCCTGAAGAGGCCTGGAGGGGACCACACCATAGGGCGGCGCCCCCCTGGCCGCACCATGGGGTGGTGTGGGCCCCTCGGGTGCCCACCGCCATCGCCCTTTCACCTATTTATTCCCCCGATGTGTGAACCCTAGAGATATACCACTTCTCCATGAAAAACACCCGAGGCCAAAGTCATCGTCAACCCGAGACCGGGAGGGTTCTGGAGTTCTCCCCGGCACTCTGCCGGGAAGAGAAATCATCACCGGAGGGCTCTACACAACCATGACCGCCTCCGGAGTGATGCGTGAGTAGTTCATCCCTCGACTACGGGTCCATAGCAGTAGCTAGATGGTTGTTATGTCCTCTTTATGGCTCATGTTTAGATCTCGTGAGATGCCCTACATGATCGAGATCATCTTATTGTAATGTTGCATGTTGTGTTTGCTGGGATCCGATTATTATTGAATGCTATGTCTCTTGATTATCAATCTATCATGTTGTCTTCATGTGTATGTTATTTACGATCTTGCATGCTCTCTGTTATTAATAGATGCTCTGGCCAAGTAGATACTAGTGACTCCAAGAGGGAGTATTTATGCTCGATAGTGGGTTCGTGCATCCTTTGCATCTGTGCTCGAGTGACAGAAACGTGACGGACGGAGGATGTGTTGTTGCCATTCAGGAGAAAACAATGATGTTTACATTGTTTACGTTACACACTTTGCTTACTGTGATTATCTGTTGCTTGCAATTTAATACCCAACATTTGTTCGGATGATATTCGGAGGGTGGATTATTAGTCATAGATGCAGTTGGATAACCGTCTATGTATATTGTTGTAATGCCCGCATGAATCACACAGTAATCCTCAAGTCATGCATGTTTCATTATCTATTAATTGCCCAGCTGTAATTCGTTCACCACACTTGTTAGCTATCTTTTATGGAGAGACACCTCTAGTGAACTGTGGACCCTGATCAATTTCCTCATACCGAATACAACCACTGCAATTACTGTTTTCACACTACTTTTACTATTTTCACACTGCTACTGTTGTTTTCATATTGTTATCATACTGTTTTCCACACCATACGTTTAACCTCTTTGTGTTCAGCAAAAACCGTTGAGATTGACACAACCTCCCTTCTTTGTTGGGGCAAAGTGAATTGATTGTGTTGTGTAGGTCCCATGTTGCTGCTGAACCGGTAGTGCGCCCTGCCACCTCAGCTCCATGAACCTTTGGAAGTTACTTTTTTCTCCTAGTGGTCGATTCAACCTTAGTTTCTTTTCTGAGGGAAACTTGTTGTTGTTCTCATCAAACCTTCCTCTTGGGGTCTCCCAACGAGTGCAAGACGTGCACCATCAAGCACTTTTCTAGCTCCGTTGCCGGGAAGGAAGAAAATTTCTGCAAGGGGAGTCTATCAATTCCAGTCTCTTTACTTTGTTTTAGTTTTGATTGGTTTAATATATCTTTTCATGCTCGCTTCTCTTTATCAAAAACACAAAAAAATTAGTTCTTATTCTAGTTGTTGTTTTTATCTTGTTTTTAATCTTGCTAAAATGAGTACTCCTGAGAACACTAAGTTGTGTGACTTTACTAGCACCAACAACAATGATTTCATTGGCACACCCATTGCTCCACCTGCTCCTACTGCTGATTTTTATGAGATAAATCCTGCCCTGTTAAATCTTGTTATGAGAGAGCAATTTTCCGGTGTTAGTACTTAGTACTGATGATGTTGTTGCCCATCTTAATAATTTTGTTAAACTATTGAGATGAAAAAATATAATTGTGTAAATGGATATATTATTAAACTGAAATTGTTTCCTTTCTCTTTGATAGGAAGAGCTAAAGAATGGTTATTACCTTTGCCTAGAAATAGTATTGAATCTTTGACTAAATGTAAAGACGCTTTCATTTGAAAATATTATCATCCTGCTAAGATTATATCTTTAAGAAGTAGCATTATGAATTTTAATCAACTTGATAATGAGAATGTTTCTAAATCTTGGGAAAGAATGAAATCTTTGGTAAAGAATTGCCCCACTCATGGACTGACTACTTGGATGATCATCCAAACCTTTTATGCGGGACCAAATTTTTCTTCAAGAAACCTTTTGGATTCAGCTGCTGGAGGAACCTTTATGTCCATGACCTTGGGGGCAGCAACAAAGATTCTTGATGATACGATGGTAAATTATTCTAAATGACACACTGAGAGAGCTACAACAGGTAAGAAGATAAATTCTGTTGAAGAAACCTCCTCTTTGAGTGATAGACTTGATGCTATTATTTATATTCTTGTGAATTGCCATGCTCCTATTTATCCAAACAATGTTCCTTTATCCTCTTTGGTTGCTCAAGAAGAGCATGTTGATGTGAACTTCATTAAAAATAATAATTTCAACAATAATGCTTATAGGAATAATTTTGGTAGCAATAATTATAGGCCATATCATCCCAATAATAATAATGGTTATGTCAATTCCTATGGTAATTCCTACAACAACAATAAAAGTGTACCCTCTGATCTTGAGAACATGCTTAATAATTTACTAGTAAACAAACTACTTTTAATAAATCTGTTGAGGAAAAATTTGGCAAAATTGATGTTCTTGCTTCTAAAGTTGATAGCCTTGCTCTTGATGTTGATTTTCTGAAACTAAAGGTTATGATTCATGATGTTAAATAAAGCAAAACTTTGAATGACATCCAAATTCAAATTGATGACAATGTTAGGATGTTAGCAAAATTGCATGCTAGATGGAAAAGAGAAGATGAAATAACTAGAAAGAATAATATAGCTAATGTTTTCACCATTACCACCACTAGTAAAACTGAAGCTTCTCATGCTATTAAACCTTCTACTATCAATGGTAAAGTAATTGGTGTTGGCAATACTCCAAGTTCTGCTGTTAAAAGTGCAAAACTGCTAAAAATGTTCCTAATAAAAGTGCTGAAATTTTTAGAAACATGGGAGACAATGGTCCCATTACCTTTGATAAAAATGATCTTGACTTTGATGATTGCAACATAACTAAAGTGATTAAGTTCCTACAAAATCTTGCTAATTGTCCTAATGCTAGTACTATGAATACGGCTTTGACAAAACTTATTCAAATGCTCTCATGCAAATTATAGAAGATGAATTAAGATGTGAAGCCTCTATCCCTAGGAAGTTAGATTATGGTTGGGAACCCATCATTAAAATTAAATTGAATGATTTTGATTGTAATACTCTATGTGATCTTGGTGCTAGTATCTCTGTTATGCCTAAAAAACTTTATGATATGCTTGATTTGCCACCTTTGGAGCACTGTTATTTGGATATTCGTCTTATCGATAATGTTAGAAAGAAACCTTTGGGGAGAGTTGATGATGTTATTATTATGGTTAATAATAACCTTGTCCTTGTTGATTTTGTTGTTATGAATATTGAATGCAATGCTTCTTGGCCAATTGTTTTGGGAAGACTTTTTCTTAAAACTGTTGGTGTTGTTATTGATATGGAAGAGGGGAATATTAAATATCAATTCCCGCTCAAGTATGGAACACTTTATTATAAAGAGAATGAATTTTCCTTTTGATCCCATTATTCGAACAAATTACAATTTGGATGCTTCTTCACTTGAAAACACTTGATTCCATTTTTCGAGCCTAGCTAAAAGGCGTTAAAGAAAAGCACTTTTTGGGAGATAACCCATGGTTTTATTTTTGCTTTGTTTTTCTCTGTTTTTTTAGTCAAGTGGTTGTATACGACTGTACCAACTCCTTTGTATCTTTATTTTCATGTATTAGTTGTGCCAAGTAAAGTTTCTAGCGAAAGTTGGAGTTGGTTTTGGATTTCTGAGCAGGAAACAGATTTCCGCTGTCCACCATAAAAAATCATATAAATTACAGAAAGATCAAAATGACCTGATTTTTTTGTTTAGTCCTTAGATAATTCCTAAACTTTTCTCTTCTTTACGGTTTTTTTATCTGAGCAACTTAAGTGCCCCGAAAAAATTCGTCATTACAGATTCTTCTAGCTTTGGCAGATTCTGACATTTTTCTTGCATTTGCTCTTTTACTATGTCAAGTGGATTTCTTTTATTCACGAAACATCAGTAGCTGTAGCTAATGTTTAAAAGTATCAATATCACTTGTTCCCATGTAGAACCCACGTATTTTTTATTGTTGCACTAACCGTTTAACGCGAATTACTTTGAGTGTGGTGTGAAGGAAGTTTTCAAGGGTCGAGAGAAGAGGGTGATATAATGTGATCAAGAAGAGTGCAAGGTCAAAGCTTGGGGATACGCATGTGGTTCATCCCATCAAATTCTAATAAGACTCAAGCGTCTAAGCTTGGGGATGCCCAAGGCATCCCCTTCTTCATCAACAATTTATCAGTTCAATTATAGTGAAACTATATTTTTATTCGGTCACCTCATATGAAATTTACTTGGAGCGTATGTTTGCTTTTCTTTTGTTTTCCTTTGTTTTCTTCTGTTTTCCTTGCTGCAATAATATTGTTGGAACCTAGCAGTCTTTGTATGGGAGAGAGACACGCTCCACTTTTTCTTATGAATACTCGTTATGCTCGTATTCTTAGTTTTTCTTCTAGTTGCTGCAAAATTCCTTTTTAGCTCCTGTTTTTCTTGCATCTCTTATTCAGAGCTGTTAGTTTTAGTGGAGTTGTGTTAGTACTCTCGTGTTTCATTGCTATATCTCTTGGAGAGTTTTTGTTTAGTATAAACTGCTTGGTGTTGGAAAGCAGTAGTACAGTTTTCGTGCTTATAACGGTGCAAATATAAGCTTTTATGGACTGTGGCTAGACTTTTTCGTATCATGCTAGATGTTATTTTAATTCTAAATACTAGTGGTTATTTTGTATCATGATTTGTCTCAAATAGCTGAGAGTGTTTAATGTGCCATTGAAAGAATCATGAGTTGTTGTTGTCATATTGAAGCCTAAATTTGTGGTGTTCTCATTTGATTGTTTTATTTGGTTGACTTGGCGCATGGTCACACCATGTTTATGACTACAAAGTACAAGCTGATCAATTATAGCCTCTATGATAATTTTTTTAACTTGTAGTACCACTTATCCTTTGATTAGTGATGTTTTTGTCGCTATGGATGATTATGGCCATTATTGCTCTCTTGATGTGTCGCTCCCAGTCTTTTGCTAGCCTCCACCTGTACTGAGTATGAGCTCTACTCGTGCATGCAACTCCCAAAAACCAAAATTTGCCAAATGTGTCCACCATACCTACCTACATGTGGTATTTAACTGCCACTCCAAAGTAAATTGCTCATGTGTTGCCCTTAAAGCCTTCAAAACTACTCATGTTTTGTGCTCTTCTTTTAGCTCATGAGGACGTAAATAGAGAATCTTTATCTCACTCGTAGAGGGACTTTCACACCCTAGACTAGTGGCTTCATCCGCTTATCCAATTGATAGAAGAGCTGGCAGCGGGGTTTCGAGCCCCAAACTTAATACAACAAATTCTCTTCACTATTTTTGCCCCTGATTTATCAGTCAAAGCATAATTGCGTAAACAAAAGACAAAGAGGGATGAACTTCTACCCATATGCGTACTTCTATGGGAGCCGCTCTTGTGAAGTCTAGTTGGCTTGTGACGTACTGTATTTTCTGTTTACCATTCGTTGACATTATCATACACCTCTCTAAAAAATATTTCCAATGCCTCTGTTTAATAAAATAAAAAGCTCTAGCACATGAGTGATCCCTGCTTTCCTCTGCAAAGGGCCTTTCTCTTACTTTTATGTTGAGTCTCCATCTTCTAACTTTATGGACCGTTGAGAGAGCATAGTTGTCTTTCTGGGCTTAATATGCATTTGTCCCAGAAACATTATTAATTGATTCATGATGTGTTATTATTTGCTCTCAAATTATTTTTTCTAGTCTTCCTCTTAAACTTTGAAGGTGTCGTGACATTTATGTTTTGCCCCACTCTTAAGGACAAGCGAAATATCACTTTGCTATGTTTTCTCTATGCTTGAAACAAACGTATAACTTTCGAGTGCATTATTATTCTTGATCTTTTATTTGTGTTACTTTTCATGATGCAAAGTGATTGCTATGTTTCATTGTTAAAATTATATCTATCATGCTTGTGTTTAAAGTATTATGGTCTCAGATATACTTATGCTTTTACAATTTAGATGATCAAGTTTATGTTGGTAGATGTCACCTCGGAAATTAAGTGTTTTTATCATTTACCTACTCGAGGACGAGTAGGAACTAAGATTGGGGATGGTGATACGTCATAAACGTATCCTTAATTTCTTATGGTCCATGTAGTTTTCATGACGTTTGCTACATGTTTTCCTTACACTTTATGTCATTTTTATCGATTTCCTCGGACTAACCTATTGACAAGATGCCACAGAGTCAGTTCGTGTTTTCTGCTGTTTTTGGTTTTAGAAAAGTTGTTCAGGAAATATTATCGGAATTGGAAAATTTGAAGCCCGGAAGTCTTAAAATTCCTCGAAGGTTCCACGGAGTCCCAAAGATGCCCGGAAGGGGGCCACACCAGAGGGCGGCGCGCCCCTGGCCGCGCCACGGGGTGGTGTGGGCCCATCGGGCGTCCACCGCCATCGCCCTTTCGCCTATTTATTCCACCCGATGCGTGAACCCTATATATATACCACTTTTCCTCGAAAAACACCCGAGGCCGCCGTCATCGTCAACCCGAGACCGGGAGGGTTTTGGAGTTCTCCCCGGCATCCTGCCGGGAGGGGAAATCATCACCGGATGGCTCTACACCACCATGCCCGCCTCCGGAGTGATGCGTGAGTAGTTCATCCTTGGACTACGGGTCCATAGCAGTAGCTAGATGGTTGTTCTCTCCTCTTTATGCCTCATGTTTAGATCTCGTGAGCTTCCCTACATGATTGAGATCATCTTATTGTAATGCTATGTGTTGTGTTTGCCGGCATCCGATGATTATTGAATGTTATGTCTCTTGATTATCAATCTATCATGTTGTCCTGATGTGTATGTTATTTATGATCTTGCATGCACTCCGTTGTGAGTAGATACTCTGGCCAAGTAGATACTAGTGATTCCAAGAGGGAGTATTTATGCTCGATAGTGGGTTCATGCCTCCTTTGCATCTGTGCCCGAGTGACAGAAACGTGACGGATGGAGGATGTGTTGTTGCCATTAGGGAGAAAACAACGATGTTTACATTACACACTTTGCTTACTGCGATTATTTGTTGCTTGCAACTTAATACCCAACATTTGTTCGGATGATATTCGAAGGGTGGATTATTAGTCATAGATGCAGTTGGATAACCGTCTATGTATCTTGTTGTAATGCCCGCATGAATCACATAGTAATCATCATGTCATGCATGTTTCATTATCTATCAATTGCCTAGCTGTAATTGGTTCACCACATTTTTTAACTATCTTTTATGGAGAGACACCTCTAGTGAACTGTGGGCCCCGGTCCATTTTCTCATACTGATAATACAACCACTGCAATTACTGTTTTCACACTCCTTCTACTGTTTTCACACTGCTACAGCTGTTTTCATATTGTTCTCATACTGCTTTCTACACCATACGTTTAACCTCTTTGTGTTCAGCAAAACCGGTGATATTGACAACCTCACTGCTTCGTTGGAGCAAAGTGAATCGATTGTGTTGTGTAGGTTCCACGTTGCTGCTGAACCGGTAGTGCGCCCTGCCACCTCAGCTGCATCAACCTTCAGAAGTTACTTCTTTCTCCTACTGGTCGATTCAACCTTGGTTTTTTTTGAGGGAAACTTGCTACTGTGCTCATCAAACCTTCCTCTTGGGGTCTCCCAACGAGTGCAAGACCTGCACCATCAATCATGGTTGTATCTTACCATAGTTTCCTACTTGAATCAAAATGATCCATAGTCCAATATGGCCTTTAGTTTGGTATTGATTCCTCTAGTCAACACATGGACCTAAAACAACTTCTTAATGTCCAATATTTGGGTTTCAACCTCAATTGTCTCACCCTTGTGGTGAAGACAACCAATTACTCCAAGCAAAGCTTACTCTTAGCCCGTTATAAAAGAATGTAGGTGTATTTTATGACATAAATTTGCCTTATGCATATAAGAAGAATTTGTTAACAAGTTTGCAAGGCTTGCCCCCAAATTTATTTTCATATTCAAATGGCTAAGATGTACTAGGTTACCTAACCTTCTGCTTATTTGTATATGACGTTCAATTGTTAGAGCATACAAAAGTGATTTGTTAACAATGTGTACAACCTTGTTACCAAACTACTTCTATATCGCACGAACATTGGAATATCACACTATTTCAGGAGGAATTAATAAGATCAGATTAAAATATAAGAGTTTCCAAACACTCTAAGGTAAAACTGGAATAGTACTTCTATCACAACCTAAAGAATCCTTCTGAAGATCTTCATGTCGTAGTTCTTCCTTTATTGTGGGTCGCTTCTCTTGCAGAATGACTTCGAGAAAATTGGGAAACAAGAAAATAAGATGGTCTAGACAAAGTAAAAAAGATCCAGATTAAGAGTTAGTTTAGGATTTTATTTTCCTTCCAAATACTTCTCATTCTGTTTCCCATAAGATATTTACTTATTTCATATATGGTTGTTTTTACCCAGCTTTCAGTTCAATTCTTCTTATAAAGGTTATAATTTGTTGTTATTCCATTAGTTGTTTCCAAAGATACTTCAGTTGTTCAATGTTGGATTTGGAGAGAAGTATGGAGTGCTTATGAAATGGTGACTTAAGATAGTAAGGTGATCAAATGGTCCCTTAATGTGTTGAGATCTCATATGCTCGGTTGTATAGGATGAATGAGACAATGAGCATATGAAGGTTATTGGGGTTTAATGATTTAAGTAATATTCATTAGTTGTTTTCTCAGTCTGTCATGTTATTACTTTATATTCTTTTGTTTATTATTTTGAGATATGTACATATTCCATAAAAGATTATAAGATGATTTGTCTCTTCATTATCATCTCGTGAATTCAGTTTTATGTCCTATTCCATTTGTGAATAGTTTGAAAATATGTATCAAGTGGAGATTGATGATGTTTTGGATTCCACTAGAAAGGTCTGATAAGAGGTATAATTTAGTTTGTGGAAACATGATCTCATGTATGATCAAAAAATACGTGGATGTTTTAGATTCTATTAGAACAATATACTTGTCCTACAATTGAATTATGCTCAAATTGTAGAGAATAAAGATAGGCCACGTCAAGTTTTCAAATGACTCGACAAACAATTCAACTTTCCTAACTGGGTGTTTTAAAGATCATATCGGAGTTTGGCACACCCTCGTTGGAGACCTAGCTCTAACTCATCAATCAAAGAGAAATCTCAATCACTTTGCATTGCTCAATTTAACACAAAAAATTTACCCGCATTTTCAGATGCATGCTATGCAAATGCACATATTATATTTAACCCCCTCCTACTCTGAGAACTATAGGCCGTCACAAATAAGGGTTTACCAAACATGGACACCTGAGATGGACAATGCATTGTTGTCTGTCCTTGTTGAGCATCACAACAATGGTGACCGTGCTCAAAATGGTTTGAAGCCACATGTGTACAATGCTTGCATTAAGAATGTCAAGAATCTATGTGGGATTGAGACCACGAAGGACAACATAATAGGAAGAATTAAAACATTTGACAAGCAATATGAGATAATTACAAAGATGCTTGCTCATAGTGGCTTTGGATGAGATTGGGAAAAGAACATGGTGTCGGTTGAAAGTGATGAAGTGTGGTCTCGATATGTGGAGTCATAAAATATATTTTTGCGGTTATTTTTGCAACCTCACTATCCTCTCCAATACCATGTTTTATCGTGTAGGCTAACAAAGAAGCACATGCCTATAGGACCAAGGTAGTGCACAATTGGGAGTCTATCAAAACCATATATTCAAAAGATCATGCGATCGGTGCAGATGCTAGTACATAAAATGAGTGTGTTCAAGAACCACAACACGCACCCTCTCTTGAAGAAACTTATGAGGTGCCTCAGAAGAGTCAACACACAAGGGATTCTATCTTGTCAATGATGAGAAAGAGGCAAATGTCTTTTGATGATGTTTTGAAGACAACCGAGCCAACTCTTATGCCAAAGGTTACTTCTCCAACTAAAATCCTTGGTGCACTCAAGAAAGTACATGGTTTGGAGGATATGGAAATGCTGAGAGTTTATGGGAAGTTGATTAAAGATGAGCGCATGTGTCGGGGGATACCCCCGAGTAGGGGTAAGGCAAGTGATAAAGGCGAAGATCAGACTACTGTTGGCCGGGTTGGTGGCTACCCGGGTACCTTCTACCCGGTAGTATCTATCCGGTCATAAGTATTAAAGGCCAAGAGGCGATAAGGAGAAAGGTTGTATTTGTCCGGGTAGCGATCATGTGGTCCGAGTAGATGGGTTGTGTTCCTACCCGGGCAAGAAGTCAATGGAGTCGTTCTGACAGGGATCCCGCGTATCCCGCAGCCGTACCGGCGTGCGGTTCAACTTACTAGGTGCGTGATTATCAGCGACGCGGCGTGGTGACAGAGAGGTTGGCACCTGTCTTGTCTTGTCATTGACAGAGGGAACAAGACAGGATGGGGGCCTACACTGTGAGGCTGACAGAGTGGACAGGACCTGTCAGCCGTACGGCGCGGCGGCTTCTCAGCGCGAGATCCCGAAAGCGTGCCCTGCGTCACCGTGCTTAAGTCACATCAGTTGTACCTTTTAGTCTTTGATTATTCGGCTGGGCACCAGTATATAAGGTTCCCTGCCCCCTCCTGCGCGAGGGACGTTGCCTCAGATCGCATTTATTGCAAGAGCCAACACTAGAGCTAGAGAGAACAGCCGAGTGGCTACTCGGCCAAGAGGCAAACATTGTACTGTGGCTACTCGGAAAACATACATACAGAGAGGTAGGCAGGAGTAGGGCTGTTACCTCCACACGAGGGCCCTGAACCTGGGTAGATCTTGTTGTTTGTAGTGTTACTTACGCGCGGCTACTCGCCGTGCGATCCCTCCCCGGATACCTCCAGCGTCCATCGGCCCCAACTTTAGCCATCCCATGGCATCTGTCTTCTCCACACCACGACACTTGGCGCCCACCGTGGGGCCAGCAGCGGCGCTGGCTGGGGTTCATATTCGGACGGGACCCATTTCTTCTTCGGGGGACCGCGTGGTCTGTGGCCTTGTCCACAGATTCGGCTCCTTCGACTTCTTCACCGACAACGCCGGAGATTTCGGCGGTAGGCCTGTGCCGGCAGGCGTCTCGGTGCTCTCCTTCGGCATGCATCTGGTCTACGTCGCCACCACCGTCATCCGCGAGTTCCCGGAGGAGGTGCTCGTCGCGGAAGATCCTCCTGCTGTACTCGCTGCCCGCGGGAAGCCTTCTGGCTGCTCTACGGACATCGTGGAGGTGATGATGACAGACCCGGCTATCGATGCCGGGAAAGGCGCGGCCGCTACCGCGGGAGTCATCGAGGAACCTGTTGGCGCCAGGGTCCACAAGCCCTATGACGCGCCCCACAACATTCCGGGTTACGTAGATCCTTCCACATCAACGGCGATACCAGCTGCTCGCGGTGATGCTACCGTGCAGCTGGGCATGCCACGAGCTACCGAGGCGGAACTCGCCGCCTTGAGGGTGCAACTCGAGCAGCAGCATCAAGCGCTACTCGCAGAGTCCCAGGAGCTGGAGAAGGTTAGGCTTGAGCTTAACCTAGACCAAAATGAGTACAACAGGGCCCATGGCTTTACTCCTGTTTCTAGGCTGCCTAGCAAGCTAGGCACTACTTGTCGCAACTTAGGCGCTGAGCTGGCTAGAGATGGTAGGGCTGCTAGCCAATCTGCTAGTTTGAACACTGTTGGTAGGCCCAGATACAGCACCCCCGCCAAAACTCTTAGGGCTGCAGAGGCAGTGACTGCTGAGTTGCCGCATCTCGCTGGCGACGCACGCTCTAGGCAGCAGGATAGACTCAATGAGCTAGTGCTAGAGGCTGCCAGGCAGAACGAGGAGTTCCGGAAAGCCAATCCGGGTGCTGGCGCTTCTCAGGTTGTGCATTCGCATGCGGTCAGATCTACGGATCAGGCCTCATCGCCGCTTCCTGGCAACGAGAGGAACCAGAGTGTGAACTCTGGGAAGAACAAACAGATGTAGGTGTACGACCCGGATGTCGCCGCAAAACAACACGCTGTGCCGCGGCAGCCCGGTCAGAAACACAACACCGCAGGAGCAGGCTATCAAGCCAATAAAGCTCATAGCAAGAGGCAAGGAGGAGACCGTGCAGGACCATCACGGCATCATGATGCCAACCCGGCTCAGCCAAGAGTGCGGCAACCAGCCGCTGTGCAGCCGCAAGTGGTTGAGGCAGCAGCCAACCGGTGGCTCAACCCGGCCCTGTGCCGCAAGACCGCTACGATGATGGGTACTCGGCGATGGGGCTAGCCGGGTATGCTGACCCAAGAGATGTCACTGATCGTTTGGGTGACCGCATGCTGGAGCCTAGTGATGCAAGATACAAGCTGGACCGGATCAATCGGTCTGCGCAACTCGAGAACAAGGGGCCACCTGGCCCAAATTGTTTTGGTCGCCGCATCATGGAGGAGCCCTCCGTAAAACAGTTTCAGCTGCCTAGGGGGACAAAGTGCTATGATGGCAGCACCAAGCCGGAAGACTGCCTGAGTGACTACGTTACCGTTGTGCACATTGCAGGCGGCAACAAGAGATGGGTTGTGCGGTATGTTCCGCAGATGTTGGAGGGCCCTGCTCGGATTTGGCTCAACAACTTGCCAAGAGATAGCATCAACTGCTGGCTAGACTTCTCGGAAGCCTTCGTCAGCAACTTCACCAGCACATACAAGAGGCCGAATAGGCCGCAACAACTGTCTGCTTGCAAGTAGCGAGAAGAGGAAACTGACCGCGAGTACCTTACTCGGTGGAGCACACTGAGGAACACCTGCGAGGGTGTGAACGAGTCACAGGCAATCGCCTGGTTTGCGCAAGGCTGTAGGCATGGCAGCATGCTGTTGCAGAAGCTGCAGAGAGAGATGCCGAGTACGCTCGCCGAGACAATCAAGATTGCTGATATGTATGCACTCGGAGACCCTACTCAGGCTCTGCTCGATGTTGAGCTGAGAAGGAAGCACCATGACAGTAGCAGATGCCAAGACTTCAGAAACAAGCGTAGAGGTGACCGCATTGATACTCGGTATGATCCCGAGGAGGTGAACGCTGTAATTCAAGGCCCTGCGGCGGCTGGGAGTAGCCAAAGGCAAAAAACAGCTGGAGCCCAATACGGGCAGAACCAGAACCAGAGCCAAGGCATCAAGAAGCCGTACAATGCTCCCCAGTAGGGTAGCCGCAACCCGGATCCAGCTCCGGGTTATGTCTTTGAGAACATGAAGGTTGGGCCATGCAGCTTCCATACTCGGCATCCGAGTAGGCCAGCCAATCACACTACCCGGCAGTGCAGCTGGTGGGACCGTATCAAGGATGAAGGCGCTGGTCAGCTGCCTCCTCCTCCTCCTCTGCCGCCTGCGAATGCCAATGTGCATCCTATTCGGGCAGCTGATCCCAGGCCTGCAGTGAATCCGAGAAGGGAGAACGTGAACCAAGTGGCTCAGGGAGACAACCGCAACTACAACAACGGCAACCGCAACTTCAACAACAACAACAACCGCAACTATAACAACAACAACAACAACAACAACAACATCAACAACAACAACAACAACAACAACAACAACAACAACAACAACAACAACAACAACAACAACAACAACAACAACAACAAGAACTACAACAACAACAACAACAACAACAACAACGGCAACAATGGTGGTGGAGACCGCAACCAGTACCAGGAGCACCATGAGAGCTACATGATCTTCACCACCGAGGCAGACGACAAGCAGTCATTGCACAGGCGTGCGATGGAGGTAAATGCAGTGATCCCGGTTGTGCCTCACTACCTGCACTGGTGCGACCAAGAGGTTACTTGGTCCAGGGCTGATCATCCCAAGGTGATGCCCAATCCGGGTACCTATGCTCTGGTAGTGGATCCCACTTTCTTGGGAACCCAGAAGAATGTCAGGTTCAGAAAGGTGCTGATCAATAACGGCAGGAGCATCAACATCATGTACCGGGATACACTGGAGAAGCTTGGCCTTGCCGAGAACATGCTGCTACCCAACAGGACCACATTCCATGGCATTGTGCCGGGAGTATCTTGTGATCCAATCGGCCGCATCTGGGTTGACGTCCTATTCGGTACCAGGAAGAACTGCCACACCGAGTGCCTGCAGTTTGAAGTAGTTGATCTTCAGAGCCCCTACCATGCTCTACTCGGTAGGCCTGCCCTCAGCAAGTTCATGGCCTCTACCCATGAAGCCTACCTGAAGATGAAGATACCTGGTCCCAATGGTGTCATCACCATCTCGGGTGATTACAAGCGTTCCTTGGAATGCGCGTCTGCTAGTTCTCAACTGGCGGAATCCATGGTCATTGCTGCCGAGAAGAAGAAGATACACGAGGTGGTTGCTATGGCGCAAGAGGCGCAAGGTGGTGCGACTGGCATGCCTGGTTCCCAGTACGGAACGGCTTTCCAGGCGTCCCAGGAGACAAAGAAGGTCTAGGTTGATCCTGAGTTCCCAGACCGTGTTGCCATCATTGGCGTCGGGTTGGGAGAGAAATAGGAAAGCGAGCTCATCCACTTCCTCCGTGAGAATTGGGATGTCTTTGCATGGTCCAATGAGGATCTGCTGGGTGTCCCGAGGGAGTTGGTTGAGCACTCGCTACATGTGCGGCATGACGCCAAGCCGGTTAAGCAGGCTATGCGCCGCTTTGGTGATGAGAGGAGGAAAGCCATCGGTGATCAGATCACCAAGTTGCTGATCAGTGGATTTATCATGGAGGTACTGCATCAGGATCGGCTATCCAACCCGGTCATGGTTGAGAAGAAGAAGGAGGACCCCAAGGCCGATACCGCATGGCGCATGTGCGTGGACTATACCGACCTGAACAAGGCCTGCCCCAAGGACCCATTCCCGCTACCCCGCATAGATCAGGTGATCGATTCCACTGCTGGGTGTGAACTTTTGTCTTTCATTGATGCCAACTCTGGTTTCCATCAGATAGCTCTCAATCCGGATGATCAAATAAAAACTGCCTTTATTACCCCGTACGGGGCTTATTGCTACCGTGTCATGTGCTTTGGGTTGCGAAATGCTGGGGCTACCTATCAGAGATGCATGCAGAAATGCTTGCATGATCAAATTGGCAGAAATGTGCAGGTGTACGTAGATGACATTGTCATCAAAACGAATAAAACACATACTCTGCTTAGCGATATTGAGGAAACCTTTGCCAACTTGCGCAAGTACATGATGAAGTTGAATCCGATTAAATGCACCTTTGGTGTCCCGGCTGGCAAGCTACTCGGTTTCTTGGTATCTAGCCGGGGCATTGAAGCCAATTCTTCAAAGATACAATCTATAGAGAGCATGTCTTTGCCGAGATCACTGAAGGATGTGCATAAATTCACCGGGTGCTTGGCTTCTCTGAGCCGCTTCCTGGGCAGAATGGGCGAGAAGGCCTTGCCTCTTTACCAACTCATGAAGAAGAGTGACAAGTTTGTCTGGACACCACAAGCTGATGTGGCGTTCAAGGAACTGAAGACCATGCTGGGTAGCGCTCCCATCCTGGCTAGTCCGCTACCCAAAGAGACAATGTTGCTTTGCATTGCGGCAACCAACCGGGTAGTCAGTGTGGTGATTGTGGTGGAGAGAGAAGAGGAAGGCAAGACTGTGCAACAACCAGTGTACTATCTCAGTGAGGTGCTATCCAGCTCCAAGCAGAACTACCCGCACTACCATAAGATGACTTACGGCGTGTACCTGGGTGCCAAGAAGCTGAAGCATTATTTCCAAGAGCATCCCATCACAGTGGTGAGTTCTGCTCCCATCTCGGATATCATGGGCAACAAGGAAGCAAGCGGCCGGGTAGCCAAGTGGGCAATCGAGCTAGCCGCATATGCTCCTCTGTACGCGAGAAGAGAAGCAATCAAGTCACAGATTCTGGCAGATTTTCTAGTGGATTAGGCTGAGGTGTAGTATGAGCCTCCCTTGCCGGAAACCAACTACTGGTAGATGCATTTTTATGGCTCCAAAGTTAAGGAAGGCCTTGGTGCTGGCGTAGTGCTTACGTCACCCAAGCGAGAGCAACTCAAGTACGTGTTGCAGATTCATTTCAAGGCATCTAATAATGTGGCCGAGTATGAGGCCGTGGTACACGGCCTGAAGGTAGCCAAGGAGATTGGTGTGCGGCGTATCATCTGCTATGGCGACTCGGATTTGGTGGTGCAGCATGTATCCGGCACCTGGGATGCTCTGGATGCCAACATGGCATCCTATTGGTTTCTGGTGCAAACCATGACTGGCTTCTTTGAAGGGTCTGAGTTCGAGCATATACACCGAGCTGAAAATAATGCAGCTGACGAGTTGTCCAAGTTGGGGTCTTCTCGGCAGTTCATCCCGGCTAGGATTGCCTTGGAGCATTTGAGGAAGCCATCTATCAAGCCATCCCCCAACTCGGAGTCTATCTTTGTTCCTTCTCTGCCAGGAGAGGAAGCTGTTCCAATGGAGATTAACTGGGAGGCTGCAAAAGAGAACCCGGGGACTACCGTCTCCAACCCGGGGACTAGCACCTGCAACCCGGGGACTGCTCCATTCAACCCGGGGACTGTCGCATTCATCGAGGGGGTCCTTTCCGAGTACTCAGGGACTCGGGGACTCGTCTCCAACTCAGAAGAGGTCTTGGTGGCTGATCCAATGGAAGTGGACGAACCAGTGTTTCCCACACGGGAGACACCGAGTTGGGCTCTGCCCATATTATCCTTTCTAACGGATGGCACCCTACCAAGCGACGAGGTCACAGCCAGGCAGATACAGAGAAGATCCAAAGGCTACACTATCTTCAACAAGGTACTGCATAGAAGGAGTCCTACTGGCGTGCTGCAACGCTGCATTGAGCCAGAGGAAGGAGAAGAAATTCTTGTGGAGATACACCAGGGGGAATGCGGGCATCACGCCTCTTCTCGGGCTTTGGTCAACAAGGCTTTCCGGCATGGTTTCTTTTGGCTCACTGCCTTGAAGCAAGCTGAAGATATAGTGAGAAAGTGCAACGGCTGCCAGAAATTTGCAAGTAAGATTCATATGCCAGCTTTTGAGTTGAACACCATTCCCATTACTTGGCCATTTGCAGTTTGGTGTTTGGATATGGTGGGTCCTTTCAAGCCAGCAAGAGGCAACATGACTCACATCTTGGTCATGGTTGACAAGTTCACCAAGTGGATTGAGGTCAAGCCTATTTGGAAGTGTGATGGAGTCACAGCTGTGAGTTTCCTGAAGGGTGTGATCCTGAGATACGGCTACCCGCACAGTATCATCACTGATAATGGCACAAACTTTGCTGAGGGTGCTTTCGCGAGATTCTGCAAAGAGAAGCGGATCTGGCTAGTTGTTGCATCTGTTGCGCATCCGGCCTCCAATGGGCAAGTTGAAAGAGCAAATGGCATGGTGCTATCCGGCATAAAGCCAAGGCTGATGGAGCCATTACAGCGAACCCCTGGTTGTTGGCTGGACGAGTTGTCGGCTGTGTTGTGGAGTCTAAGGACTACCCCTAACCGATCAACCAGATACACGCCATTCTTCCTGGTATATGGAGATGAGGCCGTGTTGCCCACTGATCTAGAGCATGACTCGCCCCGAGTAACCCTCTACACTGAGGCGGAGGCGAGAGAAGCTCGAGAAAATGACATTGACCTGCTAGAAGAAGCAAGAGAGTTAACTCTGTCACGATCAGGTGTCTATCAGCAAAACTTGAGGCGTTATCACAGTCGGAAAGTAAACCCAAGGGTTTTCCGAGAAGGAGACATGGTCCTTAGGCTCGTGCAGCGCACGGCCGGGATGCACAAGCTATCCCCTCCGTGGGAAGGGCCTTTCATTGTGAGCAAGGCTCTGCACAATGATGGCTACTATCTAGTTGACGCACAGACACCCCAGAAGAACAGGCCGGATAGAGCTGGAGAGGAATCTAAGCGCCCCTGGAATGTATCTCTACTCCGTCGTTTTCATTCATGAGCAGAAAGTTGTATGTATCTCCTCAACCGAGTTAAATTCTAGTCGGCACTCCGAATTCAAACTCGGGGACTGCCCTTGTCCAAAATTGTTCTGTGCTGTTCTACTCTGTTTTCCTTTGTCTACTCGGTTGCTTTACTTAGAATTTCATAAGCATATCTAGTAATGTGTTTAAATCTAAGGGCCAACTCTTCGAGTCTGCTACTGTCCGCAACCCGGCTTCATGGCAAGCAAGAGAACAAGCCAAAGGTCAATGAGCACACGAAAAATTGCTAAGGAAAAGAGGGGTGTAGCAACCGAGTAGAGTGTTCTTTACTGTTTTTGTTGTCTCTTTTCGGCTAAGTGGTGGGCAGCGTTACTATACATCTTTCTAAGTGGCTAAGTATTTGAAACTCAAACTTTGAAATCTTGTGACTCGACTACCAAAAAAGCCACAAGTGGCAGGTAAGAGCCGAGACAAAGAGAATGAGTGGATAAAAAATGCAACTCGGGGACTCGCATAGAAACGCAACCCGACATTGAGCCAGAGTTGCTAAACTGATAACTGAATTAAAACTGAGTAGCAAAGGACTTAAGTATATCGGTTACATATGCACCCGGCATCCCAGCGATCTGATAAGTGTTTGAGATAAAACATGCAGGAATTACTCGAGAGTAGAAGCCGTGTTGTCCGCGTCGGTGTTGGCAGAGACAGCTTGATCAGAAGTTGCGGTAGCCACTGAGATGGGATCCGTCGCAGAGTCGGAGGCTAGGGGGTAAAGACCATCCGTAGCAGCAGCAGTCGCGCCCAACTCAGGAACCGGCTCCTGGATCACCATCTCGGTGGTGATGGTGGTCTCCTGCGCGGCAGACTGCGACTGCTTGGCCTCTGGGTTGCTGGCCAACTCGGAGTCTTCAGCATTGTCTTGCTGCTCGCTACTCTCCATCCCCTTGGCCTTCTCCTGCTTGGATCCCCCCTTCTCGGTGCCCTCCTTGAAATCGGCCAAGTCTTCATCACTGATGTTATCCTCCTCATCATCATCGTCCTTGTTGTCATCATCTTCGCCAACATCCGTATCAGGCTCGGTGGGGCCATCAATGAAGACGCTGGTGTCGGCGTAGGAAGCGAGCTCATAAGCCACCCCTTTTTGGCGAGCGACGCAATCCGGCTTTTCAGTCCATTTGGAGTCTTCACATCGCGTGATGATCCTTTGGAGATCCAGATTCTCGTACCATCTCAGGACAAAGTGCAGCAGCTCGTCAGCTCGTGCCCGAGCTGCGGAAGCACGCCATTTCTTGAGCTCTACCTTGACCTCGTCCAAGTGATCACCAATCTCGCGGAAGGTTTCCGGGACCTCCTTCTCGGGCCAGAAAAGCTTGTGCAACTTGATACCAGTGGACACCATGGAGGTGCCCATGCCCTTGAGGGAGCGGATCTGCGTCTTGATGTTGAGGAGATGGTCATTGATGCTGGAGGTGTCATCGATGTTCAGACCAGAGGCAGCCCTAGCCTGTTTTGCCTTCTCCAAAGCAGGCACACCAGCGGAACGGAGTTCCGGGAAGATATCTTCATAAGGAACTAAGTTGAGTCAGAAACAGAAACCGAGAAGAAGTAAAACCGAGAAGAAGTAAAACCAAGAAGAAGTAAAACCGAGAAGAAGTAAAACCAAGAAGAAGTAAAACAGAGAAGAAGGAGACAAGAGAAGAAGGGGGTAGCGGCAACTCACATTCCATTTCTACCAGCAGTTGCCCCAGCTGGATTTTCCAGCCCTCTGCTTCTTGGAGGTACTTGTCATGGACGTGGCGCGAGTCGTTGATCTGGACCTCAAGGGCTCAGTTCCTTTCTTTGAGCATGCTGATCTCCAGTTCGAGTGCTTTCTTCTCAGCCTTGGCTGTCCTCTCAATCTTCTGCTTCTCGTCGACGTGGTTGATGGCAATCTAGAGTGCGGCTTGGAGATCGAGTTGGAGCTTCTCGTATTCCGTCCTTTCGGCCGCGCGCTCCTTCTCAATCTCTGCTTCTCTGGTTTGCAACTGGTTTTGTACCTCGGCAGGCGTGAGGCACTGCAAGTGTTTCTCCCGGAATTTTTTATACTCTTCTGCGAGAAGAACAACATTATCAGCAAAGCAGCCAAGTAGGAAGACACAATTGCAGAAAAGAAAGAGGAGGGATCACCTTCCAGAGTAGCGATCTTGCTCTGGACGGAGGCGGCGAAAACTTCGCAGTCTCGGTGCTTATCCACCAGATCCTTGAGCTTGCCTGCAGAGAAGACATCGATGAAGCAAAACACAAAAAACGGGCGTAAACACGAAACGCACAAACCGAGATGCTAAAAGATCACCTTCGACCTCAGAGATCTGGAGAGTGCGTTCCAGGGCCATCTGTTCCATCGCCTCATGGTCCTTCTTGTCGGCTTCCAGAGCCTGGTTCCGTTCTCTGATGTTGCGGTGATTCCAGAGTAGCCGACGGAAAATCTTTGTCCTCTTCTGGACGCTATCCTGCAGATAAGAAAGGATAAAGTGTAAGTTTTTTGGAAGATTTGGCCCGAGTAAATGTCAACTCGGTTGAGTCTTCACCTACTCAGCCCGAATCTCGGGGACTGGGGGAATGACTAAGAGAAAAAGAGAAGAGAAAGGAGAAACCAGCAACTCGGAAAATGCAGAATGGAAAGACACTTACCACATAGCTTTTCTCAATGTCCTCTATGTTCTTGCGGAGGACGAACAACTTTTCGGCCAGGGTACAGCAGGGGCTGGCAACCGTCATCCCAACAGAGCAGACGTCAGCCTTGTTCCAGTCGGTGCGGTAATGATCGATCTGGCCCAACTCAAGACCGTTCCAGGTGGGGTTACCGTGCGCTTTGTTGTTCCAGACCTTATTCACGTAACCTACTCGGTCCAAGATGGCCGCAAGGCCTTCTTCGGGAAGCTCTTCCTATTCTTCGCCACAGGAAGAAAGTTCACTGATGACCAATGCACCCTTCTTCCCCTTGGACTTGGAGGTTCCCACGGCTTGGCCTTCTTTGAGCGCGGCTAGGAGCTTTTCGTCCTTGGACAACGGGATCTGGTGGCGCCGCGACAGGGTCATCATATACTCGGGATAGGTGCGCGACGCGCTGCCGCTAGCACCAGCATTCTGTTTCTCGACGGGGCCAGTGGTGACCCCGGAGGCAGCCGGGTTGGCGCTTGAAGCGGAAGGAGTCAGCGTCAGCTGAGTGCTCTTCGCCTGCTTCCCAGACGGCTCACCTTGCGGCTTGGGGGGCGGCATCTGCTGCCCAGCCTGCGAAGCTGTGCGCTTTGGTTGTATCCGGGTTGCCTCGGCCGTCTTGATGATCTTCTTGGTGCTTGGCGTAGAGGCTGGCCGAGAAGAGGGTGGTGGCACTTGAAGAGTAGGCTGAGGAGGTGGTTGAGTTGGTGGAGGAACTGGTGCGCTGGGTGGAGTCGCCTGCGGAGTTGGCGGCACGGGTGGCCGGCTACTCGGTGCAGCATCTGGCTGCACTTGGTCTTGGCGGGTTGGCTCCACCAGATCATCTTCTACCCGCTGCTCCGCAGCGGGATCTGGCCTTGTGGCGGCAGTATCTTCTACCCGCGGCTCGGCCGCGGGGTCTTGCTGCTCTGCAGCGTTGTCTTCGTGCTACTGCTCGGTGGTGGCATCTGGCCGATCGAGGGCGGCATCTTCTTGCTGCTGCTCGGCAGCACGATCAGTGTTCTCCTCCACGGATGCGGCAGGAGGAGTAGGCGGCCTCTCAAGGTTATTAGTAGCCCGGGCAGTTGGCCGCGCGTCAGGCGGCGACTGCTCAGAGGTGAGATCTACTTCAATCCTGACGCCATCGTTCTTGGCGCCAGTGTCTTCTTCTTCATTAACTGGGGAGGACGCACGCGCCCTTCCCTGTGGCTCTCGGTTCTCGTCATCATCCGAGAGCTCAACAGTTTCCTCTCAGGACGAGGCTGTCCGCGTCTGAGGAGCTGACGAAGTAGCGGCATCAGCGTCGAGAGGCGCGGTGGAAGGAAGAATAGGGCAAGATCAGAAAGCAGAGAAGGGAATCAAGGGAAAAGTGCAACAGAAAGCGGCAATAAGTCAAGAGGTACTCGGAGGAACACTTACCCTTTACTAGTGGGGGCCTTCCTCTTGCGGGTAGCGAGGGCTTTGTTCGCTGGCTGCTTCTTGGTCCTCTTGGGGGCAGCTGCCTGGGCACCGCTGCCAACTCTCTTTCGAGTATTGGGAGCGGCCACCGATAGCGGATCGACGACCAGAACTTCCTCCTCGTCGTCTAACTCAGGATCCTCTGCAGAGTAGAAGAAGAAAGGAGTTAAAACAAGCAAGGAAAGAGAGTCAAAGTTTACTGCTAGCAAACAGAGAGGTGAACTCAATCACCTTCGTCATCTTCGGACCAATCCCGAATAGAGGCATCTGCTCGGGACTTACCGGGCTGAGTAGTGTTGGGGATACACAAGGTATCCTGAGTGTCATAGGCGGTTGTGTCATCCTCTTCTCGGTCCTTGGTCCAGTTGGCGTCCAAGATTTCATTTTCCTCTTCTCGCTGGCGATCAATGTGCTGTTGAGGCAAACATAAAGCACAATGAGTTGAGTTCTAAGCTAAGAAGTTCTACTCGGAATAGCGTGCAAACACTAAGCACATGGAGCTAAGTGAATATACTCGGAACAACATGCAAACACAAAGCATCCAAAGCTAGAGGCATTCTACTCAGCACAACATGTAAATACAAAGCATATGAAGCTAAGAGGAGTTCTACTCGGTGACAATTACAAAGAATAAGGGTGCAGAGAAGAGCACTAACCTGAGTGATCTTCTTGGTGCGGCTATACGGCATGAAGTCGTAAGCCCAGTTCTCGGTGAGCGAGGTCGACATTATGGACCTGGCCCAGATGGCCACCTCGGCCTTGGTGAGCTCGAAAGTTGTTGTCCTGGTGCAATCACGAGGGCCTCCCATGTAGCACATCTTGTGGACTCGGTGCTGGAGCGGGAGTACCGGCGCGAGATCCAGCATGCAATTGGACCGTCCTGCATCAGCCCTTCTGCCACCAGCTCGGTCAGGCGTCTCTCAACCTGGAGGACGTCTGGCACGGTCTTCTTTGGGTGGTATCCCCAATTCTGCCCAGTGGGCAGCGCATTCGTGAACTTCGGGAGCCCTATCCGGTCTTCTATGGGCTTCCCCTTCTCGGCGGGTACGTTCTTCACGTACAGGAACCCGCGCTGCCATTTGCGCACGGTATCCAGCCCGGGAACTCTCGGGTGGTGTCCGGTGCGGTGCTGCAGCATCATCGCGCTACCCGTCTGGGTCATCACGCGGGGGGCTGAAGTGTTGCCGGGATCTGGAATCTTCTGTTTGCGAAGAAAGAAGTACTTCGCCCAGGTATGAATGGTGGGGTGGACACCGAGAAAAGCTTCACACACGGTGGCATGTGTGGAGAGCATGACTATGGTGTTTGGTGGGACATGGTGAGGTTGAATGCCGAAATGGCGGAGAAAATCAGAGAAAAACTTGGAGATGGGAAGGCCGAAGCCGCGTTTGAAGTGGGGTAAGAAGACTACGTACTCATCCTTGTCCGGTTTCGGGATGAGTTCGGTACCTGGATGCCGGCAGACGACGCCGGGAGGGATGCGGCGGGTGTTAACCAACCACTGGCAGTCTTCCGCGGTGACGTCCGAGCCCTCCCAGCCGGCTCGGGCGGGAACCGCATCGGCTCCGTGCGCCATGGAAGCGGAGTTGCTTGCGGGAGAGGAAGAGCTCGACGGTGTTGCGCGGAGATGCGCTTCTCTCTCTCTCTCTCGCTGTGCGTGGGGCAGAGGCGCTTTGAGTGCTCGCGGTGGCGATGTGCTCGACGGCGGCGACAGAGGCGAGGGGAGCGTGAGATTGGAAAGAGGCAGTAAGAAGAAGAAGTGGGTGGCGCGGGGATATTTATCTCACCCCGCACGTTGCAGTTACCACCGGATTGATCGTGGGCATTGATCGTGCGGCGTGGGTTAACTGCCCGTTAGAAACGCACACAGTGCGAAACGCGCGCAGTTAATCCCACGTCCCAGATCGTGGGCTTTCGAGTACCGTTTGACATGACCTAACGGGCTGTGGGCCCTAAGCCTAGAGACTGGCGCGTGGCCTGCTGTGTCCCTGGCATCGAGGCGTCGGGGGCACGGGGGCTTGACACGTGCCCAGTAGCGACACAGAGAGATGGATTTGGTCTGATCCAACGTGGTCGTGTTCAAAATTTCACCAAGTCATTTTACTCGGCAGCTCAGTAGAGAGATTGCTCTACCCGGCTACCAGGAAAGTTATCTCGTAACCACAGTTGGAGAGATTTGAGAAGGAGTTACTGTTTCAAGTTGAGGTGCAACTCGGTGTTACTGCTTCGAGAAGACAATTTGGTTTAAACTGGCAGGGCCCTGTGAACAAGTTCGCTGGACTCTACCAGCTCCGGGGACTAATGTCGGGGGGCTACCCCCGAGTAGGGGTAAGGCAAGTGATAAAGGCGAAGATCAGAGTACTGTTGGCCGGGTTGGTGGCTACCCGGGTACCCTCTACCCGGTAGTCTCTATCCGATCATAAGTATTGAAGGCCAAGAGACGATAAGGAGAAAGGTTGTATTTGTCCGGGTAGCGATCATGTGGTCCGAGTAGATGGGCTGTGTTTCTACCCGGGCAAGAAGTCAATGGAGCCGTTCGGACAGGGATCCCGCGTATCCCGCATCCGTACCGGCGTGCGGTTCAACTTACTAGGTGCGTGATTATCAGCGACGCGGCGTGGTGACAGAGAGGTTGGCACCTGTCTTGTCTTGTCATTGACAGAGGGAACAGGACAGGATGGGGGCCTACACTGTAAGGCTGACAGAGTGGACAGGACCTGTCAGCCGTACGGCGCGACGGCTTCTCAGCGCGAGATCCCGGAAGCGTGCCCTGCGTCACCGTGCTTAAGTCACATCAGTTGTACCTTTTAGTCTTTGATTATTCGGCAGGGCACCAGTATATAAGGTGCCCTGCCCGCTCCTGCGCGAGGGACGTTGCCTCAGATCGCATTTATTGCAAGAGCCAACACTAGAGCTAGAGAGAATAGCCGAGTGGCTACTCGGCCAAGAGGCAAACATTGTACTGTGCCTACTCGGAAAACATACATACAGAGAGGTAGGCAGGAGTAGGGGTGTTGCCTCCACACGAGGGTCTAGCCGTGCGATCCCTGCCCCGGATACCTCCAGCGTCCATCGGCCCCAACTTTAGCCATCTCATGGTATCTGTTTTCTCCACACCACGACAGCATGATTGAAGCACTCATGACACTCCCTGAAGAGTTAAAAAAACCACGGCTCTTGACCTTGGAGTGATGGTTGCTATCGTGTTTGGTTGATGTATAAACTTCTATGTACTTTGATGTATGCGGACTATCCACTTGTGCTATTTGTAAGAGACACCAACTATCCAGCTATGCTATTATGTAGAGACATAATTATTATCCATGTCGTGTGGTCCGTACTTCTAAATTATTTTGTGCCATACTTCTCGGACGTTTTTTGCATTGTTATTTCTACTTATGTTGTTATTGCAACCTTATTTGAAATGTTTTTTTATATTATTGTGTGTGCAAAATAATATATAGACATTCAAATATACACATACTATTTTTTTCATTAAAAAACATCAAATTCCATGATTTGTACATTCAAACAGGATTTTGGAACTGGGTCACATCCTTTGATTCCATCGGTAAATTCCATACACAAGTGGAATTGGAGCTCGTTTTCTTTTCATCTTTGGATTTGGAATTTACATGTCAATTCAATTTGAAGCATTTTTTCCTAGGTCCAAACATGGCATTTTAGATTTGTGCAACACAAGTAGAATGACGTGGTGGAAGCAATTTGTTCAAGCAAGGTACCGACCTCCGGTCTTGTTCGCGCACGTCCGGACGCGCCACGCATCGCCCGCATAAAATCTCGACCGTCAACTTCCTCCCTAATCCCCTCATTTCCCCCGTCCATTTCCCCACCGTTCTTGCTCTGCAAGCCTCCGCATAAGACCCTGGAACTTTCCACGACACCAAAACCTCCCCTCTTTCTCTCTCCTCCACCTCCCCCTTCCCCACCCCCACCTCCTCGCGATCTCCACGCCTCCCACCGTAACCCACTCTGGGGGCGGGAACCACATCGCCGCCGGCGACCCCTCCTCCCCCGCCCGCCGCGCCATGACGATCTCGTCGCCGCCCCAGGCTCCCCCCGAGGTAAGCGCGCGCGGGGTGGCCGAGGTGGCTCCCCGCAGCATCCGCTTTCTCCCCTCCATGCCTTCCTCCTCGAGCGGCCTTGTCCGACGCATCGGGCAGCCGCGATGCCGTACGCATCGTGGCCCGAGGCGGCCGTGGAGCCGTTTTCCTTATGCCTCTGGGTTATTTTTCCTGGGTTGTGGTTCAGGCGTGGTGTATTTGGGCTGGGTGTGCATCGCGCGTGGTCGGAATGAATTCTAGGGTTTGGGGTTTTTGGTCGCTTTGATGGGTTTGAAGGAATGGATCTGACAAGTGCCCCTCTCGTCAATTTTACGCAGCAGCAGCAGCAGCAGGAGGAGGAGGTGCTCGTGCCGCACCAGGAACTGCCCAACGGGGCCCAGCCAATGGAAGGTTTGCTTCCGTCACCTCGCTTAGCTTTTCTCCCACGGCTTGTCATTCTATTGGCTGTTGACTATCAGGCTTTGGGGTGGGTCGAACTGATTAGCTTCCCTGTTAGGTTGCATGTTGCTGCCTGTTTTGGTTTTCTTCGTGGGAGCATTTTGCTGCCTGGTTGTATAATGACGATTAATTATTTGATTGTCTGTCCGACTTGTCATTTCTGCCATATGCAGGGTTGCAGTTGTCTGTCATATTTATTCTTGTGATATCTTAGTTTTGCTATGATTCAGAGTTCATGGTTTCTGCGTAATTTTTTTATTTACATATCCTACTTACCAGAAATCTCCTAGTTAGAAAATGCTTGCTTCCCTCGCAACATCATTTCCTTGCCTTACATTTGGTTATTGACTTATTGGTAGGTGTATGTTGGATTAACAATATGCTAGCGTGCGTGCATGTGGTATTTTGTATGCCAGCGTGGTTCTGTAGTAATTTCATGGTTTGTTGCAATTGTGTTGCAATTGTGTTTGTTTGTGTCATTGCGATGACATGAACACTTCTTTAATTGTTTTTTGGTTGCATTTTCCTTCTCTCTATGCAGTATGTTAAAAGTGCATTTAATAGTGGCCTTTGTTTGTTCTTTGTACTAAATGTAGTACCCAGTTTACTGTGTTGTTTAGTGTTGATTTGTTATTATGTGATTACTTGACATGTGCGGTCAAGCAATATTCATATTGACTTATTTTATTCCAGTTGTGCCTGCTGAGCCGGCTGCTACTGTGGAAAACCAGCAGATAGAGGATCCACCAATCTCGAGATTTACTTGGACCATTGAGAACCTGTCTAGAGTGAATACAAAGAAGCTCTACTCTGAAACTTTTGTTGTCGGAGGCTTCAAGTGGTAAGTGCTTACTGCTCTTTTCTTCGAATTAGCATATTTGGTTACTGTGTGGTCATTCAAGAATTTCTGGTCACGTGTTTTATGGAACCTTCTCTGTTTTCAGGCGAGTTTTGATTTTCCCAAGGGGAAATAATGTTGAATTCTTGTCTATGTATTTGGACGTTGCCGATTCAGCAGTCTTGCCCTATGGATGGACTAGATATGCGCAGTTCAGCCTCTCAGTGGTTAATCAAATTCACAGCAAATTTACAATAAGAAAAGGTACAATTTTTTATGCCTGTTCCATTAGCTAACAAAAAGGCTGACTTCTGATAATACTGGTTTGCAATTTATGCATTTTACATACAGTCCCCCACCATCTGCTAATCAAACTTTAAGAGGGACTGCTATTAGGGGATTTTCCTATAAAAGATCATATTTTTTGTAGCTGGAAGTGTATGCACAATAGCCATCTTTGCAAAATAGAGCTACTCCTACTATTCTAATCCGAGTTATAACAAGTGAATTGGAATGCTTGCAGAAACACAACATCAGTTCTCTGCTCGAGAAAGTGATTGGGGTTTCACTTCATTTATGCCTTTGAGTGAACTATACAATCCCAGCAGAGGTTATCTTGTAAATGATACCTGTATAATAGAAGCAGAGGTTGCTGTCTGTAAGGTTGTTGATTATTGGAGTTATGACTCTAAAAAGGAGACTGGTTTTGTGGGCCTTAAAAATCAAGGTGCCACTTGCTATATGAATTCTCTCCTTCAGACTCTCTATCACATTCCGTATTTCAGAAAGGTGCAAATTTCATATTTCACAGATTATTTTCTTTTCTGCTCAACCTATTTGGACAGTGTTAACTTTGTATATTCCTTCAGGCCGTTTACCATATGCCCACTACTGAGAATGATATGCCCTCAGGAAGCATTCCATTAGCTCTTCAAAGTCTCTTTTATAAGTTGCAGTATAATGACAGCAGTGTCTCTACAAAGGAGCTAACCAAATCTTTTGGGTGGGACATGCACGATTCATTTATGCAACACGACGTGCAAGAACTAAATAGAGTTCTTTCTGAAAAGTTGGAAGATAAGATGAAGGTTTGACGTCTGTAAGGTCTTTCTTTTTATATCCTCTGTTGCTGTTAATTGAATCATGTATCTCTGACTGAGTGTATGATGTTGATTCAAGGGAACCGTTGTGGAGGGCACTATACAACAATTATTTGAAGGGCATCACATGAATTATATCGAGTGTATCAATGTTGATTTCAAATCAACAAGGAAGGAATCCTTCTATGGCAAGTGATGTTGTTACTGACCCATGTGTAACAAAGTTTAAACCATTGCCCCTTGTTTGGCCTAATCGTAGTATATTCCACTGCAGACTTGCAGCTTGATGTCAAAGGTTGTCAGGACGTCTATGCTTCATTCGATAAGTATGTGGAGGTGGAGCGCCTGGAAGGTGATAACAAGTATCATGCAGAACAGCATGGTTTGCAGGTTAGTCTTCTGGAGCTTGTGGCAGATCAAGTGCTCAATCCATTTTACCAATGGATTTCAATCTCCCTCCTCCCGTGTGTGTGGAGCTGCATACCCATGCTCATATGCACACGTGTGTTCACCCTAAAAGAATACTCGTGCTGACACAACTAGATTTTCTTGCCTTTTCTAACTTAAATCTAAATAAGAGCACAAGAACCCCCAGCACGACACCCTAACCCACTCCAGTTGTTGAATATAATGAGCTGTGGTCACCAGATATGGCTCATTACAAGTAATCCCTCCGTCTTAAAATAAGTGTCGCTCAAACAGATGTATCTAGATGTATTTCAAAACAAGATACATCCATTCAACGACACTTATTTTGAGACGGAGGGAGTAGTTAATATCTGGCAACAAAGACACAAAGTTAACCGGTTTTCTGCATGGCCTTCTTAATTAGACATCTTTCTTGTTTCAGGATGCTAAGAAAGGGGTTCTTTTCATCGATTTCCCCCCTGTTCTACAACTTCAGCTAAAACGGTTTGAATATGATTTCATGCGTGACACAATGGTGAAGGTTTGTATCAGCACCGCCCACTGAGTAATCCGCTTTCATTATGACATTTTGGTATTTTGAGCCTTTCATGGGATGACCATGGGGACACTAGTGTTTTTAGCCGTAACAGATAATTCTTGACTTCAATTCAATGTACACCGAAATATTGCATTTTGTGTGCTTGTATGCACCTTGGCATTAGTGATACAGATATCTTGTAGGGCGGTCAATGAACTTCTGTTCAGTGATGTTGACTGAGTATAAGTACTCAGTGTGGAATGTGAACAAATTACTAACACATGTATCAGGCTAATACATTGGAGGTTCACATTATCCATGCATTCAACTTGGAATTGTCTCTCAAGTCTCTTAATTCAGTGCCTCTATTTTTGGTGAATTGTTAGGGTTCTACCATGGTTACAATATGTAAAACTTATATGACAAAATTAAAGTGATGTACGGGAAGTTCAAATAGATATATCCATGGGTTTTTAAGGCGACGCTTTGACGCTTTAGGGAGGAGGGGCGCTTCAACGCTTAGGCGCTCAAAGCGCGAAGCGAGGCGACGCCTTTGTCAAGTTTTTCCTTCTGTCTGTGTGCGCGAGAGCTCACTGCTTTCCCTTGCTCAGCTCCTCCTCCTCCCTCCCCATCGCCTCCCTTCTCTCCCCCCTTAGTCCCAGCCTCGCTTTGCTCGTGAGAGCTTCCTGCTTTCCCTTGCTCAGCTAGTCAGCTCCTCCTCCTCCCTCCCCATCGCCATGCCTGGAATTCGAACCCTAGCCTGAGCTTCAGCGCGAGCGCGAGCACGATCCCCTTCCCTCCATGGATAGCCCGCTGCATCTCGACATCGACCTCAACGAGGCGCCCTCGCCTGAAGGAGAGGCCCAGAAGCTTGCTGCCCTGACCGGAGAAGAGGAGGCGGGCGGAGGAGGACGAGATCTGGCGGAAGAGGAGCCGGCTGCCTGAGAGGAGAGAGCTCCTCTCTCTCAATTAGATCGATTCCTGTCACGGGTGGGTTCCCCTCTCTCTCTCTCCCACCTATTCCCCCTCACTTTGCCCTCCAATTTCTTCCTAATCCCGCCCAATTTCTATTTCCCGCGCCGCTGCCACCGTTTCCCGCTCGACCTGCGCCGGAGACGTGGAAGGCGTCCGAAATCGCCCTGGGCGACGCCTTCCCCGCCTAGGCGACGACCAGGACGCCTCAATGGACGCCTTGGGACGCTTTCTCCCATGGCCTAAGGCGCTGGGGACGACTCGCTGCCTCCGGGCGCTTCGACGACTAGGCGTCCACAAAGCGACGCTTAGGGGAGCTTTAAAAACCATGGATATATCACCTGTAGTTCTTGAAAGTTCAAATCTGAACTGAAGTTCATAAACTTGTGTCCTTCCCTTTATTTAATGCTTGTATTTTATCTCCTGATTTTAATTAAGTGTGCTTATCATTCCTTTGTGGAATGCAGATAAATGACCGTTATGAGTTCCCACTTCAGTTGGATCTTGATAGAGATGACGGAAAGTATTTATCTCCGGATGCAGACAGGAATGTGCGAAATCTTTACACTCTTCACAGGTCAGTTGGATATTCTCATTTTTTTGTCTTGTGCTCAGTTTCATAATTCTGAAGATGCCACATATCATGGCTGAATAGCCAAAACTGATGGAGGCGAATTTGAATATACCGTAGTGATGGGTATTAGTACGAGAATTGGGAAGGGGCAGAGATATTTTATCCCGGTGCAGTTCATAACAGTCAATTCCTTGCAGTGTTCTTGTCCATAGTGGCGGTGTTCATGGTGGGCATTACTATGCTTTCATTCGACCAACACTTTCAGATCAATGGTACGTCTATCTGCCTGCATCTTTATTTATGACTGGCTCTGTTTCCATATGAAAATAGCAGATTCTTGGGACTATCTTGGCCATGCTTAGGCTGTTGACTTTCGTTTCTTGCTGGAATTGGTCAGTTTGGCGTGATTGTCAACTAGTAAACAAACACACTATCTTCTGGCGGTCATACTTGGCTGATCAAACTTGTGATGATTTGGAATTGTTCTATTAGAGATTATTTCCGTTCTGGCAATGATGCATATGTTTCAACAATGTTCATTTGATCATTTTTGCCCATATATTGTAAAGTTAATCTGTATCTTAAACCGAATGTATCTGTTGTAAACTGGTACTAGTGGTTGGCATGCATGACGATATCTGGTTGTTTTGATTATCACCTTTGATGTTCAAAAGTATTAAAGTAATATGCATCTTGTATGTCTGGTTGTTTTGCTCGTGTAATTACTGATTGAACAATATCTGCCAGGTTCAAGTTTGATGATGAACGTGTAACAAAAGAAGATGTAAAGAGGGCATTGGAAGAGCAATATGGTGGTGAGGAGGAGGTTAGTTACAGTTCTCATGGCTACAATAGTCATATGTGGTGTGAAAACATTGGGCTGATTAATCGATACTTATGTTTTTGCAGCTACCGCAAACTAATCCAGGATTAAACAACACTCCTTTCAAGTTTACTAAATATTCGAATGCATACATGCTTGTGTACATTCGTGAGAGCGACAAAGATAAAATAATTTGTAATGTGGACGAGAAGGACATAGCTGAGCACCTTCGAGTAAGCTGTCAGCCATGGTTTCTTGCTATGAGATCTTCTATTTTAGTAATCTAATATCTCCATCTGCTCTCAGATTAGACTGGAGAAGGACCGCGAAGAGAAGGAACGTCGGAAAAAGGAGAAAGCTGAGGCCCACCTATATACCATCATTAAGGTGTTTTGAGTCAGCCTGTTGGGCATATAAGATGAATTATTTTAGCTCCAGCAGCTTTGTATTTTCTTTCACTTTGTTATCTTACACGTTTGCTTCTGTGTGTAGGTTGCTAGGGATGATGACTTGACTGTTCAGATAGGGAAAGATACATATTTTGATCTTGTTGATCACGATAAAGTTCCGAGCTTTCGTATTCAGAAGCAAATGCCTTTTACTCAATTCAAGGTAATTCATTGGTCAAAACTATGTTTGCAGTGATGGTGATAAAAAACGATGATGTAAGGACTGAAGTGAATGTACCTGTGTTGCATGGTACTTTTTGGTAAAAACAATACTTGGGTCTATCTGGGATAGACTAATTGTTGTTTATACTTCACAAAAGGACTTGCAGTGCACAAGCTTAAAACGGTGCAATGATATTTTTTCCTTTGTATATCACATTATGGAGTGTATAGCCTATAGTCCTACATGCTGAGCATATGAATCATGGATAAGATCTCTAGTTTGCCAATATGTTGGCAAGAAGAAATATGTTCTTGCTTGCTACAGCTTATGTGCACTGCTGTAGGAGTAGGAGTATCAAACTTAGTACCAATAAGAGTAGAGGCTTACAGTTACATACTGATCAGTCATCTCTGAAGTGCTTTACAGGAGGAGGTAGCAAAAGAATTTGGTATTCCTACCCAGTTCCAACGATTTTGGCTGTGGGCCAAGCGGCAAAACCATACCTACCGACCTAACCGACCATTGACTCCTCAAGAAGAAGCACTCACTGTAAGATGATTCCTTGATTGCATTAGATATGGGATTTTGTCTCTAGTTCTCCTTCTGCATGGGCTGCACTATCCTGGTTAAGAATTTAAGCGAATGGAATCTGCACATGCTTTATGTCATCACCTATTTGGTATCCTGTAGTTTCTTGGATAAACTATGTTGTGTTCAGAAACTGTAATTGTGTTATGCTATCTTAAGCTTGTTCACAATGTTAAGTTTTTTATTTTAATTGATTAGCATTCAGTACATGCCACCACTTGTTTAACTCAGTTCCTCTTGTATACTGTTGAATTACCTATGGTTGCACTCGCCACTCGACTAGTATTAATTTATTATAAGCTGCACAAATTTATTTGCGTTAAGCTAGTTGCACTTACACTGATTCTTCCATTTGTCTGCCTGGCATCCACTAGTAAATAATTCCGGTTTTGCAGTCAGAACTTTTCTGTTCCTTCAAATGTCAACATAACTTTACTTATTTGATTATATTTTCTATATTGTCACTGTAAAACTAATGTAGATTTAACCCGACTTCATTATTGCTGCGAAGCCTGTGATCTCCTGTCAACAACAATACATCTGTCTTCTCTTCACTTCAGCATATGCTAGTTGTATTCTAGGTTGCTAAATAAGGTGAGCATTTTATGCAGGTCGGACAATTAAAGGAAGCAGCAAACAAGGCCCACAATGCAGAACTAAAATTGTTCTTGGAAGTTGAACTTGGACTGGTAATAGCGTCTGCCTTCGCCTGTTTTGGTGCTGTTTCCCATGTTGAATTTCAAATTACCCCCACCCACCCATTTTTGTACTTACAATTAAATCGTTTGCAATTTGTACGGGTGATGCAGGACCTAAAACCTCTAGCTCTACCAGACAAGACCAGAGAGGATATATTGCTTTTCTTCAAACTTTATGATCCTGAAAAGGAACAACTGCGGTACTTCACATAATTTTGACCCTCAAGTATTGTTGCTCATTTGTGATTTAGACTAGACTCATACTTGTGTGGTGAATGAATTCTCCAGATATGTTGGTAGGCTCTTTGTGAAATCATCAGGAAAACCACAGGATATTCTGCCAAAATTGAGAAAAATGGCTGGCTTTTTGCAAGATGATGATGTTGAACTTTATGAAGTTAGTTTTATTTCTTTTTAGAAACCTTAATTTTCCTAATGCTCGCATGGTGTGCAAATTATTTGGTTCAGTATCTTACTTTGTTTATTTCTTTCATCAATTTTAGGAAATTAAGTTTGAGCCAAACGTGATGTGTGAATACATTGATAATAGGATTATATTTCGGTCTTGCCAGGTAAGATCCAATGTCTTTATTTTTAACTGATACTGCTCTTGTTTCTGTGATGCATTCTTATCTGGATTTTCGTGTTCACAGCTTGAAGATGGCGACATTGTTTGTTTTCAAAAATCCCCAAAGCCAGATACTGCTGACCAATACAGATACCCTGATGTCCCATCCTTTCTGGTGTATATACGGAACAGACAGGTAACTAAGAACACCCCAGTTGCTAGTCCTGAGTTACATGTTATTTAATATTTACACACCTTCTCCCTGCTGTAACATAAGGAATTTCCTTGCCTCGTGGATCTGCAAAAAACAGATGATTAATTGCAAGGGGATATATTTTTTATCTGGTTTTCTTTACTATCGTGTTTTCCAAATTCTCACCTCTCTAGTACTGTGCTTATATATATCATATGTTGAATGTCTTGGCACCTGATTGATGTTCTCCTTTTGTTTAGCTTGTCCACTTCCGTTTGTTAGAGAAACCCAAGGAGGACGACTTTTGCCTAGAGATGTAAGCATTTGGACATATTGTGATTAGAAAATCTTGATATTCTGTATCATTACTGATCTCTCTTTTTCCTTCGCTGTGTAGGTCAAAAATTTTCACGTATGATGAAGTTGTCGAAAAAGTCGCTGAAAAAATTGGTGTTGACGACCCATCAAAAATTCGTCTTACATCACATAATTGTTACTCTCAACAGCCTAAGCCTCAGCCAATTAAGTACAGAGGTGTTGACCGTTTGCTAGATATGCTGATTCACTATAACCAGGTTTGCGACTAACCTCTCTTCTATGTGATCATTAGTTGCTTAACAACGAAAGTGAAGAATGACATGTCTATTAACTTTTCATGTATCAGACTTCTGATATTCTATACTATGAAGTATTGGATATACCCCTGCCAGAATTACAAGCGTTGAAGACATTGAAAGTTACATATCATCATGCCACTAAGGACGAGGTTACTTTCTTTGTCACTTCTACATCTTAGCAGCAGCAGTAGACTGTTTATGTTCAGTAGTCTCAAACATGTTTTATCAGGTGTCCGTTCACAGTATCAGGTTGCCAAAAAATAGCACTGTTGGTGATGTGCTAAATGATATAAAATCGAAGGTAAATTTTTGTATGTGTTATCTTATGGTATTTCTATGTACTAGTTTGATTTGTTTCCTTTACGATTTTAGCTCATGTCTTCTGTATGCTTTCTGTTATTGTCAAACCAGGTCGAGCTGTCTCATCCCGATGCTGAACTTAGGTTACTTGAAGTTTTTTACCACAAGATATACAAGGTACAAATTGCCCGTTTAATACCTCTTAGTTGCATTTAGTTCCACACAATGGTATTTTTACCTTGTATTTGCTGCAGATTTTTGCACCCAGTGAAAAGATAGAAAACATCAATGATCAGTACTGGACATTGCGTGCAGAGGAGGTACTTTATATTGCTATGCCATGCTTTACAGAAAGAGCATTCTCCATTGGTTGAGAAGGTCTCGAATTTCCCCTGGGTTCAATAGGTGATATTTTATTCTCTTTCTAGGTTCCGGAGGAGGAGAAAAACCTTGGTCCTTTTGACCGCTTGATTCACGTATACCATTTTACCAAAGACACTCAGAACCAAACGGTAATGAAGTTTACTAATGCTAGATCTTAGTTACTTGATCTATCGATTAATTTCTGTTCTGTAAAATACAAAAATATACAGCGTGGTATCTGTGAGTGGTTAAGTAAATTACATCTGAACAAACTTAAGTCATTGTACTTCATTTAGTTTTTAAGTAATTTTGTTATTGGCTGAAAGAAATCCCTTAGCTGTGTTTCTTATAATCAACGGTTGATAGTTGTGTTTCACATATGTCGTGACACTAGGGGCAAGGCAATGCTACTAAGCAAGATTTCCTTGTTCTGATTGGCATGGCTTAGGATATGCTTGATATTTGTCCTTACTTCCATGTGCTTGATATGTCCTTATTACCACAGCAAGTTCAGAATTTCGGAGAACCTTTCTTTATGGTTATTCGTGAGGATGAGACCTTATCTTCTATTAAAGAACGTTTACAGAAAAAGCTCAAGGTTTCAGATGAAGATTTCTCCAAGGTAATGAGGGTTTTCCATGGTTTCCGTATTTTAATTAAATCCACAATGTTCTTTTTTGTGTGCTAGAGACACATGGTGCCTAATATATTCCAGTGTGAAACTTTACATGCTCAGTAGACATCATTGTTATCCATCTGTTCTTTCTAAATGCTAGTGCAGCCTGATCTGTCTGTGCAAGTAGTGTTCCAAATTTCAGAATATCCTTATTTGGAGAGATTATGTACCACACATACTTGTAACAAAGCGTAGGATATATACTGCCAGGAAGATGTAGGAGATTACTAATTCATCGAGGGGCTCTTTCTGTGTAGAGGCCTAACAGGTCAAAATAATAAACTCACACATTAATGCTTATACCTAATTAGTCAGTAGGAAATAAGAGCTTTGGAGGCAGACTTTGGAATCCAAGGGGTTTAGACTTAGTAGGACAAAGACTGAGTATATAAGGTGTGACTTAAGTGCTGTTAGGCACGAAGAGGGAAATGCTAGTTTAGCTGTTAGGCACGAAGAGAGAAATGCTAGTTTAGAAGGACTTTTAGTGCCCAAGAGGGACTCCTTCTGATACTTGGGACCTGTACTACAAAGCAATGGTGATATTGACGACGACGTTTGCCATAGGATCAAGGCAGGGTGTTTCAAATGGTGGCAAGCATCTGGAATCCTATGTGACAAGAAGGTGCCACAAAGACTTAACAGTGATCAGGCCGCGATGCTTTATGGAGTGGGATGTTGGCCCACTAAAAGACAACACATCCAATAAATGAGTGTCGCAGAGATGCGTATGTTACGGTGGATGTGCGGCCACACAAGAAAGGACCGAATTAGGGATGAGGCAATACTTGATAGGGTAAGGTGGCACCGATTGAAGAGAAGCTAGTCCAACATCAACTAAGGTGGTTTGGGCACTAGTTAACAGTGGATTTTTTAAGGGAAGGAAAAATATTACTCCCTCCGTCTCAAAATAAGTGTTGTTGAAATGGATCAAAATGGATGTATCTAGTACTAGAATTCATCTAGATACATCCATCTCAATGACACTTATTTTGAGACGGAGGGAGTAGAAGGGGTAGAGGGCGTCCAAAGTTTAACATGGGAGGAGGCTGTAAAAAGGGACACGAGGGATTGGAATGTACCTAGAGTCCTGGCTCTTTATAGGACTGCATGGAAATCAGCAATCCATGTCCCAGAATCTTAGTTTTCTCGTACTTTGTTCATTTTATGTTTTTTTCTCTTTATCCTTTTGGTTTCCATACGATTTCTGTTGGGTTTCATATCTAGCTTACCCCAACTTGCTTGGGACAAAAAGGCTTTTGATTGTTGTTGTCAAATTAGTCCCTTTTCACTTGAAAATATAGTAATCCTGATTAAAACATGTGGGGATCTATCCCTTCACTGGAACTGGCTACCGTTCCCTAGGGAGAAGCGCAAGACAAGTTACTAACCTGCAAGATCAATCCACAATGCTACTACAGTGCCCTAGAGATTACTATCACTATCTCATTTGTAAACAGAGCCAGCATTGGGCTAAGCTTGGCAATGATTTCGAGGAAAATCAGCCTTCTTTCATTTGAAACTGTGGTGCATTGGAAGTAGTTGTTATAGTTGTAGTAGTAAGTCTGTTCTACAAGGTGTGTTTCTCTTGCTAGTTTTGCATGTGGAGCTGACACCAACTGCAATGCATTACAGAAGACTTTGTATTAGAACATGCCTAATGAGGTAGCCCTTTGCTGTCGGTTAATGTACTTATGTTCTCTTTGGACAGTGGAAATTTGCGTACATATCACTTGGTCGCCCAGACTATTTTGAAGATTCTGATACTGTAGCTACGAGATTTCAGGTACTATCATGTTACTTATCTACTTGCTGAAGTAGCCTTTTAGTTTTTATAATCCGATTTTAATTGTATAAACTTGTTTAGAGAAATATGTATGGAGCGTGGGAGCAGTATCTTGGACTGGAGCACCCGGACACAGCTCCAAGGAAGGCGCACACTGCTAACCAGGTACCTCATGTCACATTGTAACAAAGGATCCTTGAATGTCCTAATAATCCCCATATTTTAGCTGAATTTTTGCTAATTGCATGATCTCTATGCAGAACCGTCATTCATTTGAGAGACCTGTAAAGATCTATAACTAGACAGCTATGTGAATTATGCGAGACGTCCTGCCATGCAAAAGCAAACAAGTGGTTAGCTTGAATAAATTATGTACCATAATATGATGGCAGGACTGGTTGCTCAGGTTCAGGACGGAACCCGTAAGCTAGTTTCAGAACGGAGACCCTTTTAGTACTATATGTGGCCAGCTTCTCATCTTTTCCCCCACTCTGCCCTGGATATATAAAGTTTGTGCAGATATGACCCAAGGAACCGTCACCTTTTAGTAGATAAGGCTGTTTTTTCCCCGTTAGGTGCTGTACACAGTCGAATAGCTAGTGGATTGCTCTATTCTGCAGTTGGTGCTAGTTGGCAAGTTGATGATGTTTCCCTGTATATTGTTGTTGTGAGGTGTACAAGTCTTTTCCTTGTTGATGATCACACGGTACTTGTAGCTCCAGTTATGATGTAATGCTGCATCTTTTGACATATTTGTGTCTGACTGGCTCTCAACCATCAGCTATCTGTACTGCAGGTCTGTTCAGTTTTGCTGCTGCACCTGATTATCAGTTTAAACATTTCTAACAGTTCTCTACTGTCTATTGTACTTTCATCCTGAAGTCTCCAGTTTTTTCTTTTTTATAGTTTTTAGACTGGGAAGGCAGTCATGTGTAGATCTTTCAAGGCTCGGTTCAAAGTTGCTTGGCGTGTGCTAAAATGTTTTGTATGCTGGAAGTACTTTCAAAGAGGTTTATTTTCATTTTCTTTTCTTAGGAACGCCTCAAAGAGTTGCAGGGAGCACGTTGGCCCTGGTTGAGATTTTGGGGTCAGATTCACGTCCTGGCAACTAGAATCTGAAGCAAACGGTTTTTTCAAAGCCCCCGGATTTGGCAAGGCAGAAGATTCTCAATGTGTAAAACGTAAGCAGGCCAACCCCTAGATTTCACTGCGTTGCAGTTGACAAAGAGGAACCATTGCAGTTGACAAAGAGGAACCAAAAAGATGCTCTTCCCTGAGAACCCAGTAGGGGTGACTCCGGCGGTGACCATTCCAGCCGGCGAGGTGGACGCCATAGCCAGCCCTAGCTCGGCTCGCTGTTTCTCTTGCCCTCCTCATCCCACTTCTCCTTGGTGGTTGCTGAGGAGAATGACGTGGTGAGTGTTGATTTTGTGCCGGATTTGCAGGAACCTGTCCCAGATCTGGCGCCTCGCTGCTCCTTCTGCCCTTGTCCCGCTTCTTGGTTGGAGTTATGGAGGAGGGGGCGATCAGAGTTGCTAACCACTATCTCCCTCCGCAGCGTCGCCCAGAGAGATCTGTGGACTTCAATGTGGGATCCCCCTTTCCCCGGGGTCTTGTCCTGCCTTCAATGGGGGTGGAGTTCGTGTGCTGGGCGACGACTCCCTCCTCCACCCCCCCCCCCGGCACACACCGAGTGGCCAACCCATCCTTTTCAATGCGGTGGGTGGGTGCTTTGCGCCAGCGGATACCACTGGCTCGGGGATACTGCTGGGCCAGTGGATACTAGGGTATCACGACTCATCTGCTGTGGCCCAGCCCAATATGTATAATGGGGGCATCCATTGGGATGTATCGCGAGGAGAACTCCCCTCACGAGAGCTTTGTCCCCCGCGGGGCACAAGTAGCAGGGGGTTGATCCCCTGGGAAGCATTCAACCCCTCTTCCTGGGAGAGGATCTCTACATCGAGCCCTTCGCTTCTCTCTAGAGGGGTTTTCCCTCACGAGGGAATAGCCCATGTGCGGGTGACGCATGCATCTCTGCATGCCGACGATGGCGCCGCAGGGCGACAAAACAATTTTAACCGCAATTGTCGTTCTCGTGTATAAAGAGCGGGCTACAGCTGCCCACGCCAAAGCACCAACCGAGGCTTTCCTCTTTGGTGGAAGAAGACCAATCCAACGCTATAAGACGAGGGAAACTTCACCTAGAGCCCCCACTGCTCTACCGCGGATGGTGGCGCCGTCCTCGACGACCAGGACCGACAGAGATTGCAGGGTACCATATGTCTACCCCTTGGCACCTTGTGGTGACTCTTTCACGCCAAGAATGAGCGGGAAAGAGGCCCAAACGCCGGTACATAAGGAGCCCCTTGGCTCCCATAGAAAGGAGAACCCAATTCACCTAGAGTCTCCCTAGTCGAACCGAGCACAAGCTCGCCTCTTGTACTATCCCAATCGCAGTGCAATACATCACAAGGGGTATAGTTTTACACCACAAGATAGCCTGAACCTGGGCAAACTCCCCGTGTCACCATTATTGCTTGCTCCAAGCTCTCCTCACGAGGAGTGTAGCGAGCGTGGTTAGCCCCCTATCTTTGATAGACCACTCTCCCACATTTGGCGCGCTAGGTAGGGGCTAAGGCGCTCCTTCACTTCCTTGTTGTCATGGTTGTCACTCGCGCTGAGCGCTCCGTCCACAAGGCCCGGTCCTCAAAGCAGGCATCCCTCAGCGGTCCCATTTCCAACTTCTCCGGCGGTAGACCTTGTCGCTCCCGCTCCCCACGCTGTGCCAAGGGCGTGACACGACGCCCGTCGGTGAGTCCCTCGCGGATCCACCCTGGTTCCTGCAGGTTCCTGTAGGAAGCCCTGCCAGGAGCACACGAACCCCCGCGTTGTCCTGCCCAACGCCACTGACCTCGATTATTGGTTGGTCCCCACCACCGAGCTCACTTGGGATGCCGAAGCCAAGTCTGAGACCCCCAGCGTTCCGTCCGCCACCCAAGAGCTTGTCAGCTCCACCGCTGAGGCCACGCTCGTGGCCGACACCGTGGAGTCTCGCACGTGTGAGACTTCACCCCATCCCGCGGATGACCCATGGACCTTTGGGAGGTGAGGTGGCCTTCCGCGTTCCGTCCTCGTCTGCCTCCACGCTACAATGGCGACGCTCCCCCTCTCGGTTTCTTGCGGAGGTACGAGGCGAGCATCCTCGCCGCCGGGGGTGCGACAGGTGCCTCATGAGGTATTTCCCCCTGGCGCTCTGGGGTGCGCCTCTCGCATGGCTGTTGAACCTCCCGGATAGCTCCGTGAGCACGTGGGAAGCATTGCGCACGTTGTTCATCCACCGCTTCCGACATTACAACAGTTTCCTTCATGACGAACCCCAGGGCCGCACGGTCCTGTGGCGCTTCACCAAGGGAGATGGCGGCGGTGATTCTCCCGAGGAGGACATCGCTCCTGCGCCAACCCGCCACGTGGCGTGCATCCTGGGTTCTCGCTGGCCCCACTCTCTAGCTGCCACATCAAGAAATCCTCACGAGAGGAAAATGCTGTCGTCAGAAGGACGGAGCATCTCCACAGCCCCTCAAGTGGTCCCAACAAGAGATCTCCTTCGACATCACCAACCATCCTAGGTCGACTGTCTCCGTGCCATACCCTGGTTTGCACCCCCACGATCAACAACGTCGCCATCTCTAAGACGCTCATGGACGGGGGCGCATGCCTCAATGTGATCTCGTTGGAGACTTTCGAGAAGCTACGCGTGCCTCGCGAGCGCCTGATGGCCACCGGGCCGTTCACTGGCGCCACCAGCGGCACCACGGTTCCTCTAGGGTCGGTGCGCCTCGCCTTCACGTTTGGTACGTTCCTAAACGACCGCACCTAGACCATCGACTTTGACGTTGCTCACATTGGGCTCCCCTACAACGCTATCCTCGACTACCCCGCGCTGGCCAAATTCATGGCCGTCACGCACCACACGTACGCCTCGTCAAGATACCGGAGAGCAATGGAACTCCCATTGTCCACGGCAACGTCAAGGACGTGGTGCACATCATGGAGGACATTTAGAAGGAAGTTGCGGCTTCGCACCCCATCGACGAGGATAGCGCTGAGCACCTCGTCGATCCTCCAAAGAAGAAGCGGCTGTTCTCTCAAGATAGGGAAGCCACGAAGAAGGTCTCCAGGAACCCCGATCGGAGCAGGGTTGCCTCCCATATAGGAAAGCGCCCTTGTCGCCTTTCTCCGGGCAAACGCTGACATGTTCGCGAGAACATCATTAGACATGCCCGGTGTACCGAGGGAGGTAATCGAGCACCACTTAGCCGCGTGTTCAGGAGCGCGCCCCGTGAAGCAGAAGGCACGACACTAGGGTCCCGAGAAGCAAGAGTTCATAGTCCGTGAGATGGAGAAGCTGCTGGACGCTGGGACATGCAGCGTCTCGTGGGATGCGTAATGGCGATGGGACGCTTGATATCCAAGTTCGGTGGCAAGGCTCTGCCATTCTTCAAGCTCCTGAATTGAACGACCCCATTCAAATGGACCCCCGAGGCAGGAACTGCATTTGAGGAGCTCAAGAGGTATCTGTCCAGTCCGCCCATCCTGGTTGCTCCATGAGCTCGTAAGCCACTGAGCATCTACCTTGCGGCCACTCCCCAGACAGTCAGTGTCGCCCTTGTCGCAGAAAGGATAGCAACCAAGAAAAATGCAGCCTTGCCCGACAAGGAACCCACACCCTCCTCTCCCCAAGAGAACATCGTTGGACAGCAAGACCTCCACAAGGAGGACCTCCTAAAGCCTCAAGAGAGCCCCAATGCGTCTGGAGAACTCACCGCCGACACCTCTGCGAACGCTCTCGTCGAACACCTTGTCTACTTGTTAGCACCGTGGTTCGATATGCTCGCGAGAGGTACCCCGTGTAGCATAAGCTCCTATACGCGCTCCTTGTGGCCTCCAGGAAGCTCCACCACTATTTCAAGGGAACATCCCATCACAGTGGTATCCGCTTCCCTTTGGAGAAAATCTTGCGAAACTCCAACGCCACGGGGCGTGGCACAGAGTGGGCGGTCGAGCTCCAGCACTTCGAGCTGCAGTTCCTCACCACCAAGACAATCAAAGGAGCAGCCCTAGCAGAGTTCAACGTGGAATGGACCAACCCATCGCCAGAAGAGGACCCCGAGGAGGAAACTGCAGTGCTAGGAAAGCTCGCCGCAGACATCTGGACCATGCATATTGACGGTGCCTTCTCCTCTATCGGCTCGGGGGCTGTCGTCGTACTCACGTCACCAACGGGCTACAAGCTCTACTACGACGTACAACTTCACTTCGGCCGCGGGCTAAGGTCTCCAACAACATCGCCGAGTACGAGGGACTCCTCGCAGGCATGAGAGCCGCCATTTCTGTTGGCATCAAGCGCCTCACCATCAAGGGCGACTCCCAGCTCCTAGTGAACTTCTCTAACAAGAGCTACAAGGCCAAGGACCCACACATGGCCCTATACCTCGAAGAAGTCCGTAAGCTCAAGAAGTGCTTCCTCGGCATGGAGCCGCAACACATCCCTCCGGCGGACAGTAAAGAAGAAGATGCCATCGCCAAGAGAGCATCAAAGAACTAGGTGCAGGCCCCAGGCGTGTTTGAAGAGAGACTCGAGAAGACATCTATAATACCACCGTCGACGACGACGAGACCCTAGGCCACCATCACCTCGAGGAAGAGCTCTCTCCCAAGGCGCACGAGACTGCGGCAGTCCATCAGGATGCCGCTTCGTACTGGCATTCACTCATGATAAAACATGCTGGATCAAGAGCCTCATCGACTACATCGAGAAGTGGGACCTCCTCAAAGACGAAGTAGAAGCGGAGCACGTCTCTTGCCAAGCCAATATGTACGGCTCATAGACCGCACGCTGTACCACAGGTGCCTGAACGGATAGTATGGGCACCTAGAGAGGGGGTGGTGAATATGTGCTATGACCAATTTTAATTATTTTTCAATTTAGCCTTGAAACAAAGGTAAATTCTCTAGATATGCAGCTATGGTGAATTTACCTATATGAAAAGAACAACAATAAACAAGATACAAACACAAATTAAAGGAGAGGGAACAAGTTAACCGATAACGGAAGCACGCGGAGACATGATGTAATCCCGAGTTCCTCCCTTTGAGGGGGGTATGTCTCGTTGGAGGGGTGTGAGTTTCGCCATAAAGGCATACTCAACGCCACAAAGGCCTCATCCATTTCTCCGATGAACCTCGCCACAAAGGTCTAGTTCACCTTCCACTATTGATTCTCTTTGAGGCAGAAATCGAGTCCTTTGCATGAGCTTGAGGCACACACCCACAACAGAGTTGGGGGATCCCAAGAATCACAAAAAATCAACAAAAGTAGCAATGAGGTCTAGGTTTTCCACAAGGAAACCCTTGACTAGATACCCTCAAGTAAATGAGGGGGAAATGAAGAACGTCTTGGTGAAGTAGTAGATCAGAGCTTTTTCCTTCAATCCTCCGAAGATCAACAAGTTTTGGTGGAGGATTTGGAAGAAATCTTGGATTTGGTGAGCCCAATAGATGTGAAATGAATGCCTTGGATGAACTTGAGCTCTTGGGGAAGGAGGAGGGGTATTCATACCCCCTCCATAAATGTGGCCGTTTGAAGCTGAAAATGGAGCCAAAAATTCCAGTTCAAACTTGAACTGGAAATTCCGGTTGGCTTCTTTGCCTCAGATCTGAGACGACTACTGTTGACCAAACCAGAAATTCCGGCTTCTCCAAATTTCAGGTACAAATTTTCGGCTCACTTCTGTGCTGACAAAATCTTCCAACCGGAAATTCCGGTTGATTTGGAAATTTCCGATTGACTTCTAAGAGCTCAAACTTCAAGTCCTTAGCCGTTTTTGCGCTCGATCTTCCCCAACCGGAATATCCGGTTTGACCTGGAAATTTCCGGTTGAAATTTCCGGCTCAATTCTGTGGCGAACTCTGAAAAAAATACTTCCAAACAGGAAATTCCGGTTTGGCCCTGGAAATTTCTAGCTACCTCTACTGGCTATTTTCCAAAGAAATCCTTCACAACCGGTTGCACCAGAAATATCTGGTTGCTATATGTGACAAATATGGCTAATCTAACTTCTCCTTTTTCCGGTGTTTGATGTGAATGAAAACTTAAACACCTGCACCACTTAACACCTTGATAAATGATATCATTAGTATTGTTAACTAACACACAAAACACCAGGGATCAAGAAATACACTTTCAATCCCCCCTTTTCGGTGTTAGATGATAATACTAAGATTTGTAATGAAAAACCGAAATACAATATCATGCTTGTAGAGAAATGAAAATTGCTTCCCCTACGAGTATGCATACTTTAGTTTTGCTTGACATAAAAAACCAACCCTAAGGGAAGAGTGATTTCCGACAAAATCACAACATGATATACGAGACAATATCAACTATACTGAGGTATGAGATGAATACTATACCTTGTGCAAAGAGAGAATATGAAGATAATACCGGTGCACAATATATGATAACATCAACATAGATAGATAACCAAATAGATCCACAAACACAGTCTCACAATAACATAATAAACATAGTTCAACACACCAAAGAAAACAGTTCTGAAACAAAAACGAGAATATAAATGGACACAAGCTCTCAAAGAATGATAAACGAACATGCTTGTGCCCGAACCCATGCAAATCCCCATAGGTCTAATAGACTACTTCTCCCCCTTTGGCATCGAGACACCAAAAAGAAGGGAAGCAGTGATGCTAATGTCCCATGACGAGCTAGGCATCAGACTCCCCCGAGGCCTCTCCAGCGGATGACTCGGACTCTCCTTTAGCATCTCTCTCCAGGTCTTCATCAACATCCTCATCATCATCAAGATCAACATAAGTACTAGAAGAAGCAGCAGGGTCAGAGTAGAGAAAACCATCCTCAATATGTGCCCAAGGAGCACTGGCACTGGAAGACCACTAAGTTTAAGAATCAGGAACCAAGTCAGAGGGAGGAGCCCCGGGAAGCACCGCTCACGTGGTGAAGGATCCGTTGCTGGGAGGAGGACATAGCAATATCCCTACAGTATGACTGATACTGTTCCTTGTGGATGTCCACCTTCATACATAGGATGTTGCACCGGAACCAGGACAACTTCCTGATGTTGCATGCAGTAGAGGAATCAACCTGAGGAGCATGAGAGGTAGCAGCGGCACTAGTACGAGCATCCCTCATAAAGGAACGACTCTCAGGGGAAGCAGCAGGAGCAGGATTAGACTTCCTCTTAATGTACAACTTCTTGAAATGGTGATCTTCCATGGGCAGCTCACTGAAATCATTCTTCATAGTATCCTTGATCAACATCATAATATATGGACCATATGGGATAGTGTTCCCACCCAGCGTAACATTGTTGAGCTCGTTGAAGATAAAGTTCATGACATCCACTTCATAGGAATTTGAAGTGTCGGGATCCTCAATGTACTTCTTTGCTAGAACCAACATGTTGACAAGGGAGCTGGTGATGGCATCATTGTTTCCTCCACTGGATGCAATGAAAGAGCTGAAAACACGGATCAACTGATCATATAAAGGGAGAAGTCTTTCCACCTTTCCAACAACATGTCCAGGAGCATACATATCAGACATGGTGTTCTCGTGGTGTGGCCTCTCCACCTCATGCATACGATGTCCAAGGAGAGGGTGAGAAGACCACTTGTACCCAAGAATCCTAGTAAACTTGAAGAATGAAGCTTCACAATACGTTGACCCCGTCATACACTTCAAAGTGAAATGTATATCCTTCCCAATCACCAATGTGGACATGAACTGAACCACAAGATCAATGTTGTAGGGGCAACGGGTTTCCACGAGTTTAACATGATTGAACGTTCCACCACACTTGCATCTTGAGAAAACACTTGCTTGTCTTTGAGAAGGTGAAACTTGGTTGGATTCATAGGACGGACGAGATACTTGTAGTTATACCTGGCCAAAGTTCAGGCCGAGCCAGGCTTCGGGCCGGTCCTAAAACAATTCGACGCGTAAATCTCAGGCCCGAGCCCGGCCCGACTATCGGGCCGCAGAAATCGGGCCCGACCCGCGCCCGAGAAAGCCTGACTTGGCCCGATTGGCCTGGCCCGACTACGGCCAAAATTGTATTTTCCTCAAGCCTGAGCCCGGCCCGGCCCGACCGTCGGGCTCAAAATCCAGCCCTGAGCTCGGCCCGATGGTGTTGTTGTGCTCATCCCGGTTCTGGTCGGGCTGACCGGGCCAGACTGCCCATGGCCAGGGTCCGAGTGAATGTGAGATTGCTCCATGCACCAAAAACGGGTATCCTCCATCTCACCATCCCTAGAAGAAGAGTACCAATCACCTTGGCAAATCTGAGTGTACTCAGGAGCAGAGATGTCATACTTGTAGTTCTTCCTTATATACTTGCCCTTCTTCCTTTTAGACACAGACTTCTTCTTCTGCACAATGGTCTTTGCTTTTCCTTTGCTCACAGCTTGCCTAGGAGGCCGAGAGTCACCGGGATCCTTATCACTTGTTTCCTTATAGGAAGGACGCTTGCAAGAACTCAAGTTGTCAACATGGGAATCACCTGTGAATACAGTACAAAATATGGACAGAAAAAGATAAGCACACACAAGCTATAGCAATTGAAACATATAAGGAATATTAGAAAAGCATCCACAACACGATCATGTAGCATTCCTAGAAGAAATCACTAAAGTTATGAAATTTAGAAAAATGAGACAAAACCCAACTGGAAATTCTGGTTCAGTTCTGAACCGGATATTCCGGTTCCATGAAATCAGAACTAGATTGATTTTCCATCTAGGTATAAAACTAAATCGGTTAAACGTGGTGCTATCTATTGTTTCTAGCATGCAATGCTACAACCTAGGGACCTCTACCACAAAAAATATCAATAAAAACAAGTCTCCTAAGATGGAAGAGGATGAAGACCCAAGATTCAAAAAAGAGCGAGTTACCCGCTTCCATTGAGAAAAAAGCTTAGTGAAATTGATTCCCGAGGAGGAGGAGCACCGGATCCGGCCAAAACCTTGTGAATCCAATGGAGGAAGGAGCCGAGAGGGCTAGGGTTCAAGGGGGCAGCGACTATGGAGGAGGTTGGGGTGGAAGAAGTGCATGAAACTGCCCTTCACCCCGACCTCCTCGTATTTGAAGAAGATTCACCCGACGGGATATTTCGGTGCAATATTCCGGGTCGAACCATAAATTTCGGTAACAAAACTGTACCGGATATTACGGCTTCCCTCTGAACCCAAACTTCCAAGTTTCCAAATGCTTGTGTGTGAGATATATTTTGGGATTTTGGAAAGGAAGGCTTAGGATTAGACAATCAAACTGAAAATATTACTTCTCCCTTATTCTTGCAAGAATCAGATAAGGATATGCCAAGAGAAGGGAAGTTTCCCATGAAAATCACTTAGCTAAGAAAACGAAACAAAAACGATGAAATCCCAAAAAAATCCCAACTAAGATCCAACTCTACGCAATGAAGAGGTTGGTGGCCCAATCCACCATGTAATATATTATGGTATGATACTGCGAAGATATATCTTGGGTGCATTGCCAATTCTCAATATTTTAGCTCACAGTTCAACATTAGAAATAGAGAGATAACAATGAATTTTATGTTTTGGGCATAATGGAGGGGAGGGAGGGAGAACCCAATGTGTTAGGATAACACTCCCCCTATTTTCATGCCTACACCTAAGCCTAAACACATAGTCAACTACAGCGTGCGTGCAAGATCCTCAAGTAAAACCCCTTGAATCGATGATATTTAACCCATTCCTCAAAAACATGAATCTTGAATCATCTACAGGCTTCATGAAAATGTCTGTGAGATTATCCTTGGTTGGAACATAGGCTAGCTAAATATCACCTCTTGCCACATGACCCTGGATGAAATGATGACGAATCTCAATATGCGTTGTCCTTGTGTGTTGCACGGGGTTGTAGGAGATTTGGATGGCACTCTCATTGTCACACAAGAGTGGCACTTCCTCGAAGTGAACATTATGCTCTTTTAGGGTTTGCCTCATCCATAGCAATTGAGTGGAAGCACTAGCGGCCTCCACATACTCGGCTTCGGCGGTTGAGAGAGATATGCAATTTTGCTTCTTTGAAGACCAACTCACCAAAGAACTACCAAGAAATTGGCAAGCCTCGGAAATTGATTTCCTATAAGCTTGATCGTCGGCCCAATCCGAGGCCGTGTAAAAATTGTACCCCCTCTGGGTACCACAAACCGAAGCTTGAGGTATGAACCAAATACCGAAAGATCCTATGGACCGCCACCAAGTGGCTTTCCTTTGGAGCTGTTTGATACCTTGCACACACTCCTACACTCAACACAATATCAGGCCTAGATGCACAAATATAAAGCAAATAACCAATCATAGAATGATACAACTTTTGGTCCACATCTTTACCGTCCGGATTGCGCTTGAGATGGCATTTGACTTGCATTGGGGATGCCTTCTCTTTAGAACCTTGGAAGTTGAACCTCTTGAGCATGTCTTGGGTATACTTGGTCTGAGAGATGAAAGTCCCACGAGCCAATTGCTTGATCTCAAAACCAAGGAAGAATTTGAGCTTTCGCATCATAGAAATCTCAAACCTATCAGTCATAAGCTTGGAGAATTCATCATTGAAAGTTTTGTTAGATGAGCCAAAAATGATATCATCCACATAGAGTTGGCATATGAAAGCTCCCCTTTTACCCTTGATATGTATCAAACGTATCTATAATTTCTGATGTTCCATTTTGTTTTCATGATATTTGCTACATGTTTTTTATACACTTTATATCATTTTAATGGATTTCCTGGGACCCTGTTTTCTGCTGTTTTTTGGAAATATTCTCGGAATTGGAAGAAACAAAATCCCATGGTCCTATTTTTCTGTCACGTACACGGAGTTCGGAGGAGACCCAGAGGGGAGACGGGGCACAGGGTGGCCACACCATAGGGTGGCGCGGCCCCCTTGTCCGCGCCACCAGGTGGTGTGAACCCCTGGCCGCCGACCGACATCGCCCTTTTGCCTATATAAGCTCCTTCTCGGAAAACCCTAAATACCCGAGACTTCATCCACGAAAAGTTCCATAGCCGCCGTCATCGTCAACCCTAGTTTGGGAGGGTTTTGAAGCTCTCCTCGGCACCCTGTCGGGAGGGGAAATCATCACTGGAGGGCTCTACATCACCATGCATGCGTCCGGAGTGATGTGTGAGTAGTTCATCCTTGGACTACGGGTCTATAGCAGTAGCTAGATGGTTGTCTTCTCCTCCTTTTGTGCCATCATGTTTAGATCTTGTGAGCTGCCTAACATGATCAAGATCATCTATCTGTAATGCTACATGTTGTGTTTGTTGGGATCCGATGAATATTAAATGCTATGTCAAGTTGATTTAGGTCTATCTTTTATATGTTACTTGTGATCTTGCATTATCTCCGTTACTAGTTGATGCTCTGGCCAAGTTGATGCTTGCAACTCCAAGAGGGAATGTTTATGCTCGGCTCATGCCTCCAGTTATGTGGGAGAGTGACAATAACTTCTAAGATTGTGGATGTGTTGTTTCCATAGGGATAAAACAACAATGATTTGTCTAAGGATAATTCTGTTGTTTACATTACACACTTTACTTAATGCAATAATCTGTTGCTTGCAACTTAATACCCAAAGTCTTCTTGGATTACGTTCTGAGGTTGGATTATTAGTCATAGATGCAGTTGGGTTACGGGCTATGTATCATGTTGTACTGCCCAAATAAATCTCATAGTAATCATCGTGTCTTGCATATGCACTATGGTGCATCCTTTATCTCTGTCGATTTTCCAGTTGTAATTTGTTTACCCATCATGTTATCTATATGTTTCGGAGAGACACCACTAGTGAACTATGGACCCCGGTCCATTCTTTCACAATGATAATACAACCAGTGCGAGCACTATTCTTTTTACTGCAAACACTATTTTCCTTTCATTCACTGCAATCATACATCATTTTCCACACTATACGTCTAATCCTTTGTGTTAGCAAAACCGGTGAGATTGACAACCTCACCATTTCGTTGGGGAAAAGTATCTTGGTTGTGTTATGTGCAGATTCCACATTGCTGATGAGCCTGGTACTGCGCCCTGCCAACATTAGTTGTCATCAACCTTGAGAAGCGATTTCTTTCTCCTACTGGTCCGATTAAACCTTGCTTTGTTTCTGAGGGAAAAATCGTTGATGTACTCTTCATACCTTCCTCTTGGGGTCTCCCAACGAAGTGTGTTCACACGCCATCAAGCTTGTTTTCTGGCGCTGTTGCCGGGGATTTCGAAGTCATCATTAGCAAAACGTCTCATGTCAACTACACACCAGTTTGTTTTCTGCTGCCGTTGCCGGGGAGGAAGAGGATTTCTAAAAGGGGAGTCCCTCACCTACAATCTTTTTTTTTACTTTTTTATTGTTTTGCTTAGTTTATTTTATTTTGTCTTGTCTGCTTCTTTATATAAAAAACACACAAAAAATAGTTCTTATTCTAGTTGTTATTTTTATCCTGTTTTTAATCTTGCTAAAATGAGTACCCCTGAGAAGACTAAGTTGTGTGACTTACTAGCACAAATAACAATGATTTTATTTATACACCTATTGCTCCACCTGCTCCTACTACAGATTTTTATGAAATTAAGTATGCCTTGTTAAATCTTGTTATGAGAGAGCAATTTTCTGGTGTTAGTTCTGATGCTGCTGCTTCTCACATTAATAATCTTGTTGAACTTTGTGAGATGCAAAAGTATAAGGATGTAGATGGATATATTATTAAATTGAAATTGTTTCCTTTCTCTTTGAGAGGAAGAGCTAAAGAATGGTTGTTATCTTTGCCTAAAAATAGTATTGATTCTTGGACTAAATGTAAAGATGATTTCATTGGAAAATATTATCCTCCTGCTAAGATTATATCTTTAATAAGTAGTATTATGAATTTTAGGCAACTTGATAATGAGCATGTTGCTAAAGCTTGGGAAAGAATGAAATCTTTGATAAAGAATTGTCCCACTCATGGACTTATTACTTGGATGATCATCCAAACCTTTTATGCAGGTCTGAATTTTTCTTCAAGAAACCTTTTGGATTTAGCTGCTGGAGGAACCTTTCTGTACATCACTTTGGTTACCGCAACAAAGCTTCTTGATGATATGATGATAAATTATTCTGAATGACACACTAAGAGAGCTCCACCAAGTAAGAAAATAAATTCGGTTGAAGAAACCTCCTCCTTGAGTGATAGGCTTGATACTATTATGTCTTGCTTGTGAATGGTAAAAATTATGTTGATCCAAATAATGTCCCTTTATCCTTTTTGGTTGCTCAAGAAGAGCATGTTGATGTGAACTTCATTAAAAATAACAATTTGAACAATAATGCTTATAGATATAATTTTGGTAGTAACAATTATAGGCCATATCCTTCTAATAATGGTAATGTTTATGACGATTCTTATGGTAATTCCTACAATAACAATAGAAGTGTACCCTCTGATCTTGAAAACATGCTTAAGAACTTTATTAGTACACAAACTGCTTTTAATAAATCCGGTGAAGAAAAGTTTGGCAAAACTGATGTTCTTGCTTCTAAAGTTGATAGACTTGCTCTTGATGTTGATCTTCTTAAATTAAAGGTTATGCCTCATTATGATAAAGAAAGAAAAACATTGAATTCCATTCAAGTTAGAATTGATGACAATGTTAGGATGTTAGATGAACTGCATTCTAGGTGGGAAAGAGAAGATGAAATTGCTAGAAAGAATAATATAACTAGAGTTTGTACAATTACCACCCCCAGTAAATCTGAAATTTCAAATGCTAGTAAACCTCCTACTATTTTATTTTAAGTAATTGTGTTGGCAATGTCTCCACTTCTTATGTTAAACGCTTAAAATTTCCTGAAATCACTGAAACTGTTCCTGATAAAAGTGCTGTTTTTTTTTGAAATATGGGAGACAATGGGCCCATTACCTTTGATAATAATGATCTTGATTTTGGTGATTGAAATATTTCTGAAGTAATTATGTTCCTACAAAAGCTTTATATAGTTCCTAATTCTAGTGCTATAAATATGACTTTCGCATAACATATTACAAATGCTCTCATGCATATTAGAGAAGAAGAGTTAAAACGTGAAGCCTCTATCCGTAGGAAGTTAGAACATGGTTGGGAGCCCATTATTAAAATTAAGGTGAATGACTTTTATTGTAATGCTTTATGTGATCTTGGTGCTAGTATCTTTGTTATGCCCAAGAACTTCTATGATATGCTTGATTTACCACCTTTGGAACACTGTTAATTGGATGTTCGTCTTGCTGATAATGCTAGAAAGAAACCTTTGGGGAGAGTTGATGATGTTTTTATTATGGTTAACAATAACCTTTTCCCCCGTTGATTTTATTGTTATGAATATTGAATGCAATGCTTCAAATATTACAGTTGGGCAATTGACAGCTATAAAGGCTGCACCGTAGTGCATATGCATGGCATGATGATTACTATGTGATTCATGAGGGACAACAAGATCCATACACCGTTATCCAACTGCATCTATAACTAATAATCCACCCTCGGAGCGTAATCCAATCAAACCTCGGGTATTAAGTTGCAAGCACTAGATAATTGCATTAAGCAAAGTGTGTAATGTAAACATAGTTGTTTTATCCCTAATGGCAACATCACATCCCCCACCCGTTACATCTCTGTCACTCGAGCGTGAGTGAAAGGGAGGCATGAACCCACTATCGAGCATAAATACTCCCTCTTGGAGTTACAAGCATCTACTTGGCCAAAGCATCTACTAGTAACGGAGAGCATGAAAGATCATAAATAACATAAACATGAAGAACATGATAGATTGATAATCATTGGACATAGCATTAGTATTCATCAGATCCCAGGAAACACAACATGAAGCATTACAATAAGATGATCTTGATCATGTTAGGCAGCTCACAAGATCTAAACATGAGGCATAAAGAGGAGAGAACAACCATCTACCTACTGCTATGGACCCATAGTCCAAGGATGAACTACTCACGCATCACTCCGGAGGCCGGCATGGTGATGAAAAGCCCTCCGGTGATGATTCCCCCTCCTGGCAGGGTGCCGGGGAGAGCTTCAGAACCCTCCCGAACTAGGGTTGACGATGATGGTGGCTACAGAACTTTTGGTGGAAAAAGGCTCGGGTCTTGAGGGTTAACCCGTGGAGGAGCTTAAATAGGCGAGAGGGCAACATCGGTGGGTGGCCAGGGGGGCACACCACCTGGTGGCGCGGACAAGGGGTGGGCCGCCCCGTTCTATGGTGTGGGGCCCTGAGGCCCTCCTCCAGGTCTCCTACGGACTCCGTGTATGTGTAAAACTTCTAAGACCCTGGGAGTTTGTTTCATCCAATTCCGAATATTTCCAGAACAACTTTTCTGAAATAAAAACAGCAGAAAATAAGAACCGGCTCTATGGCATCTTGTCAATAGGTTAGTCCCAGGAAATCCATAAAAATGACATAAAGTGTATAGAAAACATGTAGAATATGGCATCAAAACAACATGGAACATCAGAAATTATAGATACGTTTGAGAAGTATCAGGCCCCGTTTTAGATTTTCACACAGAGCCTTGGATTTTGCCGTCCTGGCCCTTCCGGGCTGCCAGCGGAAGTGTTTCCTCGAGGCGCTACCGGTCCATCCAGGCCTACGACTGGCCCCTCGGTGAGCCAGACTCTGGGAAGCCGGAGAAGGAGCCCCTTGCCTCTAGGACAAGATACTACAAGGATGTGCGCTGAGATGACACCCGCGGCGGCAACTGTGACAGGGACGGGGATGGCCGACACAAACGCGATGGCAGGAGGGAGCTCAAGAAGGAGCGGCGGAGCTGCGCGGCACGGTCTGGCCGGGCCGACCCTTATCACTGAGGATCGCCGTTCCGTCCATGAGGGACGCTGATACACTGGTGGACTAATCAGGAGGCGCTCCCGCCATGGACCTCGCACTACGGAAAACCACACTTCTATCCATAGGGGACAAGCCTGCTCTCCGCCAATGGGGGGACACCACAACCCCCCCTCTCCGCCTGCTGCCTCCACCGCTCCAACACTACCGCTCTGCTCCACGACGAACATGGTAGCGCCGTCTCGGGCCTCGCCGTGGTGGTGCACCAACCGCATGGAGGTGATGTGGACGAACATGAGATGAGTGGCGATGGTGCCGTCGTCGAGCCGAATGCCCATGGGGCCACGCTGCAGGGTTAGGTTCCGCGGAATGAGGAAGTGCAGGGATCATCAGGAATGGAGCCCGAGGATGCCTCGCCTCCTTCGTCTGACGAGATGGGATATTTTATCTCCATGACCGCCAAGGAGCTGGCCCAACCGCTGCCGCCTCCATTGGCGACCCCGACATGGACTCCGATTCAGAGGCAAGGAAAGGTGCAGAGCCAGAGTGCAAGGACCACGAAGAGGCCCAACGTGGGGCTCAGCTGCTGGTTGCCTATCGCCTGGGATCCCTCCCACCATCGACCATGACCTTCTCCGACGAGCTGCTGCAAGCCTACCTGGCAATCTTCCATGGGCCACTGTCAGAAGAGGCGATCGGGGCCATTTAAGATCTCGTCTCCGCGGTGAAGAAGGTGAACAAAGGGAAGAAACTACTCAAGGATGTGCAGGGAGGAGGACGCGCCATCGTGAGCTGCGCTATGGCGCTGCTAGTCACTACCTTATGCATCCAACATCGGGGTCTAGGAGCGACATCCATCCAATGTTGTCGGAGCTCCAGAGCTGCGGGTTTGCCGCAATCGTAGTTTGTCATCATATTTGCATGCTGCTAATGTTCCCAAGATGTGGGCTCGCATGGTTAACTAGAGATTTGCGGATATGCTTCTTATCAGCCTCGGTCTTTTGGTGTGGCAGTTTGTTGCCTTCACTCCATCTTCACGCACCTCATATGTTTCTGACCTGCTCCTTCCTGTGTCATCGACCGCCTCGCATGTACGTCTTGGTTTCCTAATGGATCAAAAAAATCCTTAGAGTTTTAAGCGCAAACGTCCATGGCCTCAACAACTCAGGACGTAGAGATGTTGTGTGAGACCTAGCATGCGATGCAAATGCCTCCATCGTCTGCTTGCAGGAATCGATGTTGTAGGTGGTTGACCGGGCAACGATCATGGAAACCTTGGGCCAGATTTTCCCAATAATTTTGTTTATCTCCCTTCTGACAGATCTAGAGGGGGTGCCATTCTGGCTGCCAAATGCAGTTTCTTCAGCCCGACACCCGCAGGAACAACACCAAACTCCATCTCCGCGACTACCACAGATCGTGAGGATGGTTCCTCTGAAAAGTGCGCGTTCATGGACGAGCTCAGAAGCCTAGCGACTTCGCGATCTCCCAGATGGCTAATCCTGGGTGATTTTAACCTAATATACCGGGAAGAAGACAAAAGCAATGGAATACTTAATACAAGGTTGATGGAAAAATTTCAGGGCGCGCTGGATGCCCTTAGGTTGCGGGAGCTCCGGCTAACCGGGAAAAAAATTTAAGTGGTCCAATGAACAGGAGACAACGACCATCTCAAGGATTGATTGCTTGTTTTGCTCCGATGGCTGGGACATGACTTTCCCCTCCGCCATCTTGCAGCCCCTGCCATCGGTGTTGTCAAACCACTCCCAATTACTCATCATTGGAGCGGTTAAATTCCTGAAGGTTCGATGCTTCCGCTTTGAGGCGTTCTAGACGCTGATGACCCACAAGTATAGGGGATCCCAACAGTCTTCGAGGGAAGTAAAACCCAAATTTATTGATTCGACACAAGGGGAGCCAAAGAATATTTATATGCCTTAAAAACTGAGTTGTCAATTCAGCTGCACCTGAAAGTAGACTTGCTCGCAACAATCAGTTATAACAGTTTTATAGCAGCAGTAGTAGTAAGATAGCAACAATAGTAAAATAGTAACAACAATAGCAATCACAGAAAACAGCATGATGAAGGTACCGTAGGCATAGAGGGAATGGATGAACGGGCGTTGCATGGATAACATGGGTCATGTAATAATCTAAACATGGACATTGCAGATAATAATAATAAAGCATCCAACTTCTAGGCAAACCATAGGCATGTGTTCCAATATAGTCATACGTGCTCGAAATGAGAAACTTGCACACAATCTTTTGTCCTACCAGCCTGTGGCAGTGGGGCCTCAAGGAAAACTACAAGTAATTAAGGTGCTCCTTTCGATAAAGCACCGGAGCAAAGCATTAATACTCCGTGAACACATGTGATCCTCACATCATAGCCATATCCTCCGTTTGTCCCAATTTCTGTCACTTTAGGGCCTCGGGTTCCGGACAATGACATGTGTAAACAACTTGCAGATATGATCAAGAAACATAATTATACTCATCAAACAATAACATGTTCAGATATGAGATCATTGCACCCGGGCCCTAGTGACAAGCATTAAGCATAACAAGTTGCAACAACATTAGAAAACACTAACAATGGATACTAGGCACTACGCCCTAACAATCTGGCATTATTACATGATCAGTCTCATCCAATCCCTTCCATCCCTCTCATCCTACAGCGGTGTTTACTCACAAATGGATGGGGGAAACATGGATAGTTGATGGAGAAGAGGTGGTGGTGTCGATGGTGATGATCTCGTCCGAATCCCCGTCCCGGCAGGGCGCCAGAAGATGAACTTCTGGTTCCCGAATCGACTTTCGAGGTGGTGGATTCCAGTGAAAACTGAGTGCGATAAAAGACTTTTACGAACACATTTGTTTCATAAGATGTAAATATACTCACTATATGATCAAGTGCTGAGGCAATTCATAATAAGATGTATACAAGATAAAAGTCACCTAGCAGTTATGCAAAACCATGAAGAGATGCCAACAAACTAATAATAAACAACATAAACTATATCAATGTGCAGGATTGCAATGCTCATAATAGGGTTTGATAAATGTACTCGCTTTCTCTTAATAAAGGAGCAAAACATAAGTGCTAGGACACCTCTGAAGTTCAAATGAAGACTAGAAATAGAGATATCAAAGATACAAGCATCAAAGTTATACCACAATCAACCGTGTTTTGGGACAAGCACATTACACTAAGAATGACAACCATGCTCTCAAGAAGGTGCATAAAGTGAGAAGGTGAAGGCTCAACATAAAAATAAAAGAAAAGCCCTTCGCAGAGGGAAGCAGGGATTAACTCATGTGCTAGAGCTTTTTATTTATTAAACAGAGGCATTGAATATTTTTAAGAGGAGTGTATGCTTATGTCAACGAATGGTAAATAGACAATACAATACGTCACAAGCCAACTAGACTTCACAAGAGCGGCTCCCATAGAAGGACGCATCTGGGTAGAAGGTCATCCCTCTTTCTCTTTTATTTACACAATTGTGCTTTAACTGATAAATCGGGGGCAAATATAGTGAAGAGAATTTGTTGTATTAATTTGGGGATGGGCACCCCGCTGCCGGCTCTTCTATAATTTGGATAAGCGGATGAATCCACTAGTCCATGGTGTGAAATCCAATCAACAAGTGAGATAAAGATTCTCTATTTACGTCCTCGTGAGCTAAAATAGGGGCACAAAACAGGAATAATTTTTCGAAGGTTTTAAAGGTAGCACACGAGAAATTTACTTGGAGTGGTCGTTAAATACCACATGTATGGGTAGGTATGGTGGAAACATTCGGCAAACTTTGGGTTTTGGGAGTTGGATGCACGAGTAGAGCTCATACTCAGTACAGGTGAAGGCTAGCAATAGACGAGGAGGGACAATCAAGAGAGCAACAACTGTCATAATCATGCTTGCCACAAAACAAAATTAACAGGGGCATAAAAGTGATATAAATACTCAGAGGAAAAATAAATCACCGAGGCTTAATTGACCTTTTATTTTCAGTCATAGCATGCGTGATCATGTGCCAAGTAGATTCAAGAGAAACAATCATAGGGAGATACCACAATGTCATACCCTTCTATGAATAAAACAATTCAAGCAAAATTCATACGACATGCTATCTTATATTAATAAGTTGGAACTAAACACGTGAGAGCACGGACTACTAAGCATCAATTAAATAACATACACCTTACATGTAGGAACTAAGCATGTTCACATGGATGAGTATATGTACAAAAATAAAACAAATAGAGTTCATACCAGCCTCTCACCACAACTTGGATTGTCGTAAATCGTCATTACCGCTCTTCACTTGTGTGGATCGAATTATATAGAATGATAATAGCGCTCCAATGGAGACTCGGAAGTACGGTGAACTCTGCAACAAACTTTGAAAAAACAAAGAAGAACAAAAACTATTTTTGGGTTTTCGAATTTAAGACAAGAATAGAAAGAAACAAGCAAACAAAGCAAAATATTTTTGGATTTTTGAATATTAAACCGAAACGAGAAAGTAAAGCAAACCAACCAAAGAAACTAAAGAAGCAAATAGAGAGAAACAACAGAAATATTTTTGGTCTTTTTGTGTTTTGGAAAGCAAGAACAAAACAACAAAACAAAGAGAAACGAAAGAAGCGAAAGATAACAAAAAGAAACAAAAGAAACAAAAACATGGATATACAAAGAAGCGACTGGACATGATATATAGATGAGTGTGATGTCGGTATACCTCCCCCCAAGCTTAGGCTTTTGTCCTAGGTGGAGATTGATATGTCATAAACGTATCCTTAATTTCTGATGTTCCATGTTGTTTTCATGTTGTTTCCTACATGTTTTCTATACACTTTATGTCATTTTTATCGATTTTCCGGAGTGACCTATTGAATAGATGCCACAGAGCCAATTCCTTGTTTTCTGTTGTTTTAAATTTCAGAAAAGTTGTTTTGGAAATATTCTCGGAATTGGAAAATTTGAAGCCCGAAAGTCTTAGAATTCCCGAAGGTTCCACGGAGTCCCGAAGAGGCCAAGAGAGGGGCCACAGGGGGCCACACCATAGGGCGGCGCGCCCCTGGCCGCGCCTTGGGGTGGTGTGGGCCCCTCGGGCGTCCACCTCCATCTCCCTTTCGCCTATTTATACCCCCCGATACATCAACCCTAAAAATATACCACTTTGTCCCGAGAAACACCCGAGGCAGCCATCATCGTCATCCCGAGATCGGGAGGGTTCTAGAGCTCTCCCTGACACCCTGCCGGGAGGGGAATTCATCCTCGGAAGGGTCTATACCACCATGCCCTCCTCCGAAGTGATGCGTGAGTAGTTCATCTCTGGACTACGTGTCCATAGCAGTAGCTAGATGGATGTCTTCTCCACCTTGTACCTCATGTTTAGACCTCGTGATCTGCCCTACATGATCGAGATCATATTTATGTAATGCTACATGTTGTGTTTGCTGGGATATGATGAATGTTGAATGCTATGTCTTATGATTATCAATCTATCATGTTAGCTTCATGCATATATTATTTATGATCTTGCATGCTCTCCGTTATTAGTAGATGCCCTGGCCAAGTAGATGCAAGTAACTCCAAAAGGGAGTATTTATGCTCGATAGTGGGTTCATGCCTCCTTTGCGTCTATGGTCGAGTGACAGAAACGTGACGGATGGAGGATGTGATGTTTCCATTAGAGAGAAAACAACGATGTTTACTTAGTTTACATTGTTTACATTACACACTTCGCTTACTGCGATAATTTGTTGCTTGCAACTTAATACCCAATGTTTAGATGATATTCAGAGGGTAGATTATTAGTCATAGATGCAGTTGGATGACGGTATATCTATTTTGTTGTAATGCCCCCATAAATCACATATTAATCTTTATGTCTTGCATAGGCACTGCGGTGCAGCCTTCATTTCTGTCAATTGCCCAGTTGTAGTTTGTTCACCACACATCTTATTTATCTTTCATGGAGAGACACCACTAGTGAACTGTGGACCCCGGTCCATTTTCTCATATTGATAATACAACCACTGCTTCCACCGTTTTCATCTTGCTGTTATTGCTTTCATACTGTTCTCGTATTGTTTTCCACACCATACGTTTAACCTCTTTGTGTTCAGCAAAACCGGTGAGATTGACAATCTCACTACTTCGTTGGGGCAAAGTGATTTGATTGTGTTGTGTAGGTTCCACGTTGCTGCTGAACCGGTAGTGCCCCCTGCCACCTCGGCTGCATCAACCTTCAGAGATTGCTTGTCCTCCTACTGGTCGATTCAACCTTGGTTTCTTTTCCGAGGGAAAACTTTCTGCTGCACTCTTCACACCTTGCGCTTGGGGTCTCCCAATGAGCGTGTGTCCACACTCCATCAGAGAACATCCCCAAGGGGACCATGAGGTGGCGCCCTTGTAGTATGCTAAAGACTAGCCCTCCTCCAGATATGTGCTCGAGGACGCGCCAGTGTACTGCGTGGTGTAGTCCTCGGACGGCGCGTCTCGCCTCGCCTGCTGCCTGTGGACCTCCGTCAAGCTCAGATTCTCCTCTATCTCCCCCTTGGAGTGCGACCATGGTGCCCTGTCAACTTTGAACAAAACAGGCTGCGGCAAAACAACTTCCCGCTCATCTCCGTCAAGAAATAAAACTCTATATATTAAATGATCATCAGTAGAGTTAGAAATGATAAAATGGTGAGCCTTCATGGAAACAAGGTTGAGTCTATAAGGAGCAATTAATTCATCACCGGGAGCAATAGAAAAATCTAGATCAGTTGCTATACGTGTAGCAATAATGCCCCCATAAATGGGTTCCTTAGCAGCAAGGCGAAGAGCAATGAGAGAACCAAGGTTATACTTCTTGCTACGGTTAAGTGCAGCATCAATAAAAGCAAGGTGATATCTGAAAATGTTGCTATCTCTCTACCAAGGATACTAGTAGCAAGATAATAAGTGAAATATCTCAGGCCAGGAAGTTGGATGTTTCTTATCTTCCTGCGCTGGGGTGAGCGGCCATCATCATTGGTGATTTCTCGATAGAGCTCCATGAGATCAGCGGGTCTCTCCTGAATCCTGCATGCTGACCCGGAAGCGTTGATACCTATAATGTTACAAAAAGTCTCCAGGGGAAAATAAAAAGGACTACTATATAACTTAAAAGCAAAAGTGGGACCAAATTGTTTGTTTTGAAATTTAAAGCTCTCAACAATTTTTTTGTGAGAGTAGCATACCGAAGACTTTCATCCTCCATTTAGCTGGTTAAACCAACTCTTTCAACAAGCATCAAAAAGTCATCCAATAGACCTGCACTTCTTAACAAGCATAAAAAAGGATTAGCAATTCCATCACCTCCCGCGTCGTTGATGTTTGGTGCAATAAGGTCTTCATTATAAGATGGCCTCACTAAGGTGGATGAACATGAGGTCCTTGTTCTTATAGGAGTAGCACTTCTAAATATTTCTCCAAAGTTATGGCTATCCATTTCTGAAAATTTTCAACAATCATCACAAAAATTGATTTCAAGCAACTACAAGGTGGAAACTACCATAGAGGCTTATAGGAGAGCTAAACATGCATACAAAAAAATTATTATTTCTACTCAAATCAAGCATGCAAACTCACATAAGCTTTCACCTACAGTACCAAAATACTCAAGAAATACTCCACCAAACAAAATTCTACTTGGATAATCAGAGGAGTCACATGCCGGAGAGCAAATGCTCCAAATTTCAGCAACAATGGTGGGCTGAGCAAAGAGATCGAAAAAGCCCGAGGAAGAACTGCAAGAACACGGGTTCCAGGAAATATTTTGAGTTTGTGGGGCGAGAGAGGAATCTTTGGCAGGGGAGAGAGTTAGTGGAGGACCAGGGGCCCCACACCATGTGCTGGCGCCACCAGGGGCAGGCCGCGCCCCCTATGGTGTGCCTGACTGGTGGGTCCCACTACGGTCTCCTAGGTGGCTCTGTGCCTCACTTTTAACGTAAAAGTTTATTATAATTTTATGGAATATTTCGAGAAACTTTATTTTTGAGGTATTTCTAGAATTTAATAATTAATAAAAACTCAAAAAAACAAAAGTGAAAAGGTGGAAAAGAAAACCAAAACCAGTACTACAGAAGTTCTAAGACACTCCAATGGAAAAATAACCAAGTAAAACAAGGTGGAAGTGGTGAAAACAACATTATGGGTGGTGAAAACATGCATAACCACAGTAATCAAGATGAAAACATGACTATGGATGATGGAAAACATGATTATACTAAAGTAGCAAGGTGATGGAATAAGTAAACATGATAAAAACATAATGGGGAAGGTGAAAACATAGTGAAAACATTGTCCTCTTCATTCAAAATCATTTTTCTAACAAGGGTTATCAAGTATTGTTACGAGAACAATTTTTATATGAAGCAAAACTTTGCTAATCACTAAATAATTATGTTACCTCAATCTTAATAGACATAGTCCCAATCATAATAATTTCATATTCCTTTGGTGGGATTGGAATGGGACAATAAAATTCTCGAATCTTGACGGTCTCAATATTTTCAATTGAATTTAAACCATATCCTGTATGAATCTTGTTTGGAAAATAAACAGTATGCTCTTTATCATTAACATTAAAAGTTACTTTTCCATGATTGCAACCAATAACAGCCCCTGCAGTGTTAAGAAAAGGTCTCTCAAGAATAATAGACATATTATCAACTTCAGACATTTCCAACACAACAAAGTCAGTTAATATCAAACAATTAGTAGCAACTTGGACAGGAACACTCTCACATATACCAACAGGAATAGCAGTAGATTTATCAGCCATTTGCAAAGATATATCATTGTGTATCAATCTTTCAAGAGAGAGTCTCTTATAAAGAGAAAAAAGCATGACACTAACTCCAGCTCCCAAGTCACATAAAACAGTTCTAACATAATTATTTTTAATAGAACAAGGGATAGTAGGAATGCTAGGATCTCCAAGCTTCTTTGGGACCTTGCCATTGAAAGAGTAATTAGCAAGCATAGTGGAAATTTCCTCATTAGGAATTTTTCTTTTGTTAGAGACAATATCTTTCATATATTTAGAATAAGGAGGCAATTTAATAGCATCAGTCAAAGGGATTTGTAAAAACAGTGGTTTCATCCACTCACAAAACTTATTATAATGGTCTTCTTCCCTTTATTTGTGTTTATTATTAGGAAAAGGCATTCCTTTTTGTACCCAAGGCTATCTTTCATTACCATGTTTATTAGCAATGAAATCCTCCTTAGTATGTTTCAGCTACAGTTTCTTCTTTATCAGAAGCATCACTTTTATCATTACCACTATCAGTTTCAGCATCAGAAATAGATATACTATTAGGATCTTTAGCAGGTTCAGGAGATTCTACAACATTTCTATGTCTCTTCTTCTTTTTCTTAAATGGAGAACTATTGTTTTTAGATTGTTGAGAATCTTGTTCAATTCTTTTAGGATGTCCTTCAGGATACAAGGGGTCCTGAGTGGAAACACCACTTCTAGTAATTATTTCACAAACATGTTTATCTCTAGAAGCATTAGATAGCATATCTTTTTGTACTTTAGTGTGTTGATCAATTTGAGTTTGAACCATATGAATTTTTTTAACACACATTTTAACATCATTAGAGGTTCTCTCAATAATAGCATGCAAATTATCAATAGCTTTAGAGTTTTCCATAAGATGATTTTGCACTCTCATATTAAAGTTCTCCTGCTTAACAACATAATTATCAAATTCATCTAAGCATTGATCAAGTGGTTTAGAGTAGGTAATATCTCTATTATCAAAATATTGGAGAGAGTGTACCTCAACTGTTGATGGACGAGGAATAGGCTTACATAATTCTTCTATAGGAGGTAAATTCTTCACATCTTCAGATTTAGTACCCCTCTCTTTAAGAGATTTCTTGGCTTCCTTCATCACTTCATCATTTAATTCAATCATCCCTCTCTTCTTGGGTGTTGGTATTGGTGTTGGCTCTAGTGTAGGTGTAGGCTTGGGTATATTCCAATCATCATTATTTTTGGCTATTTTAGACATTAATTCCTAAGCTTATTCTAGAGTTCTTTTACTGAAAACACAACCAGTACAACTATCCAGGTATGTCCTAGATTCAACGGTTAGTCCATTATAAAATATATATAGGAGCTCATTTGTAGGTAATGGATATCTAGGGCTAGCTCTTATCAAAGAACAAAACCTTGTCCAAGATTCAGGCAATTTTTCTCCTTCAATTTGTTCAAAGTTAAAGATGTCCTACACAACAGCATGTTGGGCACTAGCAGGAAAATACTTTGAAGAGAAAGCATTAACCAAATCCATAGGATTAGTAATAGATCCAGGTAACAGATTGTTAAACCAAGTTTTAGCTTCATCTTTCAATGAGAAAGGGAAGATCTTGGTAACAAAATAAGTACGCGGCTTGGTATCATCAGAAAATAAACTACTAAAAGATGAAAGCTCATTCATGTGTTCTATAGCACTTTTACTTTCAATTCCACAAAAAGGTTCCTTCTCAACAATAGATATATAAGATAAATCTAGAGAGAAATTATAATCCTTATCTCTAATGTGTATGGGATATGTCGCAAACTTAGCATCAAGAGAATATTTATATTTAACAGCATGTCTTGCAAGAAGACTCTTAAGAGCACTTGCACCAGTAGTAGCCCGAGCTTCTTCAATAAATTCATCATTAAGTTCAATATAGGTTTCATCAAGATCATCAATAAACTCAGGTGAATTAACAGGTGTACCAATATTTTCAACAAGAATTTCAGCATTTTCAATTTGTTTGGATTTAGCAATTGTAGCATCTAGGAAAGGACCTAGAGAACCAGTATCATCAAGCACAGTAGAAGCATTATTAAAAGTATCAGAAACATTTTCAGACTCAGCAGAAGTAACAGTACGTGTAACATGTGGTGGTGTAAGCAGTTTACTCATAACAGACGGTGAATCAAGAGTAACAGAGGTGTTCAGAGTTGTACCTCTCCTTGTGGTGGATGGTAATATAGGAACTTTTCCATCACGAGTCTTTCCCATGATGAAAGGCTTGTAGCGAACAATATCATGATCAAGTGAGAAAATGAATAAAGCTATGCTTCCCCGGCAACGGCGCCCGAAAATAGTCTTGATGACTCACAAGTATAGGGGATCGAAACAGTCTTCGAGGGAAGTAAAACCCAAATTTATTGATTCGACACAAGGGGAACCAAAGAATATTTATATGACTTAACAATTGAGTTTTCAATTCATCTGCACCTGAAAGTAGACTTGCTCGCAACAATTTGTCAGTGGTAACAATTTTATAGCAGCAGTAGTAGTAAAATAGTAACAATAGTAAATTAGTAACATCAGTAGCAACCGCGGAAAACAGCAGGATGAAGGTACCATAGGCATAGAGGAAATGGATAAACGGACGTTGCATGGATAACATGGATCATGTAATAATCTAAACATGGGCATTGCAGATAATAATAACAAAGCATCCAACTTCTAGGAAAACCATAGGCATGTGTTCCAATATAGTCATCCGTGCTATGAATGAGAAAATTGCACAACATCTTTTGTCCTACCAGCCCGTGGCAGCGGAGCCTCAAGGGAAACTACAGGTAATCAAGGTTCTCCTTTTAATAAAGCACCGGAGCAAAGCATTAACACTCCGTGAACACATGTGATCCTCACATCACAGCCATCCCCTCCGGTTGTCCCAATTTCTGTCACTTTGGGGCCTCGGGTTCCGGACAATTACATGTGTAAACAACTTGCAAATATGATCAAGAAACAAAATTATACTCATGAAACAATAACATGTTCAAATCTGAGATCATGGCACTCGGGCCCTAGTGACAAGCATTAAGCATAACAAGTTGCAACAACGGTAGAAAACACTAACAATGGATACTAGGCACTATGCCCTAACAATTTGGGATTATTACATGATCAATCTCATCCAATCCCTTCCATCCCTCTCAGCATACAGTGGTGTTTACTCACACATGGACGGGGGAAACATGGATGGCTTATGGAGAAGAGGTGGCGGTGTCAATGGCGATGATCTCCTCCGAATCCCCGTCCCGGCAGGGCGCCAGAAAAGGAACTTCGGATCCCCGAATCGAGTTTCAAGGTGGCGGAGTCGCTCTGTTGTGTTTCTGTGGAATATGAAGAACCCCTACGGGTGATATGTAGTTGAAAGGGGATTCCGGGGGGGTGCCTGGGGGCCCCACACCACCAGGTGGCGCGGCCAAGGGGGGCGCGCCCAGGGGTGGCGTGGCCCCCTCCTGGCCCCTCTCTGGGACTCCTTCTAGCTCCGGGGGTCTTCGGGTGTTTTAAGGTCTTGAGAATCTTTTCTGGGCATTTTCCCGAAAGTTGATTTTTCTGCAGAAAAACGAGACACCAAGGTAATTCTGCTGAAAACAACATTAGTTCGTGTTAGTGCTATCCAAAACTCACAAGCTTAGAGTAAAACAATAAGAAAAGTGTCCGGAAAAGGAGATACGTTTTGGACGTATCACACGCGTATGGAAGGGCTCCATGAGGTGTTTGATTCTGCTTGGGCTAGAAATGCCACAAGTGCGGTTATAAGGCTCCATGTCAAGTTGGCTTGGGTGGCGAAGGCACTCACACAAGAAAAAAATCAGTGACCTCCGGATGCAGTCAGCGATAGCAAAGGAGGTGATTGGCAGGCTTGATGTTGCCCAAAAACATCGGCTCCTCTTCACGAAGGAGAGAGGCCTGCACGTAAAAGTTGCGTGTAAGAATACAAGGTATCGCTACGGTCATCAAGATTAGAACTAGCCAACACGCTAGGCTAACGAATGTTCGCCTCGAGGACGCCAATCCAAGATTTTCCATCTCCTGGCGAATGGAAGGAGAAGAAAAAATTCATTGTAAATTTGGGGACTCCACAAGTCCTTGCGATCACACACGAGGAGAAGTAGGAGGCGCTTAGATCACATTTTCTTGGCTGCTTAGGCATGGCGAAACAGGGGAAGGCCACCTTTAACTAGGAGGAGCTTGGTTACCTTCTTGCTGGACTGGACGATTCCTTTCTATAAACTGAGTTAATGGAGTCAATAAAGAAGCTAGCATAGTAGGCATTCTTATTCAGTAAAATAAGTCACTGGTAGGCAAGACTTTCTCTGGAGAGTCAGAGATTCGAGACGATTTTCGTAGATGTTCAATCTTACGAGGCGTATGAGGTAGATTTTAAGTACTCTCCCGACCTGTTAGAGGCCATGTGAGGGACCTCACCGACCTAGAGGCTCCTTTCCTCATGGAGGAGCTCAAGAAGGCGATCTTCGATATGCCGAGAGAGAAGGCTCTGGGCCCCGATGCCTTCATTGGGCTATTCTTCCGCTCATGTTGGGATACGATTTCTCACGATCTTCTAGCTGGAATCACACAACTCTCAGAGAGAGGAGAAGGAGGTGCTTGTCTACTAAATTCTGCAAACCATTGTGCTTATCCCAAAGAAACTGGATGCGAAGAGTGTAGGAGATTTCATACCGATTAGCCTTATCCATAGTGTCTCCAAAATTCTCTCTAAGATGATGGCCTCTCGTGTTGCGCCCCTATTTGTGGACCTTGTTTCGGCTATCCAACCCGCCTTCATCAAGAAGAGATGCATCTAGGATAACTTTAATGTCGAGCACACTCTAATGCAACTTCACCGGGATAGGACACCAAGCTTCATCATTAAGCTTGACATCTCAAAATCTTTCGACTCGGTTAATTGGGAATACCTCATTGAGATCCTTGGGGTGCTTGGTTTTGGCCCAAGATGGATTAGATGGGTTTGCCTTCTCCTCTCCACAACATCTTCTCGGATCATGCTCAACGGGAAGCCGGGGACATCAGTTAGGAGCGCTCAGGATTTGCGGCAGGGAGACCCCCTCTCACCCATGATCTTCATCCTTGCCATTGACCCACTTCACCATATTCTTCGGCGTGCGACGGATCTTGGGACGTTTCAGCTACTACGAGATACCCATGTTCACTTCCATGTATCTCTTTATGCGGATGATGCGGTGGTTTCACTGGACCGGCCACAAAGGAATTGAAGGTGATCACCAAAATTCTTGAGGTCTTTGGAGACGCGACAGGGCTAAAAGCAAACTTGACAAAGACGGAGATCCACCCCATTAGATGCAATGAAGACCAAATTGTGGGGCCATAGCTTGTTTCCCGACCAGAAGAGGATCATTCCCTTGCACCTATCTCGGTCTACCTCTTCAATTTGCTAGGCTGGGGGCGGTGAACTTTCAACCCCTCATTGGTAAGATCGGATCACTCCTTGCGGGATGGAGAGGCAAACACTTCATGAGGGCGAGAAGAGTGATCCTGGCGAGATCGGTGCTATCATCCATGGTCACATACTACCTCACAATTTTTGTCCTCCCCAAGTGGGTTCTCAAGTGAATCGATAAGATACAGAGAGGCTTCATCTGGATGAAAGGTAGAGTTGACACGGACACCACAACTCACCCTTTGGTAAACTGGGCCACCGTCTGCAGGCCCATTGCTTTGGGAGGACTTGGAATTTACGGTTTGGAGAAGTTTGGCCGTGCCCTGCGGCTCTGTTGGGCATGGCTTGAGTGGACAGATGATTCTAGACCCTGGATTGACGCCAGGCTGCCATGCACTCTAGTGGATATAGAGCTCTTCCACGCCTCCATGAGGACCACTCTTGGCGACGGGCGACAGTGCCTCTTCTGGCATGACTCATGGAGCATGGGCGGACCCCAAAAGTCACGCTTCCCGAGCCTATTTGCGATCTCCACTCGCAACATGATTCTTCCTGAGATCTTCCATTGTTTCTATTTTCTTTCTGGCTTTGAATTTTGATACTACATTTTCCACTCAGCCACAACATGATCAAATTTATGTTGATCAAGTTACTAAGATAACCAACATCAAAAGGCATCACCCTATGGGTGCTGGCAAAATTCTAAACCCTAACCATTCTTTTGTCTTTGCTTGTGTGCAGGTTTCAAGATCTTCCAAGTCTTGAAGAATAGTAGATAGGTTTAGCTACGTTCCTAAGTAAATTTCTTTCAAAATTTGTAATGTGAATTCCAATGTAATACTCTTGTACATAATATTTAATGAAATATAATTTCAGTTTGATTTCCTCTCAAACTTGTCCTTGTGAGTTTTAATTTCTGTTTGAATTATTTAAATTTTTTAAGAATGATTTTTATGATACTCAAATTCAAATTTCAAAATTTATTTCAAATCTCAACTTCTTAAACACTCTAATGTCGGTTTAGAAAAGATAAGAAATAGAAGTGAACCTCTAAGATAGAAGATCAAAATCTATCTTAGGTTTTAGAAAAAAATCAAATAAGAGATAATCCTACCCCCCCCCATCAAAATCTGTGAGTAGTTTCCCACTCCTTTGATAGATCGAGAAGTTAACTTCTTCGTCACACTTTGCACAAAAGCGTGAAAGAAATCTCAAAATCCCAAATACATGAAATGAAAGAGTGCAAAAACTTAAAACTACCCCTCTTGACTCTCTAAACTGCAAGTTCTTTTCACATGGGTTGTTGGCAGAAAAGTTGTTGGACCCTCTCGGGATCCAGATGACCGTTTTTGCGCCGCTATGGCGGAGAGGTCGCCTTGACGACTGGCGACCTGTAAGGCTTCTTCGAGTAAGCGCTGCTCTTCCGCCACGAGTCTCTTCCCTTCTTTCTCTAGGGCTGCTGCTCTATTTGCGATCATCTGATGTTGAGTAAAAAGTTATTGGTGGAGTTGCTCTGATTCCAGGGAAGCGGGAGTCACGCTTCCTGGAGTTGTTGGAGAATGGAAGGTAACAGGGCATCAGTCGCTATTGAAGTTTTCTATGCCAGGATTGGTCGATTTTTGATCTAGCTGCTTCCGCGGATAAGATTTTGGCATGCGGGGTCATCGTTCCAACCGCCTCTGAAGTTGGTGCCATAAACAAGTCGTGGTGTATAGCTCATGGGAGCTCGGTTGTGGCGACCGCTGGTGACACTATCTGGGGAGTCGCGTATGCGTCAGGTACGAGAGAGGCTACTAGTGGAGTCGTTAGTACCGGCACTAGGGCTGGCATCGTAGATGGAGTTGCGTGCGCTGACGTGGATCTCTGACTGTTTCTCTTTTCCTTGGACATCTAGACCCCGACATCTCGTGACAACTCGCTCGAGGGGCGTACTCGTCCACCGAATCGTTTCTGAGCCTACCCTCGAATAATGGGAGGATAGATTCAGCGTCTTCGTCTTCATAATTGTCGTCTCAATCGTATTCCGTGTTGCTCAGCTTCGGCTGCTTCCAGGGAGTCGTGTGGTATTCCGTCTGGGCTGATTACTGATTCTTCCTAGGATGTTACGATATAGCCGATGAAGATGTTGATCTGACTGACTGGAACCCTTCTTCGAGTGAATCTGTCTATGGTCCCTAGCACGTGTCATCGACGATGATTTCTTCCTTTTCCATCTCCAGGAGTCCAATGATGACCTTTTCCATACCGCGACGTGCTCCTTCCAAGATCTCGACTCCTTTGGTCACCAACTGTTGCACCCGGACTTCTAGAGGATACTCACCGTACGAACTGAACAGTATTTTGATTGGATTACGGGGCTTACCGGCACCCGCATCTCTTACGAGTAGGCCAACACATATGTGTGACAACCAATCTTTACTATTCACCGTCGATGTAAACTATCCCATAGAAATCAGGACACTACCATTGACGTACTTCATACCATACACACATGGTACGTCAACGGCTTTGAACAAGATGATAACACAACAAATCTCTAAGACACAAAAGATTGAAATAAGTTGCAACTGGCCCTCACTAGGGCAGAGAATAGCAAATACAATCATCCAGAGGACACATGTCCCAACATAACATCATTACAACTCAGCGGAAGCATTCAAAGGGTCTGAGTACAGACAAATCCAAATAGGCTTAAGAAGCCGGGAATGAAAAGAAAACAGAGCCCATCCACGATGTCTCGGATCCTGCCCGGGTCCGCTACCTACTCGTCAGCAGCCTCGTCAAACTCCACGTAGTAGCCGTCACGGGGATCCTCGTAAGCGTAGTCTGCGGAAACCACAGCCCCAAAGGGGTCAGTACATAAACGTACTGGCAAGCAAGACTCACAGTTCACCAAAGTGTAGCCCGTCAACACCAAGCACAGATGCCTTGGGTTCAACGGAAGAAAGGGATATAAAAGATGCTGCAACTGGCTGCACTAACCAACTACAGAACATACTACCCCTTTCGGTCTAACAGAAAGAGATAAGATAGCGTATCGTAACCAACTACAGCTAACCACCAAACAAACCCATCCTGGATCTCGCCCCTTATCCAAAGAAGCAATCCGAGGATAACTCACACAGTTGGATTAATGATGGATCAAATTTTTGTGTCAATGAGCCTATTACTAGTCAAGTTATCATTAGTTAGGTGTAAGTTGTTCTGAGTACTTGTTAGCCAGTACTTTCACCAAGTCAACCATAACCGCGGAAAACACGGCTTCTCGAGAAGATTTATCCCTGCAGGGGTGCACCAATTTGGCCGTACACGTAAGAATATCCCGCCAGGATGGAAATGCACTTCCACCAAGCGAGGCACTCTACACAACTCAACTCTTCTTCGCATCAAGCCCAAAGCACCACGTGCTGTGCGTGCGCGGCTAATCGAGCCCCACGAAGAAAAGGGGACCCTCATAGCACTGGAAGACCACGCCGCCCTAAATGTCGACTACAAAAGTTCCACCCTGGCCTCGGGTTCGTACCTGCATATGCGTGCATCAAATGGAAAGCCCGAACTAAGTGTGGTGATTTGGACGAGATGCGAATCGAATCAAATTGAGGGGGGCGCCCATACACGCTTCCCACATGCGGATAGTGCGCTCATCATGGATCAGTAGACAAGACCCTTTTCCTATTAGGGTCGACACTAGCAGGCCTCAAAACCACGCCGGGCCTCCTGCCGGTGCCTTATCAGCAAATTATTATTATCTCAAATTAACAGGTTGTTGTTTAACATCGAGCCCCAGAATATAATAGAATATGATAACAGAAAGTAACTGATAACAGACTCGAGCAAAACAACCCTAAGCATGCTAGTAAGACACAGGCTCAACCAAGGGGTGATGGGAGTGGAGGTGAGGCAATATCAGGGTTCAGGGTATCATGTGATAGGTTCGTAACAGAAGCAACGATACATAGGGCTAGCAAATATAGACAACGGAAAGTATCGGTAACCAATGTTGAAAGGAACACAATGGTTCATGTGAGTGATAACTTGCCTGCAAACTCAGTAGCCGGGTACTGGGCTAGATCCTCAGAAGGGGTGTCGTAAAGATCGTCGGTCTCAACGTCGTCGTCTATCCGAGAAGAAGCAAACAAACAATACAGAAAGGTAAACAATCAATGTCATGGCATGGTGCACAAACAGGGGATGATGCATGTCAATTTAATAGATGCATCAAAATAAACTAGTTGACAGGGTAACACAATTTAAATGGACACATATGCGATTTTGAGTTGCATATGAAAAGCCCATGGATTTTGGTTGGATTATTTGTTTTCCAACTAACCAACAGGTGAAAGTGGTTTAGTATGATGCATGCATGAGGAAAACAACAAAATAACAACATTAGAACCAATTGGAAACGAGGTTTAGCAATTTAGAATTTTATTATTAAGTTAAGGAATTTTTGGTTCCTTAAAGGTGACACACAAGTATTTGTTGTTTTCACCAAGGTAGTTTGTGCAAAATAGATAACAAAATTCATATTTGAAAAGATCATGAAATTTTGGGTGGATTACATGTTTCAAATATTGAAAAAGGAATTTGGATGAATTTATTATGACTTAGACAATATTAAACAAGTTTTAAATGAATTTAAAACAAGCATGAATTTTATTTGCTCAAAACATAATTTCAAATTCACATTTGAAAAGTTTATACTTTGGTGGTTTGAAAACATATTTTGCATGTTCAAAAATAATTTAAATTGAGCAAGTTATGATTTTAGCAATTTTAAATGATTTAATTAAGGTTTAAATTATTTAGGCAAGTTAAATTATTCAAACCATGAAATAAAATTTATATTTGAATAGGTTATTTGAAATAGCATTGAAAACATATTTTATTTGCATGATTTGGATTTATTATGATTTAGTTATGCAATTTAGCAAATTACAATTGAATTAGTTGAATTCAAATTTGAATTGCATTTTGAAAATTCAAAACAGTACACAAATGGCATAGTTGGATAGACAATTTAATTTAGAACAATAAACATATTTTACTTTTGTTATTTAGAGTTATATTTTGAAAGTTATTATCAATTTAAAACAGAGGACTAATCTGTAATTTTTAAGGGCTGAAAATTAAAACAGAAAAATTAAAAACCTTTTGTTACTCTGCAGTGGCTGTACACAGCCACTGACAGAGGGCCCAGGCACCACGGGGTGCTTGCATGGCCACAGTGTGGCTGACAGGGGGGGCCACCCTGTCAGCGCCTGTGCGAAAAAATTGGTTTTATTTGCGGAGCCGAGGGATCGAACCCAGGCCCTCGCGCGCGCGACAGAGCAGTGCTACCACTGCGCTGTGGTTTCAGTTTTGTCAGTAACGAGGGCGAGTGCAAGGTATTGTTCAGATCCAACGCCTAACTGAAATTCGACGCGTGCGCTCGACTGCAACCTGACAGAAACATGGTCACCGGTGGCGATCACCGCGGTGGATGGAAGCGTTGCGTGCGGGGGGGTGCTGTGGACGTGCACGGGTGCGGTGGTGATTGTGAACAACAGAGAGGGAGGAGGCATGTTGGAAGCTCACCGTGGGGGCAGCAGGTTGCCGGCGGCGAGGTGGAAACCGCGGCAGTCAGTGGACGGCGGCGAGGCCACAGCGGCTCCCCGAGGTGGTGCTGGTGTCCAAACGGGAGAGGGGACCGTGGGGGTTCGAGTTCTGAAGCTAGGTGGGTGAGTGGTGCTGCGAGGTGGTTGCTGCCATGGCGGATTCAGAGCGCTCGTCTCCGGCGAGGGGTGACAGAGAGTGGGAGGTGGCCGAGAGAGAGGGAGCAGCGGCGGAGCTCGAGGGGGAACAGGCGCCTAGGGTTTAGGGTAGGGCTGCGGGGCTCCTAGGGGTAGATATAGGGCTCGGGATCGCCTCCTGGCCGTCGGGTGGCGCGTCTGCCGCCGTGGCACGGCCGGATGGGCGCCGTACACGGAGGGGACGACCGATTAGAACAGAAAAAAAAAACGAACCGGTAAGTTGAGTGAGTAACAGGCTGGGCTGCGCTGCGCGGGAGAGAAAGGAAGTGGGCTGGGCGCAGCCCACTCCTCCTGGCGCCAAAATTCCTTTTTCAAATTTTTCTTTCTCCTGTTTTTTTTGCTGAAAAAGGAAATGGATGAATTTGATAGGTTTTAAGTTAGTAAAAAATTTGGAAAAATTAGGGTAGGTTAATTAGGCCATTAGCAAACAAATGCTAAGTTTTACTTTCAAAAAGTTTGAAATTTGATTGCTGTTTGTGTTTAAACCAAATTTGGATGAATCTCTTTATTAAATGAACATTAATAAAAACAAACTTTTAAATAGTGTGACCCCTATGTTAATTATAAACCATTGATCAAAATTGTTTTATAATTTGCATGAATTCAAATTGGTTGCTGTGTGATGCTTTGATTTGAATTTTAAATGTGATTTGGAATTTAAATGATTGATTAAAACCATCAATTTAATAAGTGATCACTATGGAATAAAATGAAAACAAATTGGTTGTTTTTATTTGAGATTTTTATTTAAAATGTTGTAACAGAGCAAGTATGAAACAATTGTTTGAATAAAGTTTAAATTTGAATTGTGAAAACAGGGAAAAACAGATGCAACAAATAAGAAACAAATGCAAACAAAATGAAAACCAATGGAAACAAAATGATGACATGATGCAATACTTTAATAAACATGAAACAAACATTCTAAAGGGAGTTTTCATACTTGGGATGTTACAAAACGCCCCCCCTTGAAGGAATCGCGCCCCGAGATTCCTACTGAGAAAGGAAAAGGTCCGGATACTTCTTGCGAAGATCCTCTTCGGTCTCCCACGTTGCCTTTTTATCGGAATGATGCGACCATTGCACTTTCAAGAACTTGGTGCTCTTGTTGCGAGTCTTACGCTCGGTCTCATCGAGAATACGAACAGGGTGCTCCTCATAAGATAGATCATCTTGCAGTTCAATGGAATCATGGTCAACTGCACGATCTGGATCTTTGAAACACTTCTTGAGCTGTGACACGTGGAACACATCGTGCACCTTGGATAGTTTTTCTGGGAGTTCAAGACGACAGGCATTTTCCGCACGCCTTGAGAGAATGTTGAAAGGACCAATGTATCTTGGTGCAAGCTTTCCTTTCACACCGAAACGATGAGTGCCTCTGAGGGGAGTTACACGGAGATATGCTTTGTCACCAGGTGCATAGATCATATCCCTGTGCTTGCTGTCATAGTAGCTTTTTTGACGAGACTGAGCAATCTTGAGATTGTCACGAATGATACGAACTTTCTCCTCGGCTTCCTTAACAATGTCAGGGCCTAAGAGTGAACGTTCACCAGCTCCAGACCAATTGATTGGACTCCTGCATCTGCGGCCATAGAGTGCCTCAAATGGTGCCATGCCTAGGCTTGCCTGGTAGCTGTTGTTGTAGGAGAATTCAGCATATGGAAGGCAATCCTCCCATTTCATGCCAAAGGAGATACCACATGCTCTGAGCATATCCTCTAGAATCTGATTGACTCTTTCGACTTGCCCCTGAGACTGAGGGTGATAAGCTATGCTGAACAGAAGTTTGGTGCCCAATGCTTCTTGAAAACTCTTCCAGAAATGAGAAGTGAATATGCTTCCACGGTCTGAGCTTATTTCCAATGGAACACCATGAAGAGGAACAATCTTTGCTGTGTAGAGCTCTGCTAACTGGCTAGCTGAGATAGTTTCCTTGACAACAAAGAAGTGAGCTACCTTAGTGAGACGATCAATAACAACGAAGATTGCATCGTTGCCCTTCTTGGACTTTGGAAAACCAGTGACGAAGTCCATTTCAATCATGTCCCACTTCCACTCAGGAATTTTGAGAGGTTGGAGTAGACCGGCTGTTTTCTGATGAACTGCCTTAACACGTTGACAAACGTCGCATTCAGAAACGTATTGAGCAATTTCACGTTTCATGCCAGGCCACCAATACAGTGCCTTAAGATCCTGGTACATCTTTGTACTTCCAGGGTGAATAGAAAGAGGAGTTTCATGAGCCTCCTTGAGAATAACATCTTTGAGACTTTGAACTTGAGGAACTGCAATGCGTCCTTCGAAGAACACAGTTCCTTTGTCATCAATCGAGAAGGACTTGAATTTCTCCTTGCCTTCTTTGATGTGCTCAACCATCTTCTTGATTTCAGCGTCACGAAGTTGTTCAGAACGAATCTTGTCCTCGAGAGTTGGACTGGCTGTCAAGCTAGCAAGATAGCCTTGAGGAACAAGACCAAGGTTCAGCTTCTGGAATTCTTCATGAAGTGGAGGTTGGCTTTCCATGATCATGAGATTATTGCAATATGACTTGCGACTGAGAGCATCGGCCATAACATTAGCCTTGCCTGGAGTGTAAGAAATGGTGAGATCAAAGTCCTTAATCTTTTCAATCCATCTCCTATGCCTGAGGTTTAGATCTGGTTGAGTGAAGATGTATTTCAGACTCTTATGATCGGAAAAGATTTCAGTGCGGTTACCCAACAAGTATTGTCTCCATTTCTTGAGGGCAAACACAACTGCTGCAAGTTCAAGATCATGTGTGGGATAGTTTTGCTCATGTGGGTTCAACTGACGTGAAGCATAAGCGACAACTTGACGTTCTTGCATAAGAACTGCACCTAGACCTTGGAGAGATGCATCGCAGAATATTTGGAAAGGTTTGGTAGTATCTGGGCCAACCAGAACTGGGGTAGAAGTGAGTTTAGTCTTCAAGAGATTGAAACTCTCATCACACTGTGGAGTCCAAACGAACTTCTTGTCCTTCTTTGTGAGATCAGTGAAAGGTTTGGCAATCTTGGAAAAGTTTTGGACGAAACGACGGCAATAGCTAGCCAAGCCAAGAAAACTTATGACTTGCTTCACCGTTCTAGGAGGTTTCCAATCAACAATTGCCTTAACTTTTTCTAGATCAATGGCTATGCCCTTGGCGGAGATGACATGACCAAGGTAAGCAACTTCTGGAATCCAGAACTCACATTTGGAGAACTTGGCATATAGACGATGCTCGCGAAGTTTCATGAGAGTGAGACGAAGGTGTTCTCCATGCTCTTCCTCAGATTTGGAGTAGACAAGAATGTCATCAAGATATACCACAACGAACTTGTCGAGGTATTCATGGAAGACAGAATTCATTAGTCTTGAGAATGTTGCCGGTGCATTGGTGAGACCAAAGGACATGACGGTGTATTCATATAGACCGTACCGAGTGGTGAAAGCTGTTTTTGGAATATCTTCCTTCCTGATCTTTATTTGATGGTAACCCATCCTCAAGTCCAACTTTGAGAATATTGAGGCTCCAGCAAGTTGATCAAAAAGATCATCGATACGAGGAATTGGATACTTGTTTTTGATGGTTTTCTCGTTGAGAGGACGATAGTCAACCACGAGTCTCTTTGTTTGATCCTTCTTGGCAACGAACAGAGTTGGGCAACCCCAAGTGGAAGAACTAGGTTGAATGTAACCTTTCTCCATGTACATATCGATTTGCTCCTTCAACAATTTCAGTTCAGGAGGAGCTATCTTGTATGGATGCTTAGAGATTGGAGCAGTACCTGGTTCAAGCTCGATCACGAACTCAACTGCTCTGTCCGGAGGCATCCCTGGCAACTCTTCTGGGAAGACGTCAGGGAATTCACAAACCACCGGAACATTTTCAAGTAAAGGTAGAGGTTTAGCATCCAGGGTGTACAGCTGAACAGAACTTGATTCATTTGGAGAATAGACTATCTGGCCAGAAGGGTGGAACAGAGTTATCGACTTCTGAGCACAATCAATCGTAGCTTTATTGGCCTTCAACCAATCCATGCCAAGAATGACATCAATGTCAGAATTGCCAAGCAGAATGAGGGAAGCAAGGAATATGTGACCTCCAATTAGAATCTGATTCTCGTGACTGATCTTGGAAGTTTGCATAGTTGCTCCAGGGGAGTTTACTACTAGCGGGGAACCCAAACCAGCAAAAGGTAGTTTAACTGTTATTGCAAAGATCTTTGACACGAAAGAATGCGATGCTCCGGTATCAAACAACACTTTAGCTGGGTTAGAGTTAACGGGGAATGTACCGAGAACGACGTCAGCAGCTTCCTCAGCTTTGTCGGCCTTGATATGATTCACCCTCGCGGTCCTCCCGACAGGCCTGTTGTTGGAGTTGAAGGCTTTAGCCGGGGGAGCACGAACCATTGCCTGGTTGGTGTTGGGGCGAGGAGGTGGTAGAGGTAGCTGCCTCTGAGTGCACTTATCAGCATAGTGCCCAGTCTGCTTGCATTTGTAGCAAGTGACAACACGAGGTGCATCTGGCCTTGGCTGCCCCATTGAGAACCTCTGACCCTGCATCTGAGATGGGTTGGGTGGGCGGGAAGCGAAGCCTGGAGAAGCTTGGGCATATGGAGCCCTTGTGACAGCACCATTTGGCACCCAGATGCGGCGCTTCTGCGGAGGGGTGGTCATGTTGGAGGAGGAACCACCCTCACGCGAGTGCTTGCGGGACTCTTCGAACGCCTTGCGCCCATTTTCCTCATTGAGCGCGGTGTTCACGAGCTCCTCGAAGTCTTTGCACTTGATGTTGGTGAGTGCGTACTTGAGTTCCGGGTTAAAACCTCGGCGGAACCTTGCCATCTTCTTAGCCTCAGTGGACACCTCATCACCAGCATAACGAGCGAGGCGATTGAACTCATTCTGGTAGCCAATGACGTCCAGCTTGCCCTGCTTAAGAGAGCAGAACTCCTCACGCATCCTTTCCATGAGACCATCTGGGATGTGGTGCTTCAGGAAGGCATCCTTGAAACAACCCCAGGTGATTGGGTATCCAGCTCTCATGGTCTGATAGTTCTCCCACCAGGTAGCTGCCTGACCCTTCAGTAGGTAGATGGCATACTTGACTTTTTCCTCCTCAGCAACGTGAGCAATGTCCAGAGCCCTGGCCATCTCCCTGATCCAGTCATCAGCATCCAGAGGCTCCCGTGTTGCCACGAAAGCTCTCGGCCCCAGACTCAGAAACTCCTTGATGCTGACTCGCGGAGCATTCTGGTTGTTGTGCTGGTTAGCCTGGATCTGGGCCATCTGAGTCACGACCTGAGTCATCTGAGTCAACAGCTCCGTGATCGGAGGTGGCTCAGGCGGGTTGCTCCTTGTTGGCGGCATCCTGAATAGACATGCATTTTAGCACAACAATAGAAAAGGATAGACTTGGTAACCGAAAGAGAGATTATTCCGACGCATGAATAGATAACCAACAGGTACATCATCACATGTTCAAATACATCAGAATATCCCACACACCATTACATGGTTCGAAAGCCAAAGGATAACTAAACATAGCTATGAATGGATACATCGGTACTCCCATGCTCATCACGCAGGACGGCGGTGAGTAGTACGACGAGGGGTACGGTGAGGAGGAGGCCCACGAAAGTAGGTAGATCGACGATCCACATAGATCTGACGTGGCCTGAGAGCGACTCTAGGTGTGGTGAAGTACATAGCGTCGACTCCCTGTGCTCCAAAGCGTGGAATCCCAGTGTAACCAGCTCCGAGGTTGAGGAGTGGACCTCTGATCGGCTCGTAACCTCCAGCATCTGGCAGACGACGACCCACTGGCTGATCGAAACGTGCAAAGCGCTCATCTCCAACAAAGTCTGTGGTGTACGTCGCCAGACGAGTCAAAGCAAGGTAGAGCTGCTCTCTGACTGAAGCCAACTCCTAAGAAAGTGTGGTGGCAACGGCGTCACTGTGCCTCACAAACTGAGCGGTGGTGTGCAGCCTGGTGTTATCATGCTCGTAGACATCCAGGTTGTCGTAGAGGGTGAAGTGAGCTCCCTCCGAAGTGATGTAACCACGGGGGATGTGGCGATAGATAGAATCGTCAAATCCCCAGTAGTCAGCACGAAGGACGGTGAGACTCACATAAGCTGCCTGCTGCACGGCCATATCCACTGTGGAACCTACTGCCTCGTAGCGGTGGACGACGCTCATGCCATCAACTGACAGAATGTAGACGATAGCCTGGTAGTAGGTCTGGTCAAACTCTCGCTGCTGGTCGTAGACCTGGTACTCTGGTGCCCAACGGAACCCCAGATAAGTGACCATGTCTCTCAGCATCTCCGGATAACCGGCAGTGCTCTCGCAACGAGTCATCCGAACCACCTGCGGGAAGAACCTGAGATCCATCTGCAGATGGCCGGGGAAGTTTTGATTAGACGCCGGTAGAGAACTGAAGTGGAAAGCAACAACAAGGTTTCAACGGACGAAAAGGATGTCGAGAAGAACAGGATATCGAAGCAACAACGGGAAACACGAGACCAAAACTCCTGAGGTACTACGGAAAAACCCATCCGGGCTTCTAAAGGATCAATATCTACTGCTTAAGGGATAGAGGATTTGCTTCCGGGGCTTACACACCTCTGTTCTCAATCATGAGTAGGCAACATGATAAATCATGTCACAACCACCTCCATTCCTATGGTCTAGTAGATATAACTATCCTAGAGAAACCAGGATCTGTGAAATCCTAACTTGAAAGTTTAGGTGAGAAGGGAAAACAACGTTGCACTTCCTTACCAGAAAAGGGTGGGTGGGTGGGGAAAGAAGAAAAATGGCAGAATTCCTACTCTCACGTTTCATTTTTCCTATATAGCTACAAAAATAGTTTCTAGACTCAACTGCGACCAGTAAAAGGGATCCTACAGGCAGACATGCTCTGATACCATTTGTCGCACCCGGACTTCTAGAGGATACTCACCGTACGAACTGAACAGTATTTTGATTGGATTACGGGGCTTACCGGCACCCGCATCTCTTACGAGTAGGCCAACACATATGTGTGACAACCAATCTTTACTATTCACCGTCGATGTAAACTATCCCATAGAAATCAGGACACTACCATTGACGTACTTCATACCATACACACATGGTACGTCAACGGCTTTGAACAAGATGATAACACAACAAATCTCTAAGACACAAAAGATTGAAATAAGTTGCAACTGGCCCTCACTAGGGCAGAGAATAGCAAATACAATCATCCAGAGGACACATGTCCCAACATAACATCATTACAACTCAGCGGAAGCATTCAAAGGGTCTGAGTACAGACAAATCCAAATAGGCTTAAGAAGCCGGGAATGAAAAGAAAACAGAGCCCATCCACGATGTCTCGGATCCTGCCCGGGTCCGCTACCTACTCGTCAGCAGCCTCGTCAAACTCCACGTAGTAGCCGTCACGGGGATCCTCGTAAGCGTAGTCTGCGGAAACCACAGCCCCAAAGGGGTCAGTACATAAACGTACTGGCAAGCAAGACTCACAGTTCACCAAAGTGTAGCCCGTCAACACCAAGCACAGATGCCTTGGGTTCAACGGAAGAAAGGGATATAAAAGATGCTGCAACTGGCTGCACTAACCAACTACAGAACATACTACCCCTTTCGTTCTAACAGCAAGAGATAAGATAGCGTATCGTAACCAACTACAGCTAACCACCAAACAAACCCATCCTGGATCTCGCCCCTTATCCAAAGAAGCAATCCGAGGATAACTCACACAGTTGGATTAATGATGGATCAAATTTTTGTGTCAATGAGCCTATTACTAGTCAAGTTATCATTAGTTAGGTGTAAGTTGTTCTGAGTACTTGTTAGCCAGTACTTTCACCAAGTCAACCATAACCGCGGAAAACACGGCTTCTCGAGAAGATTTATCCCTGCAGGGGTGCACCAATTTGGCCGTACACGTAAGAATATCCCGCCAGGATGGAAATGCACTTCCACCAAGCGAGGCACTCTACACAACTCAACTCTTCTTCGCATCAAGCCCAAAGCACCACGTGCTGTGCGTGCGCGGCTAATCGAGCCCCACGAAGAAAAGGGGACCCTCATAGCACTGGAAGACCACGCCGCCCTAAATGTCGACTACAAAAGTTCCACCCTGGCCTCGGGTTCGTACCTGCATATGCGTGCATCAAATGGAAAGCCCGAACTAAGTGTGGTGATTTGGACGAGATGCGAATCGAATCAAATTGAGGGGGGCGCCCATACACGCTTCCCACATGCGGATAGTGCGCTCATCATGGATCAGTAGACAAGACCCTTTTCCTATTAGGGTCGACACTAGCAGGCCTCAAAACCACGCCGGGCCTCCTGCCGGTGCCTTATCAGCAAATTATTATTATCTCAAATTAACAGGTTGTTGTTTAACATCGAGCCCCAGAATATAATAGAATATGATAACAGAAAGTAACTGATAACAGACTCGAGCAAAACAACCCTAAGCATGCTAGTAAGACACAGGCTCAACCAAGGGGTGATGGGAGTGGAGGTGAGGCAATATCAGGGTTCAGGGTATCATGTGATAGGTTCGTAACAGAAGCAACGATACATAGGGCTAGCAAATATAGACAACGGAAAGTATCGGTAACCAATGTTGAAAGGAACACAATGGTTCATGTGAGTGATAACTTGCCTGCAAACTCAGTAGCCGGGTACTGGGCTAGATCCTCAGAAGGGGTGTCGTAAAGATCGTCGGTCTCAACGTCGTCGTCTATCCGAGAAGAAGCAAACAAACAATACAGAAAGGTAAACAATCAATGTCATGGCATGGTGCACAAACAGGGGATGATGCATGTCAATTTAATAGATGCATCAAAATAAACTAGTTGACAGGGTAACACAATTTAAATGGACACATATGCGATTTTGAGTTGCATATGAAAAGCCCATGGATTTTGGTTGGATTATTTGTTTTCCAACTAACCAACAGGTGAAAGTGGTTTAGTATGATGCATGCATGAGGAAAACAACAAAATAACAACATTAGAACCAATTGGAAACGAGGTTTAGCAATTTAGAATTTTATTATTAAGTTAAGGAATTTTTGGTTCCTTAAAGGTGACACACAAGTATTTGTTGTTTTCACCAAGGTAGTTTGTGCAAAATAGATAACAAAATTCATATTTGAAAAGATCATGAAATTTTGGGTGGATTACATGTTTCAAATATTGAAAAAGGAATTTGGATGAATTTATTATGACTTAGACAATATTAAACAAGTTTTAAATGAATTTAAAACAAGCATGAATTTTATTTGCTCAAAACATAATTTCAAATTCACATTTGAAAAGTTTATACTTTGGTGGTTTGAAAACATATTTTGCATGTTCAAAAATAATTTAAATTGAGCAAGTTATGATTTTAGCAAGTTTAAATGATTTAATTAAGGTTTAAATTATTTAGGCAAGTTAAATTATTCAAACCATGAAACAAAATTTATATTTGAATAGGTTATTTGAAATAGCATTGAAAACATATTTTATTTGCATGATTTGGATTTATTATGATTTAGTTATGCAATTTAGCAAATTACAATTGAATTAGTTGAATTCAAATTTGAATTGCATTTTGAAAATTCAAAACAGTACACAAATGGCATAGTTGGATAGACAATTTAATTTAGAACAATAAACATATTTTACTTTTGTTATTTAGAGTTATATTTTGAAAGTTATTATCAATTTAAAACAGAGGACTAATCTGTAATTTTTAAGGGCTGAAAATTAAAACAGAAAAATTAAAAACCTTTTGTTACTCTGCAGTGGCTGTACACAGCCACTGACAGAGGGCCCAGGCACCACGGGGTGCTTGCGTGGCCACAGTGTGGCTGACAGGGGGGGCCACCCTGTCAGCGCCTGTGCGAAAAAATTGGGTTTTATTTGTGGAGCCGAGGGATCGAACCCAGGCCCTCGCGCGAGCGACAGAGCAGTGCTACCACTGCGCTGTGGTTTCAGTTTTGTCAGTAACGAGGGCGAGTGCAAGGTATTGTTCAGATCCAACGCCTAACTGAAATTCGACGCGCGCGCTCGACTGCAACCTGACAGAAACATGGTCACCGGCGGCGATCACCGCGGTGGATGGAAGCGTTGCGTGCGGGGGGGTGCTGTGGACGTGCACGGGTGCGGTGGTGATTGTGAACAACAGAGAGGGAGGAGGCATGTTGGAAGCTCACCGTGGGGGCAGCAGGTTGCCGGCGGCGAGGTGGAAACCGCGGCAGTCAGTGGACGGCGGCGAGGCCACAGCGGCTCCCCGAGGTGGTGCTGGTGTCCAAACGGGAGAGGGGGCCGTGGGGGTTCGAGTTCTGAAGCTAGGTGGGTGAGTGGTGCTGCGACGTGGTTGCTGCCATGGCGGATTCAGAGCGCTCGTCTCCGGCGAGGGGTGACAGAGAGTGGGAGGTGGCCGAGAGAGAGGGAGCGGCGGCGGAGCTCGAGGGGGAACAGGCGCCTAGGGTTTAGGGTAGGGCTGCGGGGCTCCTAGGGGTAGATATAGGGCTCGGGATCGCCTCCTGGCCGTCGGGTGGCGCGTCTGCCGCCGTGGCACGGCCGGATGGGCGCCGTACACGGAGGGGACGACCGATTAGAACAGAAAAAAAAACGAACCGGTAAGTTGAGTGAGTAACGGGCTGGGCTGCGCTGCGCGGGAGAGAAAGGAAGTGGGCTGGGCGCAGCCCACTCCTCCTGGCGCCAAAATTCCTTTTTAAAATTTTTCTTTCTCCTGTTTTTTTTTTGCTGAAAAAGGAAATGGATGAATTTGATAGGTTTTAAGTTAGTAAAAAATTTGGAAAAATTAGGGTAGGTTAATTAGGCCATTAGCAAACAAATGCTAAGTTTTACTTTCTAAAGTTTGAAATTTGATTGCTGTTTGTGTTTAAACCAAATTTGGATGAATCTCTTTATTAAATGAACATTAATAAAAACAAACTTTTAAATAGTGTGACCCCTATGTTAATTATAAACCATTGATCAAAATTGTTTTATAATTTGCATGAATTCAAATTGGTTGCTGTGTGATGCTTTGATTTGAATTTTAAATTTGATTTGGAATTTAAATGATTGATTAAAACCATCAATTTAATAAGTGATCACTATGGAATAAAATGAAAACAAATTGGTTGTTTTTATTTGATATTTTTATTTAAAATGTTGTAACAGAGCAAGTATGAAACAATTGTTTGAATAAAGTTTAAATTTGAATTGTGAAAACAGGGAAAAACAGATGCAACAAATAAGAAACAAATGCAAACAAAATGAAAACCAATGGAAACAAAATGATGACATGATGCAATACTTTAATAAACATGAAACAAACATTCTAAAGGGAGTTTTCATACTTGGGATGTTACACCAACCTTATGGTGGGCATAAACTGTCGTGGGGTTGTCATGACAGTAGTCATCAAGAGATGACATGTGAGTTCGTAGGGATTTTGTGACTTAGGAGTCGACGAGACCGATGTCGATGCGAGTAATCACAATATACCTAGGCTCGGCCACTCGATATGAGGTAAAAACCTACTCATGTCAGCTTCTCTCTTTCTATTATCAATGGGTCTCGATTACAGTGAGCGCTCTAGGCGAGTTGTCTATCGAGATCTAACATGTCCTTTACTTGGGCTCTGGAGTCGCCTCATATACAAGGTGGCCCGTAGGGCCTTTACAAGACTCTAGGTGGAATCCTAGTTAGACTCGAGGTCCGGTTAACAAATGTTTCCTAATTAAAACATGGTAAATAGTAACATAGTCTTCCGAAAGATTCATTCGCACTCTGATAGCCTGCAAGGGCTGCCTTCCTCTCAGTCGCGCTTATACATGGGTCCACTGGTTAGATATCTCCCAACAACATTACCACCAGAAGAGTGCACTGTGCACAGAAGACAGTGCACTTCCGGGTGGGCAGTGCAATGTCAAACATAAGTCAATGCATTGTCGGACAGTGCAATTCCAAACACAAAAAATGTATGACAGTGCAATTCCGAACACTGAAAAAACTTATGACAGAGCAACCTCTACACTCCAAGTAGTAAAAAAAAAGTTTGTCGAAATATATCAATATAAGATCTAGTTTTGTAGATCTCGACGCGAATAATCCATTCCCGAAATGAATCGTGATTTAGAAACTCGGTTCGTAAGATATTTTATTTTTGTCTTCGAACTGAAAAGGAAAACTACAAAAACACTGATCCAGCTATAGGTCCGCCACAGAACCAGGCACATACGTCTTGCCACCACGTGTTGAGCGAAGAGGGATCGGTGGAAGAGGAGTCACGTAGTGCGCTCGGACACAACGAGAGGCGTCCTTCTAGGGAGGGACGGCGTCCTTTTTTCTAACAGTTTCCTTGATCTCATATGTGAGTATTTAGAGATCAGAGTTGATGTTTTTCTGTGTGTAGTATGTATTGTGAGCATGTTCGTAGAGCGCAGAATTTGCATGTTGTTGATGTTGGACTGCCAATGCCAATGATAACAGAGAGCATATTCTAATTGAATATAGAAAATTATATTATATATATATTATTATTTTGCTCTCTTTCCCCTTGCTACAGTAAGCTCTAGCGGATAAGGAGGCGAAAGGGGAGTGTTCGTTCTCGGGGCCGGCCCGATCCCGGACCTCCGCCGCCGGCGCAGCCGGATGGGGTAGGGATGGGAGAGGTGCTTGGTATCCCGCTGTGCATAGTAGCTGTAGGATCTAGTTTTCAGTTAAGGTTTTTTAGTTGTGCTGTTGTTTCCTGGTTTGGCGCTATGCCATGGAGGGCATGGTGGCCGGCTCCTTCGATCGGCGCTGGCTCGTCGGCGGTGAAGACCTCGCTCTCCATGGTGCTCTGGTGGTCAGAGCCGAAGACGGGGGGGGGTGAGGAGTCCAGTCTTCCTCCTCTGAATAAGCTCGCGGTGGGGGCTCGATTCCGGGATCCCCTTGGTGGTTCGCTTCCTTCAGCACTGGAGCATAGATGACGCCAGGTTGTGCAGAAGAACTGATTTGGTTGCTCAAGGAAGGGAGCTGGGTGCGGTTCGTGCGAGGATGAGGGGGTCCGTGCTGCTGACTGCGACAATGGAGTCGCTGCTGGTCGTGGGTGCGAAGCGGGAGCTCTGCTATTGCGTCCTGCTGGATCTGCGGCGACTACGTCTTGGCGCTGGCTTCGTGGGCCTTCACCAATCCTTCGATCTTCTGATTCCCACCGGTGTTGATGGTTATTTTCTCGTGGGATTGATGGAAGATGGTTTTCAGATGGAGATGTTTATCTCAGGGGTCGGTGCTCTGGTTGATTTCTGCCTGTTGGAGGAGGCGATCTCCTTTGCAAGAGGTAATATTGGTTGCACTATGATCATCTCTGTTGGTTATTCCTGGATGCAGATCCTCACTCAAGAATTTTGTTGTGGCCATCCAAAATCATCCTGTGAGCTACAACTCCATAATTTTACATGCCATGCATCTACTTTACTGTCAACTCCTATTGGGAGTGTCAATTATGCCTCTTTGCTATTCGGGACATGCCGGAGGCGGGTGAGATCGTCTCTGCTGCGGCTTCCCAGATTTAATGGCAAAGATCCTCCTCAACTGGACTCGGTGATGCACGCTACAAATCTACAACTCAGTTTTCTACCTCATGATTCCCTGCCAATGCGATTGTTGGTTGAGCCGCCAGCACTACGGTTGGACAGGGTGTTCGAGACCCTTGTAGAGCACATTTGCAGGTTATGTGAGTCCGAGTTCTCGCCGGACCCCCTGATAGACTCCTTTTGTGCTCTCAGGCATAGTTGTTACATTGCTCATGTAGTTCATCTTCGTTGTATCTTCTTTGGTTTTCTCTATCAGGATGACTTTTGTAATCACAATGTTGTAATGTGTGCAACTTTGTTCAAAAAAAAAATTCTAATTGAATATGTGCTCGTGTCAAATACCACCTCTGTTCCAAAATATAAAAGACGTTTTAATAGGCCAGGTAATATAATTCACTAAGTTCTTTTTCATATCTAATAATATATGTCAAAAAAGTACTAGAACACGAAATCATCCTAGGGAAATACATCGTACAACTAAGACAATAAATTATTGCAGTGAAAGTACAAAATAAGCAGTTTCTCGCACGCTTTATTTCTATTGTTGTTTTTCTGAGACAAGCCGAAACAGAAAAGAATTGGGCCAGGTTTTTTACGGCTCCTCCCACGGCAGGTTTTCCCCGTAGTGCAAATTTGGGAGGCGCGGACAAGTTAGGAGAAGGAAAGCTTTTCGATCTTCTTCAATAAAAACTGAAACAGTATTTTTCCCTTGCCCCTATTTTATCCGAATGTTATCCCAAAACTACCCCTAGAGCAATGATAGGTTTCCTCTGTTTCAGCCCGAGTCGGCCCCAGAATGATAAACTGGGGGGAATTGCTTATAACCCCCAAGATCACGTGCCTTTGATCATATGCCCTCTTTTTTGCGTCTCGCTCATAAGAGCATCTCCAGCCGCCCCCCCCCCCATACGGAGCCTCCCAGGAGCCCTTTTATTGCGCCGACGCACAAAAATCGCCGCGCCCCATGAGCCCAGATTCCGCAAGTTTGGGCTGACATTTGCACCGGCGGACCCAAGCCAAACCCAACGCGCTCTTGGGCGTTGTGCCGGCTGAAGGGAAAAGGCGCGAAAATTTCCCATCCATTTTTCCGCCACATGGACCCACCCTTTTGGCGAGAGAGAGCTTCGCCTTCCTCTGCTCCCGCGCGCGTTAATGCTCCCCCCAGGACTCACCGCATAGACCAAGTGACTACGCAGCGTAATAGTGATGCACTGACGCGGCTTTGTTGCGACCTTTTCCGCCACCCTCTCTCCTCCACACCCACAGAGCACCCCCGCTCGTTGAACACCTCTTCTCGCCCGCCCCCTTCCCTCGACGTCCACAACAGACCACAATCGCGATCAACAACTCCCACGGCGATGGCGGAGTGTTTCCCCGGCGACAGGGCCACCACCAACGGCTTTAGGCAGTGCTGGATTCACGACGAAGAAGCTCAACTTCTCTACGCGGTGAGCTACCCAGTCCTGCAGGACATGCGCATCCCCGGCGACTGGAGGGTGAGCGTGGGTGGCCTATCCGTGCCCCCTGTTCCCTAAGGCGGCAATCCAGGCGGCGCACGCCGACATGACGAAAGAGTAGCGCGCTGAGGCGCGTTTCCACCCCGCCAACTACGTCGCGTGGACGGTGTTCTTCACCGAGCGTCGCGCCCAGGAATTGGAGGCGTACGACGGCCCCCTACCAGCATCGGTGCGCGGCAACTCCGAGGGTCGTCGCCGCTCGTGGGGCGCCTCTGGCCACACTTTGGCCGTCGTTCTCGTGCACATCGAGAACAACAACATGCCACAGCTGGAGTACCCCCCCCCCCCACGCGCGCCGTCGCGGGTCCCGAGCTCCTCCCAGCACCGTGGTGGGAGTTCCTGGACATCTAGGAGGATGGCGACCACATCGTCCTCATCGACGTCGCGCTCTCAGTCGTTTGGCGCGGCGCCATTGCCCGCATTTCGGCTCCGCCTACACGAGCGCACACCCGAGGCATCGTCATCGGGGAGTGGCACGCACCCTCACCGCCCAAAGGCCACCTCCGCCTTGTTAGACCCAAGAAGGAGGAGGACACCGACCTGGAGGTGGACTTGGCGATGGCCCTTGCCTAGTCCCGTAAGAACCACATAGCCAAGAAGGTGGAGAAGCAGCGTCAGGCACAGGAGGATTTTGCCACACGGCGCCGCGGTCGCGAGGAGAACAACGCTCTAGGGTCGAGCAGTCCGTGGAGCGGTGGCGACTACAGCCAGGGCTGCACCCATGCCGCCTCGAAGGAGGAGCCGCCGAGTGACTCCGACGACGACGACTATTAATCGATCTTCTACCACCTCCTCGGCATTGCCCCATATGTGAATGAATCCGCCTATATTCGGACATATTTAATAGAATCTCCTGAATTTCGTTAAAATTTGTCTAAATTTATCATTTTTTATTAAACTGCCTTGTTATCTTAGGGGCACGGCTGGAAACCGGAGCCCCCACGCCAAAATTAGCATCAGCGGCCCCCAGGAGGAGCTATTTTTAGCCGAAAAATGACCTGGGGGTGGCAAGGACTGGAGATGCCCTAAGAGCATCTCCAACCACATGCCCCATTTCTTGTCCAAACGTCCAGGCGGACAACCCGGACATGTTTTGGGTTGAAAAGCATCACCCAACCACGGCCCCCATACCTAGCCCAAACAACCGGGTGGTCCAACACACCCCAAACCCAGCCCATATGTGGGGTGGGTTTGGGCACGCCCGGATGCGTCCTCCCACTTGTGCTGCTAGCTCGGACCCACGCGTCGGATAGAAGACTGACCGGCGTGTCGACGCGTCGAATGGATCATCGGTGTAATAAAAACCCACCTCCTCACCCTCTCCGCTCCAATTCAACTCCAACCCCCACTAATATTGACAATGTCGGAGAGCTCCGGGAGCTTTGACTGGGAAGATATGGCGGCAGATGCGGAGAGTGCGATGTGGGTGGTGGAGAAGCCGGTCGAGGACCTCGACAAGGATGAAGTTGCCTTTCGCCTTGGCGTCCTCCGCTCATTGGAGGACGTTCGTGGCTCCGGCTCGGCGGCGCCTGCAGCCAGTGCAACTGTTGGTCATCTCCGGTGGCTTGTAGATCTAGCTACGCCCTAGCCGACCGTGCTAGGGTTTCCTCCGCCCCACCGCGGTGGGCCCCGCTAGTCCAGGCACCGCCTGGGTGGAGGATGATACCAGATGGGGCTGGATGGAGGCTGGTGGGGACTCCCATCACCTCCGTCGTAGCGAACTCCTGAGACGATGGGCCGCAACCACATTGTAGGGGACAGGAGGGAGGCGGCAGCCATCGCTGAGGCCGACGCTGGGATCCCATTGGAGGTGGTAAAGGACTCCCTCACCTCCACCGAGATGGACGGCCGTCGCTGCCGCCGAAAGAACCAAGAAGGTCTAAAGGAAGCCATCGAGTTGTCGAAGAAGGAGGCGGAGGAGGCGGAGAAGAAATGAAGAAAAAAGGCGGTGGCCAATGCGAGCCGCCACACGCAGGAGAAGGCCGACAGATCCTTGCTGGGAAGGTAGACGACAACGACCAGGCCGAGGAGGATCCATACTACGTCTTCCGCAAGTGCTACAAGGACAACACCGTCGGCGGCTCAGGCAAGGGAAGTCTCCTATGTGAGATTTGTCCTTCTTTATGTTTAGATTTTACTTTGATGTATGTATGTGAATCCGGCAACCTTCTGTAGGATGAACCGATGAAATATCTATCAGTATGATCTACGTTGCATGAGTTTATATGATTTTGGGGGTTTGTTTTGAGGGAGGGGGGGCTGGAGTGACACATTTTTGGGAGTCGTACGGTCACTGTCAGCAGACGCGTCTAGCCATTTTGGGGGACAAATTTGGCAAGTGTGGTTGGAGATGCTCTAAGCCCCCCAGTTCAGTATGCCTTGTTACAATGACCCCTTTTATCATTTTACCTCAACATTAAGGTTTTAATTATAAATATTAGGGTACCTTCATAACGAGGTGGTGATTGACATGGCATGTCCCCATTATTTTCCTCATTCCTTATGTGCTCGACTGCGTCCGTGACTTGCCGCTGTTTGCTGTGCCCAAGCCGTCCACCGCTGCACCCGATTGCTCCACCCTGTCTCCACGACGTCCGTCGCAGCCGCGTCCTCCCCCCAGATCCATTGCGTCCGCTGCACTTGAGAGGCCACATTCTCCCCACCTCCCTCCTATCCGTCGGGTTGTCAACAGCCCGGGTGCACCTACGAGCGACCAAACAATCCCAGGAGACGACCAAGTTAACAAGAACGTCGAAGCGAGGCCAAGGCGAGTCACTCGTTCACCATCATGGCTCCATGATGGCTAGTGGACCACTTGATGACGCCATCGGCTATAAAACGTGGGAATTGTGTCCGTAACCGGTGGCTTGCAACGAAAGAAGAAAACGGCAACGACGTGTAAGACATGCTCGGGGGAGGAGGGGAGGAATGAGCGTGAACCCAATTTTTGTTACTGATTTCAAATTTCTTTTTCTACGCGAGATCTGAGTGAATCATCCATCCGTAGTTCACAATTGGTATCCAGAGTCATTAGATCCCCGGGTTGGCGCTTCCAAGTCACCACTACCCCACTCAATTTTCTTCTCGTCGCCGCTCGGACGCCATGGAAGAGCTCTCGGAGGAGTCCCGCACGATCAACAACCTCATCATCATAGAAACCAGGAGGAGTTTGAGTCGCGCTTCATCGTCTACAAGAAAACACCCTGGAGGCGGTCTGCAAGTTCGTCGCCGACACAAACAAGAAAATCGCCATGGTGAGCACGTCCATCGACTCGATGCACAAGGCGGTGAACACGTATCTGGAGGCTGTCAAGAGCACCATCAGCAACAATCTAGCAGCAGTCAAGTCTTCTTGAGCTCTGAGATCTCGATGATCACGGATACTCTCGCCGGCATCTCGCGCCCTGAATCCGGCGTGATTGGTGGCTCTGCTTCTGCAAACCGCTCCCGCGACATGGAATTGGGCGCTTCTGTCCACTCGTGGCACGGCAATCACCAGATCCATCGGGTCACGACGAATTTGTCGTCCCGGACAAAGGTACCGACGTGGCTCACCCATTTTTCACAAATCCTAGCAATTACAATTGTTCTGCTTCGAATTCTGATCATTCACATCATGGATCGAGGGTGGAACTGCCAAGCTTTGATGGAGCAAATCTGCATGTATCTTAAGCGTCATCGATTTGCGTGGGCTGCTGCGACAAGGTTGGAGGCGTACCTCGAACAAGTGCAGAACCCCAATTAGTCCAATTTTGCTGCAGCAGTGATGGAATGATTCGGAGGCAATCAACACCAAGTTCTAGTAAGGCGTTTATTCAATATCCATCAGACATCAATAGTAGAAGATTATGTGCATCGTTTTTCTGAGTTAGTGGATCAGATAGCAGCGTATGAACCTAAGCCATACCTAGTTCACTATACTACTAGATTTCTAGATGGATTATTGCAGGCACTCGGGGTGTTGGTGGAAATTCAACAACCGTAGAATTGAGATGCACCATACAATTTAGCTCTGATATATGAAGAATTGGGAGAAGAAACCACTCAGCATGTTAGTCAAACCAATGCAGTGACCTTTTCTCGCAAGTTTCATACTACCCCAGCATTGCCACCACCTCCACCAGCTAAGTGGGTCTCCAGAACTATTGAAGAAAAGAAGGTGGCCGAGAACAATCGTAGCAAAACCGATGAGAAATGGTATAGTTTGAAGGAATATGTAGAGCAAAGGGATTGTGTTTTATCTGTGGCGAAAAGTACGGTAGAGAACATCAGTGTCAGAAATCGATTTCACTTCATGCGGTGCAAGAAAAGTTGGCTTGTATGCAAGTGGCTGAAAATAGTGAAGGTGCATCCTCTGAACTTGACCATCCACAGTCACCCCGACATCGACAACAGAGTTATCTCCTGTCAACGGCAGCATTATCAGCTACATGTCATGTGCCACAAACAATGCAACTCAGAGTACTGATACAAGGACATTCATTGTTATTCTTAGTTGATTCTGGAAGCTCTTCATGCTTTATAAATCAACAGGAAAAGCTGCTAACAGATGCATACAAACTAAATTCCCCTGTAGCAGTTCAAGTTGCAGGTGGTGCTCAACTCCAGAGTGCATAGTATTTCCCATACTTGAGTTGGCAAGCAGATGAGATTGAATTTTCGGACAATTTTCGCATATTGGCCTTGGCCAGTTATGATGGGATAATAGGGATGGATTGGTTGGGCAAGGATAGCCCCATGACAAAACATTGGGAACAGAGTTGGTTGGCATTTCAGTATAAAGGGAAGCAGGTGGTTTTTCATGGCGAGACACTTGAGCAATGTACTGATGCGCTGGTGGAAATTCATTTGCTGCAAGAACATGAAAAGAAACAGTTACATGTGTCAGAAGAAGTACATTATATCTTGGATAAATACACTCAGGTATTCCAAGCACCAACTGGTATGTCACCTTGTCGACTCTATTATCACTGTATCTCACTAATTCCAGGAGCAAGACTAGTGTATGTACTTCCATACCGTGTGGCTCCAGAGCTCAAGACTAAATTAGAGAAGCAAATTTCAGAAATGCTTGCACAAGGGGTGATAACTCACCTCATTAGTGCCTTCAGTGCACCGGTCCTCATGATTCGCAAGAAAGACAACACGTGGCATCCTGCTATTGATTTTAGAAATCTTAATGCTCTCACAGTTAAAGGCAAATATCCTCTGCCTGTTATTGACGAGTTTTTAGATGAACTTGCAGGGGCATGTTGGTTTTTCAAGTTAGATCTAAAAGTTGGCTATCATCGAATACGATTGGCACCAGGAGAGGAACATAAAACAACTTTTTAGACACACAATGGTCACTTTGAGTTCAAGGTTATGGAATTTGGGATGACGGGAGCTCCTGCCACTTTTCAACATGCCATGAATGCATCATTAGCACTTGTCTTGCGGAAGTTTGCCCTTGTCTTCTTCGATGATATTTTGATATACAGTAAGACTTATCAGGACCACCTCCAGCATTTGGCAAGTGTGATGTCTATTTTAAAGAAGGACAAGTGTGATTTTGCATAGCAACATATTGCTTACCTGAGCCATGTTATCTCGGCTTCGGGTGTATCCACTAATGACACAAAAATACAGACAATCCAACATTGGCCTTCACCTGCTAATCAGAAAGAATTGAGGAGTTTCCTTAAACTTAGTGGCTACTATCTTAAATTCATTAAGCTCTATGCAATATTGGGCCAGCCACTGGCTGCCTTACTTTAAAAAAGATGTGTTGTTTATGTGGACAACAGACACTGAGAATGCATTCCAGGTGTTGAAGCAAGCACTTGTTTCTGCCCTAGTTTTGGCACTCCTTGATTTTAGTCAGCAATTTTTAACCAATACAGATGCTTGTGAGGTTGGTATTGGTGTAGTTTTGTATCAAAAGGACATCCAGTGGCATTTGTCGGTCGAGCCTTGGGCCCCCGCAATCGAGGGTTGTCAGTATATGAGAAAGAATACTTAGAAATATTATTAGTTGTGCAACAATGGAGATCTTACTTGCAGTTTGGGGAATTTGTCATCAAGACTGACCGCAAAAGTCTCACGCATCTCACCTATCAAAGGTTGCACATTGACCGGTAGCAGAAAGCTCTCACAAAAATATGGGCTTGTAGTATGTCATTCAGTATAAGAAAGGGATTAATAATGGTGATGCAAATGCTCTTTCTCGAAAACCTACAGCAAGCTCACAAGTCTTCACAACAACCATTTTACAACGTGCTTGCTTGACTGCAGTAATTCAGAGCTATGCTAATGATGAACAATCTCAACAATTTTTGCAACAGTATGCATTGACAACTGAAGAATCCAACAACTACACAGTTAATCAAGGAGTCATTAGGAACTGTGGTCGTATTTGGATGGAGAATGACAAGGCCCTGAAGGAGGAAATTATAACTTCTTTTCACGACAACCCTCAGGGTGGACATTTTGGCTTTCTAGTAACTTATCACAGGCTCAATTCTCTGTTTGCTTGGATCAGATTGAAAGCAATGGTGCGAGAACATGTACGTAACTGTCATATTTGCTAGAAAGCTAAACTCGAGAATTTTCCACTGATCCGCGTAGATGCACGCTCGCTGGGAGACCCCAAGGGGAAGGTATGAAGAGCACAGCAGCAAGTTTTCCCTCAGAAAGAAACCAAGGGTTAATCGACCAGTAGGAGAAAGAAATCACTTCTGAAGGTTGATGACAGCCGATGTTGGCAGGGCGCACTACCAGGCTCAGCAGCAACATGGAATCTGCACAACACAACCAAGATGCTTTGCCCTAACGAAACAGTAAGGTTGTCAATCTCACCGGTTTTGTTAACACAAAATATTAGATGTATAGTGTGGAAAACAGTACTTGTTTGCAGTAAATGAAAAGAGAACAATGATGGAAGTGAATGAAAAGAAAACAATGTTTGCAGTGGTTGTATTATCAGTGTAAAAGAATGGACCGGGGTCCACAGTTCACTAGTGGTGTCTCTCCGTAAAAGATAGATAACATGCTGGGTAAACAAATTACATATGGCAATTGACAGATATAAAGGTTGCACCGTAGTGCATATGCATGACATGATGATTACTATGTGATTCATGCGGGCATTACAACATAATTAATAAACCGTTATCCAACTGCATCTATGACTAATAACCCACCTTGAGAGCATAATCCAATCAAACCTCGGTTTTTAAGTTGCAAGCAACAGATTATTTCCTTAAGTAAAGTGTGTAATGTAAACAATAAAAACATTGTTGTTTTTTCCCTAATGGTAACATCACATCTCCATCCGTCACATTTCTGTCACTCGAGCACAGATTAAAGGGGGGCATGAACCCACTATCAAGCATAAATACTCCCTCTTGGAGTTACAAGCTTCAACTTGGCTAGAGCATCTACTAGTAACGGAGAGCATGCAAGATCATAAATAACATAAACATGATAGATTGATAATCACTTGACATAGTGTCGTGGGATAATCACGGCAGATGTTACCAGGGGTAACTGATCTTGGGGCAAGTCGACACAGGCGTTCGGGAGAGGGTTTAGCTCAAGGGAAAACATGGTGCAATCTGATCTGATAGCCGGCAATCGAAGTCGCCGGATCTCTATTCTCGATATGATAATTCGATTAGGGTTTACACTGGATGCTCGATATCACGCGATGTTGCTAGGGTTCTTAGATCTCTACCTAAAACCATACCTGGGGGTCGGTTTATAAAGCACCCGTACCCCCTAGCTTATTCGGCAAGGCATATTTCGGATCCTACCTGGACACGGCGCGCTAACCATAACTTTCCTTTACAATAACCCATAACCCGGGCCGTTAAGCCCACAAGTTTGGGCCTTCACAAGCTTCTTTATTCTTAGCCGAATCCTGCACACCATCCTTTGGGCCGGGTTATTCCTTAGAGCTTGGCATACCGGGTTAGCATCCCCCTGTCAGTAGTCCCCAGAATAGCCTGGGCTTCATGGATCCTCCTTGAAGCGCTTGCTATTCCCCGCAAAGATGTCGAACATACGGGCATATGGAAGCCGAGTTAAGATGTTTTGATATTCTGCTAGGCCTCACTCCATGGTGGCCATGTAATAACCCGGATTTGTCCTCCAAACACTTAGGTTCAAATTCCCAGGTCCAGACTACAATAAAAATGCCAAGATCTCATGCTCGATAATCAGTCCCGTCATTACGGAGCAAATCCCTTCCTTCTTCTATCCCAATGCCTTGCCCAATACTTGACGCATATCTCGCGAAATCTTCGCTGATAACCATTACCCCGCGGCTTCCGGCTTCTGGCCGTTAGGATAGGCTCACCCTTGCCTTATAAATAGCACTTAATGGGTAACCCTAAGCCCCTCACCACGCCACAACTTCCCCTCTTCTTCCTTGCTCCTAACACCCTCGCAGCACCACCGTGAGGAGCTCGTACCTGCTACCAACGCAAGATCGCCAGCGGCCGCGGCCGCCCTTGAGTCGCCTTGCGCCACCGTCAAGTGTCACCGTTGCTCCTCCATTTCTCTCATTCGAGCCACGCCGCTCGTCGCCATCGTATTAGACTCCAATCTCCCCGGTAAGCTTCTCGCAACCAGTTAATTCAACCTCACAACTTTCAATTTATCCAAGATCGGATCTAGGTCAACCCGCAAGTCATTTGTCCGATTGCACCAAATTAGATCGATTCGACGCTTGCCAACTCCTTCAATCATCTGCCCTATAGTCACAAATGATCCTCCAACCATCATTGATTACCAATTTTACTTAAAAATCATCCGCAAACGTTTCCATCTAGATCCGTTCCTCCTCGATTTTCCGCTTATTGCATTAACACCCGGAAAAACCCTCCTTTTCCAGCTATTCCATTTGCGGTATAAATATGGGCAACCATCCGTCATCCCCAAATACCTTTCCCTACGTAAGTGACCAACAATTTCCACAAGTGTGCTCAATACCCGGACAGTTCTCAGCTTCGTACCTTCTTGATACCTTTATACTCGGATATTTCAGCATTCCCGGGTCTTATTTCACACGCCTCTTCTCTTTGTGTTTTGCAGGCTGGCCCCATGGCTCCCAAGCGACAAGGAAAACAACCGGCTCCAGCGAGGACCACCCAAACCATATCCGCCAACTGGGGGCGTTCCACAACCACGAAAGCCAAATTGGACGAGCTAGCCGAATTAGGAACCCTCCCTTCTCAAAAAGACATCCACTGGAGGGAACCGGGTAATGAGACTCGTCCCACCCCCGAAGAAAACGAGGTAATCTGCTTCGTTGAACACGTGACCCGAGGATTTCGTCCTCCGGGTCATCCTTTCTTTAGGGAGGTCTTAGATCATTATGGACTCCGGGTGTTCGACATAGGGCCTAACTCCATGTTGAACATTACCCACTTCATTGTTCTATCTGAGTCGTACTTGTGCATGCCACCGAGTCTGACTCTTTTCATTGAGTTATTCCAGTGCAAGCCATGCCGCGAAAGCGGCGACGGAGCGCTTCTCACTTGCGGCGGAGTATCCATCCAACGCCGTAAGAATTCTTTGATGCCAACCCTCAACCTGCACTCCCACGTTAAACATTGGCAGCTATCTTTCTTTTACTGCCACGATACCTCCCCCGACAGCGAAAAGAAGCTGCCGGGTTACTCAGAGACCCCTCTCAAGCCCTCCGAGTCTTTCAATGCCTTGGCATCAGACTCAGACAGGGAGGCAATCCTTCCTTCGCTAGCCAAGATAGCCATTCTCTCAGCCCAAGGCCTCCTAGGGCTCAATTTAATAAAAACTTGGGTCGATTTCCGAATCCAACCTAATTCCGTTCGCACCAAATTGATGTGCGAGTATTCGGGGCACACCACAGACGCACTCCGCTACTCCACCAAGAGCTTTGCGACCGGTGATACTATAAAGACCATCAAGGGCTTCTTGGCGTAGAAACTGGAGGTGATAAAGGGCATCACCGGGTTACCCCCGTTTACCCGGGAAAATCCAGCTCCAGCGGTAATACCCGGCGCTCATAACTTGTTTCCACATTTCAACTCGATACTGCTTCTAAGCCTTAATCTTATCTTTTTACCTCAGGCTGATGACCCTTTCTGGAGAGTTGAACCACTCCCCCCCTCCAGAGACCCGGAAGAGGAGGACGAGGCGGCTGACGATAGTGAAGGTACTTATTCAGGATCTGCATATTTTTACTTGCATTACTTTCCTCTCGTCTGTCTTTTTTCCAATGAATACACACCTGGTTCGCAGGGCTAGAGGACGAGGGTGGAAACAATGAAGACGACCCGGAGAGAACCGAGTCTGACCCAGAGGCAACAGTCGGGGCCAAGAGGAAAGGCAGGGGGACAGTGTCCAAGGTTCCTTTTTCCTCATTATCCTCTGAACCTTACTCCTTTGACGTCATGCGACGACTTAACCATCAATTATCAAATTCGTCATGCTTGAAGGATTCTTTCCCAGCCAAGCGCAGAGTAACTCGGAGCTCCCCAGGTGAAGATCCCCTTAACCCGGGCATCTCCACCCCCTCGGTCCCTCGTGGCAGTTCTCCTCCATCTCGTTCTTCCAACTCTCCTCAGCGCCACCCTTCTCCTAACCACCCACGTGCCGGGCAATTCCGGGTTCCACTAGTGGTTCCTGCGAAGACCTCATCTGCTTCCAGTGGCGAGCTTCCACCGGATTACACCGTAAATGCCGGGTAAGTTTTTGCTATATTATTTCTTTTTGCATCTGACGAACTTTCATTCAAGCCGCCGTCATCATTAATAACTGCCTTTTCTCATCTTTCCTTCAGCGCTCAAGTCACCGTCAGTGACCCGGAAAACACAGAAACGGATAACCTCCAGGTGGAGAAGCCGACTGACGACGCAGACGCCGCAACTGGTGGTGATGCGACAACTAACCGGGAACAAGGCCCTCTGAACAATCCACTTTCCCAAACCGTCGGATCTCCTTCCTTATCGGAACCAGTAGACGAAGAGATAGAAATTCTAGATACAAGGATGAGTTCTCCCAACCCGGACACTCAGACTGTCCGAGTCTCCACTCCAAATGCGAGGAGAACCCCCCTACCAGATGATCAAGCTGCCGGCTCTTCCGGGACTCGCTCCGAGGAGTTAACTTTTGCCCAGATGCTGGAAACTCTGCGCACCTTAAGGGCTAACGAGGAAAACATCTTGGGGTCTTTAATAACCAAACACGAGGTAAATTCGATTAATATTGCTTGTACCTTTGTCCAGTCCCCAAGTTCCGAGTGAGTTCATTCATGACTTGCTCGGGACTTTTATTATACCAATGACTGATAACTGTGCTCTTCTACCTAACTAATGCTTTTTTAACATCCGTGCAGTCTTTCGTGACTCAATACGAGGAGAAACTTGCGGACGCCGCCAAGCTCATTGAAAAGGAGATATCTTTACGTGAAGTAGCCGAGGCTGAAGCCAGGAGGAATAGGCAATTAATGAAGAAGTACCGAAGAAGGGCTCACCAAGCCGAAGATGACCTGACAAGCCTTTCCGTCGAAATATCTGATACCTATCGTTCTTTGCTTGGTACGCTTCCTTCTCCGGGTTTATCCTTTTGACAAACAGCAAAAATTTTCCAACTTATATCTTCATTTTACTTCAGGCCCGGACGAAGCCATGCCGGATGAAGATGACATTGCCAAGCTGAAAACCATGAATAGCGCTATCCGGCAACTATGTGCCGGAACCAGATGGATCCTTGATGAGTTGCGGTGGCCGGGCAGAGGACATGTTGATCTGAAAAGGCTGTTGGACGCCCTATCCACTGTTCCCGAGTGGATTCGGCACTGGAAGCGCTCATCTTGCCGGGTTGGAGTGACCCGGGGGCTTGCACTTGCGAAAGCTTATCTCCCCAAGCTCGAGCTAGCGAGGCTTATGGGCGGTTTCCCAGAGTTCAAGCTTGACGGATCCAAGTTTTCAGTAAAGGATTTTCAGGCCGTCCAGAAGGAGGTCCGTTACCCGGCCAGCGTAATTGCTGATGAACTAGATGTTAACATACTTGTTCCAGCATATGATTCTGCCGATAAAGTAATTAAGTCGGATCTTCCTGAGCCGTATGACATGCTGGCTCGGTGGAAGGAGGAAGCTGCTGCGATAAGGGCGGAGGCTGCCAAGAAGCAAGCTGAAGCCGGCTCTGCTCCTGCTGCCTCAACACCAGTCGTTCCGCCCCCTGCAGGGGCTGGTACCGCTGATCCGGGTGCTGCTGCTACCACCAATGATGGCAAGGGTAAGGCCAAGATGGACGCCGAGTGATATATGGTTTCTAATGCCTCTTCTTAAGCGCCAGTCGGTCGACATACTTTTTGAAATAGTCCTATTTTGGGCGGTGCGCCTGTGCACCTTTGATATTTTTTCACCAGGATTTTGTAATGCACGCTAAGGCCTTGATATACTCGATGCCTGTTCCGGCCTTTTTAAGTTTATAAGCTCATCTGTTCTCGATATCTGGTTTTACTTATTGTTCCTTTTGTGAAAACTCAATTTCCGGGTCTCATGGGTATTGACAAGCGGATTTTGCTTCGAAGTCCCCAAGTCCCCAAGACTCGGATATTTGGATTTTTGCAACTATACAAGTAAGCCAGTTTTTTTCTCTTTTCAAGATTTCAAGCTACCGGGCCCGGATTGCCGAGTCTAGGACACTTGATCTTGAAAAGGGAACAAAATGCTTATTGCTATTTTCACAAAGATCCACGAGTTGTTTCACATAGGTTTTGAAGTTATGCTTAATAGTCGTTGAGTTTCCAGCTATTCAGCCTTGTACTCTGCATAACTTGTGGTTTAGATGACCCTTTTGACTGTCTTGTACTGTAAGCCGGCTTTCGCGTGGATACCATGTTGTTACATCAATACGAAGACGTAGCCAGCCAATCCCCGTCGGGTTTCATGACTAACTGCCATCGTAAGCGAACAAATCATGCCACTTTAATGCGAGTCACATCGAGCTTAAGTAAGAATAGCCAAGAAATTTGGACTTCTTTGTCCGGTTATAAGATTGTAGCCGTACTCGTTTGCAAGTAATCGGCCCTTATAACTCATAGGCATCATGGCCGGGTCTTTGAGTTTGTAACTGTGCTATTTAAGCGACCAGCCCCCAAGACCTAGATATACGCATCGTACTGAGAATTCATAACCTGATAACAACCATCTCTTTTCTTGATAACCATCTCTTTTCTTGATAACCATCTCTTTTCTTGATAACCATCTCTTTACTTGATATGAAAAATGTAGGTCAGCAAGCCGCCTCATTAAAAACCCGTCCAGTCCCCAAGGGTACCCTGGATAGGAAAAGAGTACGTCAGAAAACCTGCTGCCTATTACATCGTGCAATTCCACTTGCCAATATAGTCTTTACTAAGTATAATACGGACGTAGCTGAGCCACGTTCCATGGTCTATCTCTTTCTTGCATAGATGAAGTGGTGTGTGCGGTGTCGTTGACTGTAGCCGACTCTTCCCTTGCATCTATCAAATAATATGATCCGTTATGTAGATTCCGGCTTATGATAAATGGTCCTTCCCATGGTGGTGATAATTTGTGTTTTCCTTCGTTTGACTGTACCAGGCGCAGAACCAAGTCTCCTTCTGGAATACCCGGGTCTTCACACGCCGGCTATGATACCTCCGTAGATCTTGCTGATATATGGCTGATCTTTCCAGGGCTTGTTCTCTTTGCTCTTCTAACATATCTACGGCGTCTTGCCGGGTTTTTTCGTTCTCTACTTCGACGTAAGCTGATACTCTAGGCGAATCGTGAATAATGTCACTCGGTAACACTGCTTCCGCACCATAGACCATGAAGAAGGGTGTCATCTGAGTGGATCTGTTAGGTGTAGTGTTGATACCCCAAACCACAGAAGGAAGTTCTTCGACCCATGCACCAGCAGCCCTGACACAGGGAACTCGCAATCGTGGTTTTAATCCGCGAAGCAATTCTTGGTTTGCCCTCTCCACTTGTCCATTGGCCTGGGGATGAGCCACCGATGCCACATCGAGCCGGATTCCATTGTTGCCACAAAACTTCTCCATCTCACCAAGGGACATGTTGGTTCCATTGTCGGTAATTATGCTGTGGGGGTACCCGAACCGGTAGATAATCCTTTTCAGGAACTTGACTGCTGTAGCTGCTTCGCAATTAGTAACTGGCATAACCTCAACCCACTTGGTAAACTTATCAATAGCCACCAAAAGATGTGTCTTCTTGCATGGTGACATATGAAAGGGACCAACCATGTCCATACCCCAGACGGCAAACGGCCAAGTTAACGGGATAGTCCGCAACTCCATAGCCGGCACATGGGTTTGGCGAGCGTACCTTTGACATCCGTCACACCTTGCTACCAAGCGTTCCGCATCCGCTAGGGCCGTGAGCCAGAAAAACCCGTGTCGATAAGCTTTAGCCACAAGAGACCTTGTGGACGCATGATGTCCACAGTCGCCTTCATGGATTTCCTTGAGAATCTGTCTGCCTTCTTCCGGCGCTACGCAGCGCAAAAAGACTCCTGCTGCACTTCTCTTGTACAATTCCCCATTGATGATAGAATATCCCTTTGCTCGCCTCAAAATTTGCCTTGCTAATACCTCCTGTTGTGGTAACTCGCCTCGTGATAGGTAGGCCAAAAACGGTTCTGTCCACTCGGGAATAGTACGTACAGTGGCTACGAGTCCTGAATCCGGATCTTGATTTGCCAATTCCTCCTCTGACTCGATTTTAACTGATGGTCGCCATACTTCGTCCAGGAAAACGTTAGGTGGAACCGGCTCTCTGCGTGAGCCGAGTCTGGCGAGGGCGTCGGCTGCCTCATTCTTTCTTCTGTCTATATGCTCCACCTCATACCCGGAAAAACATCCTGCAACCCTATCAACTTCCCTGCGGTATGCTGCCATAGTTGCGTCCTTTCTATCCCACGTTCCTGACACCTGCTGTACCACAAGGTCCGAATCTCCGAAGCATCGTATCCTCTTGATGTTCATCTCTTTGGCTACCTTTAAGCCATGCAATAGGGCCTCATACTCGGCCACGTTGTTAGAACAGTCGAAGTGAATTTGTAGCACGTAACTCAATTTGTCCCCTTTGGGTGATGTTAGCACCACCCCAGATCCTGATCCCTCGTACTGCTTTGATCCGTCGAAGTGCATGATCCATGACTTGGAATTTGGAACCGTTGCAGTCATGCCTGTATGTGTCCAGTCGTTAACGAAATCAATTAAAGCTTGAGATTTGATTGCTGACCTGGGTTCGTAGTTGATGTGATAATCCCCCATCTCTATCGCCCATTTGGCTATCCTTCCTGTCGCGTCCGAGTTTCCGATGATATCCGACATTGGTATTGAACTAACCACTGTTATGGGATGTTCTTGGAAATACGGCTTCAGCTTCCGGCTGGCCATAAAGACCCCGAACACCAACTTTTGCCAATGTGGATAGCGCTGCTTTGCTTCTGATAATACCTCACTGACGTAATAAACCGGGCCTCTGAACCGGGTAACCTTTCCCATCCTCTTGGCGTTCCACAACAACTACTGCACTGACGGCTCGGGGGCCAGCTGCCACATATAGTAACATAGGCTCTTTAGGACTCGGCGCCGCTAGTACTGGTGCTTCAGATAACTGTTTCTTTAGTGCCTCAAATGCCTCGTCCGCCTCTTGATCCCACACGAACTTATCCGACTTCCGCAAGAGCCGGTACAAGGGTATTGCTTTTTCTCCGAGTCTGGATATGAATCGGCTCAAGGCTGCTACGCAGCCCGTGAGCTTTTGAACATGCTTCAAATTTTCTGGTTTTCTCAGACTCTGGATGGCCTTGATTTTATCCGGGTTTGCCTCGATTCCTCTCTCGGAAACTATGAAACCGAGTAATTTCCCAGCTGGAACTCCAAACACGCACTTTGTCGGGTTAAGCTTCATCTGGTACCTCCTCAAGTTTTTGAACGTCTCCTTTAGGTCATCGATAAATGTCTCCGCCTTCCTGGTCTTGATGACCACATCATCCACATAGGCATGGACGTTACGTCCGATTTGGTCCTCAAAGCACTTTTGAATACACCGTTGGTAAGTTGCGCCAGCGTTCTTCAACCCAAACGTCATAGTTTTATAACAAAAGGCCCCAAAAGGGGTTATGAATGATGTTTTCTCCCAATCCTCCCTTTTGAGCTTAATTTGATGATACCCGGAATATGCGTCCAGGAAGCATAACAGATCGCTTCCAGCTACTGCGTCTATAATCTGATCTATCCTTGGTAGCGCGAACGGATCCTTTGGGCAATGTTTGTTGAGACTCGTAAAATCAATGCACATCCTCCACTCATTAGTCTTTTTCATCACTAGAACCGGGTTAGCCAACCAATCCGGGTGAAATACTTCCATGATAAAGCCGGCTGCCAATAGCCGAGCGATCTCTTCGCCTATAGCCTTCCTTCTTTCCTCATTCATTTTCCTCAAACCTTGCTTCACGGGCCTGGACTTGGGATCCACATGCAAGCTGTGCTCAGCCAGTTATGTAGGGATACCCGGCATGTCGCTAGGTGTCCAGGCAAACACATCTGCATTCGAACGAATAAACTCCACGAGCGCTTCCTCCTGCTCTTTTCCCAAGTTAGACCCTATGGTAAACTGCTTAGTGGAATCCCCTTCGACAAAATCCATCTTCTTGGTGTCCTGCGCTGCCTTGAATTTTGCTCTCTCATCCTCGGTATTCGGCTTTTTCAAGGCTGTTCTATCGTCCGGATTTACTTGAGACCGGTAATATTCGAGCTCTTCCTTCCTGCATGCCTGCTCGGCCATAACCGAATCTCCTTCGTCGCACTCGGCCGCTATATCCCGGTTCCCATGTATAGTGATGGTCCGTTTAGGACCCGGGATTTTCAGCTGCAAATACACGTAGCACGGCCTAGCCATGAATTGGGCGTAAGCCGGCCTCCCAAACAGCGCGTGGTAAGGACTGCGCAATTTGACCACCTCGAACGTGAGCCACTCAATTCGATAATTATCCGTCGATTCTCCAAAAGCAACTTCCAAGGTGATCCTTCCCTCGGGGCTCGCCGAGTGACCTGGCACGATCCCATGAAAGATTGTCGAACTTTTTTGTAACTGAGACTCTTTGAGACTCATCCGTAAGAAGGTTTCCCAATAGAGGATGTTGATGCTGCTTCCACCGTCCATCAGGACCTTCTTCAATTCGTAACCATTAACCTGTGGAGCAACCACCAATGCCAAGACTCCTGGACGCTCTATTTTCTCCGGATGGTCTTTTCTACTCCATGTTACCTCTTGTTCCGCCCATCTGAGATGTCCCGGCGCGGCCAACGAAATCGAGTTTGCCGCTTGCTTTAATGTCTTCTCGTTCCTGCTGGAAGTTCCTGTAGTGTGCACATGATATTGTCCTTTTAAATTAGTCGTTCGTACCGTGCCGATGAAGATGTTGATCCGGCCGATCGTCAATATAGATCCGGACTCGAGGTGATCCGATTCTGGCCCCCAGCCGGAATCGTCCACCATCTTTTCTCCTTCGTGGTCGATGTAGATTTCGCCAATGACAAGATTTTCCATGTCCTTCCGAGCTTCTCCCGTGATGTAAACACCTTTGGACGCAGGCCCCACGGTGGGCGCCAACTGTCGTGGGATAATCACGGCAGATGTTACCAGGGGTAACTGATCTTGGGGCAAGTCGACACAGGCGTTCGGGAGAGGGTTTAGCTCAAGGGAAAACATGGTGCAATCTGATCTGATAGCCGGCAATCGAAGTCGCCGGATCTCTATTCTCGATATGATAATTCGATTAGGGTTTACACTGGATGCTCGATATCACGCGATGTTGCTAGGGTTCTTAGATCTCTACCTAAAACCATACCTGGGGGTCGGTTTATAAAGCACCCGTACCCCCTAGCTTATTCGGCAAGGCATATTTCGGATCCTACCTGGACACGGCGCGCTAACCATAACTTTCCTTTACAATAACCCATAACCCGGGCCGTTAAGCCCACAAGTTTGGGCCTTCACAAGCTTCTTTATTCTTAGCCGAATCCTGCACACCATCCTTTGGGCCGGGTTATTCCTCAGAGCTTGGCATACCGGGTTAGCATCCCCCTGTCACATAGCATTCAATATTCATTGGATCCCAGCAAACACAGCATATAGCATTACAAACAGATGATCTTGATCATGTTAGGCAGCTCACAAGATTTAAACATGGTGGCATAAAGAGGAGAAGACAACCATCTAGCTACTTCTATGGACCTGTAGTTCAAGGATGAACTACTCACACATCACTCCGGAGGCAGGCATGGTGGTGTAGAGCCCTCCGGTGAAGAATTCCCCTCCCGGCAGGGTGCTGGGGAGAGTTTCAGAACCCTCCTGAACTAGGGTTGACGATGACGGCGGCTAAGGAAATTTTCGTGGATGGAGGCTCGGATATTTAGGGTTAACCCGAGGAGGAGCTTAAATAGGCAAAAGGCAACATCGGTAGGCTGCCAGGGGGGCCACATCACTTGGTGGCGCAGCCAAGGGGGGCGCCACCCTATGGTGTGGTGGCTCCATGGCCCCCCTCTCAAATCCGTGTACGTGACAGATTTCTAAGACCCTGTGATTTTGTTCTGTCCAATTCCGAGAATATTTCTAGAACAACTTTTCTGAAACCAAAAACAACATAAAACAGGAAATGACTTTGTGGCATCTTGTTAATAAGTTAGTCACAGGAAATCCAAGAAAATGATGTGAAGTGTATAGGAGACATGTAGCAAATGACATGAAAACAACATGGAACATCAGAAATTATAGATACGTTTGAGATGTATCAGCCACCTGCTGGACTGTTACAACCATTTCCAGTACCATCTGATCCTTGGGAGGTTGCAACTATGGACATCATTGATGGATTGCCACCTTCAAAGCAGTTCAATTGTCTTATGGTGGTTGTTGACAAGCTCACTAAATACACACATTTTATACCAGTTAAGCATCCTACACTGCCAGTAAGAGTGCTAACTTGTTTGTGGACAATGTGTATCGATTGCATGGTATACCATAGGCCCTTGTGTCTGATCGAGATCCAATATTTACAAGTATCTTCTCGCAATCGGTTTTCAAGGCTACATGCACACAACTTAAATTGAACATTGTCAATCACCCCGAAACAGATGGTTAGACAGAGTGTGTCAATCAGTCCATAGAATGTTATTTGTGTTGCTTTATCAGTGCTTATCCATCTCATTGGTCTAAATGGATTGCATTGTGTGAATTCTGGTATAATACCAATTGGCATTCATCAACTGGCAAAACCTCCTTCGAATTGTTGTACGCCAGGCAACCCAGGTATCAACAACGGATCAAACATCAGGACAGCAAGCATCATACTGAACGTGTATTCTCAGTTGGTGACAAGGTGTTCTTGCGCCTACAGCCATACATTCGGCTATCATTGGCTAGGCGCGCTTGTCATAAATTGGCGTTCAAATTCTATGGACCATACACAATTGTTGAGCGCATTGGCCAAGTTGCTTACAAGCTCGAGCTACCAAATGACGGTAGGGTCCATCCAGTTTTCCATGTTTCTTAACTGAAGCGTTGTGTTGGGCCATAGATACAGGTTATTACCTCTGCTGCCTGTAACCGACGATGTTTTTCAGGTGCTGGAACGCATCATCCGTCAGCGGTAGCGACAACACAATCATCATGCAGTGACGCAAGTGCTTGTTCAATGGAGTGGGGAGCCTGCCTCGCAAGCCACATGGGTGAACGTCGAACCACTACGCCACTACTTCACGTGTGCTCCTGCTTGCGTACAAGCACGAACTAAATATGGGGGATTTTCAACGGCTCGGGTGCACATGCGAGCGACCGAACGAGCCCAGGAGACGACCAAGTTACCAAGACCGTCAAAGCGAGGCCAAGGCGAGTCACGCGTGCGCCAGTGTGGCTCCAGGATGGCAAGTAGACCACTTGATGACGCCATCGGCTATAAAACCTGGGAACTGTGTTTGTAATCGGTGGCTTGGGGAGGAGGGGAGGACCAAGCTTGAACCCAATTCCAAGTGAGTCATCCATCCGTAGTTCACACGGACCTGGCTGTTGCCTCCAGCCAACCTTTGCTTTCACAAGGTAAGGCAAGTTATCTCCTTCCTATTTTTCACCAATTTTGCTCGGTCTCGGCTATTCTAAATCGTTGAATCGGTGTTAATTTGTACTTAGATTATATGTTGACAAATCTGTTAACTACGCCAAAAGGGGGCTATCATCAAGAATTAATAACCAAAGTAGGGGCCTAGGGGGCTTATGAGCGAGACACGACATATCTTTTCCTTCTTCTTTGGACGATGTTGCGCGTCTTCTGTGGGATAATTTCCTCCCATCCCCAGGTCCCTAGCACGACACGTCATAAAAATGCCCTCAATCCCGTTTTTGCTAAAAAACATCCGAATTTGCTAAAAAACGTCCCGCTTTTGCTCCTATGTAGCAAAAAAGGTTCACGCACAAAAAATAAAAATAAAAGACCACTCGCCGGAGATCTCGTCGGACACATCATAGCAAAAACAATTGCACTCCGGTAGCAAAAAAAATCGACTTCGCTGGAGACATCGTCGGAGCACCCTCGCCGGAGAAGCTCGTAGCAAAGAATTTGTATTGATATACTAAAATCATAAAATAAATGTAGCAAAAAAATCGTTCTATAGTATCAAAAGCCGACCTCATCGGAGATCGGCGGAAAACTGATAGCAAAATTTTGTACGATTATAACAAAGAAAAACCACGTATGTAGCCAACTAATTTCCTTTCTGTGGGAGCAACGCCGTCTCGCCAAAATGCAGCACCGCCGCCCTTCCGTGGGAGCAACATCGTCTCGTCATTGGAGCAATGCCGCGTAGCCACAGTAGCACCGTTGTCTCGCCGTTGAAGCACCATGGCGCAACCACGTGAGCACCGCCGTCGTCCTGTTGGAGGAACGACAATCTCCTATGGTAGCACCGATAGTCGACGCATGTAGCATACCTCACATCTCGTATCGGCAAGGCCGCTCCTCGGAGCTC